>LR738709.1:81931055-82033849 GCA_902687465.1 Secale cereale
AAGAAATATTCAAGGAGACTCAAGCGTCTAAGCTTGGGGATGCCCCCGTGCATCCCCTTCTCCATCAACATTATCAGTTCGTCTTTCGTTCCACTATATTTTAATCACTTCATGTGTTATGTGCTATGCTTGGAGCGTCTTGCCTTTAGTTTCCTTTTTAGTTTTTCATAACGAGTCGGAACTCAGCGTTCTTTATGTGGGAGAGAAACACGCTCCACTTCTACCTAGAACATTAACATAGAATTTTCATGTCTATCTTTGTTGTGTGTGTTCTTCGTCTTTTTATAGCTACTATCATGCTCTGCTCTTAGTATTCATGCTTATCTTTTTAAAGAGCTTGTGTTTTCAATGGTGAACATATTAACTAAACCATGTCCGATCATCATGTGAGATGGAGTAGTTTTCAACGGTGAACATATTATGTTGATCATATCTACTATATGATTCACACTCGACCTTTTTGTTGGGGAACGTATTATCACTACTAGAATCTGGCACTTTGCCATCTGCCATGGCAGATGGCAAAGGCATGGTCGGCGGATGGCAAAGGCTTTGCCATCAGCCAGCAGATGGCAAACAGTTTGTCTGAAATCCAGTGGGCAAAGGCTTCTTTGCCGTCTGCTGGCTGATGGCAAAGCCTCTTAACGGGGTTAGCCCCGTTAGAAGGATAACGGCATACTTTGCCGTCTACCAGCAGATGGCAAAAGCTGCAGGCTATTTGCCAGCAGATGGCAAAGGCTGCAGGCTTTGCTGTCTGCTGGCTGATGGCAAGGAGCTTTGCCATCCGGTGGCAGATGGCAAAGAACCCAAATAGGCCAGCCCAAATTTTACATGTAGATGACATGTGGCCTCTTTGCCATCTGCTAGCTGATTGCAAAGCTCTTTGCCATCTGCCAGCAGATGGCAAAGTGCCTATATTGCCCCATTTTTTTTTCTTATATCAATTCATTTTCACAGAAAATCAAACACAAATATATTTATATGACCAATATAGCAGATTCAACACATATTACCAATAGTCATGAACACATATATATCCAACACATGTTACCAATAGTAGCAAGTGTTTCTTCCGTACAAAAAATTAGGAATGGTAGCAACCATGCTTTTCAAGGCACACAATACAAAAAATCGCGAAGAATGAGACAGCGCCTTTCCTGATCTGCTTCTCGTACTTGGATCCAATGTTGGCCGTGTTCCGTGTTGAGGAGCTCAAGTTCAATGTGTAGCCACAATATCCACAGCTGCCAGTAAGAAACAAACAACACACATCATCAAACTGGACATAGATGCTTTATATACAAACCTGAACCTACCGTCCTACTTTTTTAACAGGAATGTCATGTGGTATATAAATGACAGTTCGGTGCTCTCCGTACGCCTTTATAAGTTCAAATCATGTCCTAGAGTATTTATTTATGTGTAACTTCATCGGTCGATGTTAATCTGCGCTTGAAACGTCACATCCATTTCCTCCCCTGTAATTCTAGTGTTTCTCGGAGATCATGATCTCTTGCAAGAAATAGAGGGCAGATGATGATCCACTAAACTTCACTTTCTCCGACCCGGCACGCTCTCTCTATGATCAATCTGCTTGGAGTCCCTAGCCAGCAACCATAACTAACTAAGATTTGACCAAGGATATTAGCGTGGATGACTGAGACTAATTAGCAGATGCTAACGGCGGCCGGCTGCATGCAGCTGCCATGCACACATCCGCCGGACCTAGATGCTAGAATCTGTAGACTACGTCTATCCCTGATGCACCTACAAGCATGGGCTGCTGGCATTGAAGGTTTCACATAATCCACCAATATATATCCTGCTTCAAATCAACACACAAATGCAAGATATTCTACTCTTCACACAACAAGTTTCTCCTGCTATACGAATGTAATCTACGGCAAGTTAGCATGTATGTTCTATAATCCACCGAACGCAGCCTCAACTGCTGGTTTGGTTATGTTCTATAATCCACCAAATACCAAGCACAACAGCAGCATTACATGAGTAGAACGGCATCGGCTAGCGCATGGTGGCGCTTTTAAGAGCCAATCACGATGGAATCTTACATAAACAACAGAAGGGCATGTTGCTTAAGTAAGTTTTCTAATACGGTTCGTATTCTATGCAAGTCTCAAAGACTCATCAGCCGGCCTTCGCAGACCCATATGTAACACTCGTGAATCTCTTGCTAAAATGTTCCTTACTGAATGAATTAACCAAGTTTCTACAGTAGCGTATCATCCCGTCACACTCAATTTTAAAGTACAGAAGTAAACTGCATCTTGCCATCTTGGACCGAAAACAGTACCTGTAGAAAGTGATAGAGGTCATTGCTGACCCCTGCCTCATCATGACGGGTATCACGGTCGTCAGAGATGTAGCTGAACCCAGTCCCGGACGGCTGATCAACAAATATGATGTTCGAGATCTGCAGGCAGCAAGTAGCATCAGCACAACAGGAGGCAGACCAAACCATAGACCACTCTCAGACCACAGTGGGTTAGTAATAATATAGTTGACATAATGCAGGAGCTGACTGTCTGTCTGCAGCCCAAAGACCTCAAACTGACCTCCTCGTCACCATCAATTTAACCACGGATATATACAATTACTATTTTCTAAACCACTAGTCAAGCAACGAAAATATACTTCAGTTCAGACTTCAGAGTAGTTGCTTTCACCCAGAATTAGGCGACAGTTTCAGACTTCCATTTCAAAAATTCAGGTGAGTAATTTTTTAGCGGTTACATGCAAAGTAAGCAAAGCAATATGTTTCTTTCTTCCTTTCTTGACGATAATGTATAGCTTCGTTGCTTGTGCCCAAACAACTATTGAACGACACGACTGTGCATCATACATGCATACATTACCGACGGGGAAATTCTCCAGCAAATTGTCCAGCAACCTGGGTATATATCTGGGGAGTTGGCGAACCTATAGGAGACGTCTTTGGTGGAGTAGCAGCCGTCCAGGTCGATGAAGCAGAGGAGCGCCAGCGTTTGTCGCCACCGTCCTCGACCCGCTACGCTCGTCCCGGACCGGCGACTGTAGGGTGCGGCGTGCTGCTCCCGTATCCTACGGGAGGAGCCTCCCAGGTCGCGGATCTTGCGGCCTTCATCGCCGGTCGGCGCTGGATCCATCGTCGAATGAAACCCTAACAACGGGAGACGGATGCACTTGGCCGTTGGAGGACGCGTGCGCCGGATCTCACCGGATAGGAAGGGAGAGCGAAGCGTCGGGGTCACGTTGGTGTGATGGGCGCCGTCGATTCCCGCTGAAGGTCGCTGGGATCGGGCGCTGTTGGTGGCGGCGGCGAGAGTGATGGGGACGAGGGAGGAGTGCGGGAGAGAGATGGGGATGAGGGGAGGAGTGCGGGGCTGTGGGCCGGGCTTCGTGGGGTGAGAGGGTAGGATGTTTTTTTAGACAAAGAGGGGGGTGAGGAGAAAGGACTGCCGTCGGATCTGGAGCATCCGATGGCGTTTGAGGCACGATCCGCGTGACATGCCCATGGACCAATTACAACCAAGTACACGTTATGACTATTTAAAATTGGTCGTCACCAACTAAAAATAAGATGTTGAATCATCTAAACAATTTTATGATATAAGAAAATCAAAAATTAATAAAAACATTCTTATCGTGTCACCAAATGTGATCTAGTTTTTAGAAAAACTAACAACCTTGGAATTGGAATAAGACAAATATCTTTAAAAAAGTGTTATGAGAAATGAGTATTTAGGGGAAAATCATTTTCTATTTCCGAAGTGCCAAAAATGTTTTTTTGAAGAATCTACCAAATATTTGTTTCAAAATGGCACCACTCCATTCTACAAAACTATAAGACATCATTTTATGTACAGTCTCGGGGGAGGGTGATACGTCTCAAACGTATCTACTTTTCCAAACACTTTTGATATTGTTTTGACCTCATTCTTGCATGATTTGGACTAAACTAACCCGGACTAATGCTGTTTTCAGCAGAGCTGCCTGTATGGTTTATTTGTGTGCAGGAAAACGGATTTTTAAGCATCTCAGAAAAATCCACGAAAAATCCACGCACCCGAAGAAACAAAATGCCAGAAGTGGGGCCAGAGGGGGGCCAGGGGGTGCCCAGGCGCCCTGTGGGCGCCCCCCCCGGGCCGCGCCGGGGGGGCGCCTGGGTGGGCCGTACACCCCCTGGTGCCCTACTTTAGCCCGTATTTTTCCTCCCGACGCAAAAACCCCAGATCGGAAGTCCTTTCGCTGTTTTTCGTCGCGGAGCCGCCGCCACCCTCTGTTCTTCTTCGGGAGGGCTAATCTGGAGGCTGATTTGGCCTCCGGAGAGGGGAGATCGTCGCCATCGTCATCATCATCACCACTCCATCATCCCTCCATGACTTCCCCCTTCATGTGTAAGTAATTCCCTTGCTGTAGGCGAAGGGGATGGTAGGGATTGGATGAGTTAGATCATGTAATAGTTCGTCAGATTGTTGGGGGCATGTTGCCTATCATCTAGTATGGTGTTTATCATCTTTGCTACAACTTGTTATTCTTAATGCTTGACACTTAGGGCCCGAGTGCCATGATTTCAGATCTGAACCATATGTGTTTGCATGAATATATTTGTGTTCTTGATCCTATCTATGAGTTGTATGCACCTGTTACGGTTCGGAACCGGCGATCCCAAAAGCGACAGCTTGGGACACCAAAGGGGATGGCCCGTAGTTTGAGGATTACATGTATCCATTGAGTTCATTGCTTTGTTCCGGTGCTCTTTGACAGGAGCACCTTAATATCCATTAGTTCCTTTTGGCCCCGTTCATAGCGGGATGGTAGGACAAAAGATGTTGTGCAAGTTCTTATTGCAAGCACGTACAACTACCTACGGGATACATGCCTAATGTTTGATATTTGCCTAGATGATCATTACTTTTCCGTGTGCCGTGCCCCAAGTTAGAATATATCTCATCCATGCAGCGCCCAACCATCCATCTCCCTAGCCTACAGTATTTTAAACCTTGCCTGTCACTAGTTGCTATTTTCTGCCATTTACTACTGCTATTTACTTTTGCTGTTTACTTTTACTATTACTATCATCACTATCATATCACTGTTACCACTTATCTTTTGCTGCAAGTTAGTATATTTCAGGTGCGGTTGAATTGACAACTCAACTGTTAAAGCTTATAAATACCCTTTGGCTCCCCGTGTGTCGAATCAATAAATTGGATTATTCTTACCCGCGAAGACTATCTCGATCCCTTACGGTTGAGGGTTATCAAGTACCGTTTTCTGGCGCCGTTGCCGGGGAGCATAGCAATATTTACAAGTCTACTTGAGGTATCCTACCTGCTGCACTTTATTCACTATGGGTAAGAAAGGTGACCCCAAGGTTCCGATCTTACCATCCACTACAAGAAAAGGTACTGCTTTGAGCACTAGTGCTACGTTTGATTCACCTTCTGTTATGAGTAAGTTTGCCTCACCACCACCACATGATGCTCCTACTGAATCTGTTATTATGTCTGATACTCTTGATGATGCTACTACTACTTTTGATGATGATATTAGTTCGCTTGGTTATGCTCTTGAGAAACAAATTACTGCTGCTGCTGAAAAATATGGAATTGAACTTCCTGTTACTCGCTACCCTATTGGTGAAACTTATGATTATCCTGATTTGAGTAAACTCCAGGAGAGGCTCCTACTATATACTTGATGAAGATTTATGCAGGGAACTGACAGAGTTTGCCGGCTCTGACCTTGAAACTATTAAGAAAATATTTGAAAAACTCTTTGAAAAACAAAACTGTTCCTAATCCTGAGTTTGCTACATCTCCTATATGCATTGATGATCCTGATTTTGATTTCTCTGTTGATCTTTCACTTATACCTATGGTTGAAGCTGACCCCTTTTATGGCAGAGAAAATGATGATGCTATTACACACCTAACTAAACTTGGTGAGCTAGGTAGCCTGTTTACCACAGATGAGAAATACGCTACTTTTATGTGACCAAGCTTCTTCCTTTCTTCTTGAAGGAAGGTGCTAAAGCATGGTATGATTCACTCCCATGCGGTTCCATTAAGAGTCCTCAGGACTTAGCTCACTCTTTTGTTGATAAGTACTTTCCTACTCACATGCAACATGCTGCTTTACAAAGAATTTATAACTTTAAACAGTTGCAGGATGAGTCCCTCCCTAAAGGTTGGGGGAGGTACTGCGGTCTGATTCGGGCTAGACCAGGACATGAAATTCCTAAGAATGAATTAATCGATATATTCTATGCTGGTCTAATTGATGAATCCAGGTCCTATTTGGACAGTTGTGTTGTTTGTGCTTTCAGGAAAAGAACAGCGGACGATGCGGAAGATTTAATGGGCAGGATTGCCAAAAACCATGAAGATTGGTCCGTCCCTGAACCACCTCCACCAACAAAGAAGAGGGGCATGTTTGTTCTAAGCCCCGAGGATATGCGAGAAGCAAAGAAGTCTATTAAAGAGAAAGGTATTAAAGCTGAAGACGTGAAGAATCTACCCCCTATTGAGAAGCTGTGTGAGCCTACCACTCACCCTCCTATGGTAGAGGTACACTCTCTTTTAGATTTCAACGCAAGTGACATCCCTCATGGTAAGCCTCCTGATCAATGTTTAGATGAGTTTGATAATTTTATTATGAAACAGAATCATTTCAATGAGAGGATAGAAAGTCAGTTGCATGATAATTCCCTTGCTATCAAAAAGTTGCTTGATGTTTTAGATAGAACAGTTAATGATGTTCAATGTCTTGTGAAGCATTTTCATATGGTTCAAACTCAGCTTGATTAAATTTGTAATGTGCAAAGAGATTTGCTTGCTAACAATGCCAAACAAGATAAATTGCAGGCTTTTGGGATTAAGACCCGAGGAGGAACTAGTACTCAAGGTCCTCTTTATCCAGAGGGACATCCGAAGAGAATCGAGCAAGATTCTCAAATGCAGGAAGAAGAAATTGTTGTCTCTCCAAATAAGAAGAAGAAACATAAAGAGACTGACAATTCTAATGATCCTATTTCAGATAAAGAGCCAGCTATTGATTCCAACAGTGTATCTATTTCCGATGCTGAGACTGAAGACGGTGCTGAACCTGAAGGTAATGATAATGAGAAGAATGATCCGCCTGAAGTTCGAGAAGAAGAAGCACCTGACAAACGTAAGAGGTACACTAAAGAAGACTTCATCTCAAGAAAACATGGGAAGGAGAAAGAACCATGGGTACAGAAACCCATGCCCTTTCCAGGTAAGTCCATCAAATCTAAAGAAGAAGAGCATTACAATAAGTTTTGTGAATGGATTAAACCTCTTTTTCTTCAAATCCCTTTGACTGACGCTATCAAGTTACTTCCTTATTCAAAATATATGAAAGATATTGTCACTAACAAAAGAAAAGTTCCTAATGATGCAATATCTACTATGCTTGCTAACTATTCTTTCAGTGGAAAGATTCCTGAGAAGCTCGGTGATCCAGGTATACCCACCATTCCTTGCTCCATAAAGAATAATTATGTCAAAACTGCTTTGTGTGATCTTGGAGCGGGAGTGAGTGTTATGCCTCTCTCTCTTTACGAGAGGCTCTGTTTAGAGAAACTAATTCCTACAGATATCTCCCTTCAGATGGCTGACAAGTCAACCGCTGTTCCGATAGGTATTTGTGAGGATGTTCCAGTTGAAGTTGCTAATTGTTTAATTCTTACTGATTTTGTTGTGCTCGACATGCCCGAGGATGGGAGCATGTCCATTATTCTTGGTAGACCTTTCCTTAACACCGCAGGTGCTATTATTGATTGCAACAAAGGGAAGGTTACCTTTCATGTGAATGATAAAGAACACACGGTATATTTTCCGAAGAAGACCGACAGGAGGCATGCCCTCAACTCTATAGAGAATATCGAGACCGTGAAAATTGGAGAATGGGACTATCCACTACATGTGCCTCACAAATACAAAACTATCATGGTAGGGACAATGTCCATCAAGGTAAAAGTTTAGTGATTACTTCGTAGGAGGTGAGACTTTTTGCTCTATATATCGCTTGTTTGTTGGTAAGACTTGATCAACCTTACTAGTGAACGTGTTTTATATGGATAAAAAGTTGAGCTTGCTATGTTTTCATTTGTTTTTAGTGTTGTCCTACTTGCTGTACCAAGTATCTATGTTTTTGAAGCTTCACAATACTACTAACTGCTTCAAGTTTTCAGAGAGTTTCGCAGCTTTTTGAACTTCGAAAAAATTTCAACAGTGAAGTTTTCAGAAAAATTCCAGAAAAATTATATTAAAAATTTCCACAACGGGAGAGACCCGGAAAGTCCTGGGGCCAGCCAGGGGGGCCACCAGTGGCCCAGGCGGCCAGCTGGCGCGGCCCAGCCCCTGGCCGCGCCCACAGGGCGCCTGGGGCCCACAGGACCCCCCCTCCAGGTACTTCTTCTTCCCCTCTCTCTCTCTTTTTCCAGAAACCCGAGTTCTGGTCGTGTTCTTCTTGTTCTTGCTGTTCTTGGGGGCGATTCTTCGATCTCTCTCTACAGCCCATCATTTGAGCTGAAATTTTGAGCAAATACTCCCTGGTATGTGACTCCTCCACCCCTCCAATTAGATTTTTGATTGGTGGCCTCATTTGTGAGTATTTAGTAGTTCTTGGTGCTGTAGAGATGAGCTTGCATGCATGTGTAGAAAGTTGTTTTCCAAGTTTTGATGCAAGTTTATGCCTTGGGCAAGTGAGTTGAGTAGTCTGCCTTAGCTCACTTTGTTTTAATCCTCGTTTTTGTAAATTATAAAAAATTTCAGAAATGAGTTTGTTAGGAAGGGCAACAGGATGGCTTGAGAAGAGGAGGCCCGCACACTCCGATCGAGTCACTAGAGCCGCAGCTTCACCATCGACCGTTAGGGTGAGCTATAATGTAATGCCCAGGATGGGACTATACCTCCTACGTGTCGAGGCACGACTTAAAGGTATAAGCCCATCCTAGAATGATCTCAAGTTTGGTATCTTTGCACAACTCATGTAAAAGAGGGATTAAATTGCAAAAGGAGATAGTTGGCTTACACTCGCCACTTCACACAATACATTACATAAGTAATACATCATTCAAAACATCACAACCCGACTACGGGTGAAGATCCAAAAGAAAGATACCAAACAACATAAAGCCACAGGCCAAGATCGAATCCTAGTAGAAACCACTACTGAACATCGAAACGTCACAAGCAAACGGCCAAACTCTTCAACGAGCTTCCAGTGAAGAACTGAACCAACTCCTGCTTCATACTCGGCTGAACCTGCATCTGGTGTGGTGAAGTAACTGTGAGCCACAGAGGACTCAGCAATCCCGTTCCCGGGTAACAAGACTATTTAAGCCTTGGGTGTGGATAAGGCTGAAGAAAGAACGAGAGGTGAAGGAACAAACAAGAGTCTGCAGCAGCAACTAGCACTAACTTACGCAAAAGAGAGCGAGAAGAGAAGTGCATCGGTCGAAAGATGATCACGAAGTGATCCTAACTAAAGCCGGTCAAACATAACCCCACTGTGTTCAACTCCCGAATCCCTATTCGGAAATTGACAGTCACGGTACACACGCTGGTAGTGTATTGGAACATTGTGTCAAGTTATCTACAACCGGAATTAACAAGCTCCCATCTACCACATAACCGCGGGCACGGCTTTCGAAAGTTCAAACCCTGCAGGGGTGTTCCAACTTGGCCCATCACAAGCCCACGATCCGCGAAGTCGCAACTCCAAAGGTGGGAAGACCCGAGTATTCTCGGAATCCCGTGCTCAAGTTAAACCGAACTAAGGTAAGGCTAATCCAGCAAATCCTCCCGGCGTGTCGACACCCTGATAGGTAGCCGCGCGTATCTAGTCTCAGGACACAACCGGATGAGACATCCTACGGGTTTTTACCAGACCTCAAGTTTCCTTGAGGTGGCCCCGCAGTCCGCTCGTTTCGGACCAACACTCATGTGGAGCACTGGCCCGGGGGGTTGAATTAAAATAAAAGGGATAGCTAGTCCACATGCAAGTTTTTATTAGTTATTAGGCAAATAGTACCAATGTTGGGATTTGCTGGAAAAGTCTTAGCACTTAGCGGTTTATCAAGGGGGTCCCATACACCCCAACCGTGTTAGGAACGCATAATCAAGGAACATAACACCGGTTTATACGGTTCCTAACGGCATGAGTGGAACAAATCACCAAGCAAAAGGCTTAGCCTTCCACCCTGCCAGTATATAGATGATTTCATTTTAAGCATTTATATAGTGTGGTATAACCCAACCAAACTTCAACATGAAGCGAGCATCTTCAATCTTCACCTGCAACTAACAATGCTATAAGAGGGGCTGAGCGAAGCGTACTTAGCCATTCAACAGTTTGCATAGGTAGGGTGGTTAAACATGGCAATGGTTACAAGTAGGAGGCTGACAAGAAGATCATGGGCATCGAGGCAAAACTATAGATCGAGACTCTAGCAATAGGCAAAGATAGTAATAGTATCCGGGTTCGGTCATCTTGCCTGGAATTCCACAAGGGAGAAGAACGGATCCACGAAGTAGACGGAGCAACAGACGAGAGAAACCTCACAACTCCGGAACGAAACCGAAGCTAACAAGAGAAGCAACCGGAAAGAAAGAAACAACACGGTAAACACACAATACATAAACATGGCATACGATGCACAAACAAGTATGATGCATGTCCGGTTTAATATGCATGGCATGGCAAGGTGCACAAACAACACAACAAGTTAAGTGGAGCGCAATATGCAACGAGTTGCATATTGACGAAACACCACATTAATTATTTAGTTGACTCTCATTAATTGCAAGACAAGATTAATTGTTTTTAACATGGCAAGAGGTGAAGCATAATAAAACTATACTAACTAGGCAATTTAAATGAGGCCGGAATTAACAACAACATATCCGGAAAAACCCCATGAGCATGTTTAATAATTATAAGCAACAACAATTCACACATATAAGTGTTGTTAAACATGATGCGGATGACATGATCAAGTTTATGCAATTTTATTGAAAGGTTGACAATTAACAAGATATGAAGCATTTGTCACCGTGGTGGAAGGAAAGGGTGCCACGGCAACGATCCGAAAATGGTGCAACGGCATCATATCGGTTCTGGTAACTCGGTGAGAGATCGGTGCAAAAGATGACGGCGAAGCAAGTTGAACGAGATGAAAAAGGGGCGATCCCGTTACCGGGTTCCCACGAGTCGGTGACGAGGCAACCGAGGAACACGACAAAAGAGGGCACAACGGACACGGAGCACACAAGGGAAGCATTTCATACAACACAACAAGCAACACACGGGTCATCGGCTCGGCGGTTATACCTTCGGAACAAACGTTCACGGGGCGGTTCGAGAGCGTAGAGGAAGAAGGCGTTCACGTGTCCGACGAGGAAGAAGTCGTTCCGTAGAGGGAAGTAGATACACGGGCGATGGTAGACGTTCACATTCCGTAGTGGTACTCGGTGTTTCCGGGCGTCGGTAGTCGTACACGGGGCGTTTTGTAGATGTTCACGGAGCTCGTTCGTAGAGGTACTCATGGTCGTCGTGGGAAGTAGTGGAACTTGGTCGTTTTTTTGTAGATGTTCGGGTCGTCGGTAGTCGAACTTGACGAAACACTGTAGTTGTACTCGGGCATTGCGGTCTTTGGCGGTAGACGTCCTCTGTTCAGGTTAACAACACAAGCAGCAAAACAAAAAAAAACAAAACTACAGCAGCAACTAGGCGCTCGCGAGCACATCGGGCGCTGCGGGACGAAGTGGAGGCAGGGCCTCGTCGCGGTGGAGAAGAGGAGCACCACGGTGCTGCTGGTCGTTGGAGATGGAGGCCCGAAGGAAGGGGCGTGGCCTGCTGGACGGTGAGGCTCGGAGGAGGGCCTCTTGGCCGCGGCTTCTGGACGGCGTCGCGGCGAAGGGAGGAACGGAGGGAGCAGCTCCGGCCTTGCTGGATGGAGGGAGGTCACGGCCAGGATGGCCTGGTCGCGAGGACGTGCCGCACGGGGACGGCCAGGGCAGAAGGAGCCGCAGGGGCGCCATGGCGAGGTGCTGGCCGGGGCGCGCGGGGCCCTTGCCGCGCTGGGGAGCTGGGGCCTCGGGGAGGATGGCCCTGGCCGACGCTGCGAAGCGGACGAGGGGGCGCGGACGCCGTCGATGGCAGCGGGACGATGGTCGGCCGGCGAGGACGAGGCCCGACGCGGCGGACGTCTGGGGAACGGCGACGCGGGACGGGAGAGCTCGGGCCGGCTGCTGGGAGCCGCAGAGGAGGGCCGCGGCGTACGGAGGCGGGGCGCCGGACGGGGCTACAGAGGCTCGGAGGGAGGCGAGGACGGAGCAGGCTCGAGGCGGCTTCGCTCCTGGCGGCGCTCGGTCGAGGGGAGAGACCGCGCCGATGCTGCTGAGATGGAACGAGGGAGGTGGTCGGGCGCTACGAGAAAGGGGATCGGGAGGAAACGGGCTCGGGCCAGAGAGAGCATCGAGCGAGAGGGAGTAGCGGGGTCGAGCCGCTAGGGGTGGCGGCGGCCAGAGGGAAGAGAGGGAACGGGTCGGGAGGCTGCGGTCGGGAGTTAGGGTTTGGGAGGCTGCGGGCTGGTCGGGCCGGCCTGGTGGAGAAGAGGAAGGCTGGGGGAGATGGAGGGAGGAAGGAGATGGGCCTGAGGGATGCAGAGGCCTGGCTGCTCCCTTCTGTTTTAAAAAAACTGCTGCTGTTTTCTAAAAAAAAACAACAACAAGAAGGAAAGATAGAAGGTGCTAGAAATAGAGTTAGAACAAGGGTAAAAATTCCCTGGACTCACAAAAATGTCAGGAATTAAAATAAAAAATAGAAGGAGGGTTTTGAAGGAAACTCGAAGTGAGAAAGACAATGGGGAAATTATGCAAGTGTGTTATGGTGATTCCGAAGCAATGGAATAATTATTAATATAGCTCCATAATTATTAGGAGGCTTTTATATGTTATAAAGAGAAGACATTCTTCCCTTGATTTAAATGGACCGAAGGTCCACACAATTTATTTAGGTTGAGATGCAAAAAGTAAAAAATGACATGATGGCATGATGACATGATGCAATGCAAAAATAAATAACACAAGCACAACTGAAACACACGGGCAACCCGGAACATCTGGAATCTTCTGGAATCTTCTGGGACGTTGGTCTCGGGCGTCACAACTCTCCCACACTAACAGAGGATCTCCACCCGAGATCCTAGAGATATCACCGGGTAAAAACGGAAAAGGAAGAGGTAAAACAAAGTTGCTTCTTTGACAGACGAGTGAAACCAAGGAACCTTGAGAGGTTGAACAATCTTGAAAGAAAGAATGCAACGGAGATGAACGAAGTTAAGTGCACTCCGTTAGAAAAGAGTAACTAGGAGCATTATGAGAACCTTGAAGGTTGAAAGACATTAAACAAGAGCTCACGGACCAAAAGAATAAGAAACCGCAATGGTATAGCCAAGGAATAAGAATGACAGAATTTGGACAGCACTCCGTCTGAAAATGAAAGGAATTGAACAAGAACTTGAGGAGATGGAATGATACTTGATGAAAACAACAACATATTGCCTCTGAAACAATTAAAAGAATGGCACAAGGTTAAGAAAGATTTCAGACAGCACTCCGGTTGAAAAGAGAGTTAAAACTTGGTAAGATGAGGGAACTTGAATGAAGAATACAACACTCCGGTTAAAAGGTAAGCAAAGGAAAGAACATGATCTCGATAAAACGATATGATGGTTTGGAGAGAGCAACATCACAATGCCTCCGGAATGAAAGAATAGAATATAGAGCCATGAAAGAATTGAACGGATAGAAAAGACAACTTCTCCGACAAATGAATATGAAACACATCCTTACGAAGAAGGGTTGAACGGAGTTGTTGAAAAATAATAAACAACAAAAGAATAAGCTTGATGTGGTCTTATGGAAAACATCTCAAAATTATGAGGTGACAACCAGCCACTAACATAACGAATTGCTTGGATTGAGATCAACAAGGAGATGAAAAACTTATTTCACCGGAATGATAAATGAAGAACTTGGGTCATTTATAAGCACCAATATAGCAACAATCCTTAGGGAAAGCTTTTGGTGAAATATAGCCCAAGATAACTCCAATGAATAAATTGAAGGGTTGAAATGATCTCCTGAACAAGGACAATGATGGGTTTAAATATCTCATTCTTGATAACTCGTGAATCATAAAACATGAAGGAATTGTCAAGAATGACATAACACCATTTGGAAAGATAAGGTAGAAAGAATTGCACTTCAAAATGCAAGAGAAGAAATATTTGAGTTCCTCCAACAAGAATCTTGATGAAGACTTCAAGGATGAATTAAAACATGATGAACCACCATGAAGAACTCCGGTAATGAAAGCATGAGAAGTGAAAGATGAAAGGAATAAGATTCGAGGCCTGCGATGAATTAGATGGAGCTTTGAAATGATATAATTGAAATAACTTGGAGCTCCGGAAAACAAGATGGAGAACTTAGAACCAAGGATATGATATGATGAACAAGCTCCAGACAAAAGAATTAAATCACCTTGAAGGAATAAGAATAAGAATTATGTCATGCATCTCCTTCACCAATTTAATTGATGACAACCAAAGGATTAGGCATATTACTTATTCTCGTTGGAAAGAATTAAAGAGAGATCTAGCACAAGCTTGGGTAATTCCTCAATGAACCACCGGTAGGATTGTGAAAAAGAACAATTGAATTGAAACGGTAACAACGGAAAAGTAAACTTGAAAGAACCACCGTAAGAATATGGAGACGAACGAAGAGACATCAATGAAGAATATTGGGAGGGCGAAGTTGAAAACTGAGAACGAAGAAGTATTCTGAAATGATGGCCTTCGGAGGATCACAAAGAAAAGAATTCAAGAATGCTTCGGATGGGTATAAAAGAATTCCTCACACATCGGAACAATAATGAGGATGGCATGAAGCTAGAACCACGAATCTTCAAGAGAACGGGCCAAGATTTAAGAGAAACACTTCTCCGATCTTCAAATGTTGAGAATGAAGACGAGAAATGCCATGAATAATTGTTGAGCACTCCGGAATGAAGAATTAAAAAGGTTGAACCAATGATGAAAAGAATTTGAAAGCGATCTTGGGGAAGGCATGTGACTGATGGGGATCATTCTTACGTCACACTTTGAAAAGAATTCCAAAATAACTCCGGGAAATAGAAGAGTCAGGTAAGATCCTGGAAAAAAGACCTGTGGGTTAGGGCCCACTCAAAAGAAATCACCGTTGAAAAGATTGCTTAAAAGATATAGCACTGGATGAATTAAATGGCTTGAATAAGATAACAATTCTCAAAATAATTTGAACGGATTAAGAATGGAATTATTAATCTTCAGCACTCCGGATATGAATAACAAGAGGAGAATGATTAATTGGTGCACCGGAATAAGAAAGCATTGTGAAAAGAGGAAAAGGATAAGATCAACACCGAAATCTTGAATTACATCCACCAGAGAAGAATATTAGAATTAAGAATGATGAACTTGAAGCTCTTGAGCATCTTCACGATAAAACACCGGATAAGAACATTGAAGGAAAGAATGAAGAAACATCACATGAATAAAATGGATATTTCATTCTAGAATTTCTGACTCCGAGAAGAAGAAGGGTGGGAGGGTGGGGAAAACAAGGACAACTTGGGATGAATGAAACGGACAAATCGTCAGATTTCTCAACGGCGTCCGCATGGAATAACTTGAAGAGAAGGCACACCGGTTGAAAAGGATTAACATGACCATCTTGATGACCAAGAAGGACTAGCACTCCCATAGAAATATGAGAATACCGATTAGGAAAGGTATGGAATCAACATTTGACATCGAAGCAACTCGAATACCAGAATCAAAACAAAACAAAGGGTAGATATGTTGCAGCAGGTCTTCACAATATCATCCGAACAGAGAATTGAACGAATGAATTCCGCAGGAACATCAACTAGACGAGAAGCCACTTGGAGAACAAAATGAAAATAAAAAGGAACAAGGAACAGATAGAACAAATACAAGATAGAAGTTTCGTTCGACATATTCGTGCTGAAAGCTCATGGAACATGTTACAAAAGGGTTTTGCAATCCCAGGATCAGCATAGCCAAGGACCCTTTAAGATGCAACTCCCGATCAGAACAAGTCCATAAAACCACTTCACTCAATGTAGAACCCCAAACTTCATATCGAGCATCCGTTGGAAGAAAGCCTAGAACTACTAGATGAACCCACCTATAGATTTCCGAAAGTTTCCAGTTATGCAATCAGGTGTTGGGGATACACGGGAAGCACCGCGCAATCAACTCTAAACCTACATCCAGGTGTATCCATCCTTCAACACATAACCAGTCTTTCTCGGAAACTGTTTACCTCGGACCTTCGAAAAGCATCCACTATAACAAGCTATGGCAATACTCTCGAACTACCTCCCCAGTACTGGGTGATGTCGGGGTTATCTTGCCACTGGCCGTATAGGAGAGATTTTCGATGTCGGCCGTCTTAAGTATTTAGTACTGCCGCGATATGCTTGTTACAATGATACCCCGAAGCTCAACTCCTCGATAACAGGAGGCATCGAGAACAATATCCTTGTCACAAGAACATCGAAACAATCCCAGAATACTCGCGAGATCCTAAAAAAAAAATTTGGTGCAATTTTTGAAAGTAGAAGAGAAAAGAGTAATCGTCAGGAGTCCTCACCAGAGAGAAAGGGGATGAGAAGCAAAGAAATCCTACTCTCCGATATAATATAGGACTCAAAAAGTTTTTCAGTGTGTGCCTAGACTCAACCGTCAATGATTCGATCAATCGTGGGGGCTTCTAGGTCGGAGAAGGCTCTGAATACCAACTTGTAATGCCCAGGATGGGACTATACCTCCTACGTGTCGAGGCACGACTTAAAGGTATAAGCCCATCCTAGAATGATCTCAAGTTTGGTATCTTTGCACAACTCATGTAAAAGAGGGATTAAATTGCAAAAGGTGATAGTTGGCTTACACTCGCCACTTCACAAAATACATTACATAAGCAATACATCATTCAAAACATCACAACCCGACTACGGGTGAAGATCCAAAAGAAAGATACCAAACAACATAAAGCCACAGGCCAAGATCGAATCCTAGTAGAAACCACTACTGAACATCGAAACGTCACAAGCAAACGGCCAAACTCTTCAATGAGCTTCCAGTGAAGAACTGAACCAACTCCTGCTTCATACTCGGTTGAACCTGCATCTGGTGTGGTGAAGTAACTGTGAGCCACAGAGGACTCAGCAATCCCGTTCCCGGGTAACAAGACTATTTAAGCCTTGGGTGTGGATAAGGCTGAAGAAAGAACGAGAGGTGAAGGAACAAACAAGAGTCTGCAGCAGCAACTAGCACTAACTTACGCAAAAGAGAGCGAGAAGAGAAGTGCATCGGTCGAAAGATGATCACGAAGTGATCCTAACTAAAGCCGGTCAAACATAACCCCACCGTGTTCAACTCCCGAATCCCTATTCGGAAATTGACAGTCACGGTACACACGCTGGTAGTGTATTGGAACATTGTGTCAAGTTATCTACAACCGGAATTAACAAGCTCCCATCTGCCACATAACCGCGGGCACGGCTTTCGAAAGTTCAAACCCTGCAGGGGTGTTCCAACTTGGCCCATCACAAGCCCACGATCCGCGAAGTCGCAACTCCAAAGGTGGGAAGACCCGAGTATTCTCGAAATCCCATGCTCAAGTTAAACCGAACTAAGGTAAGGCTAATCCAGCAAATCCTCCCGGCGTGTCGACACCCTGATAGGTAGCCGCGCGTATCTAGTCTCAGGACACGACCGGATGAGACATCCTACGGGTTTTTACCAGACCTCAAGTTTCCTTGAGGTGGCCCCGCAGTCCGCTCGTTTCGGACCAACACTCATGTGGAGCACTGGCCCGGGGGGTTGAATTAAAATAAAAGGGATAGCTAGTCCACATGCAAGTTTTTATTAGTTATTAGGCAAATAGTACCAATGTTGGGATTTGCTGGAAAAGTCTTAGCACTTAGCGGTTTATCAAGGGGGTCCCATACACCCCAACCGTGTTAGGAACGCATAATCAAGGAACATAACACCGGTTTATACGGTTCCTATAGGCATGAGTGGAACAAATCACCAAGCAAAAGGCTTAGCCTTCCACCCTGCCAGTATATAGATGATTTCATTTTAAGCATTTATATAGTGTGGTATAACCCAACCAAACTTCAACATGAAGCGAGCATCTTCAATCTTCACCTGCAACTAACAATGCTATAAGAGGGGCTGAGCGAAGCGTACTTAGCCATTCAACGGTTTGCATAGGTAGGGTGGTTAAACATGGCAATGGTTACAAGTAGGAGGCTGCCAAGAAGATCATGGGCATCGAGGCAAAACTATAGATCGAGACTCTAGCAATAGGCAAAGATAGTAATGGTATCCGGGTTCGGTCATCTTGCCTGGAATTCCACATGGGAGAAGAACGGATCCACGAAGTAGACGGAGCAACAGACAAGAGAAACCTCACAACTCCGGAACGAAACCGAAGCTAACAAGAGAAGCAACCGGAAAGAAAGAAACAACACGGTAAACACACAATACATAAACATGGCATACGATGAACAAACAAGTATGATGCATGTCCGGTTTAACATGCATGGCATGGCAAGGTGCACAAACAACACAACAAGTTAAGTGGAGCGCAATATGCAACGAGTTGCATATTGACGAAACACCACATTAATTATTTAGTTGACTCTCATTAATTGCAAGACAAGATTAATTGTTTTTAACATGGCAAGAGGTGAAGCATAATAAAACTATACTAACTAGGCAATTTAAATGAGGCCGGAATTAACAACAACATATCCGGAAAAACCCCATGAGCATGTTTAATAATTATAAGCAACAACAATTCACACATATAAGTGTTGTTAAACATGATGCGGATGACATGATCAAGTTTATGCAATTTTGTTGAAAGGTTGACAATTAACAAGATATGAAGCATTTGTCACCGTGGTGGAAGGAAAGGGTGCCACGGCAACGATCCGAAAATGGTGCAACGACATCATATCGGTTCCGGTAACTCGGTGAGAGACCGGTGCAAAAGATGACGGTGGAGCAAGTTGAACGAGATGAAAAAGGGGCGATCCCGTTACCGGGTTCCCACGAGTCGGTGACGAGGCAACCGAGGAACACGACAAAAGAGGGCACAACGGACACGGAGCACACAAGGGAAGCATTTCATACAACACAACAAGCAACACACGGGTCATCGGCTCGGCGGTTATACCTTCGGAACAAACGTTCACGGGGCGGTTCGAGAGCGTAGAGGAAGAAGGCGTTCACGTGTCCGACGAGGAAGAAGTCGTTCCGTAGAGGGAAGTAGATACACGGGCGACGGTAGACGTTCACATTCCGTAGTGGTACTTGGTGTTTCCGGGCGTCGGTAGTCGTACACGGGGCGTTTTGTAGATGTTCACGGAGCTCGTTCGTAGAGGTACTCATGGTCGTCGTGGGAAGTAGTGGAACTTGGTCGTTTTTCCGTAGATGTTCGGGTCGTCGGTAGTCGAACTTGACGAAACACTGTAGTTGTACTCGGGCATTGCGGTCTTTGGCGGTAGGTGTCCTCTGTTCAGGTTAACAACACAAGCAGCAAAACAAAAAAAACAAAACTACAGCAGCAACTAGGCGCTCGCGAGCACATCGGGCGCTGCGGGACGAAGTGGAGGCAGGGCCTCGTCGCGGTGGAGAAGAGGAGCACCACGGTGCTGCTGGTCGTTGGAGATGGAGGCCCGAAGGAAGGGGCGTGGCCTGCTGGACGGTGAGGCTCGGAGGAGGGCCTCTTGGCCGCGGCTTCTGGACGGCGTCGCGGCGAAGGGAGGAACGGAGGGAGCAGCTCCGGCCTTGCTGGACGGAGGGAGGTCACGGCCAGGATGGCCTGGTCGCGAGGACGTGCCGCACGGGGACGGCCAGGGCAGAAGGAGCCGCAGGGGCGCCATGGCGAGGTGCTGGCCGGGGCGCGCGGGGCCCTTGCCGTGCTGGGGAGCTGGGGCCTCGGGGAGGATGGCCCTGGCCGACGCTGCGAAGCGGACGAGGGGGCGCGGACGCCGTCGATGGCAGCGGGACGGTGGTCGGCCGGCGAGGACGAGGCCCGACGCGGCGGACGTCTGGGGAACGGCGACGCGGGACGGGAGAGCTCGGGCCGGCTGCTGGGAGCCGTAGAGGAGGGCCGCGACGTACGGAGGCGGGGCGCCGGACGGGGCTACAGAGGCTCGGAGGGAGGCGAGGACGGAGCAGGCTCGAGGCGGCTTCGCTCCTGGCGGCGCTCGGTCGAGGGGAGAGACCGCGCCGGTGCTGCTGAGATGGAACGAGGGAGGTGGTCGGGCGCTACGAGAAAGGGGATCGGGAGGAAACGGGCTCGGGCCAGAGAGAGCATCGAGCAAGAGGGAGTAGCGGGGTCGAGCCACTAGGGGTGGCGGTGGCCAGAGGGAAGAGAGGGAACGGGTCGGGAGGCTGCGGTCGGGACTTAGGGTTTGGGAGGCTGCGGGCTGGTCGGGCCGGCCTGGTGGAGAAGAGGAAGGCTGGGGGAGATGGAGGGAGGAAGGAGATGGGCCTGAGGGATGCAGAGGCCTGGCTGCTCCCTTCTGTTTAAAAAAAACTGCTGTTGTTTTCTAAAAAAAAACAACAACAAGAAGGAAAGATAGAAGGTGCTAGAAATAGAGTTAGAACAAGGGTAAAAATTCCCTGGACTCACAAAAATGTCAGGAATTAAAATAAAAAATAGAAGGAGGGTTTTGAAGGAAACTCGAAGTGAGAAAGACAATGGGGAAATTATGCAAGTGTGTTATGGTGATTCCGAAGCAATGGAATAATTATTAATATAGCTCCATAATTATTAGGAGGCTTTTATATGTTATAAAGAGAAGACATTCTTCCCTTGATTTAAATGGACCGAAGGTCCACACAATTTATTTAGGTTGAGATGCAAAAAGTAAAAAATGACATGATGGCATGATGACATGATGCAATGCAAAAATAAATAACACAAGCACAACTGAAACACACGGGCAACCCGGAACATCTGGAATCTTCTGGGACGTCGGTCTCGGGCGTCACATATAATGAGGATCATGTGCCCCTGGAGTTGTTGGAAGACACAAGTCCAACACGTGCGATGACATTTCCATGTGATGAATTCATGGAAGCTGCGGGAATCAAGGATGAGTTTTATAATCTTTGTGCTAATGCAGGTTTGACACGACTCGTCACGAGCCGTGTTACTCAGTATCAGAAACTCACCTCCGGTTTCATTAACAGTTTTAGATATAATCCTGATTCAGGTGCTATTGAGTTTAAAATTTATAATGATCTTATCACCATGACTCTGGGAAATTTTTGTGAAGTAATAGGTGTCCGAACGTTGGGAGGACGGCAAGGATGGCCACGCAGCCCTCCGAGCTGAAAACCGTCATCAACTCTCTCTGCAGCATGGGTACGAGGGATATTCATCGGTCGAAGATCTCCAGCATCTTGTTTCCTCACCTCAGGTATTTTGCATATTATATTGCTAGAGGGGTGTTAGCTCGTGACACCACGAGCAACATTTCTGCTCCGGATATTGCTATCCTGGCAGCAGCCCTCTCAGGGAGGTCTGATTATAATATTAGTACCTTAATTGCTCGACGCCTTGCTATGAACGGTAACAAGGGGGACTTATATGGTGGCATTTATGCCACCCTTATTTTAGAGCATCTTGGAGGCACCCCACACCCTGATGATACTCCTTTTACTTATTTAAGCTTTCATCTTGCTGCTATGAAAAGGCATAAGTTTGTTACCATGGGTTCTGAACTTGATAACCTTGTTTATATCTTGCGTTTCGGAACTACCGCGGAACGCGAGATCCGTCTACCTGCACCTCTTTTGTTTAATTTTTCTCGCAGGAACGGATGGTCCTTTGATGTTGTCTAGTTCGATGAGTTCATGGTCCAGCATCAGTTCCATAACCCCATGGAGGGGGTTGTGCCCGACGAGGAGAGGCACGGTGAGATACCACATTTTCAGGATGAGACCGCCACCGAGTTTGGTGAAGGGTATTCCTCTGTTTGGCGCTCGGAACCTTCCTCGTGGGAGAATCCGAGGAGTTCGGTGTACGCGCCATCATCCTTCTACGACCCTTGGTCTCACCACCATACCCCTGGAGCAGGAGGCTCCTGGGGGCAGTAGCTGCTACCAACTTAGGCCAAAAGCCTAAGCTTGGGGGAGTACGTGCCCTTCTCACTTTTCCATTGTATTATCCGTTTTATTCACTTTGATCTTTTCGAAGTTTTTACCCGTTCTTCTTTATTCCTCTATTTGCAAAAACAACAAAAAGATTTTCTCTTTCTTTTGCTTTTTATTCAACTTTTGAAAAACTCAAAAAAGATTTCCTTTCTCTCTTTAGTTTGCTTTGTTTTAAGAGATCAGCTCGAGTCCGTGATGGCATTTGATTATATTTCCTACGTTCGATCGTGCGAGTGACAAGCAGTAATGATGAAGATCGACTGAAAGGAAGCAACAGGGAAGACCGGTATGAACTCTTTTTGTTTCTACTTTTGTACATATGCCTGTACTTATGATCTAGAGACCAGCTTGTAGCGACATAGTGCTATGTTTACAATGCTCTTCCAGTGGTTCATGCTTTCCTTGTGGCTAGTCTCGAATAACTAGAGTATATAATGTGTTATTGAAATGATCTACATGCATCGCACTGTTCATAGTCTGGCATACTAAGGTGGTATTTCCCTTTAGAGAATTTTTGGATTGACTTGGCACATGCTTACACATGTTTAAGACTAAAAAGTCTACCTTGCCTTGATGATCTTTGAGTTTTAGAATAGTTATATCACTTTCATGCCCGATTCAATGTTGCTTTGTCGCTCTGCATGATTATGACCGTTATTGCTCTCTAGTTGGTCGCTTCCCAGTCTTTTGCTAAACCTCCACCCGTACTAAGCGGAATGACTGCTTGTGCATCCAAAACCTTTAAACCTGTTATGCCATATGAGTCCACTATACTTTCCTATACATGGTATTTACCTGCCATTCCTAACGAAGACTTTCATGTACCATCTCGAAATTAATCAAAAGCATTTCTCTTTTTGTGCCTATGTTTTAGCTCATGAGGAAGTAGTAGTTAATTCATGATCTCTTTAAGTTGGACAAGTTTCACCCCTGGATTGCATGTATAATGTGCGAACCCCTAATATGAAAAGGAACTGGCATTGAGTGCGCCCGGCTCAAAAAGATAATATAACAAACGAACCCTCCTTCACGCTTTGTTCATGAGAAATCAGAAAACTTTGGCAGTGATAAACAAAGGAGATTAAGAGGATGTGATCGTCCTCATGCGGGAGCCGTTCCTCGAGACTTGTCTAACTTAAAAAGTGATTGAGTTATCTGCTAGCATTCGTTGACGAAATATGCACCTCTCAAAAACATATTTACTTCTGTTTTTTTTAACCAAGAGCTCTGGTACATGTTTAGTTTTTGTTTCCGATCACGGGTTTTCAACTTTGCCAATAAAAGCCACGGTTCGAGAGTCTCATCTTCTTTTCTTCAAAGCACTAACTAGGAGAGCATAATTGTCATTCTGAGTGTAATGTGCATTGTCCCAAAGTATTACATTGTCTTCTGCATACTTGTGATATGATTTATTCTGAAATTCTTAGTTCTAGTCTCCTTTAAAACTCTGGAAGAGTCTCTGCATTTATGTTTTGCTTCACTCATGGAGGCTAGCGAGATACCACCTTAATATGCTCAAGCTATGTGCAATGTGATCTTGTCTTGACTTTTGGTAATATATTGTTTACTCTTAATTATTTGTGACTGGTCACTTGAAAGAAGGATTGCTCCTTGCATTGTTCTCATAAGTACTGTTTTAATACTTGTTGAACTCTTTTCGTAGTACATGCTTATATACATCTAATGAAGCAAAAGAGTGTGTCAAAGTTTTCTTTGTCGCGTCCAGTTTGTTGAACTGAATTGCTTGAGGACAAGCAATATGCTAAGCTTGGGGGAGTTGATACGTCTCAAACGTATCTACTATTCCAAACACTTTTGATATTGTTTTGACCTCATTCTTGCATGATTTGGACTAAACTAACCTGGACTAACGCTGTTTTCAGCAGAGCTGCCTGTATGGTTTATTTGTGTGCAGGAAAACGGATTTTTAAGCATCTCAGAAAAATCCATGAAAAATCACGAAAAATCCACGCACCCGAGGAAACAAAATGCCAGAAGTGGGGCCAGAGGGGGGCCAGGGGGTGCCCAGGCGCCCTGTGGGCGCCCCCCCCCCCCCTGGGCCGCGCCGGGGTGCGCCTGGGTGGGCCCCACACCCCCTGGTGCCCTACTTTAGCCCGTATTTTTCCTCCCGACACAAAAACCCCAGATCGGAAGTCCTTTCGCTGTTTTTCGTCGCGGAGCCGCCGCCACCCTTTGTTCTTCTTCGGGAGGGCTAATCTGGAGGCTGATTTGGCCTCCGGAGAGGGGAGATCGTCTCCATCGTCATCTTCATCACCACTCCATCATCCCTCCATGACTTCCCCCTTCATGTGTGAGTAATTCCCTTGCTGTAGGCGAAGGGGATGGTAGGGATTGGATGAGTTAGATCATGTAATAGTTCGTCAGATTGTTGGGGGCATGTTGCCTATCATCTAGTATGGTGTTTATCATCTTTGCTACAACTTGTTATTCTTAATGCTTGACACTTAGGGCCCGAGTGCCATGATTTCAGATCTGAACCATATGTGTTTGCATGAATATATTTGTGTTCTTGATCCTATCTATGAGTTGTATGCACCTGTTATGGTTCGGAACCGGCGATCCCAAAAGTGACAGCTTGGGACACCAAAGGGGATGGCCCGTAGTTTGAGGATTACATGTATCCATTGAGTTCATTGCTTTGTTCCGGTGCTCTTTGACAGGAGCACCTTAATATCCATTAGTTCCTTTTGGCCCCGTTCGTAGCGGGATGGTAGGACAAAAGATGTTGTGCAAGTTCTTATTGCAAGCACGTACAACTACCTACGGGATACATGCCTAATGTTTGATATTTGCCTAGATGATCATTACTTTTCCGTGTGTCGTGCCCCAAGTTAGAATCTATTTCATCCATGCAGCGCCCAACCATCCATCTCCCTAGCCTACAGTATTTTAAACCTTGCCTGTCACTAGTTGCTATTTTCTGCCATTTACTACTGCTATTTACTTTTGCTGTTTACTTTTACTATTACTATCATCACTATCATATCACTGTTACCACTTATCTTTTGCTGCAAGTTAGTATATTTCAGGTGCGGTTGAATTGACAACTCAACTGTTAAAGCTTATAAATACTCTTTGGCTCCCCGTGTGTCGAATCAATAAATTGGGTTATTCTTACCCGCGAAGACTATCTCGATCCCTTACGGTTGAGGGTTATCAGAGGGCCGGCGACGGGGCGGGGGAGCGACGGCGATGGGGCGGGGGAGTGACACGGCCGGCGACACGGCGGGGGAGCGACGGGGCCGGCGACAGGGTGGCGGCGGGCGAGCCTAGAGCGCCATCGATGGGGAGTGTGCGGTGTGGATGAGATGCGAACTGACAGTTTTTTTACCTGGATGGGTGGGGGGAGGGAGGGGATAACCCCCACAGTTTTTTTTACCTGGAAAAAAAATAACCCCATCTCTTTGCCATCTGCCAGCAGATTGCAAAGAATCTTTGCCATCTGTTGGCAGATGGCAAAGAGGTGGGGCTGGTACGTCGTTATGCCCTTGATGGCCACAGGATTTGCCAACCTCTTTGCCATCTGCTGGCAGATGGCAAAGATTATTTGCCATCCACTAGTAGATGGAAAATAATTGGCTGATGGCAACCATTTTGTTTGCCGTCTGCCAGTTCTTTGCCATCTGTTTTTTATAAGCAGATGGCAAAGACGTTCTTTGCCATCAGCTGGCAGATGGCAAAGAGCTGGCTGATGGCAAATTCCTTGTTTCCAGTAGTGTATTTCAAAAAAATCCTATGATCACGCAAGATCTATCTAGGAGAAGCATAGAAACGAGCGGGGAGAGTGTGTCCACGTACCCTCGTAGACCGAAAGCGAACGCGTTTAGTAACGCGGTTGATGCAGTCGAACATCTTCGCGGTCCAACCAATCCAAGCACCAAACGTACGGCACCTCCGTGTTCAGCACACGGTCAGCTAGATGACATCCCACGAACTCTTGATCTAGTTGAGGTCGAGGGAGAGTTTCGTCAGCACGACGGCGTGGTGACGGTGTTGATGGAGTTACCAGCGCAGGGCTTCACCTAAGCACTACGATGATATGACCGAGGTGTGTAACTGTGGAGGGGGCCCCCGCACACGGCTAAGAAATCAACTTGTGTGTCTATGGGGTGCCCCCTGGCCACGTATCTAAATGAGTGGAGGAGGGGCCGGCCGGCCTCCTATGGCGCCCCAAGGGGGGATTCCTACTCCTACTAGGATTAGGTTCCCCCCTTTCCTAGTCCAACTGTCATACCGAGCATGTCAAACGTTCATAACGTCTGCATCTGCTCCTGCAATAGGTTTGTGACCTAGCGGTGCATCAAGGACATAAAACTTCTGCGCAGCAATGAGGATAATCCTCATATCACAGACCTAGTCCGCATCATTGCTACTAACATCTTTCAACTTAGTTTTCTCTAGGAACATATCAAAAACATAGGAGAGCTATAACGCGAGCTATTGATCTACAACATAATTTGCAAATACTATCAGGACTAATTCCATGATAAAATAAAGTTCAATTAATCATATTACTTTAGAACTTCCACTTAGATAGACATCCCTCAAGTCATCTAAATGATCACGTGATCCAGATCAACTAAACCATGTCTGATCATCGCGTGAGATGGAGTAGTTTTCAACGGTGAACATATTATGTTGATCATATCTACTATATGATTCACACTCGACCTTTCTGTTGGGGAATGTAGTATTTCAAAAAAATCCTATGATCACGCAAGATCTATCTAGGAGAAGCATAGAAACGAGCGGGGATAGTGTGTCCACGTACCCTCGTAGACCGAAAGCGAAAGCGTTTAGTAACGCGGTTGATGCAGTCAAACATATTCGTGGTCCAACCAATCCAAGCACCAAACGTACGGCACCTCAGTGCTCAGCACACGGTCAGCTCGATGACGTCCCACGAACTCTTGATCCAGTTGAGGTCGAGGGAGAGTTTTGTCAGCACGACGGCGTGGTGACGGTGTTGATGAAGTTACCAGCGCAGGGCTTCACCTAAGCACTACGATGATATGACCGAGGTGTGTAACTGTGGAGGGGGCCCCCGCACACGGCTAAGAAATCAACTTGTGTGTCTATGGGGTGCCCCCTGGCCACATATCTAAAGGAGTGGAGGAGGGGCCGGCAGGCCTCCTATGGCGCCCCCCAAGGGGGGATTCCTACTCCTACTAGGAGTAGGTTTCCCCCCTTTCCTAGTCCAACTAGGAGGGGGAAGGAAGGAAGAGGAGGGGAGAAGGAAAGAGGGGGCCGACCCGCCTTACCCTAAGCCAATTCGGTTTGGGCCTAGGGGGCGTGTAGGGGAATGTAGTATTTCAAAAAAATTCCTACGATCATGCAAGATCTATCTAGGAGAAGCATAGCAACGAGCGGGAGAGTCTGTCCACGTACCCTCGTAGATCGAAAGACGAAGAGTATAGTAACGCGGTTGATGTAGTCGAACGTCTTAACGATCCAACCGATCCAAGCACGGAACTTACGGCACCTCCGTGTTCAGCACACGTAGAGCTCAATGACGTCCCACGAACTCTTGATCCAGTTGAGGTCGAGGGAGAGTTCCGTCAGCACGACGGCGTGGTGACGGTGATGATGAAATTACCGGCGCAGGGCTTCGCCTAACCACTACGACGATATGACCGACATGTGTAACTATGGAGGGGGGCACCGCACACGGCTAAGAAATCAACTTGTGTGTCTATGGGGTGCCCCCTCCCCACGTATGTGAAGGAGGGATTGAGGAGGAGGCCGGCCAAGGGGAGGAGGCGCGCCATGGGGGGCAATCCTACTCCAAGTAGGTTTGCCCCCCCCCCCCCTTTCCTATTCCTACTAGGAGAAGGAGGAAAGAGGAGGAGGGGAGAAGGAAAGAGGGGGCTGGCCCCCAAGCCCTAAACAAATTCGGTTTGGGCCTAGGGGAGGCGCGCCCCATCACATGCTTGCTGCCGTCTTTCTCCACTAGGGCCCAATAAGCCAATAGAATCCCCGGGGGTTCCGGTAACCTCCCGGTACTCCGAAAAATACCCGATACACTTCGGAACCCTTCCAGTGTTTGAATATAACCTTCAAATATATCAATATTTATGTCTCTACCATTTCGAGACTCCTCGTCATGTCTGTGATCTCATCCGGGACTCCGAACAACCTTCGGTACATCAAAACACATAAACTCATAATACCGATCGTCATCGAATATTAAGCGTGCGGACACTACGGGTTCGAGAACTATGTAGACATGACGAAGACACATCTCCGGTCAATAACTAATACCGGAACCTGGACACTCATATTAGCTCCTACATATTCTACGAAGATCTTTATCGGTCAAACCGCATAACAACATACATTGTTCCCTTTGTCATCGGTATGTTACTTGCCCGAGATTCGATCATCGGTATCATCATACCTAGTTCAATATCGTTATCGGCAAGTCTCTTTACTCGTTCCGTAATACATCATCTCGTGACTAACTCATTAGTCATTTTCTTGCAAGGCTTATTATGATGTGTATTACCGAGAGGGCGCAGAGATACCTCTCCGACACTCAGAGTGACAAATCATATTCTTGATCTATGCCAACACCAAACACCTTCGGAGACACCTGTAGAGCATCTTTATAATCACCTAGTTATGTTGTGACGTTTGATAGCACACAAGGTGTTCCTCCGGTATTCGGGAGTTGCATAATCTCATAGTCAAAGGTGTTGGGGAACGTAGTATTTCAAAAAAAAAATCCTACGATCATGCAAGATCTATCTACCAGATGCATAGCAACGAGAAGGGAGAGTGTGTCTACGTACCCTCGTAGACCGAAAGCGGAAGCGTCTAGTGACGCAGTTGATGTAGTCGAACTTCTTCGCGATCCAACCGATCAAGCACCGAACGTACGGAGCCTCCGCGTTCAGTACACGTTCAGCATGATGACGTCCCACGAGCTCTTGATCCAGAAGAACCTCGCGAGAGAGTTTTGTCAGCACGACGGCATGGTGACGATGACGATGAAGCTACCGGCGCAGGGCTTCGCCTAAGCACTGCAACGATATGACCGAGGTGTGTTTCTGTGGAGAGGGGCACCGCACACGGTTGGGAGAGATCAACTGATCAACTTGTGTGTCTATGGGGTGCCTCTACCCCCGTATATAAAGGAGGAGGGGAGGGGAGGGGCCGTCGCTCTCTATGGCGCGCCCTAGGGGAGTCCTACTCCCACCGGGAGTAGGATTCCCCCTTTCCTAGTAGAACTAGGAGCCCTTCCAAGTAGTAGGAGTAGGAGAGAAGGAAAGGGAGAAGAGAAGAGAAGGAAGGAGGGGGCGTAGCCCCTCCCCCTAGTCCAATTTGGACTAAGCCTTGGGGGCGCAGCCTCCTCTATCTCTTTCCCCTAAAGCCCAATAAGGCCCATATACTCCCCGGCGAATTCCCGTAACTCTCCGGTACTCCGAAAAATACCCGAATCACTCGGAACCTTTCCGATGTCCGAATATAGTCGTCCAATATATCGATCTTTACGTCCCGACCATTTCGAGACTCCTCGTCATGTCCCCGATCTCATCCGGGACTCCGAACTACCTTCGGTACATCAAAACACATAAACTCATAATACCGATCATCATCAAACGTTAAGTGTGCGGACCCTACGGGTTCGAGAACTATGTAGGCATGACCGAGACTCATCTCCGGTCAATAAACAATAGCGGAACCTGGATGCTCATATTGATTCCTACATATTCTACGAAGATCTTTATCGGTTGATACGTCTCCAACGTATCTATAATTTTTTATTGTTCCATGCTATTATTTATGAAGTCTTGGATGTTTAATGGGCTTTATCATTCACTTTTATATCATTTTGGGACTAACCTACTAATCCAAAGGCCCGGTCCAGATTGCTGTTTTGCCTATTTCAGGGTTTTGTAGAAAAGGAATATCAAACGGAGACAAACGGAATGAAACCTTCGCGAGAGATATTTTTGGAGAAAATCACGCACGGAAAGCATCGGGACCAAGTTAGGGGACAGCTGGGCTGCCCTCGAGGGTGGGGGGCGCGCCCCCTTCCCAGGGCACGCCCCCCTGCCTCGAGGCTGGCCCACACGGCCCCCAGTGCCCTCATTCTTCCTATATATACCTACGTACCCCCAGAAACTCCATACGCAGAGAGAAAACCCTAATTCCACCGTCGTAGCTTCTGTTCCCGTGGAGATCCCATCTTGGAGCCTGTTCCGAGAGGGGGATCCATCACGGAGGCCTTCATCATCATCATCGCACTCACCATGAGTTGTGAGTAGTTTACCACAGACCTTCGGGTCCATAGCTAGTATCTAGATGGCTTCTTCTCTCACTCTGGATCTCAATACAAAGTTATCCTCGGTATTCGAGGAGCTCTATTCGTTGTAATCTCTTTTTGTGGTGTGTTTGTCGAGATCCGATGAATTGTGAGTTTATGATCAAGGTTATCTATGAAAGATATTTTGTTCTTATCTGAACTTTTTATGTGTGCTCATAATATCCTTGCAAGTCTCTTCGAATTATTGGTTTGGTTTGGCCTACTAGATCTATAGTTCTTGCAATGGGGGAAGTGCTTGGCTTTGGATTCAATCTTGCGGTGTCCTTTCCCAGTGACAGTAGGGGCAGCAAGGCACGTATTGTATTGTTGCCATCGAGGATAAAAAGATGGGGTTTTCATCATATTGCTTGAGTTTATCCCTCTACATCATGTCATCTTGCTTAAGGCGTTACTCTTTTCATATGAACTAAATACACTAGATGCATGCTGGATAGCGGTCGATGTGTGGAGTAATAGTAGTAGATGCAGGCAGGAGTCGGTCTACTTGTCTCGGACGTGATGCCTATATACAATGATCATGCATAGATAGTCTCATAATTATTCGCTTTTCTATCAATTGCTCGACAGTAATTTCTTTACCTGCCATAGAATACCGCTATCATGAGAGAAGCCACTAGAGAAAACTATGGCCCCCGGGTCTATTCTCAACATATCAATCTACATCTACTTTACTTTTCTTGCTTTTATTTGTTGTTTCATTAAACCAAAAATACCAAAAATATAATTATCATCTCTATCAGATCTCACTCTCGTAAGTGACCGTAAAGGGATTGACAACCCCTTATCGCGTTGGCTGTGAAGTTCTTATTTGTTTGTGCAGGTGCGAGGGACTCGCGCGTGGTCTCCTACTGGATTGATACCTTGGTTCTCAAAAACTGAGGGAAATACTTACGCTACTGTGCTGCATCTCCCTTTCCTCTTCGAGGGAATACAACGCAAGCTCAAGAGGTAGCTAGAAGAATTTCTCGCGCCGTTGCCGGGGAGGCTTACGCAAAAGTCATATACCAAGTACCTATCACAAACCCTTATCCTTCGCATTACATTTATTTGCCTCTCGTTTTCCTCTCCCCCACTTCACCTTTGCCGTTTTATTTGCCCTTCTTTCGCCGTGTGTTTTAGCTTGCTTTTTGTTCGCTTGTGTGTGTTGGATTGCTTGCTTGTCACTATGGCTCAGAACAATAACAAATTGTGTGACTTCTCCAATACCAACAACAATGATTTTATTAGCACTCTGATTGATCCTATTACCGATGCTGAATCTTGTGAGATCAATGCTGCTTTGTTGAATCTTGTCATGAAAGATCAATTATCCGGCCTTCCTAGTGAAGATGCCGCTGCCCATCTAAACAACTTTGTTGATTTGTGTGATATGCAAAAGAAAAGGGATACGGATAACGATATTGTTAAATTGAAGTTATTTCCGTTTTCACTTAGAGATCGTGCTAAAACTTGGTTCTCCGCTTTTCCTAGAAATAGTATTGATTCGTGGAATAAGTGCAAAGATGCTTTTATCTCTAAGTATTTCCCTCCTGCTAAGATCATCTCTCTTAGAAATGATATTATGAATTTTAAGCAACTAGATCATGAGCATGTTGCACAAGCTTGGGAGAGAATGAAATTGATCATACGTAATTGCCCTACACATGGTTTGAATATATGGTTGATTATTCAGAACTTTTATGCTGGCTTGAATTTTGCTTCTAGAAATCTTTTAGACTCGGCCGCCGGAGGCACTTTCATGCAGACCACCTTAGGATAAGCTACCAAACTCCTATATAATATTATGGTTAATTATTCTCAATGGCACACCGAAAGAACTACTAGTAAAAAGGTGCATGCTATTGAAGTAATTAGTGTTTTGAGTGGAAAGATGGATGAACTTATGAAATTATTTGCTGCTAAGAGTGCTTCTTCTGATCCTAATGATATGCCTTTGTCCACTTTGATTGAGAAACAATGAATCTTTGGATGTGAATTTTGTTGGTAGGAATAATTTTGGTAACAATGCTTATAGAGGTAATTTTAATCCTAGGCATTTTCCTAGTAATTCCTCTAATAATTTTGGTAATTCCTACAACAACTCTTATGGAAAGATGCCTTCTGAATTTGAGACTAGTGTTAAGGAGTTTATGATCTCGCAAAAGAATTTCAATGCTATGCTTGAAGAGAAATTGCTTAAGATTGATGAATTGGCTAGAAGTGTGGACAGAATTACTCTTGATGTTGATTCTTTGAAACTTAGATCTATCCCACCTAAGCATGATATCAATGAGTCTCTCAAAGCCATGAGAATTTCCATTGATGAATGCAAAGAAAGAACCGCTAGAATGCGTGCTAAAAGAGAAGATTATATTAAATCGTGTTCTTCTAGTTATCGTGAAAATAAAGATGAAGATCTGAAAGTTATTGATGTGTCTCCTATTAGATCCTTGTTTTCTATCATTAATCTTGATGAGAATAGGATTGGAGATGATTCTGCTTTAAGGTGTCCCAATGATTCGGAGTTTTTAGATCTTGATGCTAAAATTGCTAAAAGTGGGAACGAAGAGATTAAGACTTTGCATAGTGATGAACCCATTACTTTGGATTTCAAGGGATTCAATTATGATAATTTCTCTTTGATTGATTGTATTTCCTTGTTGCAATCCGTGCTAAATTCTCCTCATGCTTATAGTCAAAATAAAGCTTTCACTAAACACATAGTTGATGCTTTGATGCAATCTTATGAAGAAAAACTTGAGTTGGAGGTTTCTATACCTAGAAAGCTTTATGATGAATGGGAACCTACTATAAAAATAAAAATAAAAGATCATGAATGCTATGCTTTGTGTGATTTGGGTGCTAGTGTCTCCACTATCCCAAAAACTTTGTGTGATTTGCTAGGGTTCCATGAGCTTGATGATTGTTTTTTAAATTTGCATCTTGTGGATTCCACTATTAAGAAACCTATGGGGAGAATTAATGATGTTCTTATTGTTGCAAATAGGAATTATGTGCCCGTAGATTTCATTGTTCTTGATATAGATTGCAATCCTTCATGTCCTATTATTCTTGGTAGGCCTTTTCTTAGAACGATTGGTGCAATTATTGATATGAAGGAAGGAGATATTAGATTCCAATTTCCGTTAAGGAAGGGCATGGAACACTTTCCTAGAAAGAAAATCAAATTATCATATGAATCTATCATGAGAGCCACTTATGGATTGCCTTCCAAAGATGGCAATACCTAGATCTATCTTGTATTGTGCCTAGCTAGGCGCGTAAAACGATAGCGCTTGTTGGGAGGCAACCCAATTTTATGTTTTTTGCTTTTGTTGCTGTTAGGGAATAAATATTGCATCTAGCCTCTGATTAAATGTGGTTTCATGTTTTGTTTAGTGTTTTTGCCAAGTAGAACCTTTGGTAAGACTTGTATGAAGTTTATATGATCTTGCTGTGAAAAACAGAACCGTTAGCGCTCGCTAAAGTAGACTTCAGATTTTACTGGAGCGTGATTTTTAGTTGATTATTTTTGCTGATGATTGGTAGACAAATTGCGCAAATTTACCAATTTAGTTTGAAGTTTTTGGAGTTCCAGAAGTAGGCGAACCCCGTAGATTACTATAGACTGTTCTGTCTTTGACAGATTCTGTTTTTCGTGTGTTGTTTGCTTATTCCGATGCATCTATGAGTAATATTGGAGGATATGAACCATAGAGAACTTGGAGTACAGTAGGTTTAACACCAATAAAATCAAAGAATGAATTCCTTTCTGTACCTTTGAGTAGTGGTTTGCTTTCTCTTACTAACGGAGCTCACGAGAATTTTTGTCTAAGTTTTGTGTTGTGAAGTTTTCAAGTTTTGAGTATTGCTTTGATGGACTATGGAACAAGGAGTAGCAAAGGCCTAATCTTGGGATGCCCATGGCACCCCAAGTAAATTCAAGATAATCAAAAGCCTAAGCTTTGGGATGCCCCGGGAAGGCATCCCCTCTTTCGTCTTCATCCATCGGTAACTATACTTGGAGCTATATTTTTATTCGCAACATGTTATGTGTTTTGCTTGGAGCGTCTTGTATAATTTGAGTCTTTGCTTGTTAGTTTGCCACAATCATCCTTGCTGGACACACCTATTTGAGAGAGTTAAATATGGCCTAAGAATTGTTAGAACACTCTATGTGCTTCACTTATATTTTTTGAGTTGAATAGTTTTTGCTCTAGTGCATCGCTTACATCTTTTAGAGCATGGTGGTGGTAATATTTTGTAGAAATTGTTGAACTCTCATGCTTCACTTATATCTATTTGAGAGTCTATTAAAACAGCAAGGTAAAGTGTTTAGGCTAAAGAAACTAGTCTTCACATGATAAAAACCCAATGTCAATGTAGTAAAAAAAATCACATCAAGTGCATTGAATAGAAAGAGATGTTGGATGCTTGATAATTGTTTTGAGACATGAGGATAGTGATATTAGAGTCATGCTAGTGGAGTTATTATGAAATTGAGAAATACTTGTGTTAAGGTTAGTGATTCCCGTAGCATGCACGTATGGTGAACCGTTGTGTAACTAAGTTAAAGCATGCGGTATTTGTAGAGTGTCAACCTTTGTGTGGAGGTCGGGGGCGCGCGATGGTTAACTCCTACCAACCTCCCCCCTAGGGGCATGCGTTGATTGCTTTGTTTTGATGACTCGTAGATTTTTGCAATAAGTATATGAGTTCTTATGACTAATGTTGGGTCCATGGATTATACATACTCTCACCCTTCCACCATTGCTAGCCTCTCTTGTACCGCGCAACTTTCGCCGGTGCCATAAACCCACAATATATCCTTCCTCAAAACAGCCACCATATTGTTCCTCAAAACAGACACCATACCTACCTATCATGGCATTTCCATAGCCATTCCGAGATATATTGCCATGCAAATTTCCGCCGTTCCATCTATATGACACGCATCATATTGTCATATTGCCATGCATGATCATGTAGTTGACATCGTATTCGTGGCAAGGCCACCATGCATAATCCTTTCATACATGTCACTCATGTTTCATTGCACATACCGGTACACCGCCGGAGGCATTCACATAGAGTCATACTTTGTTGTTGTAGTATCGAGTTGTAATATTGTGTTGTAATGAAAGTGTGATGATCATCATTTTTAGAGCATTGTCCCATGGGAGGAAAGGCTAAATCTATAAAGCCCCTCCGCAAAAAAAGGCCCAAAAAAAGGGACAATTGCTACTATCTTTTTCCACACTTGTGCTTCAAAGTAGCACCATGTTCTTCATTGTATAGAGTCTCATGCTTAGTCACATTCATATACTAGTGGGAATTTTCATTATAGAACTTGGCTTGTATATTCCAACGATGGGCTTCCTCAAATGCCCTAGGTCTTCGTGAGCAAGCAAGTTGGATGCACACCCACTAGTTTATTTTGTTGAGCTTTCATTCATATTTAGCTCTAGTGCATCCGTTGCATGGAAATCCCTACTCACTCACATTGATATCTATAGATGGCATCTCCATAGCCCGTTGATATGCCTAGTCGATGTGATACTATTTCCCTCTTTTTGTCTTCTCCGCAACCACCTCTATTCCACCCATAGTGCTATATCCATGGCTCACGCTCAGGTATTGGGTGAAAGTTGAATGGTTTGAAAAGATAGAGCATGAAAACAAATGCTTGGCTGAAATCGGGGTTGCGCATGATATGAATATTTTGTGTGACAACAAGGGAGCATAGCCAACACTATATGATTTCGTAGGGATAGCTTTCTTTAGCCATAGTATTTTGAGAAGACATGATTGCTTTGTTAGTATTGCTTGAAGTATTGTTATTTCTTATGTCAATACAGACTTTTGTCTAGAATCTTTCAAATCTGAACATTCATGCCACAACTAAGAGAATTACATTGAAAAACTATATTGGTTAGCATTCCACATCAAAAATTCTCTCTTTATCATTTACCTACTCAAGGACGAGCAGGAATTAAGCTTGGGGATGCTTGATACATCTCCAACGTATCTATATATTTTTATTGTTCCATGCTATTATTTATGAAGTCTTGGATGTTTAATGGGCTTTATCATTCACTTTTATATCATTTTGGGACTAACCTACTAACCCAAAGGCCCATTCCAGATTGTTGTTTTTTGCCTATTTTAGGGTTTTGTAGAAAAGGAATATGAAACGGAGTCCAAACGGAATGAACCCTTCGCGAGAGATATTTTTGGAGAATATCACGCACGGAAAGCGTCGGGACCAAGTCAGGGGACAGCTGGGCTGCCCTCGAGGGTGGGGGCCCGCCCCCTGCCTCGAGCCTGGCCCACACGGCCCCCGGTGCCATCCTTCTTCCTATATATACCTACATACCCCAGAAACTCCATACGTAGAGAGAAAACCCTAATTTCACCGCCGTCGCTTCTGTTCACGTGGAGATCCCATCTTGGAGCCTGTTCCGGGAGGGGGATCCATCACGGAGGCCTTCATCATCATCATCATCGCCCTCACCATGAGTTGTGAGTAGTTTACCACAGATCTTCGGGTCCATAGCTAGTATCTAGATGGCTTATTCTCTCTCTCTGGATCTCAATACAAAGTTCTCCTCGGTCTTCGAGGAGATCTATTCGATGTCATCTCTTTTTGCGGTGTGTTTGTCGAGATCCGATGAATTGTGAGTTTATGATCAAGGTTATCTATGAAAGATATTTGGTTCTTCTCTGAACTTTTTATGTGTGCTCATAATATCCTTGCAAGTCTCTTCGAATTATTGGTTTGGTTTGGCCTACTAGATCTATAGTTCTTGCAATGGGAGAAGTGCTTGGCTTTGGGTTCAATCTTGCGGTGTCCTTTCCCAGTGACAGTAGGGGCAGCAAGGCACGTATTGTATTGCTGCCATCGAGGATAAAAAGATAGGGTTTTCATCATATTGCTTGAGTTTATCCCTCTACATCATGTCATCTTGTTAAGGCGTTACTCTATTCGTATGAACTTAATACACTAGATGCATGCTGGATAGCGGTCGATGTGTGGAGTAATAGTAGTAGATGCAGAATCGCTTCAGTCTACTTGTCTCGAACATGGTGCCTATATACAATGATCATGCCTAGATTGTCTCATAATTATTCGCTTTTCTATCAATTGCTCGACAGTAATTAGTTTACCTGCCGTAGAATACCGCTATCATGAGAGAAGCCACTAGAGAAAACTATGGCCCCCGGGTCTATTCTCAACATATCAATCTACATCTACTTTACTTTTCTTGCTTTTATTTGCTGTTTTATTAAACCAAAAATAACAAAAATATAATTATCATCTCTATCAGATCTCACTCTCGTAAGTGACCGTAAAGGGATTGACAACCCCTTATCGCGTTGGTTGCGAAGTTCTTATTTGTTTGTGCAGGTGCGAGGGACTCACGAGTGGTCTCCTACTGGATTGATACCTTGGTTCTCAAAAACTGAGGGAAATACTTACGCTACTGTGCTGCATCTCCCTTTCCTCTTCGAGGGAATACAACGCAAGCTCAAGAGGTAGCATAGGTCAAACCGCATAACAACATACTTTGTTCCTTCTTTCATCGGTATGTTACTTGCCCGGGAGTCGATAGTCGGTATCTCAATACCTAGTTCAATCTCGTTACCGGCAAGTCTCTTTACTCGTTCCATAATACATCATCTCGTCACTAACTCATTAGTCATTTGCTTGCAAGGCTTATTATGATGTGCATTACCGAGAGGGCCCAGAGGTACCTCTCCGACACCCGGAGTGACAAATCATATTCTTGATCTATGCCAAGACCACGAACACTTTCGGAGACACCTATAGAGCATCTTTATAATCACCCAGTTACGTTGTGATGTTTGATAGCACACAAGGTGTTCCTCCGGTATACGGGAGTTGCATAATCTCATAGCCATAGGAACATGTATAAGTCATGAAGAAAGTTATAGCAGTAAAACTAAATGATCGTAGTGCTAAGCTAACGGATGGGTCTTGTCCATCACATCATTCTCCTAATGATGTGATCATGTTGATCAAATTACAACTCATGTCTATGGCTAGGAAACATAACCATCTTTGATCAATGAGCTAGTCTAGTAGAGGCATACTAGGGACACTCTGTTTTGTCTATGTATTCACACATGTACTAAGTTTCCAGTTAATACAATTCTAGCCTGAATAATAAACATTTATCATGATATAAGGAAATAAATAATAACTTTATTATTGCCTCTAGGGCATATTTCCTTCAGTCTCCCACTTGCACTAGAGTCAATAATCTAGATCACATCACCATGTGATTGACACCAATAGTTCACATCACCATGTGACTAACACCCATAGTTCTCATCGCCCTGAGACCAATACCCAAAGGGTTTACTAGAGTCAACAATCTAGTTCACATCGCCATGTGGTTAACACCCAAAGAGTACCAAGGTGTGATCATGTTTTGCTTCGTGAGAGAAGTTTAGTCAGCGGGTCTGTCACATTCAGATCCGTATGTATTTCGCAAATTTCTATGTCTACAATGCTCTGCATGGAGCTACTCTAGCTAATTGCTCCCACTTTTAATATGTATCCAGATTGATACTTAGAGTCATCTGGATTAGTGTCAAAGCTTGCATCAGCGTAACCCTTTACGATGAACTCTTTATCATCTCCATAATCGAGAAACATTTCCTTAGTCATCCAGTTACTAAGGATAATTTTTTACTGTTGTACAGTGATCTACTCCTGGATCACTATTGTACCTCCTTGTCAAACTCATAGCAAGGTACACAACAGGTTTGGTACACAGCATAGCATACTTTATAGAACCTATGGCGGAGGCATAGGGAATGACTTTCATTCTCTCTATATTTTTTTGTCGTGGTCAGGCTTTGAGTCTTTACTCAACTTCACACCTTACAAATCAGGCAAGAACTCCTTCTTTGACTGATCCACTTTGAACTACTTCAAAATCTTATCAAGGTATGTACACATCGAAAGCTTATCAAGCGTCTTGATCTATCTCTATAGATCTTGATGCCCATTATGTAAGCAGCTTCACCGAGGTATTTCTTTGAAAAACTCATTTCAAACACTCTTTTATGCTTTCCAGAATATTCTACATTATTTCTGATCAACAATATGTCATTCACATATACTTATCAGAAATGTTGTAGTGCTCCCACTCACTTTCTTATAAATACAGGCTTCACCGTAATTCTGTATAAAACCATATGCTTTGATCACCTCATCAAAGCGTATATTCCAACTCCGAGATGCTTGCACCAGTCCATAGATGGATCGCTGGAGCTTGCACACTTTGTTAGCACCTTTAGGATCGACAAAACCTTCTGGTTGCATCATATACAACTCCTCTTTAATAAATCCATTAAAGAATGCAGTTTTGTTATCCATTTGCCAGATTTTATAAAATGCGGCAATTTCTAACATGATTTGGACAGACTTAAGCATCGCTACGGGTGAGAAAGTCTCATCGTAGTCAACTCCTTGAACTTGTCGAAAACCTTTCGCAACAAGTCGAGCTTTGTAAACAGTAACATTACCGTCAGCGTCGGTCTTCCTCTTGAAGATCCATTTATTTTCGATGGCTTGTCGATCATCGGGCAAGTCAACCAAAGTCCACACTTTGTTCTCATACATGGATCCCATCTCCGATATCATGGCCTCAAGCCATTTTGCGGAATCTGGGATCATCATCGCTTCCTCATAGTTCATAGGTTCATCATGGTCTAGTAACATGACTTCCAGAACTGGGTTGCCGTACCTCTCTGGTGCGGAACGTACTCTGGTTGATCTACGAAGTTCAGCAGTAACTTGATCCGAAGTTTCATGATCATCATCATTAGCTTCCTCACTAATTGGTGTAGGAATCACAGGAACCAATTTCTGTGATGTACTACTATCCAATTCGGGAGAAGGTACAATTACCTTATCAAGTTCCACTTTCCTGTCACTCACTTCTTTCGATAGAAACTCCTTCTCTAGAAAGGATCCATTCTTTGCAATGAATATCTTGCCTTCGGATCTGTGATAGAAGGTGTACCCAACAATCTCCTTCGGGTATCTTATGAAGACACATTTCCCCGACTTGGGTTCGAGCTTATTAGGTTGAAGTTTTTTCACATAAGCATCGCAGCCCCAAACTTTAAGAAACGACAACTTAGGTTTCTTGCCAAACCACGGTTCATAAGGCGCCGTCTCAACGGATTTAGATGTTTCCCTATTTAACATGAATGCAGCTGTCTCTGATGCATAACCCAAAATGATAGTGGTAAATCAGTAAAAGACATCATAGACCGCACCATATCTAATAAAGTACGGTTACAATGTTCAGACACACCATTACGTTGTGGTGTTCTGGGTGGCGTGAGTTGTGAAACTATTCCACATTGTTTCAAATGAAGACCAAACTCGTAACTCAAATATTCACCTCCATGATCAGATCGTAGAAATTTTATTTTCTTGTTCCGATGATTCTCTACTTCACTCTGAAATTCTTTAAACTTATCAAATTTTTCAGACTTGTGCTTCATCAAGTAGATATACCTATATCTACTCAAATTATCGGTGAAGGTCAAAAAATAACGATACCTGCCGCGAGCTTCAACACTCATCGGTCCACATACATCAGTATGTATGATTTCCAACACATCTGTTCCTTGCTCCATTATTCCGGAGAACAGAGTTTTAGTCATCTTGCCCATGAGGCATGGTTCGTAAGCACCAAGTGATTCATAATCAAGTGATTCCAAAAGTCCATCACTATGGAGTTTCTTCATGCGTTTTACACCAATATGACCTAAACGGCAGTGCCACAAATAAGTTGCACTATCATTATTAACGTTGCATCTTTTGGCTTCAATATTATGAATATGTGTATCACTACGATCAAGATCCAACCAACTATTTTCATCAGATGTATGACCATCAAAGGCTTTGTTCATGTAAACATAATAACAATTATTCTATGACTATAAATGAATAACTGTATTGCAACAAAGATGATCAAATCATATTCATGCTCAACGGAAATGCCAAATAACATTTATTTAGGTTCTACACTAATCCCGTAAGTATAGAGAGTGTGCGATGATGATCATATCAATCTTGGAACTACTTCCAACACACATCCTCACTTCACCTTTAACTAGTATCTGTTCATTCTGCAACTCTCGTTTCGAGTTACTAATTTTAGCAACTGAACTGGTATCAAATACCCAGGGGTTGCTATGAACACTAGTAAAATACACATCAATAATCTGTATATCAAATATACCTTTGTTCACTTTGCCATCCTTTTTATCCGCCAAGTATCTAGGGAAGTTCCACTTCCAGTGACAATTTCCTTTGTAGTCGAAGCACTTAGTTTTAGGCCTGATTTTAGCTTTGGGTTTCTTCACAGGAGTGAGAACTTGCTTGTCATTCTTCTTGAAGTTCCCTTTCTATCCCTTTGCCCTTTACCTGAAACAAGTGGTCTTGTTAACCATCAACACTTGATGCTCTTTCTTGATTTCTACCTTCACCGATTTCAGCATTGCGAAGAGCTCGGGAATTACATTCGTCATCCCTTGCATATTATAGTTCATCATGAAGTTCTATTAACTTGGTAATAGTGACTAGAGAACTTTGTCAATTATTATCTTATCTGAAAGATTAACTCCCACTTGATTCAAATAATTGTAGTACCCAGACAATCTGAGCACATGCTCACTGGTTGAGCTATTCTCCTCCATCTTGTAGGCAAAGTATTGTCAGAGGTCTTATACCATTCGACACGGGCATGAGTATGAAATACTAATTTCAACTCTTGGAACATCTCATATGCTCCGTGGTGTTCAAAACATGTTTGAAGTCCCGGTTATAAGCCGTAAAGCATGGCGCACTAAACTATCAAGTAGTCATCATACCGAGCTTGTCAAACGTTCATGACGTCTACATCTGCTCCTACAATAGATATGTCACCTAGTGGTGCATCAAGGACATAATACTTCTGTGCAGCAATGAGGAAAATCCTCAGATCACGGAACAAGTCTGCATCATTGCTACTAACATCTTTCAACTTAGTTTTCTCCAGGAACATATAAAAACAAACGGGGAGCTACATCGTGAGCTATTGATCTACAACATAGATATGCTAATACTACCAGGACTAAGTACATGATATATTAAAGTTCAATTAATAAAATTACTTAAAGAACTCCCACTTAGATATACATCCCTCTAATCATCTAAATGATCACGTGATCCAAATCAACTAAACCATGTCCGATCATCGCGTGAGATGGAGTAGTTTTCAATGGTGAACATCTTATGGTGCCTTTGATCTCCATCTCTAAGGCACCGTCATGATCACCATCGTCACCAGCGCGACACCTTGATCTCCATCGTAGCATCGTTGTCATCTCGCCAACTATTGCTTCCACGACTATCGCTACCGCTTAGTGATAAAGTAAAGCAATTACATGGCGACTGTATTTCATACAATAAAGCGACAACCATATGGCTCCTGCCAGTTGCCGATAACTTTACAAAACATGATCATATCATACAATAACGTATAATTCATCATGTCTTGACCATATCACATCACAACATGCCCTGCAAAAACAAGTTAGACGTCCTCTACTTTGTTGTTGCAAGTTTTACGTGGCTGCTATGGGCGTAGTCACACTAGATTCAGCTAAAGTGAGAGAGACAGACACCCTCCAGTCACCTTTAAGCAACGAGTGCTCATAACGGTGAAACCAGTCTCGTGTAAGCGTACGCGTAATGTCGGTGCAGGCCGCTTCATCTCACAATACCGCCGAACCAAAGTATGACATGCTGGTAAACAGTATGACTAGTATCGTCCACAACTCACTTGTGTTCTATTCGTGCATATCATCTACGCATACACCTGTCTCTGATACCACTGTTGGGGAATGTAGTATTTCAAAAAAAATCCTACGATTACGCAAGATCTATCTACCAGATGCATAGAAAAAAGAAGGGAGAGTGTGTCTACGTACCCTCGTAGACCGAAAGCGGAAGGTCTAGTAACGCGGTTGTTGTATTCAAACTTCTTCGCGATCCAACCGATCAAGCACCGAATGTACGGAGCCTCCGCGTTCAGTACATGTTCATCTTGATGACGTCCCACGAGCTCTTGATCCAGCAGAACCTCGCGGGAGAGTTTCGTCAGCACGACGGCGTGGTGACGGAGATGATGAAGCTACCGGCGCAGGGCTTCGCCTAAGCACTGCAACGATATGACCGAGGTGTGTTTCTGTGGAGAGGGGCACTGCACACGATTGGGAGAGATCAACTGCTCAACTTGTGTGTCTATGGGGTGCCTCTACCCCCATATATAAAGGAGGAGGGGAGGTGTCGACCCTCTCTATGGCGCACCCTAGGGGAGTCCTACTCCCACCGGGAGTAGGATTCCCCCTTTCCAAGTAGAACTAGGAGCCCTTCCAAGTAGTAGGAGTAGGAGAGAAGGGAAGGGAGAAGAGAAGAGAAGGAAGGAGGGGGCGCAGCCCCTTCCCCTAGTCCAATTCGGTCTAAGCCTTGGGGGGCGCAGCCTCCTCTCTCTCTTTCCCCTAAAGCCCAATAAGGCTCATATACTCCCCGGCGAATTCCCATAACTCTCATGTACTCCGAAAAATACCCGAATCACTTGGAACCTTTCCGATGTCCGAATATAGTCGTCCAATATATCAATCTTTACATCTCGACCATTTCGAGACTCTTCGTCATATCCCGGATCTAATCCGGGACTTCGAACTACCTTCGGTACATCAAAACACATAAACTCATAATACCGATCGTCATCAAACGTTAAGCGTGCGGACCCTACGGGTTCGAGAACTATGTAGACATGGCCGAGACTCATCTACGGTCAATAACCAATAGCGGAACCTGGATGCACATATTGGCTCCTACATATTCTACGAAGATCTTTATCGGTCAAACCGCATAACAACATACGTTGTTCCTTTTGTCATCGGTATGTTACTTGCCCGAAATTCGATGGTCGGTATCTCAATACCTAGTCCAATCCCGTTACCGGCAAGTCTCTTTACTCGTTCCGTAATACATCATCTCGTGACTAACTCATTAGTCATTTGCTTGCAAGGCTTATTATGATGTGCATTACCGAGAGGGCCCGGAGATACCTCTCCGACACTTGGAGTGACAAATCATATTCTTGATCTATGCCAACACCACGAACACTTTCGGAGACACCTGTAGAGCATCTTTATAATCACCCAGTTACGTTGTGACATTTGATAGCACACAAGGTGTTCCTCCGGTATACGGGAGTTGCATAATCTCATAGTCATAGGAACATGTATAAGTCATGAAGAAAGCAATAGCAGTAAAACTAAACAATCATAGTGCTAAGCTAACTGATGGATCTTGTCCATCACATCATTCTCCAAATGATGTGATCCCATTGATGAAATGACAACTCATGTCTATGGCTAGGAAACATAACCATATTTGATCAATGAGCTAGTCTAGTAGAGGCATACTAGGGACACTATGTTTTGTCTATGTATTGACACATGTATCAAGTTTCCGGTTAATACAATTCTAGCTTGAATAAAAGACATTTATCATGATATATAAGGAAATATAAATAACAACTTTATTACTGTCTCTTGGGCATATTTCCTTCACTTTCGATCTCCAGTGCTCCGAGGCCATGTCTGTACATGCTAGGCTCGTCAAGTTTAACCCGAGTATTCTGCATGTGCAAAACTGTCTTACTCCCCGGTACTCCGAAAAATACCTGAATCACTCGGAACCATTCCGATGTCCGAATATAGCCTTCCAATATATGAATCTTTACCTCTTGACCATTTCGAGACTCCTCGTCATGTCTGTGATCTCATCAGGGGCTTTGAACAAACTTCGGTCATCAAATCACATAACTCATAATACAAATCGTCATCGAACGTTAAGCGTGCGGACCCTACGGGTTCAAGAACTATGTAGACATGACCGAGACACATCTCCGGTCAATAACCAATAGCGAAACCTGGATGCTCATATTGGCTCCTACATATTCCACGAAGATCTTTATTGGTCAAACGGCATAACAACATATGTTGTTCCCTTTGTCATTGGTATGTTACTTGTCCGAGATTCGATCGTCGGTATCATCATACCTAGTCCAATGTCGTTACCGGCAAGTCCCTTTAATGGTTACATAATACATCATCTCGTGACTAACTCATTAGTCATTTGCTTGCAAGGATTATTATGATGTGTATTACCGAGAGGGCCCAGAGATACCTCTATGCCATTCGGAGTGACAAATCCTATTCTCGATCTATGCCAACACCACAAACACCTTCGGAAACACCTATATAGCATGTTTATAATCACCCAGTTACGTTGTGACGTTTGATAGCACACAAGGTGTTCTTCTGGTGTTCAGGAGTTGCATAATCTCATACTCAGAGGAACATGTATAAGTCATGAAGAAAGCAATAGCAATAAACTAAACGATCATTATGCTAACCTAACGGATGGGTCTTGTCCATCATATCATTCTCTAATGATGTGATCCCATTCATCAAATGACAACACATGTCTATGGTTAGGAAACATAACCATCTTTGGTCAACGAGCTAGTCAAGTAGAGGCATACTAGGGACACTCTGTTTTGTCTATGTATTCACACATGTACTAAGTTTCCAGTTAATACAATTCTAGCATGAATAATAAAAATTTATCATTATATAAGGAAATATAAATAAAAACTTTATTATTGCCTCTAGGGCATATTTCCTTCAGCTACTCTAATTCCTCCACCAGCACGAGCGACATCTTCTGCATCCGGCACCTTGCACTACAAAAAAGGAAAAAACTGTCATTGTAGCGACCCGACCCGAATGGATCAAGTCTCTGTGCTTAAGTGTCATCCCTGGATCAGTATGCTAACACACACAGTACTCGAGGATTTATAACAGAGGTAAATCACATGTATAAAGTAACGTTAATACTATTACCTCAATCCATATAGCGGGAGTAACAAGGTTGTGGAGTTCCATCAACACCAACGGCAAAGTTGAGTGTAGACAATGCAACCCTAATGTAACTCTTACTCGTCGAATAATTCCTGCAACATGAGACGTTGCAGCCATGTAGGTCAGTACATTGAATGTACTGGCAAATTCACACAGTAGAAGTAATGATGAACAATGCCTACAACTACATGCATATTTGGCTGGTGGAGGCTGTAAGGCTGCTTTTGCATAAAGCTGATTTTCCCTACCACAAAGGAATGCATTTATTTAACTACTTTGTTAAATTTACTTCATGAACAATTGAGTATGGTTCCTCCATCTCAATCCCAAACCAAAGTAATTATTAACCCAACAAATTAATTAAATAGAGTGTTGAGATCAACAAATAATCCACTTCTAGATACTCAAAGATGTCCATAACCGGGGATACGGCTACTTATGAATAGTTTGTACACTCTACAGAGGTTTGTGCACTTTTCCCCACAAGACTCGATCGCCTTCGTTTAATTTCTCGCACTGCATGGTGTTTGAGAAACGGATGACCGAGACACAGTCTTTCAGAAGCATTAACTCTTTACCCCGGGTAGACCGATACACCTACATTCGCTACATCTGCTAGTCTACCACTGAAAGAGATCACGCAACATACTCAACTATGCCAGAGCCCATAATGGCCTGTAGCTACACATGGATGTTTCTAGGCATGAAAATATTATATGATCCCTTTGAGCCTAGGTGGCATTCCAATAGGATAATCACACAGTACCCCCGGGATTTCCTAGGACAACACTGGTATATCCCCAGGTGTCCGGGCAAGCCACTGGTCCATCCCCAGGGTGCCCCAACCAATCCACCCAGATGTGTATTAAATTACCACCTTAAAGTTTCCCTTAAACATCACTCTCACATCTTTCATGAAACTCTCATACCAATCCACGTCTAAGAGCATGGCTAAGCAATAAGTAACAAAGCATATATCCCCCTTGGTTGATCTCAAGTCATTGGGTTCCTACCTCATGAACTACAAAGCATCATATTATGTAACCAGTCCTACTCATGCAAGTGTTTGAGGATATAACTAATGCAATGAAAACTGACTATTGGAAAGTATGATCAAAGTATGAACTTTCCTTGTACTGACGATGTAGATGATTCGCACTCATAACTCGTGATAGATCTACTCGTCACACTTCGATCAATCTATCGTAAGCAAACAATAGTAACCACACATAGGCAATCACTCAACGGATCAGAAAGAACGGATAAAACACTTTGGAAAACTTCGAAAACAAACGAGTGACTCTTGAAATAGAAAACAATTTCTAACAGTACCAAAATTGAATAAATTTGGCCTTATCGGAAAGTTTAGGTCAAGAGCTTCTATTTGCAAAAAGAATCAACTCAAACGGAGTTCTAAAATTCAAGTTACGATCAAATGAAGTTCAAATTCAAATCTAGTTGAATTCAAATTTTAAAATTTCCAAAAACATGTTTAAGTTGCTTTACTCGAAAGAGGGGATCGTAACGAAGACGTGGGTGTTGGTTTCGTTGGATTTGGACCAACGAGTAAAAAGTTGTGGCCGTTTGAAGTTTAGGGACTAATGTGTAAAATAAAAATTCACAGATAGGTCCCTGGCCGAAAACTAAAAGAAAAGGGAAAAGAAAAACTTAACGAACGAACGCTTGTTTTCTAACCCTAACTAGTGAACGTTCACTAGATAGATCTAAACCTAATAAAAAACAATCTAAGCATAAAACCGAACTAAAAGATAACCGGGGTAGGTTTTTATACCTAGGCGGTTTTCTGTGAACAACCAGCGGTTCGGTAGAGAAAACCGGGGCGGATCGGGTCAGATCCGGCCGGCGGCGAACTTCGGCGCGGATTTCGGCGAGGCTAGCGGCGGCGAGCGGAAGATAGTGCGGCGAGAGGCGAGGCGAGGGGCGGCAGCACGACCTGGCGCGCGTGGCGCGCAGGCGGAGCGAGGCTAGCGGCGAAGGTAGCAGTAGCAAGCGGCGGCGGCGAGCACAGCGGCGGCGACGGCGAGAAGTGCGCGGCGGTGGCGGTTGCAGGCGAGAGGAGAGGAGGAGGGGCGGCTGCGGGGTCTGGGGCTCCGGCTTTATAGGAGGGAGGAGGGCGGCGTTGCGTGGAGGAGGGGGCAGGCGACGAGGTGTCTGTGGAGGACACGGACGTCGAGGCGGCGGCGGTTTCCAGTGCGTATACGCGAGGAAGGAGGCAACCGCCAAGTGGGCTGGGCCGCGGCCCACTTCAGGCGCGCGCGCGGGCGCTGTTGGGCCGGCCTGGCTCGGGCGGTCCAATCAGCGGAAGGGAAACTTTTTTTTAACAGACAGAGAAATAAAATAAAAAGAAATAAGATCAATATATAATATAGGCATATTATATATCAAAATTTTCAGAAAAAGATTTCCTACAACGTGAACATTTTTCTACAGTCAAATAAAATCCTAACAAACTCTAATAAATCAAAAGTGCTACTGTTGCAAAAAAATCCAATAAAATCATTTTGAAAATATCAAAATGATTTCAATTTTATTTCTCTCCAATTTTCTATTGTAGGGAATCATGTTACCCTATTTTCCATATATTTTATTTTTGGAGAAAAATAATTTGAATAAAACCAAATAAGTCAAATTTGAAAATAAATTTTAAAAATACTTCAAAGGAACTTCCAACTCATATTTCCTATAATTTGAAGAAGTCATTTTATCTTCTCTCGGGAAAATCATTGAGTTGCATAAAGTTTTCTGAAGTTGAAATATTTCGAGAATGAAATTCAAAATCCTTTCAAACCCTTTTTCATTTAATAAATGGAAGAAGTCATATTATCTTCTCTCCAGGGTTTTGTGAGGAAAAGAATTTGAATTCCCGGAGATCAAAAATGCAAAGTGAAAGTTTTGGGAAAGTCATTTTATTCCCTCTCATTTAACTTTCAAAAGTTTCAAATTTCACTCAATTTCACACAGCACATCAAACAAGAAATCAAAACTATATATTTATTATAACATTCCAAAATTTAGAATTTTGGGATGTTACAGTCATGGTTAGGAAACTTCTATAACGATAATTGTGACAAAAACACGTGTCATCATAGATGTGGTGACCTCCTACTTCTATGAAAAATACATGATATAAAATGGGCTTTTCGTCCTAGGCCAACCGGAAACGCACCTTCATGACATTCTTTGGGCCGTCCATGACATAAAAAATCGTGGTAGAAGTGAGGGTGAGGAAAATTTCGGGTAGTTCCCGGCTACGGTTGGTGGTCGGGGCCGAGCGGTGTAGTGTGGTTTGCGTGTTTCTCTCGTACACGCGTGTGGGAGGCACTTGCTAACTGATCTCTTTGCAAGGCATATGCTTACTGAACCCGAGCGATTGCACTAGCTACGTACTGGACACGAGCGATCGATCCCACTATCTATTGAAGCCGATCGATCGATCCCTTCGCTTCAAACTGAACCCGGCCATTTCCTTCGTTCAAACTGAACCCGATTGATCCTTCTCGCTGCTCACTGAAGTTGATCTGCCCCCATGCGGGACATAGCTAGCTGGTGTGTTGGGTTGGCCCTCAATGAACAATGCCCATTGCTACTGCACGCGCGATACATAGACCGAACCGACATGTGTGGTGAGTCCAGCTGGTTGGTCGGCTGTGGACGAACAGCTCCCGACGGGGGTTGGATGAACATGTCGACCCAGTGGGAACCAGTGTACCACGGGCCATCTACCTACGGCCCAGGAAGGGCCCCTTGGCTCTTCCCACGAAGCGGCCCACTGGTGGGCATCGCGAAGCCAACAACCTCGCGAGGTCCCTTGCCCCGCGAGGGGCTTTTCTGGAAGAACTTCGTCAAGGGCGCGCACCAGCGAGCTACCTCGCGAGGCTCCCTCGTGAGGCGCATTCCCGCGAGGCCTCTTGAGGATCCCGCACGGTGCGGGTCACATGCCCATCACATGGGTGATGTCGTCCAGGCAGGCGCCAGCCTGCACGGCCAACACAGTTTCCCCTTTGGTGCTAAGGGGGCAGCTGCTCCTATCTACCCCCAAAGCAAGTCTCAAAGGTTTCCCCTTTGGTGCAAGATGACCTAGATGGTGGTTCAGCAAGACGGAGGTCACCGTGGAGCCACCGACGCATCATGGGTAACACGTTTAGTAGGCGAAGACCACCTTTTGTCACGATCGGCACAGGCGCCTATCCCCTTTCAAATTACCGCCATGTGGCAGCCCTTACCGGCTCATATTTTCGGGGAAGAGGCCCAAGGCACCTATGAAAGGGGTGATACGTCTCCAACATATCTATAATTTTTTATTGTTCCATGCTATTATTTATGAAGTCTTGGATGTTTAATGGGCTTTATCATTCACCTTTATATCATTTTTGGGACTAACCTACTAACCCAAAGGCCCAGTCCATATTGCTGTTTTTTGCATGTTTTAGGGTTTTGCAGAAAAGGAATATCAAACGGAGTCCAAACGAAATGAAACCTTTGCGAGAGATATTTTTGGAGGAAATCACGCACGAAAGACTTCGGGGCCAAGCCAGGAGACAGAAGGGCCACCCTCGAGGGTGGGGGGCGCGCCCCCTGCCTCGAGGGTAGCCCCTGTGGCCCCTGGTGCCCCTTCTTCCTATATATACCTACGTACCCCAAAAACTCCAAACGCAGAGAGAAAACCCTAATTCCACCGCCGTAGCTGCTGTTCCCGTGGAGATCCCATCTTGGAGCCTGTTCCGGGAGGGGGATCCATCACGGAGGCCTTCATCATCATCATCATCGCCCTCACCATGAGTTGTGAGTAGTTTACCTCAAACCTTCGGGTCCATAGCTAGTATCTAGATGGCTTCTTCTCTCTCTCTCTGGATCTCAATACAAAGTTCTCCTCGGTCTTCGAGGAGATCTATTCGATGTAATCTCTTTTTGCGGTGTGTTTGTCGAGATCCGATGAATTGTGAGTTTATGATCAAGGTTATCTATGAAAGATATTTGGTTCTTCTCTGAACTTTTTATGTGTGCTCATAATATCCTTGCAAGTCTCTTCGAATTGTTGGTTTGGTTTGGCCTACTAGATCTATAGTTCTTGCAATGGGAGAAGTGCTTGGCTTTGGGTTCAATCTTGCGGTGTACTTTCACAGTGACTGTAGGGGCAGCAAGGCACGTACTGTATTGTTGCCATCGAGGATAAAAAGATGGGGTTTTCATCATATTGCTTGAGTTTATCCCTCTACATCATGTCATCTTGATTAAGGCATTACTCTGTTCGTATGAACTTAATACACTAGATGCATGCTGGATAGTGGTCGATGTGTGGAGTAATAGTAGTAGATGCGGAATCGCTTCAGTCTACTGGTCTCGGACGTGATGCCTATATACAATGATCATGCCTAGATAGTCTCATAATTATTCGCTTTTCTATCAATTGCTCGACAGTAAAAATTTTACCCGCCGTAGAATACCGCTATCATGAGAGAAGCCACTAGAGAAAACTATGGCCCCCGGGTCTATCTTTATCATATTACTTTCCCGTCAACTAGCCTATTTCTTCCGCCGTTGTTTATTGGCTTACTTTACTTTCTATTTCTATACCAAAAATACCAAAAATATAATTATCATGTCTATCAGATCTCACTATCGTAAATGACCGTAAAGGGATTGACAACCCCTTATCGCGTTGGCTGCGAAGTTCAAGAGGTAGTAAGGGGCGGGGTGGCCACCAATGCAAGGGGTCGGCTTCCTGATCAAACCCTAGTGCCACAGCTAACCCCCAAAGAGCTCTAGCTCACCTTGTAGCTTGAATAGCATTGTCCACAAGCAATACAACCAAGCAGGAGTAGGGTTTTACACCGCACGGTGGCCCAAACCTTGGTAACTCGCATCCTCGTTGTACCTAGTTCGTAGCCTCGCAGACGCAAACAATCCCCCCAAAGCTCGAACCCGGGTTTTTGGAGGATTTCTAGTAGCTCAGAATTAATCCCCCAACATTTGGCGCGACAGGTAGGGGGCATGGGTTTGCACCCTGAGCTTCAACATCACCATGGACGACGCTCGACAAGCCCGTGTCCAACGTCCAGATTGAGCCCATCGTTGACCCTCGGCACTACCGAGCTCGCACAACAAACCGGGACGTGGAGCCGAAGGCAGAGGCCTCTTCTGACCACCTGTCGGTCGGGTAGCATCAGCAGCCGCACCAGCGGCAGTCATCTTCGGTGCACATGGTCACGACGACCTTGCCCGCCCGCTGTAGGTGTCCAAACCGGTGGATCTCGTAGTAGGGGTCCTAAGCTAGGCATCTTGGAGCGATGGTAACATGGACACGGGGTTTTACCCAGCTTTGGGCTCTCTCGAAGAGATAATGCCCTACATGTTGCTTTTGATTGTATTCATATGGGTGTAGTACGAAATACTTGTATCTACCACGAGATTGTAGTAATGAATATAAGATTGTCTATTGACTAGCCTGGCCTCGGTTTATATATGCATCGTAGGCCTAGGGTTTAGAGGAGTCCTTGTCTTGGGCGCCAAGTCTTGTGGAATCCTCCTTGTATGCGGCATGGGCTGTCCGAACTGGCCCATGAGCAAACCGCCATGGGGGTCCTCGGCCTGATCCAGCTGGTTGGGAGACGATGTGGTAAGTACCCCCTAGTCCAGGACACCGTCACCCGTCGCGGACCACGGGCTCCACAGGCGACGCTCCACATGGCGTAGGATGATACGTCCATTTTGCATCATGCTTATAAGTTGATATTTATTGCATCATGGGCTGTTCATACATGTTTTGTCACAATACTTATGCCTTTTCTCTCTTATTTTACAAGGTTTATATGAAGAGGGAGAATGTCGGCAGCTGGAATACTGGGATGGAAAAGGAGCAAACTCTGGAAACCTATTATGCACAACTCCAAAAGCCCTGAAACTCCATAGAACATGGTTTCGGAAAATATAAATAATATCTACCGAAAGAAACCCACGAGAGGGGCCACCGGCTGGCCTCGAGGGTGGGGGGGCGCCCCCCTTCCCAGGGTGCGCCCCCCTGCCTCGTGGGCCAGCCGGCAGGCCCCCGGTGCCCATCTTCTCCTATATGAAGTGTTTTGACCTGAAAAAATCAGAAGGAGGCTTTCGGGACCAGACGCCGCCGTCTCGAGGCGGAACCGAGGCGGAAACCAATCTAGGGCTCCGGTAGAGCTGTTCTGCTGGGGATACTTCCCTCCGAGAGGGGGAAATCGTCACCTCCGTCATCACCAACAACTCTCCCATCTTGGGGAGGGCTATCTTCATCAACATCTTCACCAGCACCATCTCCTCTCAAACCCTAGTTCATCTCTTGTATCCAATCTTTGTACCCAAACCTCAGATTGGTACATGTGGGTTGCTAGTAGTCTTCATTACTCCTTGTAGTTGATGCTAGTTGGTTTATTTGGTGGAAGATCATATGTTCAGATCCATTATGCATATTAATACCCCTCTGATCATGAACAATATTATGTCTTGTGAGTAGTTACTTTTGTTCCTGAGGACATGGGAGAAGTCTTGCTATTAGTAGTCATGTGAGTTTGGTCTTCGTTCGATATTTTGATGAGATGTATGTTGTCTCTCCTCTAGTGGTGTCATGTGAACGTCGACTACATGACACTTCACCATTATTTGGGACTAGAGGAAGGCATTGGGAAGTAATAAGTAGATGATGGGTTGCTAGAGTGATAGAAGCTTAAACCCTAGTTTATGTGTTGCTTCGTAAGGGGCTGATTTGGATCCATATGTTTGAGGCTATGGTTAGGTTTACCTTAATACTTCTTTTGTAGTTGCGGATGCTTGCATTAGAGGTTAATCATAAGTGGGAGGCTTGTCCAAGTAAGGGCAGCACCCAAGCACCGGTCCACCCACATACCAAATTATCAAAGTACCGAACGCGAATCAGATGATCGTGATGAAAACTAGCTTGACGATAATTCCCATGTGTCCTCGGGAGCGCTTTCCTTTATATAGGAGTTTGTCCAGGCTTGTCCTTTGGTACAAAAAGGATTGAGCCACCTTGCTGCACCTTATTTACTTTTACCTTTTATCACTTGCTACCAATTACCTTATCAACAAAACTATCGGTTACCTATAATTTCAGTGCTTGCAGAAAATACCTTACTGAAAACTGCCTATCATTTCCTTCTGCTCCTCGTTGGGTTCGACACTCTTACTTATCGAAGGGACTACGATAGATCCCCTGCACTTGTGGGTCATCAAGACTCTTTTCTGGCGCCGTTGTCGGGGAGTGAAGCGTCTTTGGTAAGTGGAATTTGGTAAGGAAAAATTTATATAGTGTGCTGAAATTTATTTTCACTTGTTACTATGGATCAAAATCTTTTGACGGGCTTGTTCGGGGTATCTTCGCCCCGAGCAGAAGAGCAAAGAGTTGCTCCTCAACCTACTGCACCTATTGAAAATGTTTGCTTTGAGATTCCTTCGGGTATGATAGAGAAACTGCTTGAAAATCACTTTACAGGAAACGGAACACTGCATCCCGATTTACACCTAATCTATGTGGATGAAGTTTGTGGATTGTTTAAGCTTTCAGGTATGCCCTTGGATGTTATCAAGAAGAAGGTCTTCCCTTTATCTTTGAATGGCGATGAATTGACATGGTTTAGGCTATGCGATGATATGGGATCTTGGAACTATAATCGTCTGAAGTTGGAATTTCATCAGAAGTTCTACCCTATGCACCAGGTTCATCGTGATTGTAATTATATTTATAATTTCTGGCCTCGCGAAGGAGAAAGCATCGCTCAAGCTTGGGGGAGGATTAAGTCAATGTTATATTCATGCCCCAATCATGAGCTTTCAAGAAAATTGATCATCCAAAAATTTGATGCTCAGCTTTCTCTCAATAATCGCACCATGCTCGATAATTCTTGTTCTGGCTCTTTTATAATGAAGACTGTTGAATTCAAATGGGATTTATTGGAAAGAATTAAACGCAACTCTGAAGACTGGGATCTCGACGAAGGTAAGGAGTCAGGTATGACCCCTAAGTTTGATTGTGTTAAAGCTTTTATGGATGCCGATGTTTTCCGTGAGTTTAGCACTAAATATGGACTTGACTCTGAGATAGTAGCTTCTTTCGGTGAATCCTTTGCTACTCATGTCGATCTCCCCAAGGAGAAGTGGTTTAAATACCATCCCCCTATTGAAGTAAAAGTAGTTGAACCTATTAAAGTCGAAGAAAAGACTATCACTTATAATGTTGATCATGTTATACATACTGCTTATGTTGAGAAACCACCTTTCCCTGTTAGGATAAAGGATCATGCTCAAGCTTCAACTATAGTTCGTAAGAGTAATACTAGAACACGTACACCCTCTGAGCAAATTAAAGTTGAACCTAGTGTTGCTATGGTTAAAGATCTCTTGGTATAAGATTTAGATGGACATGTTATTGACCTCCAAAAAGAATCTGCTAGAATAGCCAAACCCAATGCTAGGAATAAACATAAACCTTTTGTAGGCTTGCCTGTCATCTCTGCTAAGATAGGAGATCATTGCTATCATGGTTTTTGTGACGTAGGTGCTAGTGCGAGTATTATCCCTCTTGATTTGCACAACGAAATTATGCATGATATTGCACATGTTGAGTTAGAAGGGATTGATGTTACTATTAAGCTCGCTAATAGAGATACTATTTCACCAGTTGGGATTGTTAGAGATATTGAAGTCTTGTGTGGGAAGGTTAAATACCCTGCTGATTTTCTTGTTCTTAGTTCCCCACAAGATGCATTCTGGCCCATTATATTTGGTAGACCCTTCTTGAATACCGTTAACACCAAGATAGACTGCGTGAAAGATATTGTTACTGTTGGATTAGGGGATATGTCTCATGATTTTAACTTTGCTAAATTCCGTAGACAACCCCTTGAAAAGACACCACCCAGTAAACATGAAATTATTGGTCTTGCTTCTATTGCCGTGCCACCGAATGATCCTTTAGAACAATACTTGCTAGACCATGAAAATGATATGCATATGAATGAGAGAAGGGAAATAGATGAAATATTCTTTAAACAGGGACCCGTATTGAAAAACAACTTGCATGTTGAAATCCTAGAGGACCCTCCTCCACCCAAGGGTGATCCCGTGTTTGAACTTAAACCTTTACCAGATAATCTTAAGTATGTTTATCTTGATGAAAAGAAGATATATCATGTTATTATTAGTGCTAACCTTTCAGAGTAGGAAGAAGGAAAATTATTAAAAACTCTGAAGAAGCATCGTGCTGCTATTGGATATACTCTGGATGATCTTAAGGGCATTAGTCCCACTATATGCCAACACAAGACAAAATTGGAAGAAAATGCTAAACCAGTTATTGATCATCAGCGACGGTTAAATCCTAAGATGAAAGAAGTGGTAAGGAAGGAAATACTAAAACTTCTAGAGGCATGTATTATCTATCCAGTCGCTGATAGCCAGTGGGTAAGTCATGTCCATTGTGTAGCTAAGAAAGGAGGTATGACTGTCGTCCCTAATGATAAAGATGAATTGATTCCGCAAAGAATAGTTACAGGTTATAGGATGGTAATTGATTTCCGTAAGTTAAATAAAGCTACTAAGAAATATCATTACCCCTTGCCATTTATTGATCAAATGCTAGAAAGGTTATCCAAACATACTCATTTTTGCTTTCTAGATGGTTATTCTGGTTTCTCTCAAATACATGTGTCAAAAGGGGATCAAGAAAAGACCATTTTTACTTGTCCTTTCGGTACCTTTGCTTATAGACGTATGCCTTTTGGTTTATGTAATGCACCTGCTACCTTTCAAAGATGTATGATGGCTATCTTCTCTGATTTTTGTGAAAAGATTGTTGAGGTGTTCATGGATGATTTCTCTGTTTACGGAACTTCCTTTGATGATTCCTTAAGCAACATTGATCGAGTTTTGCAGAGATGTGAAGACACTAACCTTGTCATGAATTGGGAGAAGTGCCACTTTATGTTAATGAAGGCATTGTCTTGGGACACAAAATTTTTGAAAGATGTATTGAAGTTGACAAAGCCAAAGTTGATGATATTGAAAAGATGCCATGCCCAAAGGACATCAAAGGTATACGAAGTTTCCTTGGTCATGCCGGGTTTTATAGGAGGTTCATTAAAGACTTCCCCAAAATCTCCAGGCCTCTGACTAATCTCTTACAAAAAGATATTCCTTTTGTCTTTGATGATGATTGTCTAGAAGCATTTGAAATACTTAAGAAAGCATTGATCTCTGCACCTATTGTCCAGCCTCCTGACTGGAATTTACCCTTTGAGATTATGTGCGATGCTAGTGATTATGTTGTAGGAGCTGTTTTAGGGCAAAGAGTTGATAAGAAATTAAATGTTATCCAATATGCGAGTAAAACTCTAGATAGTGCCCAAAGAAATTATGCTACCACTGAGAAAGAATTTTTAGCAGTTGTGTTTGCTTGTGATAAGTTTAGACCCTATATCGTTGATTCTAAAGTAACTATTCACACTGATCATGCTACTATCAAATATCTTATGGAAAAGAAAGATGCTAAACCTAGACTTATCAGATGGGTTCTCTTGCTGCAAGAATTTGACTTGCATATTATTGATAGAAAGGGAGCTAAGAACCCCGTTGCAGATAACTTGTCTAGGTTAGAGAATATACTTGATGAGCCACAACATATTGATGATAGCTTCCCTGATGAACAACTAGCTGTCATAAGAAATTCTCGTACTGCTCCATGGTATGCTGATTATGCTAATTACATTGTTGCTAAGTTTATACCACCTAGCTTCACATATTAGCAAAAGAAAAAGTTCTTCTATGATTTGAGGAATTACTTTTGGGATGACCCACATCTTTATAGAGAACGAGTGGATGGTATTATTAGACGTTGTGTACCTGAGAATGAACATGAACAGATCCTACGCAAGTGCCACTCCGAAGCTTATGGAGGACACCATGCGGGAGAAAGAACTGCACATAAGGTATTGCAATCCGGTTTTTATTGGCCTACTCTCTTCAAGGATGCCCGTAAGTTTGTCTTATCTTGTGATGGATGCCAAAGGATTCGTAATATTAGTAGACGTCAAGAAATGCCTATGGATTATTCACTTGTTATTGAACCATTTGATGTTTGGGGCTTTGATTATATTGGACCTTTTCCTGCCTCTAATGGTTACACACACATTTTAGTTGTTGTTGATTACGCTACTAAGTGGGTAGAAGCTATTCCAACTAGTAGTGCTGATCATAACACCTCTATTAAGATGCTTAAAGAAGTTATATTTCCGAGGTTTGGAGTCCCTGGGTATTTAATGACTGATGGTGGTTCACACTTTATTCATGGTGCTTTTCGTAAGATGCTTTCTAAGTATGATGTCAACCATAGAATTGCATCACCTTATCACCCACAGACTAGTGGTCAAGTAGAACTTAGTAATAGGGAGTTGAAATTAATCTTGCAAAAGACAGTTAATAGGTCTAGAAAGAATTGGTCCAAGAAACTTGATGATGCATTATGGGCCTATAGAACTGCATACAAAAATCCTATGGGTATGTCTCCATATAAGATGGTATATGGAAAAACTTGTCACTTACCTCTTGAGTTAGAACATAAGGCATATTGGGCTATTAAAGACCTCACCTATGATTTCAAACTTGTCGGAGAAAAGAGGTTATTTGACATTAGCTGTCTCGATGAGTGGAGAACCCGGGCTTATGAGAATGTCAAGCTATTTAAAGAAAAAGTTAAAAGATGGCATGACAAGAGGATACAAAAGCGTGAGTTTAACGTAGGGGATTATGTCTTGCTATTCAACTCTCGTTTAAGATTTTTCGCAGGAAAACTTCTCTCCAAGTGGGCAGGTCCTTACGTTATCGAGGAGGTCTATCGTTCCGGTGCCATAAAAATCAACAACTTCGAAGGCACAAATCCGAAGGTGGTGAATGGTCAAAGGATCAAACATTATATCTCAAGTAATCCTATAAATGTTGAAACTAATGTTATTGAAACCATAACCCTAGAGGAATACATAAGGGACACTTTCCATAACGATTCAGCCTTCGAAAAGGAAGAGGTATGTGATACGGTAAGTAAACCGACTCCAAAACAGTTCTAAAGGCATTTTTTCTCCGTTTTGGAATATTTAGAAAAATAGAAAAATAAACTGCAGTCCGGAAGAGACACGAGGCGTCCTCGAGGGTGGAGGGTGCGCCCCCTTCCCAGGGCGCGCCCCCTGCCTTGAGGACACCCCGTGTGTCCCCTGGACTCTGTTTTATTGTGGGTTACTCCTTTTGTTTGGGAAAAATTCATTATATATACTTCCGAAGGTTTTGACCTTTGTATCACGCAAAAGTCCTTTGTTCTTGTTCCAAGCTGTTTTCTGCTAGGGTTTGTGAAGCCAGGCATCATGTCGTCCCCCTCCTCCAACAACGAAGGCAATGATGTTTGGCTAATAAAGATAGATCTGAAGAGGGAAGGACCCGAGGAGATCCACAAGGAGAAGAAGATCAAGATGGAGGTGGAAGATCCGGCTCCGGCAGCGGGAGAAGAAGACACCTCTAAATCCCTTTCTAATCTCTTTACCTCAACTGAGCTAGAAGCTTTCAGGATGATTGAGTTAGCTCAGATTCGAAACAAGCATCTCACAAGTGAAAATCTTTTGTTGAAGGATTACATTGCTGCTCTCAAAGGTATTACCCGCAAGCTGGAAGATCTCCTACGCTCGATATATGAGGATCCTCCGTCACTTCTTGCAACTCCATCCTCACCACCCTCGAAGAAGGAGACATAATCATATGGGTATGGGCACTCCCCTTGGCAACTGCCAAGCTTGGGGGAGTGACCCCGGTATCGTATCACCATCACTCCTATCTTTAACGTTTTACTTAGTTCGATCCTTTTGGTAGTATCTCGATCTATTACAATAAAGTTAGCATGATCTAGTTGTGAGCTTTTGCTTTGTGAGCTTTACTCTTTGTAATCGAGTCCGTGAGCTATATAATAAAGATTAATGTTTGAGTTAAGAGCTTGATTTCCTCACTTGGGTCATGATAAAAAGAAAGAAAACATAAAGAGTATCAAAGAGATCATATCGATCTTATGGGAAGTAATGACTTCACATACAAGAGTATGATAAATAAAACTTGTTGGGAGGTGACAAACATAGTTTTGGTCATCGTTGCAATTAATAGGAAGTAATAAAAGAAGAGAGGCTTCACATACAAATATACTATCTTGGACATGTTTTATGATTGTGAGCACTCATTAAAGTATGACATGCTAAAGAGTTGATGTTGGACAAGGAAGACAACATAATGGGTTATGTCTTCTTATATCCGAAATAAAGTATATTGTCATGGATCATCCAACATGTTGAGCTTGCCTTTCCCCCTCATGCTAGCCAAAACTCCTCGCACTAAGTAGAGATACTACTTGTGCTTCCATATATCCTTAAACCCAGTTTTGCCATGAGAGTCCACCATACATACCTATGGATTGAGAAAGATCCCTCCAAGTAAGTTGTCATGTTGCAAATCCGCTAAAATATGTATGATTTATTAGTGTGGGAGAAATTAGCTTTATACGATCTTGTGATATGGAAGTAATAAAAGTGACGGACTGCATAATAAAGGTCCTTATCACAAGTGGCTATATAAAGCGAAGTTCTTCTATGCTAAGACTTTGTGCATCCAACCATAAAAACACATGACAACCTTTGCTTCCCTCTGCGAAGGGCCTATATTTTATTCTTGCCTTATAAGTGTCAAGGTGAAACCCACCTTTCCCTTTTTGCATTTTATCCTTTGGCAAGCACATTGTGTTGGAAAGATCCAGACATATATACCCACTTGGATGTAAGTTTTCATGATCTATTACTGTTGACATTACCCTTGAGGTAAAAGGTTGGGAGGCAACACCGTAAGCCCCTATCTTTCTCTGTGTCCGATTAAAACTCCATAAACACAAGTATTGCGTGAGTGCGAGCAATTGTGAAAGACTATATGATAGTTGAGTATGTAGGCTTGCTGAAAATCTCTTATATTGACTCTTTCCGATCTTACGATAAATTGCAATTGCTTCAATGACCGAGATCAAAGTTTGTTAGTTTCCAATGAAGTTTATGATTCATGCTTGATATTGTGGATGAATTGTTACTTTAGCATAAGAATCATATGACTATATTTATATAAGTTGTTGTTATGATAATAATCATGATGCCCTCATGTCCGTATTTTGTTTTTATCGACACCTCTATCTCTAAACATGTGGACATATTTTTCGATATCGGCTTTCGCTTGAGGACAGCGAGGTCTAAACTTGGGGGAGTTGATACGTCCATTTTGCATCATGCTTATAAGTTGATATTTATTGCATTATGGGTTGTTCATACATGTTTTGTCACAATACTTATGCCTTTTCTCTCTTATTTTACAAGGTTTACATGAAGAGGGAGAATGCCGGCAGCTGGAATTCTCGGCTAGAAAAGGAGCAAACTCTGGAAACCTATTCTACACAACTCCAAAAGCCCTGAAACTCCACAGAAAATCGTTTTAGAAAATATAAAAAATATCTGGCGAAAGAAACCCACGAGAGGGGCCATCGGCTGGCCTCGAGGGTGGGGGCGCGCCCCCCTTCCCAGGGCGCGCCCCCTGCCTCGTGGGCCAGCCGGCTGGCCCCAGGTGCCCATCTTCTCCCATATGAAGTGTTTTGACCTGGAAAAAATCAGAAGGAGGCTTTCGGGACCAGACGCCGCCGTCTCGAGGAGGAACCGAGGTGGAAACCAATCTAGGGCTCAGGCAGAGTTGTTCTGCCGGGGATACTTCCCTCCGGGATGGGGAAATCATCACCGCCGTCATCACCAACAACTCTCCCATCTTGGGGAGGGCTATCTTCATCAACATCTTCACCAGCACCATCTCCTCTCAAACCCTAGTTCATCTCTTGTATCCAATCTTTGTACCCAAACCTCAGATTGGTACCTGTGGGTTACTAGTAGTGTTGATTACTCCTTGTAGTTGATGCTAGTTGGTTTATTTGGTGGAAGATCATATGTTCAGATCCATTATGCATATTAATACCCCTCTGATCATGAACAATATTATGTCTTGTGAGTAGTTACTTTTGTTCCTGAGGACATGGGAGAAGTCTTGCTATTAGTAGTCATGTGAGTTTAGTCTTCGTTCGATATTTTGATGAGATGTATGTTGTCTCTCCTCTAGTGGTGTCATGTGAACGTCGACTACATGACACTTCACCATTATTTAGGCCTAGAGGAAGGCATTGGGAAGTAATAAGTAGATGATGGGTTGCTAGAGTGACAGAAGCTTAAACCCTAGCTTATGTGTTGCTTCGTAAGGGGCTGATTTGGATCCATATGTTTGAGGCTATGGTTAGGTTTACCTTAATACTTCTTTTGTAGTTGCGGATGCTTGCATTAGAGGTTAATCATAAGTGGGAGGCTTGTCCAAGTAAGGGCAGCACCCAAGCACCGGTCCACCCACATACCAAATTATCAAAGTACCGAACGCGAATCAGATGATCGTGACGAAAACTAGCTTGATGATAATTCCCATGTGTCCTCAGGAGCGCTTTCCTTTGTATAGGATTTTGTCCAGGCTTGTCCTTTGCTACAAAAAGGATTGAGCCACCTTGCTGCACCTTATTTACTTTTACCTTTTTCACTTGCTACCAATTACCTTATCAACAAAACTATCTGTTACCTATAATTTCAGTGCTTGCAGAAAATACCTAACTGAAAACTGCCTATCATTTCCTTCTGCTCCTCGATGGGTTCGACACTCTTTCTTATCGAAAGGACTACGATAGATCACCTACACTTGTGGGTCATCACATGAGCTGTTGTGCAACCGCATCTCTGATGTCGGCTATGACACCTAGCTCGCCCGCGTCACCGACCTCATCAATATCGCAGGGAAAGTTCCTGCTCCCTCATGCCCTCTGACTCCGCTGCTGTCGCGTGGTCGCGTGCGTTGCCCCTCCTCTTCCGCCTCCATGCAATGTCGGTGCTGTTGCGGAACGTAGTATTTCAAAAAAAATCCTAAGATCACGCAAGATCTATCTACTAGATGCATAGCAACAAGAGGGGAGAGTGTGTCTACGTACCCTTGTAGACCGGGAGCGAAAGCGTCTACAAGTTGATGTAGTCGAACTTCTTCGCGATCCAACCGATTAAGCACCGAACGTATGGAGCCTCTGCGTTCAGCACATGTTTAGCTTGATGACGTCCCACGAGCTCTTGATCCAGTAGAGCCTCGCGGGAGAGTTTCGTCAGCACGACGGTGTGGTGACGGAGATGATGAAGCTACCGGCGTAGGGCTTCACCTAAGCAGTGCAACGGTATGACCGAGGTGTGTTTCTGTGGAGAGGGGCACCGCACACGGTTGTGAGAGATCAACTGATCAACTTGTGTGTCCATGGGGTGCCCCCTACCCCCGTATATAAAGGAGTGGAGGAGGGGGAGGGCCGACCCTCTCTATGGCGCGCCCTAGGGGAGTCCTTCTCCCACCGGGAGTAGGATTCCCCTTTCCTAGTAGAACTAGGAGCCCTTCCAAGTAGTAGGAGTAGGAGAGAAGGAAAGGGAAATGAGAAGAGAAGGAAGGAGGGGCGCAGCCCCTCCCCCGAGTCCAATTCGGACTAAGCCATGGGGAGGGCGCAGCCTCCTCTCTCTCTTTCCCCTAAAGCCCAATAAGGCCCATATACTCCCCGGTGAATTCCCGTAACTCTCCCGTACTCAAAAAAATACCCGAATCACTCGGAACCTTTCCGATGTCCGAATATAGTCGTCCAATATATCGATCTTTACGTCTCGACCATTTCGAGACTCCTCGTCATGCCTCCGATCTCATCCGGGACTCCGAACTATCTTCGGTACATCAAAACTCATAAACTCATAATACCGGTCGTCACCAAACTTTAAGCGTGCTGACCCTACGGGTTCGAGAACTATGTAGACATGACCGCGAAACATCTCCGGTCAATAACCAATAGCGGAACCTGGATGCTCATATGGGTTCCTACATATTCTACGAAGATCTTTATCGGTCAAACCGCATAACAACACACGTTGTTCCCTTTGTCATCGGTATGTCACTTGCCCGAGATTCAATCATCGGTATCTCAATATCTAATTCAATCTCATTACCGGAAAGTCTCTTTACTCGTTCCGTAATACATCATCTCGTGACTAACTCATTAGTCATTTGCTTGCAAGGCTTATTAAGATGTGCATTACCAAGAGGGCCCAGAGATACCTCTCCGACACTCGGAGTGACAAATCCTATTCTTGATCTATGCCAACACCACGAACACTTTTGGAGACACCTGTAGAGCATCTTTATAATCACCCAGTTACGTTGTGACGTTTGATAGCACACAAGGTGTTCCTCCAGTATTCGGGAGTTCCATAATCTCATAGTCATAGGAACATGTATAAGACATGAAGAAAGCAATAGCAGTAAAATTAAACGATCATAGTGCTAAGCTAACGGATGGGTCTTGTCCATCACATCATTCTCCTAATCATGTGATCTCGTTGATCAAATGACAACTCATGTCTATGGCTAGGAACATAACCATCTTTGATCAATGAGTTAGTGTAGTAGAGGCATACTAGGGACACTCTGTTTTGTCTATGTATTCACACATGTACTAAGTTTCCGGTTAATACAATCCTAACATGAATAATAAACATTTATCATGATATAATGAAATAAATAATAACTTTATTATTGCCTCTAGGGCATATTTCCTTCAGTCTCCCACTTGCACTAGAGTCAATAATCTAGTTCACATCGCCATGTGATTTAACACCAATAGTTCACATCACCATGTGATTAACACCCATAGTCAACATCGTCATGTGACCAATACCCAAAGGGTTTACTAGAGTCAATAATCTAGTTCACATCACTATGTCATTAACACCCATATTGTGCTAAGGTGTGATCATGTTTTGCTTGTGAGAGAAGTTTAGTCAATGGGTCTGCTACATTCAGAGGCGTATGTATTTCGCAAATTTATGTGTCTACAATGTTGTGCAAGGAGCTACTCTAGCTAATTGCTCCCACTTTCAATACGCATCCAGATTGATACTTAGAGTCATCTGGATTAGTGTCAAAGCTTGCATCGGCGTAACACTTTACGACGAACTCTTTATCACTTCCATAATCGAGAGACATATCCTTAGTTATTCAGTAACCAAGGATAATTTTGACCGCTGTCCAGTGATCTACTCCTAGATAAAAATTGTACTCCCTTGCCAAACTCAGGGCAGGGTATACAATAGGTCTGGTATACAGCATGGCATACTTTATAGAACCTATGGCTGAGGCATAGGGAATGACTTTCATTCTCTCTCTATCTTCTGCAGTCGTCGGGCATTGAGTCTTACTCAGCTTCACACCTTGCAACGCAGGCAAGAACTCTTTCTTTGACTGTTCCATTTTGAACTACTTCAAAATCTTGTCAAGGTATGTACTCATTGAAAAAACTTATCAATCGTCTTGATCTATCTCCATAGATCTTGATGCTCAATATGTAAGCAGCTTCACCTAGGTCTTTCTTTGAAAAAACTCCTTTCAAAAACTCCTTTATGCTTTCCAGAAAATTCTACATCATTTCCGATTGACAATATGTCATTTACGTATACTTATCAGAAAGGATGTAGTGCTCCCACTCACTTTCTTGTAAATACAAGCTTCACCACAAGTCTGTATAAAACCATATGCTTTGATCACCTCATCAAAGCGTATATTCCAACTCCGAGATGCTTGCACCAGTCCATAGATGGATCGCTGGAGCTTGCACACTTTGTTAGCACCTTTAGGATTGACAAAACCTTCTGGTTGCATCATATACAACTCCTCTTTGAGATATCCATTCAGGAATGCAGTGTTGACATCCATTTGCCTGATTTCATAATCATAAAATGCGGCAATTGCTAACATGATTCGGACAGACTTAAGCATCGCTACGGGTGAGAAAGTCTCATCGTAGTCAACTCCTTGAACTTGTCGAAAACCTTTCGCAACAAGTCGAGCTTTGTAGACAGTAACATTACCGTCGGCGTCGGTCTTCCTCTTGAAGATCCATTTATTTTCAATTGCCTGCCAATCATTGGGCAAGTCAACCAAAGTCCACACTTTGTTCTCATATGTGGATCCCATCTCAGATTTCATGGCCTCAAGCCATTTTGCGGAATCTGGGCTCATCATCGCTTCCTTGTAGTTCATAGGTTCATAATGTTCTAGTAACATAACTTCCAGAACTTGGGTTGCCGTACCACTCTGGTGCGGAACGTACTCTGGTTGATCTCCGAAGTTCAGCAGTAACTTGATCCGAAGTTTCATGATCATCATCATTAGCTTCCTCACTAATTGTTGTAGGAATCACTGGAACTAGTTTCTATGATGTACTACTATCCAATTCAGAAGAAGGTACAATTACCTCATCAAGTTCCACTTTCCTCCCACCCACTTCTTTCGAGAGAAACTCCTTCTCTAGAAAGGATCCATTCTTAGCAACGAATATCTTGCCTTTGGATCTGTGATAGAAGGTGTACCCAACAGTCTCTTTGGGTATCCTATGAAGACACATTTCTCCGACTTGGGTTCGAGCTTATCAGGTTGAAGCTTTTTCACATAAGCATCGCAGCCCCAAACTTTAAGAAACTACAACTTTGGTTTCTTGCCAAACCACAGTTCATAAGGCGTCGTCTCAATGGATTTAGATGGTGCCCTTATTAAACGTGAATGCAGTTGTCTCTAATGCATAACCCAAAACAATAGTGGTAAATCGGTAAGAGACATCATAGTCCGCACCATATCTAATAAAGTACGGTTACGAGGTTCAGACACACCATTACGTTGTGGTGTTCCAGGTGGCGTGAGCTGTGAAACTATTCCACATTGTTTTAAATGAAGACCAAACTCGTAACTCAAATATTTGCCTCCACGATCAGATGGTAGAAACTTTATTTTCTTATTACAATGATTCTCTACTTCACTCTAAAATTCTTTGAACTTTTCAAATGTTTCAGACTTGTGCTTCATCAAGTAGATATACCCATATCTGCTCAAATGATCAGTGAAGGTCAGAAAATAACGATACCCGCCGCGAGCTTCAACACTCATTGGTCCACATACATCAGTATGTATGATTTCCAACAACTCTATTGCTCGCTTCATTGTTCTGAAGAACGGAGTTTTAGTCATCTTGCCCATGAGGCATGGTTCACAAGCACCAAGTGATTCATAATCATGTGATTCCAAAAGTTCATCACTATGGAGTTTCTTCATGCGCTTTACACCAATATGACCTAAACGGAAGTGCCACAAATAAGTTGGACTATCATTATTAACCTTGCATCTTTTGGCTTCAATATTATGAATATGTGTATCACTATGATCGAGATCCAACAAACTATTTTGATTGGGTGTATGACCATCGAAGGCTTTATTCATGTAAACAGAATAACAATTATTCTATGACTTTAAATGAATAATCATATTGCAACGAACATGATCAAATCATATTCATGCTCAACGCAAATGCCAAATAACATTTATTTAGGTTCTACACTAATCCCGAAAGTATAGGGAGTGTGCGATGATGATCATATCAATCTTGGAACCACTTCCAACTCACATCGTCACTTCACCTTTAACTAGTCTTTGTTCATTCTGCAACTCTCGTTTCGAGTTACTAATTTCAGCAACTGAACCGGTATCAAATACCCAAGGGTTGCTATGAACACTAGTAAAGTACATATAAATAATATGTATATCAAATATACCTTTATTCACTTTGCAATCCTTCTTATCCGCCAAGTATCTAGGGCAGTTCCACTTCTAGTGACCATTTCCTTTGCAGTAGAAGCACTTAGTTTCAGGCTTGAGTTTAGCTTTGGGTTTCTTCACGGGAGTGACAACTTGCTTGTCATTATTCTTGAAGTTCCCCTTCTATCCCTTTGCCCTTTACTTGAAACAAGTGGTCTTGTTAACCATCAACACTTGATGCTCTTTCTTGATTTCTACCTTCGCTGATTTCAGCATCGCGAAGAGCTCGGGAATTACTTTCGTCATCCCTTGCATATTATAGTTCATCACGAAGTTCTACTAACTTGGTGATAGTGACTAGAGAACTTTCTCAATTACTATCTTATCTGGAATATTTAACTCCCACTTGATTCAAGCAATTGTAGTACCCAGACAATTTGAGCACATGCTCACTGGTTGAGCTATTCTCCTCCAACTTCTAGGCAAAGTACTGTCAGACGTCTTATACCTCTTGACACGGGCATGAGTATGAAATACTAATTTCAACTCTTGGAACATCTCATATGCTCTGTGGCATTCAAAACGGTTTTTGAAGTCGCGATTCTAAGCCGAAAAGCATGGTGCACTAAACTATCAAGTAGTCATCATATCGAGCTTTTGTCAAAACGTTCATAACGTCTGCATCTGCTCCTGCAATAGGTCTGTCACCTAGTGGTGCATCAAGGACATAATTCTTCTGTGCAGCAATGAGGAAAAAATCCTCAGATCATGGAACAAGTCAGCATCATTGCTACTATCATCTTTCAACTTATATTTCTCTAGGAACATATAAAAATAAACGGGGAGCTACATCGCGAGCTATTGATCTACAACATAGATATGCTAATACTATCAGGACTAAGTTCATGATAAATTAAAGTTCAATTAATCATATTACCAAAGAACTCCCACTTAGATAGATATCCCTCTATTCATCTAAATGATCACGTGATCCAAATCAACTAAACCATGTCCAATCATCACGTGAGATGGAGTAGTTTTCAATGATGAACATCTTATGTTGATCATATCTACTACATGATTCACGCTCGACCTTTCGGTCTCCAGTGTTCCGAGGCCATGTCTGTACATGATAGGCTCGCCAAGTTTAACCCGAGTATTCTGCGTGTGCAAAACTGGCTTGCACCCGTTGTATGTGAACGTAGAGCTTATCACACCTGATCATCACGTGGTGTCTCGGCACGAAGAACTTTCGCAACGGTGCATACTCAGGGAGAACACTTGTACCTTGAAATTTTGTAAGGGGTCATCTTATAATGCTACCGCCGTACTAAGAAAAATAAGAAGCATAATAAGATAAACATCACATGCAATCAAAATATGTGACATGATATGGCCATCATCATCTTGTGCTTTTGATCTCCATCTCCAAGGCACCGTCATGATCACCATCGTCACCGTCGCGATACCTTGATCTCCATCGTAGCATCGCTGTCGTCTCGCCAACTATTGCTTCCACGACTATCGCTACCGCTTAGTGATAAAGTAAATCAATTACATGGTGATTGCATTTCATACAATAAAGCGACAACCATATGGCTCCTGTCAGTTGCCGATAACTTTACAAGATATGATCATCTCATACAATAACGTATAACTCATCATGTCTTGACCATATCACATCACAACATGCCCTGCAAAAACAAGTTAGACGTCCTCTACTTTGTTGTTGCAAGTTTTACGTGGCTGCTACGGGCTTAGCAAGAACCGTTCTTACCTACGCATACAAAAAACCACAACGATTTTTCGTCAAGTATCTGTTGTTCTAACCTTCACAAAGACCGGGCGTAGCCACACTCGATTCAGCTAAAGTGAGATAGACAGACACCCGCCAGTCACCTTTAAGCAACGAGTGCTCGTAACGGTGAAACCAGTCTCGCGTAAGCGTACGCGTAATGTCGGTCCGGGCCGCTTCATCTCACAATACCACCGAATCAAAGTATGACATGCTAGTAAGTAGTATGTCTATTATAGCCCACAACTCATTGTGTTCTACTCGTGCATATCATCTACGCATAGACCTAGCTCCTGATGCCACTGTTGGGGAATGTAGTATTTCAAAAAAAATCCTACGATCACGCAAGATCTATTTACTAGATGCATAGCAACAAGAGGGGAGAGTGTGTCTACGTACCCTCGTAGACCGGGAGCGGAAGCGTCTAGTGACGCAGTTGATGTAGTCGAAATTCTTCGCGATCCAACCAATCAAGCACCGAATGTACGGAGCCTCCGCGTTCAGCACACGTTCAGCTTGATGCCTGATACGTCCAAAACGTATCTATAATTTCTGCTTGCTCCATGCCACTTTTGGGTGATATTGCTATGATATTCATACACTTCCATACACTTTTGATCATCTTTGGACTAACTTACTAATCCAGTGCACCCCAGTGCCAGTTTCTGTTTTCGGCTGTTTTTGTATTTCAGGTTTTCACGTTTCGAGAACTGCCTAGAAAAATCCAGAAAAATTATATAAAAAATCAGCAAACCGGAAACAACACTGCATCCGAAGGGCAGCCTGGGGGGGCCACAGGGGCTCCAGGCGCCCTGTGGGCGCGCCCCCCCCTGGGCCGCGCCGGGGGGGGGGGGGGCGCCTGGGCCCCCTGAGGCTCCCCCGGTGCCCTACTTTGGCATATATTTAAAGGGTTCCCCGTAACCCTCAGAACAGGACTTCTTTTCGCGATCCCATCTCTGTTCTGCCGCCGCCGCCGCTTCCAAGATCGGGAGCACCATGAGAACTCTTCCCGGCACCCTGTCGGAGGGGAGGATCACCACCGGGAGCTTCTCCACCACCATGGACGCCTCCCGGATGACTCGTGAGTAGTCTCCCTTGGACCATGAGTCCACGACGAGTAGCTATGTGATGTTCTCCTCCCGTTCTTGTGCTTCACTAATTAGTCCTCGTGAGCTGCCCTACATGATCGAGGCACCTATGTAATCCTTATGCTGTTGCTATGTTGAGTTTGCTGGGATCCGATGGATTATGAGATTATGTTCAGATTGATCTTGAGTAATATATTTGATTCACCTCTTTTATATTTTAGTTCATAAGTAATTCTTGCATGTTCTCCGTTGTTATTTATTGCTTTGGCCGAGTAATAGGTAGTGACTCCAAGAGGGAACGTTATGCTCGATTGTGGGTTCATGCCCCTCGATGACTAGCTTGAGTGACAGAAACATGAGTCTAGGGGATGTGCTGTTGCCACAAGGGGGAAAACAACGGTGCTTGTGCCCGCGGGTGCAAGGATTGTTTACTTTACGCAAAGTTCTTTTAATGCAGTTGTCTGTTGCATTGAGTTTACACTATGGGTGGGACTCGCAACTTAATACCAGCGAGATGTTCTGGATAGATATCTCAAGGTGGATGATTAGTAGTAGATATTGATGGATTTCGGTCTACTTACTTTGGCGTACCGCCCATGCTTTGAACCTCAACCTTTCTTGCAATGTAGTCAGCATTGGTTTGCGTTCGTGGTCTTGTCAATTGCCCAGCTGTAATTTGTTTACCTCACATAGCTGTTTTATCGTCTTTTGGGAGAGAGACATCACTAGTGAACATCATGAGACTCCGGTCCATATTACCATCATTGATCACATCCACTATTTACTTTTCGCTATTTTATTTACTATTGCAAAACACTATCTATCACTACTATCATATTGCTTTTAACCCTTTGTGAACTACAAGGCCGGAGAGATTGACAACCTCTCTGTACTCGTTGGGAGCAAAGTTATTTGTATCTGTGTGCAGGTCCACGTTGATTGCTAATTGCGTCGTTAGCAGTTGACACCTACCTGTTGAACCTAGGAGTCTCTGGGGATTCGATCCTTGGCATCTTTGCTAGGGGAAAACACTTCTACTTACTGCATCTTACACCTTCCACTTGGGGTAACCAACAAGGGGTTCGAGGCCCATCAATGCCGTCCCACGAGCTCTTGATCCAGTAGAGCCTCACAGGAGAGTTTCGTCAGCACAGAGGTGTGGTGACGGAGATGATGAAGCTACTGGCGAAGGGCTTCGCCTAAGCACTGCAACGGTATGACCGAGGTGTGTTTCTGTGGAGAGGGCCACCGCACACAGTTGGGAGAGATCAACTGATCAACTTGTGTGTCCATGGGGTGCCCGCCACCCCCGTATATAAAGGAGTGGAGGAGGGGGAGGGCCGGCCCTCTCTATGGCGCGCCCTAGGGGAGTCCTACTCCCACCGGGAGTAGGATTCTCCTTTCCTAATAGAACTAGGAGCCCTTCCAAGTAGTAGGAGTAGGAGAGAAGAAAGGGAAAAGAGAAGAGAAGGAAGGAGGGGGCGCAGCCCCTCCCCCTAGTCCAATTCGGACTAAGCCATGGGGGGCGCAGCCTCCTCTCTCTCTTTCCCCTAAAGCCCAATAAGGCCCATATACTCCCCGGCGAATTCCTGTAAATCTCTGGTACTCCGCGAAAGACCCGAATCACTCGGAACCTTTCCGATGTCCGAATATAGTCGTCCAATATATTGATCTTTACGTCTCGACCATTTCGAGACTCCTCATCATATCCCCGATCTCATCCGGGGCTCCGAACTACCTTTGGTACATCAAAACTCATAAACTCATAACACCGGTCGTCATCAAACGTTAAGCGTGCGGACCCTACGGGTTCGAGAACTATGTAGACATGATCGAGACACATCTCCGGACAGTAACCAATAGCGGAAACTGGATGCTCATATTGGTTCCTACATATTCTACGAAGATCTTTATTGATCAAAGGGCATAACAACACACGTTGTTCCCTTTGTCATCGGTATGTTACTTGCCCGAGATTCGGTCGTCGGTATCCCAATACCTAGTTCAATCTCGTTACCGGCAAGTCTCTTTACTCGTTCTGTAATACATCATCTTGTGACTAACTCATTAGTCATTTGCTTGCAAGGCTTATTATGATGTGCATTACCGAGAGGGCCGAGAGATACCTCTCAGACACTCGGAGTGACAAATCCTATTCTTGATCTATGCCAACACCACGAACACTTTCGGAGACACCTGTAGATCATCTTTATAGTCACCCAGTTACGTTGTGATGTTTGATAGCACACAAGGTGTTCCTCCGGTATTCGGGAGTTGCATAATCTCATAGTCATAGGAACATGTATAAGTCATGAAGAAAGCAATAGCAGTAAAACTAAACGATCATAGTGCTAAGCTAACGGATGGGTCTTGTCCATCACATCATTCTCCTAATAATGTGATCTCGTTGATCAAATTACAACTCATGTCTGTGGCTAGGAAACATAACCATCTTTGATCAATGAGCTAGTCTAGTGGAGGCATACTAGGGACACTCTGTTTTGTCTATGTATTCGCACATGTACTAAGTTTCCGGTTAATACAATTCTAGCAGGAATAATAAACATTTATCATGATATAAGAAAATAAATAATAACTTTATTATTGCCTCTAGGGCATATTTCCGTGCGGTGCGCCACCGCCGCGAGCGCTCACCGGAGCTCTCCCACAGCTCCTCCCCGTCGCACGACAACAACCCAAGCTGCCAAATCATCCAGCACGCATGACCCCACACGCGAGTGCTCATCGAGAGGCAGCGTGAGCACTAGAATCGCACCATCCAGGATGTTGCGGTCGCCGGGCGCCAGAACCGCGCCGCCCTCACAGGCGGCATCGTCTCCACCATCAGGGGCTGCCTCACCCGCGAGCTCCGCCATGTGGCGAGGCCCGCAATATTCAAGCTGGAGGTGCCTCCCCGCTATGACGACACCACCAACCCCGTGGAGTTCATGTCACTGTACTCCTTGAGCATCCAGGCCGCTGAGGGTGACGACAAGGTCATGGCGAACTGGTTCCCCATGGCCCTCAAGGGCGCAGAGTGCGCGTGGCTGATGAACCTTCCGGAGGCCTCCATCTCCTCATGGGCTGAGCTGTACCATCAGATCGTCGCCAACTTCAAGGACACGCACGACAGCCCCCATGCGCTCAGCAGCCTGCGCGCCATCCGCCAGTGCCCTGAAGAGTCCCTCCGCAATTACATTCAACACTTCAGCCAGGTGTGCAACAAGATTCTGTGTGCCTCCGACGCCGCGGTCATCGCAGCATTCTCCTTAGGCGTCACACACATCAGGATGTGCGAGAAGCTCGTCGTCCACGATGAGCTTGGCACCGTTGTTGAGTTGTTCGACCTCGACGACAGGTGCGCCAGGGTTGAGGAAGGTCGCATCTTCGCCCACAACGACCCCGACGCTGACCTCGATGTCAGCAAGCCCAAGGGCAGGGACACCAAGAGAAAGGGCACTACTATGCTTGCGGCAAAGCCCGAGCAGAAGCGCGCCCGCAATCGCGAGGACGCCGGACAGGGTGATCGTCCCTTCTGCGCCTACAACAACATGCACTCCCACGCCACCGAAGACTGCCACGAGCTCAAGCTGCTTCGTGATGAGCTGTAGGAGAAACGCGGCCTCCGCAGTGAGCATGTCTTAAGCCGCGGTGGCAACCGCAATGGTGAACGCTAGAAGGACCGCGACAACGACAACAACAACAACTCTCACCGGGGTTGGCTTAACCAGCCTTGGCAGGCCAACCCTTGCGAGGCCAACCCTCAGCAGGCCAACGCGGACCTACCGCGCCCCAACGGGAACAATGAGAACCCACCCGAGGAGGATGCTTGGGCTACCAATAAGCCTCATGCGGTGGCCCGCATCCTTGGGGGAGCAGATGCTCCCCCGTCTAACCGCCACTTCAAGCAGTTTTCCCATGAGGTGAACGCGGCCCTCCCGAAGCCTGCGGACGCCAAGCCCCTCAAGTGGTCGCAGTACCCTATCGATTTCGACTACGACGATCACCTCAAGTCTACAAAGTCTGTGGGCACAATCCCTCTATTGTGCACTCCCACCATCAACAATGTGGTGCTCACCAAGACACTCATCAACGGCGGCGCCAGCCTCAACGTGCTCTATGTGGAATCTTTTTGAGTAGCTCCAAGTGCCCTATGAGCGCCTGATGCCCACAAGGTAGCAGGTCGCACTCCTCCCTCCCCCGGCAGCAAGGCAAATCCCCAAACCTAGCTGTTGATGGCGGCAGCGGCAAGCGTCTCCAGATCCAGCCATCCAGGGACCACCTCCGGCCTCCATCGACGTCGGGCATCTAGCTGTCACTGTTGGGGAACGTAGTATTTTAAAATTTTTCTACGATCACGCAAGATCTATCTACCAGATGCATAGCAACGAGAGGGAAGAGTGTGTCTACGTACCCTCGTAGACCGGAAGCGGAAGCGTCAAGTGACGCGGTTGATGTAGTCGAACTTCTTCGCGATTCAACCGATCAAGCACCGAACGTACGGCACCTCCGCGTTCAGCACACGTTCAGCTTGATGACGTCCCACGAGCTCTTGATCCAGTTAAGCTTCACGGGAGAGTTTCGTCAGCACGATGGCGTGGTGACGGATATGATGTATCTACCGGCGCAGGGCTTCGCCTAAGCACTGCGACGGTATGACCGAGGTGTATTTCTGTGGAGGGGGGCACCGCACACGGCTAGAACAATTCAACTTGTGTGTCCTAGGGTGCCCCCTGCCCCCGTATATAAAGGAGCAAGGGAGAGGCCGACCCTAGAGGGGGCGCGCCAAGTGTGGGGAGTCCTACTAGGACTCCCAAGTCCTAGTAGGATTCCCCTTTCCTTTCCGGAGTAGGAGAGAAGGAAAGAGGTGGAGAGGGGGAAGGAAAAGGGGGCTGCACCCCTTGTCCAATTCGGACCAGAGGGGGGGCACGCGCCTCCTTCCTTTTGGCCTTTCTCCTGGGACACATGCCCTTAGCATGTCTTCTAGTATTTGATTTACTCGTTCCGTTTGTCTATTCCTGTATGGCCCAATAAGGCCCATATACTCCGAAAAATACCCGAATCACTCGGAACCTTTCCGATGTTCGAATATAGTCGTCCAATATATCGATCTTTACGTCTCGACCATTTCGAGACTCCTCGTCATGTCCCCGGTCTCATCCGGGACTCCGAACTCCTTCGGTACATCAAAACTCATAAACTCATAATACCGATCATCATCAAACGTTAAGCGTGCGGACCCTACGGGTTCGAGAACTATGTAGACATGACCGAGACTCATCTCCTGTCAATAACCAATAGCGGAACCTGGATGCTCATATTGGTTCCTACATATTCTACGAAGATCTTTATCGGTCAAACCGCATAACAACATACGTTGTTCCTTTTGTCATTGGTATGTTACTTGCCCGAGATTCGATCGTCGGTATCTCTATACCTAGTTCAATCTCGTTACCGGCAAGTCTCTTTACTCGTTCCGTAACACATTATCTCGTGACTAACTCATTAGTCTTTTGCTTGCAAGGCTTATTATGATGTGTGTTATCGAGAGGGCCCAGAGATACCTCTCCGACACTCGGAGTGACAAATCATAATCTTGATCTATTCCAACACCACGAATACTTTCGGAGACACCTGTAGAGCATCTTTATGATCATCCAGTTACGTTGTGACGTTTGATAGCACATAAGGTGTTCCTACGGTATTCGGGAGTTGCATAATCTCATAGTCATAGGAACATGTATAAGTCATGAAGAAAGCAATAGCAGTAAAACTAAACGATCATAGTGCTATGCTAACGGATGGGTCTTGTCCATCACATCATTCTCCTAATGATGTGATCCAGTTGATCAAATGACAACTCATGTCTATGGCTAGGAAACATAACCATCTTTGATCAATGAGCTAGTCTAGTAGAGGCATACTAGGGACATACTGTTTTGTCTATGTATTCGCACATGTACTAAGTTTCCGGTTAATACAATTCTAGCATGAATAAAAGACATTTATCATGATATAAGTAAATACAAATAATCATCTTTATTATTGCCTCTAGGGCATATTTCCTTCAGTCTCCCACTTGCACTAGAGTCAATAATCTAGCTCACATCGCCATGTGATTTAATACCGATAGTTCACATCGTTATGTGAATAACACCCATAGTTCACATCACCATGTGACCAACACCCAAAGGGTTTACTAGAGTCAATAATCTAGTTCACATCGCTATGTGATTAATACCCAAGAGTAATAAGGTGTCATCATGTTTTGCTTGTGAGAGAAGTTTAGTCAACGGGTCTGTCACATTCAGATCCGTATGTATTTCGCAAATTTCTATGTCTACAATGCTCTGCATGGAGCTACTCTAGCTAATTGCTCCCACTTTCAATACGCATCCAGATTGATACTTAGAGTCATCTGGATTTAGTGTCAAAGCTTGCATCGGCGTAACCCTTTACGACGAACTCTTTATCAGCTCCATAATCGAGAAATATTTCCTTTAGTCATCCAATTACTAAGGATAATTTTGACCGCTGTACAGTGATCTACTCCTGGATCACTATTGTACCTCCCTGTCAAACTCATGGCAAGGTACACAACGTGTTTTGTACACAGCATGGCATACTTTATAGAACCGGCATAGGGAATGACTTTCATTCTCTCTATATTTTTCTGCCGTGGTCTGGCTTTGAGTCTTACTCAACTTCACACCTTACAAGTCAGGCAAGAACTCCTTCTTTGACTGATCCATTTTGAACTACTTCAAAATCTTATCAAGGTATGTACTCATCGAAAGTCTTATCAAGCGTCTTGATCTATCTCTATAGATCTTGATGCCCAATATGTAAGCAGCTTCACCAAGGTCTTTCTTTGAAAAACTCCTTTCAAACACTCCTTTATGCTTTCCAGAAAATTCTACATCATTTCCGATCGACAATATGTCATTCACATATACTTATCAGAAAGGTTGTAGTGCTCCCACTCACTTCTTGTAAATACAGGTTTCACTGTAAGTCTGTATAAATCTATATGCTTTGATCAACATATCAAAGCGTATATTCCAACTCCGAGATGCTTGCACCAGTCCATAGATGGATCGCTGGAGCTTGCACATTTTGTTAGCACCTTTAGGATTGATAAAACCTTCGGGTTGCATCATATACAATTTTTCTTTAATAAATCCATTAAAGAATGCAGTTTTGTTTTCCATTTGCCAGATTTTATAAAATGCGGCAATTGCTAACATGATTCGGACAGACTTAAGCATCGCTACGGGTGAGAAAGTATCATCGTAGTCAACTTCCTGAACTTGTCGAAAACCTTTCGCAACAAGTCGAGCTTTGTAAACAGTAACATTACCGTCAGCGTCGGTCTTCCTCTTGAAGATCCATTTATTTTCGATGGCTTGCCGATCATCGGGCAAGTCAACCAAAGTCCACACTTTGTTCTCATACATGGATCCCATCTCAGATTTCATGGCCTCAAGCCATTTTGCGGAATCTGGGCTCATCATCGCTTCCTCATAGTTCGCAGGTTCATCATGGTCTAGTAACATGAATTCCAGAACTGGGTTGCCGTACCACTCTGGTGCGGAACGTACTCTGGTTGATCTACGACGTTCAGCAGAAACTTGATCTGAAGTTTCATGATCATCATCATTAGCTTCCTCACTAATTGGTGTAGGAATCACTGTAACTAGTTTCTGTGATGTTCCACTTTCCAATTCGGGAGAAGGTACAATTACCTCATCAAGTTCTACTTTCCTCCCACTCACTTCTTTCGAGAGAAACTCCTTCTCTAGAAAGGATCCACTCTTAGCAACAAAGACCTTGCCTTCGGATCTATGATAGAAGGTGTACCCAACAGTTTCTTTTGGGTATCCTATGAAGATTTACTTCTCCGATTTGGGTTCGAGCCTATCATGTTGAAACTTTTTCACATAAGCATCGCAGTCCCAAACTTAAAAAAAAATGACAGCTTAGGTTTCTCGTCAAACCATAGTTCATACGGTGTCATCTCCACGGATTTAGATGGTGCCCTATTTAATGTGAATGTAGCTGTCTCTAATGCATAACCCCAAAAGCAATAGTGGTAGATCGGTAAGAGACATCATCGATCGCACCATATCTAATAAAGTACGGTTATGACGTTCGGACACACCATTACACTGTGGTGTTCCAGGTGGCGTGAGTAGTTAAACTATTTCACATTGTTTTTACTGAAGGCCAAACTCGCTAACTCAAATATTTTACCTCTACGATCATATCGTAGAAACTCTTATTTTCTTGTTACGATGATTCTCCACTTCACTCTGAAATTCTTTGAACTTTTCAAATGTTTCAGACTTGTGCTTCATTAAGTAGATATACCCATATCTGCTCAAATTATCAGTGAAGGTCAGAAAATAACGATTCCCGCCGTGAGCTTCAACACTCATTGGTCTGCATACATCAGTATGTATGATTTCCAACAACTCTGTTGCTCGCTCCACAGTTCCGGAGAACGGAGTTTTAGTCATCTTGCCCATGAGGCATGGTTCACAAGCACCAAGTGATTCATAATCAAGTGATTCCAAAAAGTCCATCACTATGGAGTTTCTTCATGCGCTTTACACCAATATGACATAAACAGCAGTGCCACAAATAAGTTGCACTATCATTATTAACCTTGCATCTTTTGGCTTCAATATTATGAATATGTGTATCACACGATCGAGATCCAACAAACTATTTGCATTGGGTGTATGACCATAGAAGGTTTTATTCGTGTAAACAGAACAACAATTATTCTCTAACTTACATGAATAACCGTATTGCAATAAACATGATCAAATCATATTCATGCTCAACACAAACACCAAATAACACTTATTTAGGTTCAACACTAATCCCGAAAGTATAGGGAGTGTGCGATGATGATCATATCAATCTTGGAACTGCTTCCAATACACATCGTCACTTCATCCTTTAACTAGTTTCTGTTCATTATGCAACTCCCATTTCGAGTTACTACTCTTTAGCAACTGAACCAGTATCAAATACCGAGGGGTTGCTATGAACACTAGTAAAATACACATCAATAATCTGTATATCAAATATACCTTTGTTCACTTTGCCATCCTTCTTATCCGCCAAGTATCTAGGGCAGTTTCACTTCCAGTGACCATTTCCTTTGCAGTAGAAGCACTTAGTTTCAGGCTTGAGTTTCAGCTTTGGGTTTCTTCACGGGAGTGACAACTTGCTTGTCATTCTTCTTGAAGTTCCCCTTCTATCCCTTTGCCCTTTACTTGAAACAAGTGGTCTTGTTAACCATCAACACTTGATGCTTTTTCATGATTTCTACCTTCGCCGACTTCAGCATTGCGAAGAGCTCGGGAATTCCTTTCGTCATCCCTTGCATATTATAGTTCATCACGAAGTTCTACTAACTTGGTGATAGTGACTAGAGAACTTTGTCAATTACTATCTTATCTGGAAGATTAACTCCCACTTGATTCAAGTAATTGTAGTACCCAGACAATCTGAGCACATGCTCACTGGTTGAGCTATTCTCCTCCATCTTGTAGGCAAAGTACTGTCAGAAGTCTTATACCTCTCGACACGGGCATGAGTATGAAATACTAATTTCAACTCTTGGAACATATTATATGCTCCGTGGCGTTCAAAACGTTTTTGAAGTCCCGGTTCTAAGCCATAAAGCATGGTGCACTTAAACTATCAAGTAGTCATCATACCGAGCTTTTGTCAAAACGTTCATAACGTCTACATCTGCTCCTGCAATAGGTATGTCACCTAGCGGTGCATCAAGGACATAATTCTCTGTGCAACAATGAGGATAATCCTCAGATCACGGAACAATTCCGCATCATTGCTACTAACATCTTTCAACTTAGTTTTCTCTAGGAACATATAAAAAATAAACGGGGAGCAACATCGCGAGCTATTGATCTACAACATAGATATGCTAATACTACGAGGACTAAGTTCATGATAAATTAAAGTTCAATTTAATCATATTACTTAAGAACTCCCACTTAGATAGACATCCCTCTAGTCATCTAAATGATCGAGTGATCCAAATCAACTAAACCATGTCCGATCATCACGTGAGATGGAGTAGTTTCAATGGTGAACATCTTATGTTGATCATATCTACTATATGATTCATGCTCGACCTTTCGGTCTCCAGTGTTCCGAGGCCATATCTGCATATGCTAGGCTCGTCAAGTTTAACCCGAGTATTCTGCGTGTGCAAAACTGGCTTACACCCGTTGTATTTGAACGTAGAGCTTATCACACCCGATCATCACGTGGTGTCTCGGCACGACGAACTTTCGCAATGGTGCATACTCAGGGAGAACACTTATACCTTGAAATTTAGTAAGGGATCATCTTATAATGCTATCGTCGAACTAAGCAAAATAAGAAGCATAATAAGATAAACATCACATGCAATCAAAATATGTGACATGATATGGCCATCATCATCTTGTGCTTTTGATCTCCATCTCCAAAGCACCGTCATGATCACCTTCGTCACCGGCGCGACACCTTGATCTCCATCGTAGCATCGTTGTCGTCTCGCCAACTATTGCTTCTAAGACTATCGCCACCGCTTAGTGATAAAGTAAAGCAATTACATGGTGATTGCATTTCATACAATAAAGCGACAACCATATAGCTCCTGCCAGTTGCCGATAACTTTACAAAACATGATCATTTCATACAAAACCGTATAACTCATCATGTCTTGACCATATCACATCACAACATGCCCTGCAAAAACAAGTTAGACGTCCTCTACTTTGTTGTTGCAAGTTTTACGTGGCTGCTACGGGCTTAGCAAGAACTGTTCTTACCTACGCATACAAAACCACAACGATATTTCGTCAAGTATGTGTTGTTTTAACCTTCACAAGGACCGGGCGTAGCCACACTTGATTCAACTAAAGTTAGAGAAACTGACACCCGCCAGCCACCTGTGTGCGAAGCACGTCGGTAGAACCAGTCTCGCGTAAGCGTACGCGTAATGTCGGTTCGGGCCGCTTCATCCAACAATACCGCCGAATCAAAGTATGACATGCTGGCAAGCAGTATGACTAGTATCGTCCACAACTCACTTGTGTTCTACTCGTGCATATCATCTACGCATAGACCTGGCTCATGATGGCACTGTTGGGGAACGTAGTATTTTAAAATTTTCCTACGATCACGCAAGATCTATCTACCAGATGCATAGCAACGAGAGGGAAGAGTGTGTCTACGTACCCTCGTAGACCGGAAGCGGAAGCGTCAAGTGACGCGGTTGATGTAGTCGAACTTCTTCGCGATTCAACCGATCAAGCACCGAACGTACGGCACCTCCGCGTTCAGCACACGTTCAGCTTGATGACGTCCCACGAGCTCTTGATCCAGTTAAGCTTCACGGGAGAGTTTCGTCAGCACGACGGCATGGTGACGGATATGATGTATCTACCGGCGCAGGGCTTCGCCTAAGCACTGCGACGGTATGACCGAGGTGTGTTTCTGTGGAGGGGGGCACCGCACACGGCTAGAACAATTCAACTTGTGTGTCCTAGGGTGCCCCCTGCCCCCGTATATAAAGGAGCAAGGGAGAGGCCGGCCCTAGAGGGGGCGCGCCAAGTGTGGGGAGTCCTACTAGGACTCCCAAGTCCTAGTAGGATTTCCCTTTCCTTTCCGGAGTAGGAGAGAAGGAAAGAGGTGGAGAGGGGGAAGGAAAAGGGGGCTGCACCCCTTGTCCAATTCGGACCAGAGGGGGGCACGCGCCTCCTTCCTTTTGGCCTTTCTCCTCTATTCCCGTATGGCCCAATAAGGCCCATATACTCCGAAAAATATCCGAATCACTAGGAACCTTTCCGATGTCCGAATATAGTCGTCCAATATATCGATCTTTACGTCTCGACCATTTCGAGACTCCTCGTCATGTCCCCGGTCTCATCCGGGACTCCGAACTCCTTCGGTACATCAAAACTCATAAACTCATAATACCGATCGTCATCAAACGTTAAGCGTGCGGACCCTACGGGTTCGAGAACTATGTAGACATGACCGAGACTCATCTCCTGTCAATAACCAATAGCGGAACCTGGATGCTCATATTGGTTCATACATATTCTACGAAGATCTTTATCGGTCAAACCGCATAACAACATACGTTGTTCCTTTTGTCATCGGTATGTTACTTGCCCGAGATTCGATCGTCGGTATCTCTATACCTAGTTCAATCTCGTTACCGGCAAGTCTCTTTACTCGTTCCGTAACACATTATCTCGTGACTAACTCATTAGTCTTTTGCTTGCAAGGCTTATTATGATGTGTGTTACCGAGAGGGCCCAGAGATACCTCTCCGACACTCGGAGTGACAAATCCTAATCTTGATCTATGCCAACACCACGAATACTTTCGGAGACACCTGTAGAGCATCTTTATGATCACCCAGTTACGTTGTGACGTTTGATAGCACACAAGGTGTTCCTACGGTATTCGGGAGTTGCATAATCTCATAGTCATAGGAACATGTATAAGTCATGAAGAAAGCAATAGCAGTAAAACTAAACGATCATAGTGCTATGCTAACGGATGGGTCTTGTCCATCACATCATTCTCCTAATGATGTGATCCCATTGATCAAATGACAACTCATGTCTATGGCTAGGAAACATAACCATCTTTGATCAATGAGCTAGTCTAGTAGAGGCATACTAGAGACATACTGTTTTGTCTATGTATTCACACATGTACTAAGTTTCCGGTTAATACAATTCTAGCATGAATAAAAGACATTTATCATGATATAAGGAAATACAAATAATCATCTTTATTATTGTCTCCGTCCACCAGGCTATTCGCCATCCATCAATCCAGAACTGTATCCATTTATTGATCTACAAGCACCAACCACTAAGATAATTTTCCTCTGTTTTTAAGAAAATCGGAGATATTGCAGCCATGATATTTTGCTACTATTATTGATGTATGATAATTGATGTTGCCATCTTATTGTACATTTTTTTTATTATATTGCATTGCTTTGGCAAAAAAAATTTACAAGAATATTCAAGAGCAAATTTCTGGCTCCACCACTGCTCGCGGGTCGACACGTCACAACTCACGAGATACAGTTCGTGGTAATTTGATGTTCTAGCCTTACACAAAAAAGATTCCACATTTTACTTTCATGCACTTTGATTGGTCTATAATTATTTTGTGTATCAACACTAATTTTTCTACTTTACATAAGTTTTTAAAAAAATGCTCCCACGTTTTTTCAGGGATAAATGATCGTAAGATTACCAAAAAAACATTGCATGCTCGCAGCCCACGTTTGCACTCGTTAACTAGCCCAAGCCCCATGGCCCCGTCAATCACATCACGCAATAACATGCGAAATCACTAATTGAGGAGTACTTCTCGCAAAGATCACCCCCAACCTTTCCAGGTTGTGACAAGTGGCGCGCTGCATGTGTGCCACTTGTCGCAACCTGGTAGTTTTTCCATTTTTGGTAGATCTGTTTATTCAAAAGATTTTATCTCCTAAATCGTGCGTCCAATTCTCGAACCGTTTTCATCATTGAATTTTTCGTGTCGAGATCTTCTATTAATAGGTTTTGACGAGCCTTTTTTTTACGAAAAAAACGGACAAAAAATCAAACCAGAAGCTCAGTTTCTTTCCTTTCTGTAAGAGGCACGACCATGCCTCTCACGGAAGCAAAATCGTGCCTCTCGCGAAAAAAAAAACAGAAAACATTTTTTTTTTGTTTCCGAGAAGGCACGGCCGTGCCTCTCGCGAAAAAAAAAACAACAGAAAACACGTTTTTTCCGCTTTCGAGAGGCACGGTCGTGCCTCTCGTGGAAACAAAACCGTGCCACTCGTGGATGAAAAAAACCAGAAAACACATTTTTTTTCGTTTTTGATAGTCATGATCGTGCCTCTCGTGAAAGCAAAAACGTGCGTCCCGCAGAAGGAAAACCGTGCCTCTCGCAGATGAAAAAAAAACAGAAAATGTGTTTTTTTTCGAGAGTCATGGTCGACCCTCTCGCGAAAGTAAAAATGTGACTTTCGCTGAAGCAAAACCGTGCGTCTGGCGGATGACAAAAAAAGGCCTTTTTTCACGCATTTTTTGGGTCCGAAAGTTAAGGAAGGCTTGTGAAAAATTGAAACTTTAAAACCACCGGGGAAACCCCGTTTAAAGAGCCGAAAACGCATGCGGAAAAATAAATAAAAATTAAAGGGAGCGTCCAAAGCGTGACACATGACGGGTGATTCAAAACGTGCCAAGTGACGCTGATCGTTGTGAGCTTTCCGAAAAAACGATTTGCTCTCAAGAACATGTTACATAACCAGGACGCCGTCACATACATCCACATATGCATGTGCGGCGCCACATACATCCATACATCATCGTTAGCAGCCATGCTTGGATTATTCTCTTATAAGACTTTTCGTCCTTGAACTTTCTCCGGATCGGAACAAACATACATCTCTTCTCTACTACTATTAAAAAAGCAAACATGAATTCCCCTACAACCACCAAACTTGATGTACACAAATCAACCAGCACCTTAGGATCTAATCCATATAGCTAAATCTAACAGTCCTGATTAACTCAGTCGTCTGCCATCCCATCTAATGGCTGAGATTAAATGTTCTGCCACAGGACATCAATCCCACGCGCATTCTTCCACTGGAAAAAATCAAGCCCACGCAAGTCATGCGTCCTCACACGCCTGAAATTTTGGATCGGCCAACGTCGAGATCTTTTTTGTCCCTTCCAAATCGGCGCCCCTTCTCTCTCTCTCGCCTATCCCCCCGCTAGCGAGTTGACGCCCCCGCCAGGCGGAAGCTGGAGCAGCAGTGCTGGAACGTGGGCACGAGGCGACGGTGGTGGCAGCGGCAGCAGATCGGCGGGAGCAACTATCTCCTGCTCTCTCTCTCTCTAGCAGTGGATCCCCAGCTCCATGAATGCAATACTTTCTCTAACGGTGGATCCCTAGGTCATTGGCGGGGCGGCGTAGGAGCGGCAGCTTCAGCGCACAAGGAGATTGGGCGCGAGAGCACGGTGTTTCTCCACCACGGCCTCCCCTCTGTCGGCCACGCCTCTCCGCAGCTTCCGGCCCCACCTCCAGATCCGCTGGTGACGGCGAAGGCAAAGACGAGGAGCGTGATGAGCATCACGCGCCGCCATGGCGAAGAGGTAGAAAGCAAGCAGCTAGCGCGCGGTGGCTCCAGTAGGCGCCGACGAAGCAATGACGGGGACGGCGCACACGCCATCGTCACGCACACCATTATGTTGTTGCTCGCCCCCATGGCCGGATGCTGCTGTGCCGCCGCTGCTCTCCCAGACCATATATGCTTGTGTTGTTTCTCTGTGTGTTGTGTGTTCAGCGGATTGTCTGAAGGATTCCTTCATCTCTACTACTATTAAAAAAGCAAACATGAATTCCCCTACAACCACCAAACTTGATGTACACAAATCAACCAGCACCTTAGGATCTAATCCATATAGCTAAATCTAACAGTCCTGATTAACTCAGTCGTCTGCCATCCCATCTAATGGCTGAGATTAAATGTTCTGCCACAGGACATCAATCCCACGCGCATTCTTCCACTGGAAAAAATCAAGCCCACGCAAGTCATGCCTCCTCACACACCTGAAATTTTGGATCGGCCAACGTCGAGATCTTTTTTGTCCCTTCCAAATCGGCGCCCCTTCTCTCTCTCTCGCCTATCCCCCCGCTAGCGAGTTGACGCCCCCGCCAGGCGGAAGCTGGAGCAGCAGTGCTGAACGTGGGCACGAGGCGACGGTGGTGGCAGCGGCAGCAGATCGGCGGGAGCAACTATCTCCTGCTCTCTCTCTCTCTCTAGCAGTGGATCCCCAGCTCCATGAATGCAATACTTTCTCTAACGGTGGATCCCTAGGTCATTGACGGGGCGGCGTAGGAGCGGCAGCTTCAGCGCACAAGGAGATTGGGCGCGGGAGCACGGTGTTTCTCCACCACGGCCTCCCCTCTGTCGGTCACGCCTCTCCGCAGCTTCCGGCCCCACCTCCAGATCCGCTGGTGACGGCGAAGGCAAAGACGAGGAGCGTGATGAGCATCACGCGCCGCCATGGCGAAGAGGTAGAAAGCAAGCAGCTAGCGCGCGGTGGCTCCAGTAGGCGCCGACGAAGCAATGACGGGACGGCGCACACGCCACCGTCACGCACACCATTATGTTGTTGCTCGCCCCCATGGCCGGATGCTGCTGTGCCGCTGCTGCTCTCCCAGACCATATATGCTTGTGTTGTTTCTCTGTGTGTTGTGTGTTCAGCGCGGGTTGTCTGAAGGATTCCTTCATGGATAATGGATGCTGTGATGCGGAATGTGATGCTGATATACAACCTGAGGTACAACCGTACAAGAGCTATTTATACATTGTCATTTCCCAGACAGTCGAGGCAGTCAATAATCTTGTTTAGTCTTCCATTATGTAGCGACATGAGCTATTAACATTGCCTTCTTGGAGTGTATTGTTTACAAAAAAAGGAGTTCAACGATCTGTATTACTAGCTTTGTCATGAAAGGAATGAACGGCTACTTGCTGAATATAATCCAGGATGCCCGCTCATTGTCAGCTTGCATGTGTAAATGGGATAAACCAAGTTTTTATCTGAGAAAGATATCTCAGGGTGCTTTATTCTTGATAGAGGTAAGTTTTTTTTTTAAGTTAGGACAGTAGGAAGAGCTCCTACTGCCTTTTGTATTAAAATACTCCCAAAGTGTTACAAATGTACAAAAGGGAGAGGGTTACAAGGCCTAAGGGTATTTACATAACTGATTTAACGATGGAGGTGATGATCTCCCTTTTATGAGGGGGCACTCTAAAGCTAATGTTGGAAAAATCATAGATGAATCTATTCTTCCAAGCCAGAATCGAGGGCTGCACTTTCCTGAAGAAGTTGTTTGATAGAGGTAAGTTATTGACAGTTTCTTCATCATACTTATCATTCCTTCATTAACATATACGAGTATAATCATTGAGATATGAAGTTTGGAGGAACCAAGTCAATGAGATCAATGCGACAAGATTTGACAAATAGTTTCTATCAATAGGTTGCTATTCTTGATTGATGTTCTCCCTGTAGGTTAATGGATCATCCTGGAACATTGCAGGAGAGTGAATTAAGACCATTTTCCTATTATGTACTAACAGGTAATCACACTTTCCTTTAGCATCTTAATAAAGATATTTCTCCACTTTGTTTCTTATTACTCTGTTTTTTCAACATAATTATATGTTGTACATGCTCTCCAGTTTATGTCTCAGGCCCATTATTCCATAGTTGTTCATTGACATATATGAATTATTCCTGAATTTTTGCAGGCTCCCCTGATCACCATAGCTGCACATGCTGGGGTTGATGGTGTTATATTTATTGTGAAACTACTGGAACAAGGTAATGTTTCCCAGTAGTATTCCGGATATGAGCGGAATGAATTTGTGAGGACAGTGCGGCACGATGTCTGCACTTATAAAAAGTTACTCCATCCGTCCCCAAATAAGTGTCTCAAGTACAATTTTGTACTAATGTTAGTACAAAGTTGAGACACCTATTTCGGGACGGAGGGAGTATATATAATGTAATATCATTTCCTATTCCATCACTTGCATGCCTCCTACCACCAGGTCCAAGAAATACAATCATAGATCGAAGTAAACTGGCCAGAAAACTCAGATTATCTATTTCTTCGCATAGCAATTATTCAGATGACAATAAGCATAACGTTCCAAACGCATATATTAGTAGTGTATATACTATCAAGGTGGCATTGGGTTTGCAAAGGTGAGGGAGCCTGCTGGAACTTGGTGTACATTTATATCATTTTTTTCATGATTAGTATATTCCATAGGCAGATGAGGGAGCCTGTGAAACTTATTTTCCTTCCTCAATTTGACACTGGAACATCTCGCCATTGGTGGCAGTTTTGACCCCACCCGTTTCATTCCTTGTGTTGGGAACATGTACCAAATTTGCTTTCGCACATAAATATATTATTTTGTCTTGCCAGTAATGTAGTAGATGAACATGCTATGTTGTTTCCTCTGCTTTACAATTATTAGTAATCTACCTTGCTTCTGTAGAAAGGTAAAATTTAGTGCTTTTGGTAGCTAGATTTCAATTAGCATGGGAAAGCAAAACCTATGCTTGAGCCTCAGCATTCAGCAGTACATAAACATATCCTCTCTTCTTTCTCTGCTAATGAACACTTGTGGTCAATATATCTATATCCGGAGGATAGTCAAGATATTTTTGTAGTACAGAATATAATTTTTATATATTCCGCAATAGAAAATCTAACCACATTTGAGCTTCTGGACCTCAGGGTACTTAACTCTATGGCCACTTATGATTTTATAGCTATGCCCCTACTCAGTTTGACATTTGATTTCACATACAAGGAGTTGTTAATAAGTTGCATTAACCGACCAGATGGAATGGGCTTATTTGTTTAGTACTTGATGCAAATTTTCTTGGTTGGAAGTAAATGGCTTACGTGTTATAAAGATGTATTTCGGCTAACCTATCAGTAATATGCGTATATGTATACTCAAGGGTAATTGATGTAGTGATCACCACAGCCTTAGGGTCTGCATTTGTGATGGATGAGTACTTACCTGTGTGAGCATATATACTCAAGGACAATTCCTTTGTTAATAATGGCAGTTATGCTTGAATTAGCAGCAGTGCATGTTATGTAACTGTTATTTTGGTTGACCCAAGTGTTGTGATGTAATAATAATTCGGGAGCAATGGAATTCACAGACATGTTCGCAATGGTTAATGTAATACATAATAACATGTCACTGCTGCATGCTATGTGTTCGGGCGGCCAGCTGGAGCAGCCAGGGCGGCTGTCAACGGCCACACCCCGCCTGCGGCCGTCTCATGGACTCCGTGTTCCTTTTCCATCCATGTTCTGTTTTCTATTCCTTGTAGTCGTGTGTACACTGGTGGCTGGAGATTAGTAACATATTGACCAAAATTTCTAATTAAAAACAGTGAGAATATGTGATATGTGATAGTAATTACTCAGTGCTTTGCAGTCATTCTGTATGTTCATTATGGTCTGTGAAAGAAATTTGTCTGAATATTGATGACAAATTGACAATTGCTGATGCGGTGTTGCCGACTTTGCTGGTGAAGGAAAAACAAAATGGATAGGAAGAGGAAAAGGCTAGCAAAAGCAATGGGGAGGTGTGTAATTTTTTGAATTTTAGTGGCATTTTCAGCTAAAGTTGTCATGAATACTCCTTGTTTTGAATTTTAGTGGCATTTGCATCGCCCTCTGGACATCATTTTGCGTCTTGATGAGGCACAAGACCATAGAGAGCTTAGCGCGGAGGAGGTGGACCTTCGTAGAAGACTGAAGAGGAAAGTGATCGGGCTGGCTGTAATGGAAAGGGCTAGGAAAAAGCAAAACTCCAGGATTCAAAATGTCAAAGAGGGCGATGCAAACACCCGTTTCTTTCACCTCCGGATCAATGGGCGACGCCGGAAAAACCTTATTCATAAGCTCAAGCACGGAGCTGGCTGGGTGACTAGTCATAATGATAAAAGCTCCATTGTCCAGACCCATTTTTCCAACATTATAAAGAGGGGTACGCCACGCTCCAAAACTATCAACTGGGCCGCCTTTCCACCTACGACTCATGACCTCTCCGACCTCGGAGAGCCAATCACAGAAGATGAAGTCAAGAAGGCTCTCTCGGATCTAACTGGAGACAAGGCCCCGGGACCTGATGGTTTCACCGGGAGATTCTTCAAGGTCTGTTGGGGCATTATCAAAGATGATGTCATGTTGGTGATCAACAAGTTCTCAAGCTGCATGCGGAAAACTTCCACTGGCTCAATTCGGCGAATATCGCCCTCATCCCTAAAAAAGAGGGTGCCGAAGACATATCTGACTTCAGACCCATTAGCCTGATCCATGCCGTTGCAAAGCTCATTGCCAAAATCCTTGCAACTCGTCTAGCCGGTCACATGAACAACATTGTCTCCATTGCGCAAAGTGCATTCATCAAAACAAGGAGTATTCATGACAACTTTCTGTATGTCCGCAACTTGGCGAGGAAATTTCACCGCAAAAAGACTCCTATGCTCCTTTTCAAGCTTGATATTAAGAAGGCTTTTGACTCGGTGAAATGGGACTACCTACTGGAGCTGCTAACCCACCATGGCTTCCCGACTCGATTCAAAGGGTGGGTTTCGACTCTACTTTCTACGGCCTCCTCCAGGGTATTGCTCAACGGTGTGGCTGGGGACCCGATCAAGCATGGATGTGGATTTCGTCAGGGTGACCCTCTATCGCCATTGCTCTTTGTGCTGGCCATTGACCCTTTGCACCACATCTTGGAAAAGGCCACCCCCCAAGGACTGCTGCACCCGCTTGGCAGACGCTTCTCGGGCATTAGGGCTTCCCTATATGCTGATGACGCAGCGATTTTCTGCGCCCCTATCAAGGAGGATGTCAACTTCATTGCAAGCACGCTCTCCTCCTTTGGTGAATCAACGGGGCTGATCACTAACTGTGCGAAGAGCTTGGTTGCCCCCATCCAGTGTGCAAGTCTAGACCTTGATGACATCCTGCAGCTTTTCCCGGCCTGCCGATCAGCGTTTCCAATCCGCTACCTAGGCCTACCGCTCGCGATCCGACGGCTCAAAAGGATGCACTTGCAGCACCTCGAAGACAAGGCTGCTGGGAAGCTTGCACCTTGGAGAGGGAGACATGTGGCTATTGCGGGCCGAATGGCCTTGGTCAAAGCCGTCCTCACGGCGGTCGCCATCTACCATATCACCCCACTGGACATCCCGATGGAGGTTATTCTGAAACTGGACAGCATGCGGAGAGCCTACCTATGGGCTGGAACTGACACTGTGTCTGGTGGCAAATGCAAAATCAACTGGGAACACGTCTGCAGACCTAAGCAATTTGGGGGCCTGGGTATCCTTAATCTGAAAAAGTTCGCCACAGCTCTTCGGCTTAGATGGCTTTGGCTTGAGTGGGACGACCCACCAAGGGCATGGTGTGGGTCTGAGCTTCCTTGTAAAAAGGAAGACCGAGACATCTTTGCTGCTCTCAGCAGGGTCACCATTGGGGATGGCTCCAAGGCCACCTTCTGGGAGTCTTCTTGGTTACAGGGCATCCGGCCCAAAGACATAGCTCCAAAAATCTTCGAGCTTTCCAGAAAGAAGCATGGCACCGTTGCTTTGGCTCTCAGGGATGATAATTGGGTGAATTGGATCGACATAAGCGCAGGATTAACTATAGCCCACCTTGAACAGTTCAATGCTCTGTGGAACATGCTTCTACCTATCAACCTTCAACCTGGGGTCCCTGACACCATCCTATGGAAAGTATCCAGTGATGGGTCTTACTCTGCCAAGACGGCCTACTTGGCCCAATTTGCTGGGCTAGTTCAATCTAACTTACAAAGCATTGTCTGGAAGGCTTGGGCGCCTCCAAAATGTAAATTCTTCGCATGGTTGGTCATTCAAAATCGGATTTGGACGGCGGACAGGCTTCAGCGCCGTGGGTGGCCAAATTGTGATCGCTGCCCGCTTTGCGATCAAGTGCGCGAAACGGCGGCACACCTTCTGTTCAAGTGCCGCTACTCCATTCGGGTATGGAAGGAGATCCTCGCATGGCTGCACCTCCATGTTGACACTGGCAATTGGTTGACCTTCGGCACGGTAAGGCTCTGGTGGGATGGAGTCCTCGCCAACAATGCGCACCCAACGAGAGCCTTGGCCTCCGCTCTACACCTTGTAAGTTGGGAGCTCTGGAAAGAGCGAAATGCACGCGTGTTCAGGGCCAAGGCGAAGCCGGTGGCGGTGTTGGTGCGAGCTATTAAAGAGGAAGCGTCTATCTGGGCTATGGCGGGAGCCAAACACTTGTGTAATTCCATGCCACGAGAGTAGGCTTTTACCTTTTTACCGCTGTTGCGGAACTGTATTTAACTAAACCCTGCTCTTCTTCTTAATCAATGAAAATGGCAAATCTTTTGCCTAGTTTAAAAAAAAAACCATCGTCTTTCGATTTCTTTTGTGCTTTAGAGTTCCCCCCACCTTAGAAAAAATTCTCCCTCTGCCACTGATGCAAGTCATGTTAATGGCGAGGTGAACAACCATGTCACATTTTTTTCTTGAAATATTTGTTTGCTAGGAAATGAAGGGAAATATGCTTGGAGATAGAGAGTAATGGTGTGAAAAAATGTCATGGGTAACCAGTTTGATGCGTGTTCTTCAATTGTTGGTGTTCTTCGGCAGGGTGTAACCAATTAAAGTTATACATGCATTGCACGTGCACATTTACTAGTGTCTACGATATACCCAAGTACTAAGTGCGTTACATGATTACATCTCATGATCGTGATGGACTGATAAGTGGCAACCATACTTCTGCCAATCCTTCATACATGCATGATAATAAGTCTAGTGAATTCCAGTTTTTACCTTCGACTTTGACATTAATTACTTCCTTTAGGCCTTGTTTGGTACTAGGGTTTTTGAGGGGATTGATGGGGATAATCCCCACAGGGATTGGGTGAAACCCTAACCTTCACCCAATCCCTTCAAATCCCCATTTATCCCCAATACACTAGGTAGGGGTAGTGTATTGGGTATTGAGAAAAATGCACTAGAGCTTGGGGATTTGTGGGGAAATGTGGGGATAAAACATGTCAAATACTCTAGAACCAGACGGTGTTTGGGGATATGTGGGGATTTAGGGGTTTAACCGGGATAATCCCCACCAATTCTCTAAAATACACTAGTACCAAACAAGGCCTTAGTGGATTTTCATCCAAATTATCCCGTTTAGCGAAAGTTTACCTCTATTAAAACCTTTTACGCTGCGGATAGCTCCCTCGTGATTCTTTTGCTGGACAAAACAAGAAGAAATTATGTCTAGTAAGATGCAACACCGGTTGGCAAATGTGATGAAAAATAATGAGGTGGTGAAATTGAATGAGGAGTAACATGAAGGAGCTCATCAAGGCGAAGCGGTACGTACGACACACTTGATGGCTGTGGGAAACAAATCTGGTCCGACTAAGTCAACGATCGGCTCAGGCGGCCGAAAATAAACGCACGAGGAAAATTGTGATGTGTGCATGTATACCTGACAACACAAAACCAGGTGGTGAAGACACAGTGTCGACTCGTTGGCTGGGCAGCTGGGTAGCTGCCGGTCCACCCGAATTCGAGTCACGGCATTGACATGGGTGCTCGCGGAGTTTCTTCTATAAAAGAAACCAACGAGCGTTAGCCTTGGGGTGGTCTCATTTTTTTTAAACCAGGTGACAGACGGCTAAGAGCAACTTTAGCAGACCCCGCATTTTGCCGAACTGTAAACTTCGTTTGCAGGTCGCACGGTGGCGTTTATGTAGGCTGCAAAACGCGGCGGCAGAACAGAAACCGCCAACAAACCCGTAAAATTTAAAAAAAGTTGTTTCGCGGGAGAAATTTAAGCAACAGCTTGCCGGAGCTCGCTCGCATAGATGATTCTTCTTCGCATAAAGTTCGTACACAGCACATACATACATTTTAAAGGTCAGAGATGCTAGACAGGGCCGACCGCTCGAGGACGACGTGCTCGAGGAGCTCCTCCTGCCCCGGGGGGAGGTAGTTCTCAGGCCCGATGAGGCCACGACGCGGCGGCGCATCGGGCACGGCCTCCTCCGGCTCCCTCTTCACCGGAACGAGCTTGATGCGCCCGAGGATGAGCTCCCCGCGGATCAGTTGCTCGAGGAGGCGTGGCGGCGACAGGCGAGCTCACGATCGAAATCCTCGAGCTCGCGGCGGTCGGGTACCGCGGTTGAGCCATCGACGCCCCCCCCCCCCCGTTTGCGCGTGGCGTCAGATCTAGCGCGGCGCCGGCCCTCCGCCTCATCCCCGGAGCCGTCCATGATTTTCGCAAGCTCGCCGGCAGCGACAAATCGATAGGCGCGGTGGGGAATTGGGGGCAAACGCGACTGCGGGGATAGGGTTTCGACCCACATCTGCCACGCAAGCCTGCAATTATACCGGTTCGGGGGTAGCGTTTCCGAGCTGCGGCAAAAATATTTACGGGCCGGACACCGATGCAGGCTCTGGTCTGACCAGAATAATGGGTCAAGCCCGTATAATCGCCGGAATTATGCGGGTTCGTGCCGGATGCGGGGTCTGCTAGAGGTGCTCTAAAGGGGGTAAATCTATATCTACATCTAACATTTATATCTATATTTACTAGCAAATATGTATGTCCGTTGCACCGGAAGAAAATAATAAGATTATCCAAATGTGGTCAAGAGAAGAAAAAAGTCTGAATCAAATACAAGGATGAGATAAAAACTTTTGAAATGTCATTTCACAAACTATGTCTGAATGATGACAATTATCATGATGAGATAAGGGATATTTAAAAGGTCATTTAAAAAAATTGAAAATGTGATGGTTTAATAACGACTTGATTTCGTAAGGCACCACAACGAAATATTTTTTGGCTGAGCAAACTGCATTGATGGACCATGCCTGAGCTAGACTAATAAATGATATGTCTTGCCTTGACCTAGTGTAGCGGTGTTTTCCATAACCAGTAAAAATTGTGGCACCAGAATAAACATAATTGTGTATGGGGGCAAAACAAACATTTAGTTATTTTCATATAGCTTACAAAAACAAACCCGTAGAAAGTTGTGTCCATTTTTTTAGGCTCAGCGTTGTATAGAACACGGGAATCTTTTTCTTACCAACGCACGAGGGACTAAATAAAATCATAAAATGACCCCTACCGATCCCTTAATAAAACATCTACGCAAGCGATGGTCTGTTTTGTTCGTTATTTACGGATTTGTTTTAATGTTTCTGAATATTTTCAAAACTTTCATGGAGATTTTTTTCAAATTACTGAATATTTTTCAATACACGATCATTTATTCAAAATCATGAACATTTTTAATTCTCTATTTTTTTAAATCGAGATTTTTTTATAATCCGAAAACAGTTTTTTGAAATCGCGAACATTCTATGAATTCTTGATATATTATTTCAAAACTCACAACTTTTTGGAATTTAGATTTTTTGGAAATCCTAAATTAATTTAAAGAAGGAAAAACAAATACCGAAATGATAAAGAAAAAAAGCAAAAATGGTATAATAAAAGAGACAATTCCTTATTTAACATTATCTTAAATTTTGTTTCCTTATTTGACACTGAAAAACTTCTTATTCCTTATCTAACAACGAATGTACATTTTATGTCTTTTATGACACTTATATCCATTTTAAGCCTAAAGGGCAGTAGCACACATGTAGCAGCACATACACACGCACAACAGTACACATGCACGCAACTATCCAGCACTCTCGCCCACTAACACATAAACTCGCCACTAATTAATCCCTACTAGTGGTTGGGGCCCGCCATTGCGGGCCTCCTGAGAGAAAGTTGGGCGGTGCCAGGTTGGTAGCCGCCCATTCCAATTACTTTGTTGCTATTTTGTAACAAATGAACATGATATGGAAGTAAGAAGTTACACTATAAATTTCAAAAGCCAAATAAATAACACTCAAATACAAGGAGATTAGGACACCAAAAGGATACCCCCACCATGTTCATGGACATGCCGTCGGGCGTCTGCCATTCAACACAATTTACCACATGATATTTTTACAACACAAAAAAGCAGGACACCGAGGGTAATAAAAACTAAAAACTAAAGAAAAAAAACCTGACTTCCCGTTGAAGGCAAGGTCGACGAATCCCGCCCCGGAGACGGCGGCCTCGTCATTGGCGGCCAATGCCAACCCGTGGGAGCCACTAATGTGTGATCTTTTGTATGCATTGTCATCATGCTGCTTCGGCGTTTTGTCATCCTCAATCTGAATCTCCTTGAAGAGCCGCTACAGCCACGCGTCGTTGATGCTGGTGCAGTGGCTCTGCACGAGCACGGGCACTGTCCGGTTCTCGTCAAGGACGCCCAGGCTCACGAGGAGCTCGGCCACAACTTTATATATTGCATTATTGCTTGGTTGCCAGAAATAACCATCACTATGCAGCGAAGGGCATAACAAAAAGATGAAAATTGGTTGAAACCTTCCTTTGGTCCACAAACAACAGAAAAGAGGGTCCCAGTGAAGACTTGTATGACAGATGATGGCATGTTATTTATTTGTCTTATATGCCTCCTTACTACAACCCGCAACTTGCCATTTTCATTTCTGCAAATGATTACTTATTACAATTCATCAGAATTAAACCAAGAAATGATAGGGGTGCAAATGCATAAAAAATGCCTCCAAGTGACAAGAGTACAGTGTTGTGTTGTGTACCTCAGAAAGATAAATGCATCACCAACAACCGATCTTTTTCAACTAACAAAGACACTCCAGCTAGTTGTAAGTAGATGTTGCCTAGGTTGTCCTGAAACACAAAACACTGGAAGGCATAAGATAGAACCAGACAGAGGGAGAGAGCTCACACATACTCATAAGTAATGAATCGGTATATGCTGCAAGTTTCTACGGAGGTAAGAATTCAACATTCAATTGTGACATGAAGTGCTAGATCAAAACAATAAGCGCTGGAGTAACTCATACCATAATCCAGTGCTCCAAAAAAGCTGATGCATGTGGCTGCACAAACTTGACTTCGGCGGCCGCAATTCAGAAGTGCTTAAACTGAACAATAGCGAGAAACGGCAGCTAGATAGACACGGCTTGTCGACCTTCCACCACCATAATCAATAATAAGAGGGGCCTCGCAGAAGATTCATCATGGTTAGATCTGAAGATCACATATTACAGTAGTCTTTGCCCTCTTAGAATTAGCGTGGAGGCCTGAAACCTCCAATTAGTAAATATGTATAATGGTATGTATTTTGATTAAAAAACCTCCTACAGTAAAATAAATGCTAGATCGAGGAATCTATTAAATACAAATTTACCACTAAACCACAAATAATAAAATTTGAAGTATCTAATTCAACATAAATTGACTTAACCAAATCAAAAAGCACTTGAACTGAATATCATGGTAGAAGAGTTGACTACATGGGAATCTCAAGCTCGGAATATGAATGCAAAAAATACCTCAGATAATTCTTTTTCCATGCACTATCACACGCCCAACTACTTAATAGCTTCACCTAGTGTAGTGTTATATTGTGTTCCCTGAAGTATGCTGAATTGGTGGAAATTAAAGGAAAGCTCATTGATGCCATTGTACATAACAGAGACTGTGGAATACAACTGACAAATGGACATATTTATCTAGAAGCAAAAACCTGTGATACAATAGGTATATATATACACTAACAGGACTTTAATGGATCTGTTAATATGCAAGTTTAATAAAGATACATATGATCATCTATGGGCTCTTACTATTTCAGTTTCAAATATGGAGGCACACCTTATGATGGTTGTTGTACCATACTATAAAACAATTGCATCTTTATGTTCCTACTTTAAGAATATACCAACAGTATGATATTGGTCATAAATTTCTTTAGTTGTTATAGAACCATGGATCCGCCAACTAAAGCCATAGTGACAATGTTTTTGTTACCTAAACCATATTGTATTTTATTTCAGATACAATCCCAAAAGAGTTCTAAGCCATGGTGTCGATGTGTTTTATTTCCTAAACGACATTGCATCTTCTGCCATGTGTGGGTGCTTAAACATCAAAGCAAATGTTGATTGTTTATCTGCAGATCATGCTATAGTCTCATCCCTGGTAATGTACATATTCCTCAACTCCACCCTCCTGTATAGATGCTTGTGGGTGTAGAGTTACAGACCTTTTTTTATTTAAACTTTAGAACAACTTATGCAACATGAAACTTCTTCTAAACTACTTTGACCTTGAATCCAAAATCTGTGGGCGCATGACAATCTACATGTGGCCTCTTCTCCTATATTTGCAAGTTTCAGAAACAAAGAGCATAGGCAAAGAGAGCATGATCATTTTTTAAGAAAAATAATTTTGAAGCAAAAGTGAGCTTGGTCATTGTTTCAAACCCTTCAAATGTGTCAACTTGTATTCAATTAACATCTAAGCATAACTAATTAGTTAGAGTATTGGGACTGATAAAGAAACTTTATTTTCCATTATCTTCTAATCGTAACTAATTACATAGAGTGGCTATCAGCTTTAAAAAAATACAATTCCTCTGTCATGTAAACATAACAGAGTACGCAGTACCAGTCAGATATTAAAAATTAGAGAGATGAGATGATGCTTAGTAGCTACTGTTTGACAATTAAATTAACAATTAGAACCAATGTAGTATGCCATTCATCAAGGTAAATAACTATAATCAGATAGAGGATGTATGGCTAGGTCTGTATCAAAAGGGGCCGGAGGTGCAGCGGATCCTTGCTCGAGCCGGAGTTGGCCAGTATGGACCTACCATAAAGAGACAGAGGGAGGGGGTGACCTATATAAAACAAAGAATTCATCATTAACAACAGACATACCAAAGGACCAAAGCATTGTGCTGGTATTAGCAATAAATGGGAAAGAGGATGCATGATATGGTGATCTCACTTGGGGCAAAAATACTTACAGCAAGTGAGAGTAGCTAGGGCATTCGGATGGTGATGATGTCCTTTGGTGCTCATGTTGCTGCTTGTCAACTTGCTTTACCAACACAAACCATGATATATGGGCCCCATGTCCTCCCCTCCCGTTTGCATTAATTTCTAGTTACTTCCCAGCCGGCTGCAACAAGTATTATCAAATGTACGTAGTTACCTGTAGGAAATTAATATACATACAGATCCTTGGATTCGCCTCCTTAATTTTATACTACTCTTATGTCCTCCTCAATTCTATCTTGCTTGTCTTCTGCAACCCCCTCATCTTCAGATACTGATCGCTCCTAGAAAACAAAAGTGCAAAATGAAACAATGAGTGTGTATCCGTCTCTAGCATAGCAGTGAACTAATAAGATGAAATGGAATCAACAAGAGGAGATCAAGGAAACAGATTAACTATAAATACTGGAACGGAGAAATAGATTACCAACATGCCATTAAAGATTTTTAACGAGAACGCCTCATACATATGGTGGTGGAAGATGCAACAATCCTTCCCTGCACTAGAAGTCCTCCACACGGATTCAGGGTAGTGGCGAGAGAGAGAAAGGACTGTGCCACGACCAGCCACGAAGGCCAATAGGACAGGAGCCGTCGCCTAGATCTGCCCCCACCTTTCCACTTCTTCTTGCTCCGCACCAAGGCGAGGAACAGCTGCTCCACCACCCCATCTAAGCTAACACACCTATTACCCCTCTCGTACTCCCCTCCTTGATCTGCGGTGTTCACAACTGCTGCTAGGGCTCAGTGGTGGTGGCTAGCATCGCACCTGTGGAGGGACGATGAGGTAGCCGACTTCTTAAGGTAGAGCTTTTCCATGGGATTACCGTCCCAGCGGCAAGGGAAAGAGGAGTGGCTCGGAGTAAGGGCAAGAGCCGAGGAGGGACGGGCATCAATCTGTTGATTTTCCACACAAATGGTTATGGTCAGCAAACAAGGTCTCAAGCTAAACATTGTTGTATCCAAAGGACGCAACTATGTATGATACCCAAGAAAGAGAACATGACCATGTCCCCATCTAATTGCATTGCCTCTTTCAGGATTCCAAACCAATTCAGAAAAATATGAGCATCTGTCTTTGGAGGATCAAGAAAGCACCCATCCGAAAATTGCAGCGTGATGTTCATGCTTGCTAGTATGTGTCAACAAAAACCCTGAACCTGAAAGCTCGGGCTGCCGCTTATTTTGTTACTGTGTGGTAGCAGTAAGTAGTTAAGATCAAAATGCATTCAAGGGAGTATAAAAGCCATCCCAGTTTGAAGCATGCCGTGAACAGACAACCTCTAGAAATTTGGCCGTCCAACTAATACTCCTACTGTATAATATGTAGTCATCACAATGAATGAATGAATGAATACCTGGAGTATCAAACTGAAAACAAGAAAACCCAAACTCTGACAGAGCACCATTCCCAAAATTTCCAAGGAGTAATCGATCTGCTGCTCTAGGAGCAAAAGAGAAATTATGACAGCCGGATGGTGTCGTGCCAGTGGATCGAGACGGTAGAAAGAAGGTGTGAGCGAGGAGTGAGCGCGCACGCACCAGAAGGCCGTGACGACGTGGAAGTCGTCGGCGGAGGCCATGAAGGCGATGGTGGCGGCGACGAAGACGGCCTGCGCGAGCCTTGTCCCGAGCCCCCAGTGCGTCCCTGGCGCCTCCAGCAGGTCCACCATCAGCACCCCCGGCGACGGCGCGTCCCCGTTCGCGTTCTCCCCCTACGTCGCCGCCGCAGCTGGAGCCGGGCCCTGCCCCTGGCCCTGAGCCGCCGCAACCGCCTGCCCCTGCGCCACCGTCGAGGGAGAAGAGGAGGCGGCGGCAAGAGGAAGAGGTCATGGGGAAGATGATTTCTCGTCTCGATCTCGTCTATGTCCCCCGATTTGCTTTTTTTATCTCTCCCTACACTGCGTTTCGGCACAGTAAAAATTGGTGACGTGTATAGCGCGAGGAGGCGCCCTTCAAGCGACCGTTAATGGGTTGTATCTACATGCATGCCCAAGTCTAGCGCTTAGGGCGTGTTCGGTAGCTCTCCACGGCCCCAAACTCCTTAACTCCTCAGCCCCAAAACAACAGCCAGCTTCTCGTAAAAATCCTGGAGGTGCCAGATCGTTCGGCTCGACAGCTTCTGCTTCTGGCAGCTAGAGAAGACCGAAAGCCCACTTATAGCCCGGTGGCCCATTAGAACACAAGCCCATTTAGGGCCTGAGACATTTTCCCCTTTCCTCTCCTGTTCAGGGAGATGCTCCGGGAGGCAACCGGCGAGCTCATGCTCAAGGAGGTGGTAGGGGATGAGGGTAGCGGCGGTGCGTAGGGATGGCACCCGCAGGGTATGGGTACCGGTGGAGCTTCCCCATACCCTTACACGTCCACCCTGAACTTACTTATCACCCATACCCATACCCGTTAAGGGTATAACTTTTTCCCATACCCATCACCCGACAGGGTACATGTGTACCCACGAGTAAAAATACCCACATTTACAACACATCAAATTGAGTAGAAAATATTTGTGAAAATCAACATATAATCATAAATTATTAATAGCAACACATTTTAAACAACAATGTGCAAAAACACATTCTCAAAAACAAAAAAAACTTGCCCATAAAGCAACCCATAAAAATGTTAAACAACAACACATAATCATAAATAATAGCACATAGTCATACACTTTAAGTTCACAAAATCACGATAAATTATAGAGATAATTTGACTTCACATCATAGTTTTTAGTAGTGTGATTAGGGGGGGGGGG
>LR738709.1:82033958-82047527 GCA_902687465.1 Secale cereale
GGGGGGGTAATACGTTAGAATATTAAAGAAACCCCACTTGTGAACATTTTAGATGGGTACATGGGTATGTAGGCATGGGTTATACTATCCCATACCCGTACCCTCTGTACCCGATGGGTATGATATTTTCCCATTTAAGTACCCATGGGTAAATTTTTGTCCCATACCCTTACCCTAATAAGGTTTTTACCCCCAGGGTACGCGGGTAATGGGTACCCATTGCCATCCATAGCGGTGCGGGTAGGAATGGAGGCAGCGGTGTGTGAGGGCCTTGACAGTGCAGGTCGCGAGGGCGTCGTCCGGTCGTTGTCGCGGCAGATCTCGAGCGCTCCGAGGTACACGTCACCGTGCCGTTGTGCGGGCGGCGACGCGGGTAACGGAGGCACGACGGAGCATGACGTCGGGGCGCACCCTTGGCTGCCCGCAGAAGAGGGCGGGACGGCAGGGACCAACTCCTCGCGGCGGCGTTGGACCAGCTCTTCGAGGCGACGTGGGATCCTCGCAGCGGCGCTGGCCAAAAGAATCGCTCATAGGTAGGACGACGGGGTCAAGCTCGAACCGGTATACTTGGCGGTGGCAGCAATATGTAATTACAAGCAACTCTCGCTTCTCAGTATCGAAGGAGCTCGGTTTTCCCAACTCCTTGACTCCTTCGAATTTGCACTAGCATATTAGCCAGCTTCTCGCTTCAAAAGCCAGGAGTGGACGCGTTCGGCTGGGCTCCATGCGTGGAGTCAGGATTTGAGAAGCTAGAGAGTTGCCGAACACGCCCTACGCTGCATCCCATATTATTTTTTCGAGTCAATTACACCACCGGTGCTTAAATTTGGCTATAAAAACCATTTTCGTGATGAAACTTGTGGCATACATTGAACAGGTGCTAGAACTTGGCTTGAGCGTGTATATACGATGCAAAATACTTTTGCATACGAAAACAATTCTGACGAGGCTGTGACATCTTATTTTGAAATAGCTCCCTGGATTTTTTTGTTCACCGAAAAGCCCCCATTGAGGGTCCCGCATGTCCGTACAGCGAGGAAACAAACACGTTCAAAAGGGCACCCTGGATTTGAACTCGTACATCGAGGAAACAAATAGGTTAAAAAGGCCAACCTGGATTTGAGAACTCGTGATCAACCAGTTGCAAGTACCCAGTGCTAACCAATACATCCACCACTGTATGATGTCTAAAATGGATAGGCAATCTTAACAAAGACGCTCGCTGGGCTAAGATATTTTGCACATCTTAGTTTTGTTATAAGATATTTCTAAAACATATATGTAAGTAATAAAAATAAGTTTCAAATATTCGTGTGTGTGTATATATATATATATATATATATATATATATATATATATATATATATATATATACAGCCGATCTATTCTCATAACATTATGAGAATAATATTCTCATAACACTTCCGAACTGCATTGGAAAATTGCATTGGAAAGCTATGTGCACTGCTTCCTTCTTCTGCTGCGAACCACATAGAGGTGCAGCAGGAAACATTCATTTAGCAGCGTTTCTGGCTAGTTTGATCGATTTCTACTGGTTTATTTGTGCGTGCGCTGACTTAATATGTGGTTAAGCACTGAATTCAGCGAGAAAACGACGGAAATCCTTGGATTTGGCGGATCTGCGTCCGTTCTTCCGCTGGTGGAGGAGTTTCGCATCTTGCTGTTGGCTGTTCGTATTCTATTGATGTTTGTGTGTTACCATTATCGCGTTGATGTTTGTGTTATTCCGCGACAGATTAATCTGCTAATAGGATTGAAATTTCAGTATAATTTGTCGAGTATCTCTCTGTTCTAGCGGAAAAACCTCTGTTCTCTGTTCTTCCCCATGCGGATCGAAATTGTTGCGTTTTGTATGTAATATTTTGTTGTTTTCGGCAATTACGGTCTGCTTTTGATCTATCTGTATGAATTGGAGCGAATTAAGTTGTTAATTTTGAAGAATTTAAGTTTTTTGTCCATGTTTTTTTGCGGCGCGACTGGCTCTGGTCGTTTCTCAAAGATGTTTTTTGAGATTTTTTGCATTATATAGTTGTTAGAACTGCATTGCAGGCTATGTTTTTCGTCTGTGAATCATGGTCAAGAGCGGTGGACTGCAGTAATATGCAATGCGCGGTGAATTTTTGTAGTGTGGCGAACTGCATTAATATGCAATGCGAGCCTGTATGAACTGCATTACAGCCACGTGGGTGTGGGGGGACTAGTTTGATAAGTTTTTTTGATTGGTCAAGCGCGGTGGACTGCTTTTTTGCGTTGCTTCTAGTGTATTTTCTTTATGAGAATTCTGAGTATAAGTGAACTGCTTTTTTACATATAGTTTTTCATGTGCATCCTATCAGCAGCAGCAGTTGAAGAACATCCATACTGGAAACCCCCACCGAGCTTTTCATTTTTTTAAACCCAGATACGGAACTAGAGTTTTTTTAATAAAAGAGGACTGCATCAACCTTCTTAATAGCAGCAGTTTTGTGAAAGAATTCTCTATGTGAACTGCTCTGATAGTTTTGTTTTTTATGTGTATCCTAGCTACAGCAGCAGTTTTGAAGCAATATACATACTGAAAACAGACTACTGAGAACTGCATATAGTTGATAGATAGAAACCAAGGTTCTGCGCTCATAATTAACATAGTACATCATCAAGCAATCTAACGCAACATAAGCAAACGTTGTCCCAAAGCAAACTACAACGAAAGCAAACTAATCTACATACGCAGAGGGAAACTAATCGAGCACTTGCGACATGAATCCTTGGCTTTCAGCATCTGGCCTGCTTCACGAGTTCCACCCGTTGGAGTTGGAGGTGGAAGTTGATGCCCCCTTGCCCCACGGCTTCTAGGATGACCTCGGGCGCTTCCTGGTCTTCTCTGTTTCAGCGCGCGCGAGGCCTTTCTTCATTGTGGTGATTCGGTTCCATATTTCGAACGCAGTGTAGGCGTCCTTGGCAGCATACTCGACGTGCTTGGTGCTGAGAATCGAAGTCCACAGGATGTGGTCGTGGTCTATCATCTTCATCTTCATGTCTGCGTACTCGTCGTCGATGATGGCAGCAGCTACATCGCCAAGCGAGTCCAGTGGCTTCGTTCCATCAGGCACCCTCCAGTTCGTCTGGATGTCGACGAAGTTGGGGATGTGGAGGTTGCAGCGTGCGAGCTTCTCCTTGTCCTGCTTGATGGCGAAGCCAGCGAACTCGAACCTAAGGAAAGTGAACCGCAAGTTATACCTTTCGGAACTGCATTCATAGGCATATAGAACTGCAACACGTACTCGGCAGAGAGAATTGCTTACCTTGGGTCGCCGAGGAACCTGTCGAAGGGGATGCATCTCTGGCCCAATGTACCACATACCTGGAAAAGAAGCACTGGGTGGTACTTGCCGATGGATAGTTGAACCAGGGCCGCCCTCTCGTGGTCGGGTGTGTACTCCACGTCGATGCCGACGATCTTCTGGCGGCGCCGCTGGAGAACTGTCTTGAACTCTTCGACGTACGTCGCCATGGCGGCGACATCGGTGGTGTAGATCACCTTCAGCTTCGTGTTCCCGTGCGCATGCACGTCGTCGTAGGTCCTGCTGAACCCCATGGCTGCAAAGAGGAGGAAGAGGAGGAGGAAGGGGCAGCGTCGTGTGTTTTGTGCGGACGGTCTGGTTGATGGAGCGCGGGATTTAAATGGGAGCGGCAGCAACTTCTGCCGAGGCCACGATCTCGTCTCCCAACCGTGTTGGCGATCGTGGGTTCGTGATGATCGTTGTAGTTCGTGCGGCGTGCAACCGGCGGGATAGAGGAGGGGTGGGGGGCGCGGGCGCTTCGGGCGATAGTGGGCGCATTTATTTTAGGGCAGGCGAACCGAATCGTCCGCCGTAAGCGAACTGCATCGCTTCAGAAGCGGAATCGTCCGCCGTAAACGAACTGCAACGCTTCAGAAGCCAAGGCGGTTTTCCGTAAGCGAACTGCATCGTGTTACAACACCGAGACATTTTTTTATTTTTTGTCTATGACCTGTGGGCCTGTCGGACGGGCTTTTATTCATTAAGTCTCTCTTGCAGCCCCCTTGCCCGCTTCCACTTCCCTCTCCCCCGTGCCCACACAGAAATCCCCCCCGCCCTCGTGTTCTCGTGGTGGAGAGCGACGACGCCCGCAGCCGCCGCCGTCCATAGGGGCTCTCTGGTGGTGGAGGGCGACGACGCCCGCAGCCGCCGCCGTCCGTAGGGCGCTTCCTCCGCCGTTGCCGTCCGCACCCGCCTCGTCCGGCCGTCACTTCGTCCCACGGTGAGCCCCAAATCGCCCCTAATCCGTTCCAGATCTTGTGCTAGGGTTATTTTTCGTGCCAGCATTCTCTTCTTAAGGTTGTTTTGTATGCTTGAAATTGGAACTCCCTATGGATTGAAAGTTTTTCTCTGCCTGAATTTGGGGTTTGCTATCTAGGGTTTAATTATTATCCCTTGCTGATTGGAGGCACAGTATGGCTTCTTCCTCACCAATTGATGCGTCACCAGTTAGAACGGCTTCTCCATCTGGTAACTACATCATAGTGAACTGCAGTTTTCATTCAGGGTCAATTTACTTCTTTTTGTTGAACGAAATAGTGCACTGCATCTTAGATTCCTTTCTAGTAAGGCCTTTTTTTTAAGACACACGTGGCAAACTGATATGAACTGCGTTAAGTTAATTGTTTTTTACTTTTTTGGAAGGACATTAAGTTAGTTGTTATGTTTTTTTTGTTAAACATAAACTGCTAAAAGAGCACTGCATTTTGGACACTGTTTTGTATTTTTTTTGTCTATCCACTATGCGGTTTTGCGAAATCGATATGAGCTGCATTAAGTTTTAGTTTTTGCCTCTCACAGAACTGCATGAATTTATTTTGTTTTGCATATCTAAGCGCACTTCTTTTTTTATAGGCGGTCAATTGGTCACTTGAACGAATTAGTGCACTGCATCATATAACCCTGTGCCAATGTCCACTTTCAGACACACGTGAATATGATATTCAAGCGACATGAACTGCATTTTTTAGGTTTACTGTTATGTTTTTAATTGTTAAACATAAACTGCTGGAAAAGTGCACTGCATTTCTACATTTTTTTTCCAAGTTGATATGAGCTGCATTAAGTTTAGGTCTTCATCTCACACACACATCTTTTCTTTTGTTTTTTCTCACCCACAGTTTTATCTCCTGGTGGGTCAGGGGGTGGTGGCGTTAACTATTTGATTACACGTTATTTCACAACCGATGTTGTCGGTGGCGGTACATCTGATCAGGTCAACATTCCACCTGAGTTGAGTGAAACCCAGTCGCAATCTGTTGATGGCACAGAGCCAGTTACACAGGATTGGATGGTCCCTGATCAGATTGCAGCCGATGTTGAGAGGAGAAGGCAGAAAGCTATTGTGCTCGGTAATACTTTCGTGAAGGCTCATAGGGCGAAGCAAGTAAAGTTAGGGGAGGGTAAGGAGATAGGAAGGAGGATTGCAGATTCAAAGAAGTCTGCTAAATTTGCCCCCGCAAAGAATCCTGTGAAGAGGAAACTCAACACTGTCGCAGAGCAAGGTTTAAGTTCTCCACGCCGGAGCCCGCGTGTTGATTACTCAAAGAGACCTAATTACGCCGAGGTTGATGTGGGTGGGATTCAAGGAAAGTGGAGACGGGCGGACGATCACTCTCGTGTTGATTCTGAGCATCGATCTAAGCTTGCGCGAGAAAATGCAGCTGAAGAAGCTCTGGACAGTGATTCTGATGAGGAGGATGTTGATGTTAGTAAGGTATACGATGTTTATTTACTTTTTCTTCTGTTTTTTTAAGTTGTTTTTGCATGAGTTTGCTGATGTGAACTGCATTTTTTATTCTTTTGTTTTTTTGTAGGCTGCTAAGAGTACGAAGAGGAAGAGGTCCGAAGACGATGTTGCGCACGAATGGCGTTTCAACAAGATTGTTCGGCTATCCATTCCAAATGTAATCAAAGTTGTCGCTTTGCTGGGTGAGGTGCACAGAACTTTGGTGCGGCAAGCAGGTTTTGGCATTGTCTTTGACCTGAAATTAGAGAAGAATGTTTCTCGTGTTTTGATGTGCAAGCTGATCGGAAAGATCGACCCCGACACAATGAGACTGGACTGTGGGCCAAACAAGGTTATGGAAATCAATCGCGAGGCTGTCCATCACATTTTTGACTTCCCTATGGGTTCTCACACTGCTCCCAGGCCTGCTGCCAGCGGCCATGATGATTCGCTGACTAACCTGAAGGATGAACTCGGGTTCAACCGTTCTCGTAGCATAGATGCGAAGGACCTACTTACCTTACTTCGCACGCTGGCTACGGACCCTGCGAAGGTTGATAAGACGGTGAAGGTTTTTTTTCTCATTGTCTTCCACTGATTGCTTTGTCCTAGCCCCGCAACTCGGTTGTCCAGGGTAGCTGCTATGGTTGAAAACTTGGATATTGCATCTATGGCTAGCATGGATTTTTGTCAGCTTGTTGTCGACGAGCTGCAGGCCGCTGTGTACAAGTGGAATTCTACAGGGAGCAAGCAGAACTGCGCTGAGGGTTGCACCATCGTTCCCCTGTTCATGTACCTGGATTCCTTGAACCTTCGAAAAGTATCGGTGATGGATAAACGCACTCCACGCGCCGCAATACTGTCCCATGTGCAGTTGAAGAAGATTCACAACGCCGACATCGTTGTCAGGGGAAAGATACACCTGGACTCTTACAAGTTTGGCAAGCTGCCGGTGAGTTCATAGCCATGTTTTGTTTTGTTTTTATTCCTTTTTTTCGCGCATGCTAAATGTGAACCTCTTATGTACTTTTTTTTGTGAACTACATCTCTTTTTTTTGTTAATTTTTTCAGTGGAAGGCGGAAGCGGACATTGTGTATAAGCGGATTGCAGTTGCCAAAGCGCCTAAAATGTTTTGTGAGCCTCTTGCTAGGGCGGCTCCAATTCGACGGGGTCGTGGTTTTGCTAGGGCGGCTGCTGGAGGTTTTTCTGGCCATGAATCTGCTGATCGTAATAAATTTGTTCAGGTCGATGAGCTTCTCGATAGGGTCATCAATATAACTAGTGATTTCCCAACATCCGGCTCCAGGATGAGGAATATTGCCGGTTTGTTTCCTGAAGGCAAAGGCCCTTCTGAAGCAGAAACCGAGGCCGCTCATAACTTTGACCGTGGGCAGCTTGAATTCCTTAAGCAGGCTGTAACGAATATCAGATCTTCATTCGTTCAGTTTAAGCAGTCTCAGGATGACAGGTGTGCTACGTACGAGCAGGAAGCGGATGCAATCGTGAAGGAAATGAACAGGCATGAAGATGTTGTCCAGCCTTCTCTGCCCGACCCCGCAGATGTGGATGTATGTCTTTTTTCCATATGCGAACAAATTTTTTTACCCATATTTTGTTATCTATTTTTTATGTGCGTTTGTGGCATTGACTATTTGTTTTTCTATCCTTTTGTTCTTTTCGCAGTGTGTTGGAGAATCTTCCAAGGCTAACGCTGGTCGTGTTTATGAGCACCAGGACCACGACGATGTTGATTCTGATTACTTGTTTGACAGGCTATTATCCCCCGTTGACGAAGCTGCCAAAGACAATCCTATTGACGAAGTTGTCATCGACAAGGTTTGATTTCTTCCTTTTTTTGTTACAGTGAACTTCATTGTTTGATTTTTTTGTAGTGTCCAAAACAAACAATCATATTTTTTTTGCACCAGCAATGGCAGCGAACTGCAGTTTTTAACTTTTTTTTTGTATTTTTGTGCACCAGAAGTGGTAGTGCACTGCAGTTGTTGTTTAGAGAAGAAGCATCATCTTTTTTTTAGCAGTGAACTGCATGATCTGGTGTTGGTTTTTTAGTTGTAGAACTGCAGATTTGGATAATAGTTTTATTTATGTTTTAATGTTTTTTAGGTTGCCGAATCAAACGTGGAGATACATGGGAAGGATGCAGATGGTGACGACGCTGGCAAGGATGAGGAGGCTGACAAGTGTAAAGAGATGGAAGGCGACGACGCTCCCCTGGTGAGTATAGAGAATTTTTGCATTTTTGTGTTTTATTTTTTATTTTTCGTGGTAGCTTCATGGTCCGTTTTTATTAGTGAACTGCATTCTAGCTTTTTTGTGTAATGTTTTTATTTTTAACTCATCAGCACTGCGGATTAAATGTTGAAATCCAAGCGGAGCGCAACATTGGGGATGATAACGTGGAAGGGAGAGGAGGGGAGGAGCCTGATGCGGAGGTTGATAAGGCAGAAGGTAGAGAAAGAGGGGAGTGTCCTGTTGAGGCTGATAAGGCACAAGAGAGAGAAGGAAGGGAGGACATCGTGGATTGTGATAAGCATGAAGAGAAAGAAGGAGCTCCTGGTGTTACAGTTGAAGTTGCAAAAGAGACAGAAGGAACTCGTAGAGTCGGATTTGACGATGCCGGGACATCCGCTGGCATCGATGGTGTTGTTGGGCCTACTGTTTTGTTGGTTGGCGACGAGGTGCCTGAGAAATTTTGTGTGGTCCCTCGCGCCCCTGAGCAATCTGTCGGCAATCTGGCTTTCCCAGCCGATACAACCAAATTCCCATCTGAGACAGTTTCGATTGATTCTGAAGAGGAACAACCAAGACTCTCTCAGGACATGAGTAATCAAGCGCCGCTTGACGATGATATTACCGGGCTGGAGCACTTGACGCTCAGCGAAGATGTATATGAGCAGCAGAAGGAAGTTTATTCTGAAACCGAAGGTAAGCGAACTGCATTATTTTTTGTTCTTTTTCCCGGTGGCGAAATGGACCGTGTGTGTTTTATAATCTGATATCGTTCCCACTCTGTATGCAGATGAGGAATTACCCGTTGTTACTCCTTCAAGGATTGATCCAGCTCTTATGAGGAGATACAATGAGTTGTATGACGCTGTTACGAGGGCTAGGAGGGACAAGAAGAAGCAGTATGACATTTTTTGTCTTACGCCCCGGTTAATTAATATGTTATTTTTTCAGGGACGCTCCCATCTTATCACTTTTTGCTGTGCTTTTTTCTTCTTGTCTGAAGGCATCTAGTTGCGTTCAAGGGCGAGTTTGGTGATATTACTATCGGACATGTTGGCGAGTCTTTTTGGTCGTATGGAACGCTGAGCACGTGCCTCGCAAACATTGGCGTCTCTATGCTAGCTGAAAGGTTCAAAGGATCTCAAACTATGATTGTCCCCTACAACCTATGTGTAAGCATTTTCATTAATTTATATTTTATCCCCCTCGTCCAATTTTTATTTGTGCTATAACCATTTATCATTAACTCTCTGGTTTTGTCTTTTTTGCAGAATTCCATTTGGAACGGCGGTGCCACAAATAGGGCTTTGAAAAAGATGTTTTCTTCAAGCGCAGAGGAACGTGTGGACAAGAAAAACTTGGTAACGCATCTTGACCATTTTTCGTCATCTTGAAAATAAGTTTTCTGTTTTTTCTATTTTTTCTCATCTGGTTTGTTTTATTCTTTTTTTATTTCAGATTATGTTTGCAACATTTGACCCTCCTCCCGCAACAGTGAAGGACGTGATAGGCCACTACTGCTTGGTCACTTTGAACCTGCGAGAGAAGCGTTTTGAGCTTCTGGACTCATTGAACGAAGGAGACAGCGCTGATGCAAGTGTTGTCTTCAGGAAAATGGTCAGGAACATCAAAAAAGTCTGGAAAGATGGCAGCGCAAGCTGCGACGAGCCGTTGAACCCTCCCACCCTGGACGGCTATGGGTTGACTCATATTAACGTCCCGCAACAGGGAAACGGGTTTGTACCTGTTCTCCTTTTTTCTTTTTCCTCCTTCATTTTTTCTTGTGTAAGTGAGCTGCATTGTTTTTACTAAATTAGAAGCACCTTTTCCCTTGAGCGAACTGCATTACTAATGTGTTATTGGTTGTTCACCCTCGGTCTCTTGTGTGTATGGAGCTGCATTGTTTTACTAACATCAGTAGCACTTTTATTACTGAGTGAACTGCATTATTAATGTGTTTTGTGTTGGTTTTCTTTTGCAGGCATGATTGTGGATTTTACATGTTCCAGTTCATGCAGACCTGGGATGGTGAAACGATTGCCAAGTTTGGGAAGGAGCACATTGGCTACATCAGGAAGGCTATGCTCTATAGTTGGCTGACCTCGTCGCATTGCTGTCTGGACCTGACATCACTTTTAATTTTTAAAGAAGGTTATTACATTTTTTTCAGTCACACACCTTTTTTATTAAGTGAACTTCATTGGTACAGAGAGGGGAGGTCGACTACTTTTGTTAAGCTTTTTAGTAGAACCCCATTTGTGTGTTTAAAATGACTTTTCCTTAGGGAACTTGATGATTCTTTTTCACTACTTTTGCTCATTATCCATTTTTTGTGCAGGCTTTGATGAAGGCGCACACCAAGGTGGTATTTCCTTGTTTGAAACTCAGGTTCATACTCCAACTATTCAGAAAGTTGTCCTTGATGAACCTCCCGTTAAGGTTGTGAAAGAACCTGTGTGTAAGAGGTTGAGGAGTGGCGTCGGCACTTCGAATGAAAAAGCTCTTGAGAAATCTCCTATCAATGTTAAGCATGTGAAGAAAGCTGCGAGCCCTCCGAATGTTGAAGATAGCGATGATGATTTTGAGAGGCCACCACCAATGCCTAGGAGGACCAGGAGCGCAGCTGTGGAACGCCCGACGGACAGCGAGGCACTAATTCTATCAAATAAGAGGCATGTGCAGAAGCCATCAAAGTTTCGATCTCCTGTACAGAAGTTGAATCCTGCGAGATTCAGCCATCTTGTGGAGATGAGGAAAGTCTTGCAACTCATCACGAGCACACAATTCAGGCAGAAATACAGCGAGTCAGTTCTTTTTTCGTTAGTTTTTTATATTTTTTTGATTTTTAATGTGTGTAATGTTCTTTCTGTGTTTTTGCTTTTGTGCTACTAACCCCCCCACCTTCGCCGTTTCTTTTGAGCAGGTGCGCGCTTTTCATGCACAGGAATCCTATCGAAGTCTACACCGTGACTGTGGACTACTTGTTCTTAACTTTCACCAAAGGTGGTTTTATGGACTCGGAATTGATGGATCATATCATCAGGTTCTGGAAGAATGACGAGAGTATGAATGTGGTTTATCGATCTGGCGAACGCGTTCTGCTGTCCCCTTTGTTTATCACGGTATTTCTCTTTTTTTCTTATTTTTTTCTGCTCGAGTGAACTGCAGCAAATAGTGTATAATAATTTGTTTTTAGAATGTACTGAACTGCATACATTTTTTTTGTGTCTTAACCCATGCATCTTAAAACGAAACAAATTATGGTGAGAATTTGTGAACTGCATACTGTTTTTTAGAGAAGCGTGATCCGTTTTTTTATTAAGCGTCGGAGCGAACATCTTTTTAAGGTGAACTGCATTAACTTTCTTTTGTGAATTACCCACACGCAGTATGTGCTTCAAATGAATGATCACGCGAATAGAGATGAAGATGGAAATGTTGTGTTGCCTTTTGTCCACGGCAAGTTTAACGTCGAAGATGCAGCACAGCAGTTCGAACTTTATGTCCGTGATGACGAGAACCTTCTTGATTGCAAATTAGTAAGTTATCAGATTTGCTTTTGTTCAGCCTTTTTGTATTTATTTTCTCTCCCAATTTCTTCCAGTAATCCTTTTTCACTAATCAAACCCATAACAAATTTGATGAACCAAAATCAGATTCTGTTACCACGGATGAAAGACCAGCATTATTCGCTATACACGATGAATAGGCACCGCGAGACCCTTGACATTCATGACACTAGGAGGTACAGCAGACCGGTTGATCAAACGACAAGGTGGCATAAGTCTGAATACCACAGCGACCGCACTGAAATGGTAAAAATTTTCCTTTTTTCACCTTTCTTGTTTTTTTTCATGCGTGTGCGTGTTGAACAATATTTGTTGTGATGTGTATTTTTATTTTTTTTATTTTCCACCAGATGATCAGGATGACTGCATTGTTGAAGAAGGTTTATGGAGAAAAAGAGTACAAGAGAAAGGAGTCGGTAGACTGGATGGATGTTTCAAAGAAAGCTAGCTATTTGGGCACCCCTGAGCAGGGCCCCAACGAGTGCGGCTTTTATGTTCTGAAGATGGCTCAGTATTACGATGGCAAAACCTTTGTTGTGAAATTTGCAAAGCGTAGTGTAAGTATCTTCTTTTTAACCCAGCAATATCTCCTCATTCCTTGATATTTTTTTCGCCAGTTTCTTTTTTTGTAGATGATGTTGTATATTTGTTTATTTTATATTTTTTCTTCATCGCAGGAAGCTGTTATTCGGGATTGGAAGGCTGAGTTTTTGTTCCAGATTCTGTTCCACCCAGAAAACATGGTTGTTGTCACCGAGTTCTCGGAGGATCTAAGAAATCTCTGCATTTCTCTTGGCTTCTCTCCAAGACTGCATTCGCAGGAGCAGGATGAGGCATAAATGATAGCAGATCTTTTTCTACGTGTGTTGATGTCTTTTTCGTGTGTGCTCCAGAACTTTATGTAAACAGTAATGTATGGTCGTTGTGTGTAGTTCTCGATATGCAAAGCTGTAAACACCATGCTGTGTGCTTTTGTATATATCGGTCTAGTTAGTTTTTGAGTTTTTTTGGTGGCAGATGGTGACAATGTCAAATATGTACATAATTGAGCTTTCAGCCAACTCCTCCTTGTGAGTTGTAACATGTTCGCAGCGCACTGCATTCTCTCATATGAGTAGCAGCCAAGTTTTTTTTAAATATACGCATCCGCACTGCATCTCACCTTATCACATGGGACTGCAAAGACGAATTCAACGTGTTTGTCGTCGAGTTTCAAAATTCATCCGCACTGCAGCCAAGTTTTTGTTTTCACATTTTTTTGCACTAAGCGCACTGCACTGTGTACTCGAAGCGTACTGCAGTGCAAGCTTTAAACGCACCACGCACGCACTGCAGTGTACGCGAATCCTAGTCTGACTCTACATTTTTTGTCTTCTAACTGCATTCTGTATTGATTCATGGTCATGTCAGATTCTATACGACGAAGAGAACTGCATTCTCCAAATGACATTCCGATCTCAGAGTTTTTATACAGAAGAGAACCGCATTCTGAGATCTTATTTTCTCTTTCATATAGAAGAGAACTGCATTTTATCAAACATATTACAAGTTAATATGTTTTTTAAAATGTAAAACTGCATATGTGTTCATCTACGTCCTTTTTCCTGGTGCTTCTTCTCAGATTGTGCACTGCAGTTCGCATCCACGACGAATGCGATGGAGTAGTCATCCTTGCAGTTCGCTTTCCCCTGTCATGCATGACTGAGCAGGATGCTTCAGCGGCGGATCCCCCAGGTGGTCTTGGGGCGAAGGTGAGGTGCGCCGTCGCTTCCTAAACGCCGTCGCGGAAATATCGTCGCCGCCGGACTGCATTGCCGGCCATTTGGCTCGCGCTCCGTGGTGCTTGGCACGGAAGAAGGCGGGGAGGGGTGGGGGTGGCCGCCGGCCGCCGGGGCGGTGGCGCGGAAGAAGGCGGGGAAGGGTGGGTGTCGCCGCCGGCCGCCGGGGAGCTGGCGCGCT
>LR738709.1:82047917-82150357 GCA_902687465.1 Secale cereale
AACTGTTTATATAAATTAAAAGATTTAGGATGTTTAATGAACATGAAAAGTATTATACACTCAAGGCTCATATTTAAATTATAAAAAATATTAAATAAAGAATTTTCTTAACATATAAACGACGATTCATATATTTTAAATAATATGAACAGGTATAAAAAATTGTTTGTATACTTTAAACTAAAAAAATCAAAATTTACAATTCGTTGTTATTATCTTAATTAGAAACTTTTCAATAATTATATGCACATCTTTATAACTCATAAGTACTCCCTCCGTCCCAAAATAAGTGACTCAAAAATGACTCAACTTTGTACTAACTTTAATACAAAGTCGAGTCACTTTTGAGTCACTTATTTTGGGACGGAGGAAGTATGTTGTTTAAGAATTTTTTTGTATAATTAAAATATTCACAAATCTAAAATGTTGATATGAATATTGGATCGTGGCTAATTGTTAAATTATTATTTTTTAATATAAGTATTGAGCGAAAATTATGCACATGTGAATTCATAAATATATACAATTTTTTATTTGATATTTTGTATAATATAAATAAGATGCTTGAGTGTGTATAAATATTCATATTCATTAAACATTTTAAAAGTTTTTTTACTAAACATTTTTTAATATAATGTACGCATGTATTTATTTTTATTTACTAACTAATTTTCGTTTGTATGATAACATTTATAGCATGAGATAAGTTGAAAAATATTTGTATAACTTGTACATACATTCTAGAAATATATTGAAAAAACTAACTTGTGGTAAATGGGCTGCACTAAGTGTAGCCCATTTAAGGAGAGTGAGTGTCTACATTTTTATACATCAAGAATCCCTATCATTTGCCAACATGATGAAGCATTGTGTGGAGTAGCTGGCACTGTGTTGCTGCAACTTGCAGGTACCAGGTTCGATCCCACATGGGTGCATTTTTCGTTTTATTATTTCTTTGTGTATTGCGAGAGGGGGTTTTCCGAGAAAAATATTTTTTTTCTTTGCAAAATTACGGGCCACACACCTGGCTCCATCACCTACTCGCTGACAATGGGCCCTGTGCCACGCTGGCACACCTCATCAGCGTTTTTTTATGTATGCAAATGGTGTTGGGGAACATAGCAGAAATCAAAAAAAAAATCTACGCATCACCAAGATCAATCTATGGAGTCATCTAGCAACGAGAGATAGAGGAGTGCATCTACATACCCTTGTAGATCGCGAGCGGAAGCGTTCAATAGAACGGGGATGAGGGAGTCATACACGTCGTGATCCAAATCACCGATGATCCTAGCGCCGAACGGACGGCACCTCCGCGTTCAACACACGTACGGAGCGGGGATGTCTCATTCTTGATCGAGCAAGGGGGGAGGAGAGGTTGATGGAGATCCAGCAGCACGACGGCGTGGTGGTGGAAGTAGCGGGATTCCAGCAGGTCTTCGCCAAGCGATGCGGGAGGAGGGAGATGTGTCACGGGAGGGAGAGGGAGGCGCCGGGGCTTAGGGTGTGGCTGCCCTCCCTCCCCCCATTATATATAGGGGGCCTAGGGGGTGCACCGGCCCTAGAGATCCCATCTCTAGGGGGGCGGCGGCCTAGGGGGGGACTTGCCCGCCAAGTCAGGTGGGGCGCCCCCCCACCCCCAGGGTTTCCAACCCTAGGCGCAAGGGAGGCCCATGGGGGGGGCACACCAGCCCACTATGGGCTGGTTCCCCTCCCACTTCAGCCCATGGGGCCCTCCAGGATAGGTAGCCCCACCCGATGGACCCCCGGGACCCTTCCGGTGGTCCCGGTACAATACTGGTGACCCCTGAAACTTTTCCGGTGGCCGAAACTGGACTTCCTATATATAAATCTTTACCTCTGGACCATTTCGGAACTCCTCGTGACGTCCAGGATCTCATCCGGGACTCCGAACAACTTTCTCGTTTCCACATACTTATATCTCTACAACCCTAGCGTCACCGAACCTTAAGTGTGTAGACCCTACGGGTTTGGGAGACACGTAGACATGACCGAGACGACTCTCCGGTAAATAAGCAACAGCGGGATCTGGATACCCATGTTAGCTCCCACATGCTCCACGATGATCTCATCGGATGAACCACGATGTCAAGGATTCAATCAATCCCGTATACAATTCCCTTTGTCTATCGGTATAGTACTTGCCCAAGATTCGATCGTCGGTATACCGATACCTTGTTCAATCTCGTCATGGCAAGTCTCTTTACTCGTTCCATAATATATCATCCTATGACCAACCCCTTAGTCACTTTGAGCTCATTATGATGATGTCTTACCGAGTGGGCCCAGAGATACCTCTCCGTCATACGGAGTGACAAATCCCAGTCTCAATTCGTGCCAACCTAACAGATACTTTCGGAGATACCTGTAGTGTACCTTTATAGCCACCCAGTTACGTTGTGACGTTTGGCACACCCAAAGTATTCCTACGGTATCCGGGAGTTGCACAACCTCATGGTCTAAGGAAAGGATACTTGACATTGGAAAAACGTTAGCATACGAACTACACGATCTTGTGCTAGGCTTAGGATTGGGTCTTGTCCATCACATCATTCTCCTAATGATGTGATCTCGTTATCAATGACATCCAATGTCCATGGTCAGGAAACCATAATCATTTGTTGATCAACGAGCTAGTAACTAGAGGTTTACTAGGGACACGTTGTGGTCTATGTATTTAAGCATGAACAATAGACAATTATCATGAACAAGGAAATATAATAATAACCATTTTATTATTGCCTCTGGGCATATTTCCAACAGTCTCCCACTTGCACTAGAGTCAATAATCTAGTTATATTGTGATGAATCGAACACCCATAGAGTTCTGGTGTTGATCATGTTTTGCTTGTGGAAGAGGTTTAGTCAACGGATCTGCGACATTCAGATCCATATGCACTTTACAAATATCTATGTCTCCACCTTGAATATAATTCCGGATGGAGTTGAAACGACGCTTGATGTGCTTGGTCTTCTTGTGAAACCTGGGCTCCTTAGCAATGACAATAGCTCCAGTGTTGTCACAGAAGAGAGTCATCGGGCCCAACGCGCTTGGAATAACTCCTAGGTCGGTGATGAACTCCTTCATCCAGACTCCTTCCTGCGCTGCTTCAGAAGTAGCTATGTACTCCGCTTCACATGTAGATGCCGTCACGACACTTTGCTTGCAACTGCACCAGCTGACTGCTCCTCCATTCAAAATATACACGTATCCGGTTTGTGACTTGGAGTCATCCAGATCTGTGTCGAAGCTAGCATCGACGTAACCCTTTACGACGAGCTCTTCGTCACCTCCATAAACGAGAAACATATCCTTATTCCTTTTCAGGTACTTCAGGATGTTCTTGACCGCTGTCCAGTGTTCCATACCGGGATCACTTTGGTACCTCCCCACCAAACTTATGGCAAGGTTCACATCAGGTCTGGGACACAGCATGGCATACATAATAGAACCTATGGCCGAGACATAGGGGATGACACTCATCTTTTCTCTATCTTCTGCCGTGGTCGGGCATTGAGCCGTGCTCAATCTCATACCTTGCAATACAGTCAAGAACCCTTTCTTGGACTGATCCATATTGAACTTCTTCAATATCTTGTCAACGTATGTGCTTTGTGAAAGACCAATGAGGCGTCTCGATCTATCTCTATAGATCTTGATGCCTAATATGTAAGCAACTTCTCCAAGGTCCTTCATTGAAAAACTCTTATTCAAGTAGGCCTTTATGCTTTCCAAGAATTCTACATCATTTCCCATCAGCAATATATCATCCACATATAATATGAGAAATGCTACAGAGCTCCCACTCACTTTCTTGTAAATACAGGCTTCTCCTCAAGTCTGTATAAACCCAAACGCTTTGATCACCTCATCAAAGCGAATGTTCCAACTCTGAGATGCTTGCACCAGCCCATAGATTGAGCGCTGGAGCTTGCATACCTTGTTAGCATTCTCAGGATCGACAAAACCTTCCGGCTGCATCATATACAGTTCTTGCTTGAGGAAGTCATTAAGGAATGCCGTTTTGACATCCATTTGCCATATCTCATAATCATAGAATGCGACAATTGCTAACATGATTCGGACGGACTTCAGCATCTCTACGGGAGAGAAAGTCTCGTCGTAGTCAATCCCTTGAACTTGTCGATAACCTTTAGCGACAAGCTGAGCCTTATAGATGGTCACATTACCATCCGCGTCAGTCTTCTTCTTAAAGTTCCATTTATTTTCTATGGCGTGCCGATCATCGGGCAAGTCCATACTTTGTTATCATACATGTATCCTATCTCGGATTTCATGGCTTCAAGCCATTTGTTGGAATCCGGGCCCGCCATCGCTTCTTCATAGTTCGAAGGTTCACCATTGTCTAACAACATTATTTCCAGGACAGGGTTGCCGTACCACTCTGGTGTGGAACGTGTCCTTGTGGACCTATGAAGTTCAGGAGTAACTTGATCTGAAGCTTCATGATCATTATCATTAACTTCCTCCCTAGTCGGTGCAGGCACCACATGAACATCTTCCTGCGCTGCGCTACTTTCCGGTTCGGAAGGGGTGACAATCACCTCATCAAGTTCCACTTTCCTCCCACTTACTTCTTTCGAGAGAAACTCTTTCTCCAGAAAGGATCCATTCTTGACAACGAAGACCTTGCCTTCGGATCTGAGGTAGAAGGTGTACCCAATAGTTTCCTTAGGCTATCCTATGAAGACGCATTTTTCCGATTTGGGTTCGAGCTTTTCAGGTTGAAGTTTCTTCACATAAGCATCGCAACCCCAAACTTTGAGAAACGACAACTTAGGTTTCTTGCAAAACCAAAATTCATACGGTGTCGTCTCAACAGATTTAGACGGAGCCCTATTTAAAGTGAATGCGGCAGTCTCTAAAGCATAACCCCAAAATGATAGCGGTAAGTCGGTAAGAGACATCATAGATCGCACCATGTCCAACAGAGTACAATTACGACGTTCGGACACACCATTATGCTGAGGTGTTCCAGGCGGTGTCAATTGTGAAACAATTCCACAGTTCCTTAGGTGCGTGCCAAATTCGTGACTTAAATATTCTCCTCCACGATCCGATCGTAAGAACTTTATTTTTGTGTCACGTTGATTCTCAACGTCATTCTGAAATTCCTTGAACTTTTCAAAGGTCTCAGACTTGTGTTTCATCAAGTAGACATACCCATATCTACTTAAGTCATCTGTGAGGGTGAGAACATAACGATAGCCCCCGCGAGCTTCAACACTCATTGGACCGCACACATCGGTATGTATGATTTCTAATAAATTGGTTGCTCGCTCCATTGTTCCGGAGAACGGAGTCTTGGCCATCTTTCCCAAGTGGCATGGTTCGCACGTGTCAAATGATTCATAATCAAGTGACTCCAACAGTCCATCCGCATGGAGCTTCTTCATAGGTTTGACACCAATATGACCAAGGCGGCAGTGCCACAAGTATGTGGGACTTTCATTATCAACCATACATCTTTTGGCATTCACACTATGAATATGTGTAACATCACGTTCGAGATTCATTAAGAATAAACCATTGACCAGCGGGGCATGACCATAAAACATTTCTCTCATATAAATAGAACAACCACTATTCTCGGATTTAAATGAGTAGCCATCTCGCATTAAACGAGATCCAGATACAATGTTCATGCTCAAAGCTGGTACTAAATAACAATTATTGAGGTTTAAAACTAATCCCGAAGGTAGATGTAGAGGTAGCGTGCCGACGGCGATCACATCGAACTTGGAACCATTCCCGACGCGCATCGTCACCTCGTCCTTCGCCTGTCTCCGCTTATTCCGCAGCTCCTGCTTTGAGTTACAAATGTGAGCAACTGTACCGGTATCAAATACCCAGGAGCTACTAGAAGCGTTGGTAAGGTACACATCAATAACATGTATATCACATATACCTTTGACGTTGCCGGCCTTCTTATCTGCTAAGTATTTGGGGCAGTTCCGCTTCCAGTGACCCGTTCCCGTGCAATAAAAGCACTCAGTCTCAGGCTTGGGTCCATTCTTTGGCCTCTTCCCGGCAACTGGCTTACCGGGCGCGGCAACTCCTTTGCCGTCCTTCTTGAAGTTCTTCTTACCCTTGCCTTTCTTGAACGTAGTGGTATTATTCACCATCAACACTTGATGCTCTTTCTTGATCTTCACCTCCGTTGATTTCAGCATTGAATACACCTCGGGAATGGACTTCTCCATCCCTTGCATATTGAAGTTCATCACGAAGCTCTTGTAGCTAGGTGGGAGCGACTGAAGGATTATGTCAACGACTGCTTCATCTGGGAGATTAATTCCCAACTGAGACAAGCGATTGTGCAACCCAGACAATTTGAGTATGTGCTCGCTGACAGAACTATTCTCCTCCATCTTACAACTGTAGAATGCGTCGGAGACGTCATATCTCTCGACTCGGGCATGAGCTTGGAAAACCATTTTCAGCTCTTGGAACATCTCATATGCTTTGTGGTGCTCAAAACGCTTTTGGAGCACCGATTCTAAGCTGTAAAGCATGCCGCACTGAACCAGGGAGTAATCATCACAACGCGACTGCCAAGCGTTCATAACGTCTTGGTTCGCTGGGGCGGGAGCGTCACCTAGCGGTGCTTCAAGGACATATGTTTTCTTGGCAGCTATGAGGATGATCCTCAAGTCACGGACCCAATCCGTATAGTTGCTACCATTGTCTTTCAGCTTGATTTTCTCTAGGAACGCGTTGAAGTTGAGGACAACATTAGCGTGGGCCATTGGATCTACAAGACATATTGTAAAGATTTTAGACTATGTTCATGACAAATAAATTCATCTAAACAAATTTAATAAACTCCCACTCAGATAGACATCTCTCTAGTCATCTAAGTGATACATGATCCGAATCGACTAGGCCGTGTCCGATCTTCACGTGAGACGGACTAGTCATCAACGGTGAACATCTTTATGTTGATCGTATCTTCTATACAACTCATGTTCGACCTTTCGGTCTTCCGTGTTCTAAGGCCATGTCTGTACATGCTAGCCTCGTCAAGTGAACCATAAGTGTATTGCGTGTGTAAATCTGGCTTACACCCGTTGTATGCGAACGTTAGAGCCTATCACACCCGATCATCACGTGGTGCTTCGGAACAACGAACCTTAACAACGGTGCACAGTTAGGAGAACATAATTCTTGAAATTTTAGTGAGAGATCATCTTATTTACTACCGTCGTTCTAAGCAAATAAGATGTAAAAACATGATAAACATCACATGCAATCAAATAGTGACATGATATGGCCAATATCATTTTGCTCCTTTTGATCTTCATCTTCGGGGCTCCATGATTATCATCGTCACCGGCATGACACCATGATCGCCATCATCGTGTCTTCATGAAGTTGTCTCGCCAAACATTATTTCTACTACTATGGCTAACGGTTAGCAATAAAGTAAAGTAATTACATGGCGTTTTTAGTGACACGCAGGTCATACAATAAAATAAGACAACTCATATGGCTCCTGCCGGTTGTCATACTCATCGACATGTAAGTCGTGATTCCTATTACAAGAATATGATCAAACTCATACATCACATATATATCATTCATCACATCCTTTTGGCCATATCACATCACATGGCACATGCTGCAAGAACAAGTTAGACGTCCTCTAATTATTGTTGCAAGTTTTTACGTGGCTGCTATAGGTTTTTAGCAAGAACGTTTCTTACCTACGCCAAAACCACAACGTGATATGCCAATTTCTGTTTACCCTTCATAAGGACCCTTTTCATCGAATCCGATACGATTAAAGTGGGAGAGACAGACACCCGCTAGCCACCTTATGCAACTAGGGCATGTCAGTCGGTGGAACCCGTATCACGTAAGGGTACGTGTAAGGTCGGTCCGGGCCGCTTCATCCCACGATGCCGCCGAATCAAGATAGAACTAGTAACAGCAAGAGAATTGAACAAATCTACGCCCACAACTACTTTGTGTTCTACTCGTGCAAGATACTACGCATAGACTTAGCTCATGATGCCATTGTTGGGGAATGTAGCAGAAATCAAAAAAATTCTACGCATCACCAAGATCAATCTATGGAGTCAACTAACAACGAGGGAGAGGGGAGTGCATCTACATACCCTTGTAGATCGCGAGCGGAAGCGTTCAATAGAACGGGGATGATGGAGTCGTACTCGTCGTGATCCAAATCACCGATGATCCTAGCGCCGAACGGACGACACCTCCGCGTTCAACACACGTACGGAGTGGGGACGTCTCCTCCTTCTTGATCCAGCAAGGGGTGAGGAGAGGTTGATGGAGATCAAGTAGCACGACGGCGTGGTGGTGGAAGTAGCGGGATTCCAGCAGGTCTTCGCCAAGCGCTGCGAGAGGAGGGAGATGTGTCACGGGAGGGAGAGGGAGGCGTCGGGGCTTAGGGTGCGGCTACCCTCCCTCCCCCCCCACTATATATAGGGGGCCTAGGGGGGTGCACCGGCCCTAGAGATCCCATCTCTAGGGGGCGGCGGCCTAGGGGGACTTGCCCCCCAAGTCAGGTGGGGCGCCCCCCACCCCCAGGGTTCCCAACCCTAGGCGCAGGGGAGGCCCATGGGGGGGCGCACCAGCCCACTATGGGCTGGTTCCCCTCCCACTTCAGCCCATGGGGCCCTCCGGGATAGGTGGCCCCACCCGGTGGACCTCTGGGACCCTTCCGATGGTCCTGGTACAATATCGGTGACCCTCGAAACTTTCCCGGTGGCCGAAACTAGACTTCCTATATATAAATCTTTACCTCCGGACCATTCCGGAACTCCTCGTGACGTCCGGGATCTCATCCGGGACTCCGAACAACTTTCGGGTTTCCGCATACTTATATCTCTACAACCCTAGCGTCACTGAACCTTAAGTGTGTAGACCCTACGGGTTCGGGAGACACGTAGACATGATCGAGACGACTCTTCGGTCAATAACCAACATCGGGATCTAGATACCAATGTTGGCTCCCACATGCTCCACGATGATCTCATCGGATGAACCACGATGTCAAGGATTCAATCAATCCCGTATACGTTTCCCTTTGTCTATCGGTATAGTACTTGCCCGAGATTCGATCGTTGGTATACTGATACCTTGTTCAATCTCGTCGTGGCAAGTCTCTTTACTCGTTCCGTAATACATCATCCCGTGACCAACCCCTTAGTCACTTTGAGCTCATTATGATGATGTCTTACCGAGTGGGCCCAGAGATATCTCTCCGTCATACGGAGTGACAAATCCCAGTCTCGATTCGTGCCAACCCAACAGATACTTTCGAAGATACCTATAGTATACCTTTATAGCCACACAGTTACGTTGTGACGTTTGGCACACCCAAAGTATTCCTACGGTATCCGGGAGTTGTGCAACCTCATGGTCTAAGGAAAGGATACTTGACATTGGAAAAGCTTTAGCATACGAACTACACGATCTTGTGCTAGGCTTAGGATTGGGTCTTGTCCATCACATCATTCTCCTAATGATGTGATCCTGTTATCAAGGACATCCAATGTCCATGGTCAGGAAATCATAACCATCTGTTGATCAACGAGCTAGTAACTAGAGGTTTACTAGGGACACGTTGTGGTCTATGTATTCACACATGTATCACTATTTTCGGATAATACAATTTAAGCATGAACAATAGACAATTATCATGAACAAGGAAATATAATAATAACCATTTTATTATTGCCTCTAGGGCATATTTCCAACAAATGTAATTTGCACCGTATATGCACGCCCAAGCCAAGTTCTAGCACCCGTTCAATGTATGCCACAAGTTTCAACACTAAAATGACTTTTGTAGCCAAGTTTAAGCACCGATGGTGTACTTGACTCTATTTTTTCCCATAACGGCCACACAATCTGGCCTGCATGCAATGCGTACAAACGCGGCCAAACACTAAAAGACTAACTAACTCACCTTATCTCTATAACTAACTCACCTTATCTCTAGTGCTCAACGTGACATGCAACACACCCATGATCCACACTTGCATTTGTATAACATATGACAAGATTAGTCCTAACACACAGGACACAAGCACGCAATAGCGCGCGCGCACACACACATCAGTAGCACACACTGCAGTAGCACACACGTACGCGCGCGCACACACACACGCAACAGCACACACGTGTACACAAACATACCACATGAGGGCAAAAAAGTCTTTTCAGGTATCATTTGGGCATAAAATGGACATAAATATTATAAAATACATAAAATTTAGACTCACTGTTAAATAGAGAAGAAATTGTTTGTCGATGTCAAATAGGACATAAATTTTAGAGAGATTGTTAAATAAGGAATTCTCTATCGAACCGCGGTCTCGCACGTAGGATACTGGTACCTTAGCCACTGCTCTAGTCGTGTGCTTGTGACATGTGATGTGAGTGTATTAGTCTATGAGAACCAAGTCTGGCGGCGCTTTTTTTGGAGGAAAAAAAGAATCATTTTCTTCACTTATAGGTGGCATAGCAGGTAATTTAGGGCAACTTCGAGGGAAATTTTATGACAGGCGACCAGAAGCAATAGCTCCTTTATTAGTAGGTAGAGAGGTAGAGATTAACAAAGCAAGGTGCATTTCTCCGATTTTTCATCTGTTCACCATCAAATTTTTTTCTATTCGAGTCGGTACTAAATTTTTGTTCGTACGTCCGTTAGAAAGGGAAAATATTTTGTGCAGAATTTCATATGTGGGCCGCGCGCGCAATGGCCCAGTACAGTCAGCCCATTTTCTCCCGCCCATGCAGCAACAAAAATATCCTATTTCTCGCACAGCGCGACATATAGTTTCAAATACGCACATGGAGCCGAAGACACGGTGGCCCATTTCTGTTTGTGTTCTGTTTCAATTTTTTTCCTTTTCGTTTCTTCCTCTTTTTATTTTCTGTTTATTTTTTATTTTTCCCATTAAAATTCTATTTTTTTCTGAAATTAGAAATTTTCAAAAAATGTTCGCAATTTCAATTTTTATTCAAAATTTCGTAAAAACTTACAAATTACAAAAATGAGTTCCTATTCTAAAAAATGTTTGGATTTTTTTTGTCGTGCCAAATTTGGTTCAGAATTTAAAAAATATTCCAATTTTCTACTATTTTTAGATTTTTCAAAATTCTTAAATATTTTAAAACGGCATTTTAAAAATGTTCCAAATTCAAAAAATATTATTTTTTAGCGATATGTTCAAAAGTTGAAAATAATGTTTGCATTAAAGAAACATTTTTTTCTAAAATTCTTCTAAATGTTCAAAACATGTTCCCATTTTGAAAAAATGCTCACCACTTATAAAATGTTCATGTTTATAAGAAATGTTTGTAATATGTAAAAATGTTCACGTTGCCAAGTATATTCAGTAGTTCATATTATGAATTCCAATTGTGTACCTATTTAAATAATGATTGCATTAAAAAAAAGAAATCTTCAGAATTTAAAAATTATTTTCATTTTTTTAAATGTTTATGTTTCTCCTAATTTGTTCAAGATTTTTTTTTACAAATTTGAAGAATATTCTTGTTGTAGTGATATGTTCAAAAACTGAAAATAATTTTGCATCAAAACATGTTCTCATTTCCAAAAATTGTTCCCAAATAATAATAAAATCATATTTTTATACAAGGTTCGTGCTTTTAAGAAATGTTTGTGAATTTCAACAAATGTTCCATTCAAATTTTTGTTCATGTTTTTTAATGTACGGAATAAAAAAATCGTAATATGGAAAATTGTTCACGTTGCCAAGTATAATTGGCAGTTCATAGTTATCAGTTTTTGAAAAGTTTTAAAAAAATGTTCATTATTTTTTAATATTCATGCCGACCATTGGTTAGCAGGACGCGTCTGTTTGAGTGGCTAGCAACATGTGGTCGGGTCTTTGAGGTTGTGAGATCGATCACTCCCATACTGGGCCTTCTCTGCATCCGACACATCGAGTTAAGTTGGCTTGTTCAGAATAAGGGACACCATAAATTGACGCTGCTATTTTCTATGTGCCAATAAAAGAGAATATGCTGGTTAATTATAATTGAAAGAAATTGTGGGCTAGTAAATAAAAGAGAATATACTGGTTTGGCTCTAATTAAAGGGTGTCATGTTGAACCAGAGAATACACACATGTGGGGGTCTTGATCCATTTTTATATTGAGCTAGAGACATGTAATTTTATTATCCCGTTTCAACGCACGAGCATGTGTGCTAGTTTACCAGATTGGGCAATCCGGATGGAAAAATATATAATTGTATATGAAATTTACTCTAATAATTGCATAGTATGAAAGCAAGTTCTATCTTATGATCATGATGTCCGTAATTGTGGTGGTTTTGACAATTTACTTGACTTATCCAGCCAATGCTAATGCGAATATTGTTTTGTGTAAAAGATACAATTTAGTTTTTGGTTGCTTATTTTTTTGAAAAGGATGATAATCCCCCTCCCCTTGCATCGAGCGATGAGCACATTCATATATTATTAATACTTTAAAATCTAGCAGACGAACAAGAATATACAACCCTTAGGCTACGCCTTCAAGAAGGAATCATCGCACGTCCGCCGAAGATGACAAGTCCAACCCATTGTTCATCTTGGGATTCACATCCATAAAAGCCAAGTTTCAGTCCACCGCCTTCAGCATAGAGATGAGGCAGACAGACATCAACCTAGCCTGGTCAGAGATCTTGTGTTTTCACTAGAGTGCAAAAACACCTCTTTGAAGCCACCTCTACCATCATCACTTCTCTGGCTACCGACGTCTCAATAATAGGATACATCTGGAAAAGATGTCGGAAGAAAAAGACGTTCCATACGCCTCGCCTTGCATCAATGTCGGATGACTTTCGATTCAGCAATGACATGACAAACATGACACTTCCACCGGAGCCATTATGCAATAGCCGCCAGTAGAAGGCATGACTTGACGCCTCCACATGAGCCGCCATGCATAGCATCCATCGGTGACGCACCCGCCGACGGCTTCACCTGCCGGGGACAAGCGCTACCTGATGCATCTTGGAGAGACGCATGTGTCACCTGCTGAGATGCATCGAACCCGATCTGTTCATGGGCGGGGGTGGGGGGAGGACGTCCCATACTACCACCAACCTCAAAAAGGTTGTTACCACCATGAGATCCGGCCTGTGAGTGGCCCACACAACCACGAGGGCCACCATCATTGAAGGAGAGAGGGTCGCTGCCCCGATTTCCAGCGCTACGGTGAGCACCCACCGCCGTGCCGGTCGATGTCGTTGCCAATATAAACAACAATCGTCATCACGACGGTCAGATTTGGGCACTAGGGTTCAAATCCCTCTTGTGCCGTCCCATGGTCGGACGCGCTTGACCTCTCGTCCTTACGATGAGAAGGCCACCAGCAGATCCGTCTTCCGAGGCCACCGCCTCGGCATCCACCGCCGTGTTACGAGCAGGCCACGCCGGGTAGGGAGACAGACCACCACGAGGAGAGCAACCTCCACGGCCATGCTGCCATCTCCACCATAGCCACGACGTAGTTGGCCACCCAGAGCCCCGTGCTACCCGTGGGTTAGATCTGGCCATCGGGAAGCCTCCGTCACCGAGCCCCTGAGCACGCATGACCGATGTACACCCATCAACGCCATACTCTGGCGCGTTCCGCCAGCGCTGCGCTTCGGACCAGTGGCACCCACCCAGACCGAGCCCACCACGCGGGAGAATGAGGGATCGCCCGATCGCACCCTCTGGCGGCAGTGAGGGAGGAGGAGGGAGGTGAAGGGAGGCCTCGTAGGTGTTTAGGATTTCTGATATCTACTACACAACTTATTCTTGTAGACTCATGTTGGGCCTCCAAGCGCAGATTTTGTAGGACGACAACTAATTTCCCTCAAGTGGAATGACCTAAGGTTTATCAATCCTTGGGAGGCGTAGGATAAAGATGGTCTCTCTCAAACAATCTTGCAATCAAATACAGGAAATCTCTCGAGTCCCCAACACACCAAATACAACGGCAAATTGTATTGGTGCACTAGTTTGGCAAAGAGATTGTGATACAAGTGTAGTATGGATAGTAGATATAGGTTTCTGTAATCTAAAAATATAAAAACAACGAGGTAGAAAGTGTTAAAACGGAGCACAAATGGTATTCCAATGCTTGAAACAAGGCCTAGGGTTCTTACTTTAGTGCAATCTCTGAACAACGCTAACATAATTGAATCATATAACAATCCCTCAACGTGCGTCAACGAATCATTTCAAAGTTCTTATCAAGCGGAGAACATAAGATGAAATTGTTTGTAGGGTATGAAACCACATCAAAGTTATCCTTTTCGATCAATCTATTGAGCTATTCCTATAAGTGTCACAAATAACCCAGAGTTCATTGATTAGCCTCATCGATATGAGACTTTCTTCTTTTTTGTCTTCTCCATATTAATCTCTACCACCACATTTTATACCACCCATAGTGCTATATTCATGGCTTGCGCACATATACTGTGTGGGGGTTGAAAAAACTGAAGTGAGAAAAAAAGTATGAACCAATTGCTTGACTGAAACCGCGATAGTGCATGATTTATACTTTGTGTTAAAACAATGGAGCATGACAAGGCTATATGAGTTTCAAGAGATAGCGTTCTTTAGCATTTTTATTTTGAAAGGCATGATTGTTTGTTGGTATGCCTGATTATTGATGTCTTTATGTCAAATTACAGACTATTGATTTGGATCACTCGTGTCCTAAAATTCATGCTATGATTAGATTAGATGATCAAGATTATGCTAGGTAGCATTCCACATATAAAATTATCTTCTTATCATTTACCTACTCGAGGACGAGTAGGAATTAAGCTTGGGGATGCTGATACATCTCCGTCGTATCTATAATTTTTGACTGTTTCATGCCAATATTCTACAACTTTCACATACTTTTGGAAACATTTTATATTATTTTTGGGACTAAGATATTGATCATGTGCCTAGTGCCACTTCCTATTTGTTGCATTTTTTATTTCGCAAAATATCCATATCAAACGAAGTCCAAACATGATAAAATTTTACGGAGATATAGTTTGGAATATATGTGATTTCTGGGAACAAGATTCAACACGAGACGGTGCCCGAGGGGCCCACAAGCCAATGGGGCGCGCCCCCTACCCAGGGTGCGCCGGGCAGGCTTGTGGCGCCCCTATAAGGAGGTTGAAGCGCCCTTCTTCTGCCGCAAGAAATATAATATCCGGAAGAAAATTCCCTCAGAATTTCAGCCCAATCGGAGTTACGGGTCTTTGTAAATTTAAGAAACTGTTTTCGGCCAAAAAACAGGAACGCGAAATAAAAGAGAACAAAGAGAGAGATCCTATCTCGAAGGGGACCCTGCCCTCTTGGAGCCATGGAGACCAAGGAGTAGAGGGGGAATTGTAACATCCCAAAATTTATAATTTTAGAATCTTAATTATTTGAATAGGAGTAATTCAAAATGTGCTTGTGTTGCTTGGTGTTAATTAAATTTGGCTAGAATTTGAAACTATTGGAGTATTTAATTGAATAATAAACAATAATCATTTGGTTCTTATTTTGGGTTTGAGAATATTCAAAATACTTCCAATTTAAATATGAGAGAGGATGACATGACTTCCCCAAAGAATAATATTGGTGAACAATTGAATATTCTTTCATCTGGATTTCAATATTTGAAATAGGGCCAACTCAAATAAATCAAAAGAGAGAAGGTAATATGACTCCTTCAATATTAAAGAGTTGGGAATTATTTAAATGTTATTTGAATCTTCTTTGGAGTTTAAAAATATATGATGGAACATTTTATAGTGTCAAAATAAAGTTTACCAAAATATTATATGTATATTATATAAATATTTGAGCTAGAAAATGTTCACTGTTGTATATAGTAGTAATAATGTTTTACTATGTGTTCTGGTATTTTTTAATAGGATTTTATTTAGCTGTATTTTAATTCATGTAGCGGAGGTTAAAAAACCACGCGTGCACTATGCAGTCGGGCTGCACAGCGGCCGAGCTATCCCTCGCCCGCGCATGCGCTAAGCAGCAGCGCAGCGGCAGCCGCTAGCACGCTGGCAGCCCATCACGGCGCAACCGGACAGCCCATCCCACAACCCTCTCCCTATTCTGTTTTTTCTTGCTTTCCCTATCTCGCTGACGAGGCTGGCCCGCATGTCATATCGACCCTTCCTCAGCCGTGTTCGTCTTGGAAACATGTCCCGATCCAATCTTTGCCCGGATCGCATGGATCCTTGCCCCTTGCCACGCCTGATTGTATAGATCTAATCCCCGTCCCGTCCTCACCCGATATTTACGCAAAACCTCCATCTTCCTGTGCCCTAGAGCTCCGCCCGACCTCGTCGGGGCTGTGCTGCCGCAGGAGCTCTCATCGGTTGATTCTGTTGACATATAAGGTTCCTAGCGCCTCCCTTACCCTATGGTGTCTTCACCTTGACCTCCTCTGCCCCCCTAACACTCTATCTCGCGCAGGCAAGCACAGTACCGAGCACTCAGACCTCTGCCCAAAGCAGAGCATCCCCATCGTTCCTGAGGTCACCCACCGGCGCCACCAGAGGACGGCCTCATCGCCGTTTAAGCCACCACTGTCACCCCAACGTATACCGCATCCTTCTGCCACCTCGCCTTCTGGAGGACCACCATCGCCCATGCCAGAACCTGTTAGGATCCTCCTTGATATGTCACGCACGAACTAGTAATCTTCCCAAGGGAATTCAATCACAGTAGTTATTACACAGATTGGATAGACGAATTCGGGAAGGAGGAGGAAGGGGAAGAAGCCACCACCAGATCCACTGGATACCCCCTTCTTAGCTTTCTCGTGTGTACTTGTAGATACGTAGTGGGTCAGGAGCGGGGCAAGCCCATGAGCTGGCCCAAGAGGCCAGACCCTGTACATGTATGAGTACAAGTTAGGAGGGGATCCTAACATCACCCTCCTTGAAATGCGGCTTGACCCCAAGCCGCTGCCACCGAGAATCGTTGGGATCCCGTTGCACTCGATGTTCCTTGACTAGCTCGAAGTCCTGATGCTAGCCGAAGTCGGGGTTGACTTAAACGACAAAGTTGTAGTATCCATGGCCGATAGTGACTCCATCCCAAGCGGTGTCGTGGAAGTGGTCGTTGCCAAAATAGTCTTGATCGAAGTTGAGGTAGTACTTGTGGTCGATGGAGCCCTGCACGACGACGACAACGACACTGGTGATGAAACCCCTCCCTTCTTGAAAAGTGTCTTGATTGGAAGCTGAACACCCATACTCTTCCTAGATGACTGTGAAGCTCCCTAGATCAATAGGTGTGCCCCACACACAGATTTTTCCGCTCATCGTGGATTTGCATGATTGGCAATAGAATGGGAGGAAGAACCCCCGTAGTGCCGTGAGCTTGTCACGTCTGCAATCAAGCTCCAATGTTCCAGGCAAGAAATGGATGGTCATCCACTGATTTAGTTTGCGGCTGGCCATTGGTTTCTCCATTCTCAACTGGATGCATATAGGAGTCACATATGGAAGCCAAACTTCAAACAAGTAATGCATCAGGGAAGTCAATGCACATGTACTGCATATATAGCTCGCAAGGCCTCCAGGATCCCACAACTGCTCAAGGTGGTCGCCACTAGCTGAAGTATCTGGAGTCCAGCGAAACATTTGTTTAAGCCCAAAGGAGAATGATACACTACCAAATAGACTGAAATCTGAATAATGAATCTCTGTTGCAAATTCTACAGCCTGAATCGCAAATAGTTTGAGAGTGCCGAAATACTAGCCATGATTAACCTCACATAATATTGGTTTAGAAAGGGGATGAAGCAACATAAAAGTATATTGTGAATTTTTGTCCCGCACTTGATGCTTGTCCCACTACCATTGCATCATGATACCAGCTGGAGCAAAAGAAAATAATGGCCAAAATTGCACGAACTGAAGACATACACTACTTGGAAGTGTTGTACTTAGAGCACCAAATCGCTGCTTGATGTGAAGGAGCTTGTCATGACCATCAAAATCTGAATCATTTTTGCCCCGTTTGAAAACCACGAGCATGAGAGCTGCACTGGAAGTATCCTTATTCAGTTCCCAAGAAGATTGGAGCACAATTCCCATGCATTGTTAGTGTGAAAGTTCATTGAAGCATGACCACTGCCTTTAAATTCTTCTTGACTAAAAAAAACCAGTGCACTGACATATGCATAATATGAATTATTCCCTGCAATTTATCAGAAATAGGAATGCCACCCAGAGCAGCATAGTCCCAATCCACTACGTGATGCTCACAAACTACCATAAATTGATGTTGAATATATTTCACCTTAGGCAGTTCTGAACACACCTGCACTGCTCGACAATTGCAAGAACCAGATGGCCATGGTAGCTTCAGGTGGACATTTGTTTGACCGAATCTGGGCTTCAGTTGCATATCTAGAAAGTACCTTGAGAAAGCTCTAAGAGAATTCAGATTACCAGATAAACTCTTTATCACATAAATGACTTGTGGTAGCATCCATGTCTGCTTTAGAGTAACTCCAGGAGAGCAAGCAAATGATGGCCATGACATAAGACAGAGCCTGCTAGCAGATGTTTTCCTCTTGGAACTGAGTGGCCATGCAACTTTCCATTAGGAATGTTTGAGAGCAATTTGGGAAAACAGATAGAGTGTTGATTTTTACTCTCTTTGACCCAGCCTCACAACAATTGCTTGACTCGGTAGAAACTAAGGAAGTGAGATGTCCTTGTTCATACTTGGGTAGTTCTAACCATACTTGTACTGCTTGGCATTTGTATGAAAATGAGGGCCACAGTAGTGATTGCAGCTCTGTCTTGCTGCCATTATATCTCAAAACGAGAGTTCCTTCAAGAAGAACCAGTTGTAGCTTTACTATCTTGTAAAAATTATCAGCGACAATTATCACCACTATATGAAGCAAAGAAGATGTCTCCCAAAAAGGCCAATGCAGCAATTCTCGAGCAGATTGAATAGGAGGCACCCATTTTTGCAAATCACTCTTCATGCTTGGATGCTGACCCCGTGGCCACCACATATATCCAGAGTCACCGAAGACGCAACTACAAGCTATGCCATGGGGCAGAACAATGTTTTTCACATCACATCTATCAAATTCCCACAGAAGAAGTGAATCAATAGGATATGCAGAGAGTGCAGTATGAGTAAAAACACTAGTAAACAAACCAGATATTGAACCCTCAAGCTTGTAGCAGACTAGTTCATATGACCCAAATTGCATGAACTGAAGAATTTTTTTGCTTGAATGTTCAGTGCTTAGAGCAGCCATTTTCTGCATGCTCAGAAATAGATGTGCAGTCGTGGTAGGTAGATTGGAATGCTGCACTGGAGGAGCCGTAGTAATAGAGCAAGCACATAGTTCTGAAAGCCATTTTTTACTTTCATGAAATAACTGCTTACAAAAACATGAATCATCCTTGTCCTCTGATGGCACACCGATTTGAAATGATGGCCATGGAGTTGAACGAATATCATTCCCCTCTGCAATATGATCTGCCAGAAACGATGGCCATGGTGTCGGCTGTATCAAAATTCCTTGGTGCCTTGTGGGCAATGAGACGTCCAGGTCATGGTCCCGGAACGACGCTCGGTTCGAACAATCCACCGAATAACTCACAAGTGTCTTGGCGATGCAGTCCAGGGGCACATCATAAGCAACCTCGAAGACCTCCTTGGCCTTTGTGGTGGATGAGGAAACACTGGTAGGTACCGCAGGTGTGGCGAGGACATCGGGAGGGGCCTCCACCACTGCGTACTTGCCCAGGTTGGAAGACACCATTATGGCGGTCACTACTGCGAGGGACTCGGCACTCTGAGCAGAGTCGGTGAACTTCTTAACCTTCTTGTCGTTGAGGTCCATGACGGGCTCGGGGTAGATGGTGGTGACCTTGTTGACGCTGTTGGTGGCGACAACTTGGTTCGAGTCGTCCGTCGAACAGGTGATGTGCGCCATTGTGATGCAAGCAGGGGGCATGTCGTGGATGACCTCGAGCACTTCCCGGGCCTTGGTGGTGGAGCAGGAGATGTCGGGGACGGGCGTGGGCGAGGTGCGCGTCGTGGTTGAGGCCGCCGGATCGACAAGCGAGGTAACCATGGGAGGGTCACTCACGCGTGCAACACCCAACACGGCGCTCATCTCCTCCGCCTTGGCGCATAACCTCTCGAGATACCACAACAACTGCTCCTTGGCAGACATGGCATCCCACTTCGGTGGTAAGTCGGCAGGCATGGCATCGTCGCCGGTGGAACGGATGGAATCGGTGTGGAAAAAAATTGGGGGAAAATTGGATGGTTGAAAAGTGGTGGACTAGCTCTGAATACCAGATGTTAGGATCCTCCTTGATATGTCACACACGAACAAGTAATCTTCCAAGGGAATTCAATCACAGTAGCTATTACAGAGATTGAATACAGTAATTGGGGAAGGAAGAGGAAGGGGAAGAAGCCACTGCCAGTTCGTGCCGTGATCCACTCGATACCCCCTTCTTAGCTTTCTCATGTGTACTTGTAGATGCGCAGTGGGTCAGGAGCGGGGCAAGCCCATGAGCTGGCCCAAGAGGCCAGGCCTTGTACATGTACGAGTACAAGTTAGGAGGGGCTCCTAACAGAACCCGCCGCCGTGTTCCCCTGCTTCCGGTGAGAACGTGCGCGCAAATCCCCTTCGGCCAATCCTAGCGCGATAAGTGGCCACATCTACAGTAGCCGCATCAGCTCAAACTCTGTTTTTGACAGATTTTCAACCCATTTTCTTTTAGCTATATCTGGTGATCCGTATATCCAAATCAAGTGATTCTTTTTCCTACATGTTCATAATGAACTCTACTATCCTGTAGAGTAAATATTTCAATTGTTCAAACTTTTCAATTTTGAGCGAGTCGAATTTGAATTCAAACCTTCATATGGTGATATCTTGCAGACTGTAGCACATTTTCAACCGATTCCTTTTGCCGGTTAAACACTTGTACCAACCCTTGCGGATCACAAAATATATACTCAATATTCGTATTATTTTTGACATGTTTGAATTTAAATTCAATTCAAACTTCATTCACTATAACTTGAGTTGTAGAGCTCCTGCTAAATTCATTCTTTTTGCAAATAAACCTTATTTCATATGCAAACTATTTCACCACTTCTATGTTGTTTTCCCATCACTTTGACTCCGATTCATATTGTACCAAATATATAAGCTTATAAAGCAATATTCTAGTGTTCGTGAACTCTTTCGAGTTCATTCATTTTTTTGAAAGTTGGGACAGTAGGAAAGATTCCTACTGCATTTGTATCATACATACCCCAAAGTGTTACAACTTGTACAAAGAGAGAGGGGGGGGTTACAGAACCTAAGTGTATTTACATAATGGATTTAACAATGGAAGTGATGATCTGCCTTTTATGAGGGGGCACTCTAAAGCCAATGTTGGAAAAATCAGAGATAAATCTATTCTTCCAAGCCATAATCGAGGGTTGCACTTTCCTGATGAAGTTGTTGTTCCTTTCCTTCCAAAGACTCCAAGTGGCCACAAGGAATATATCCATGATCATGTTTCTCTGGTCCCTTCTGTGTAGATGTGCAATCATGTCTAGTCTGTTTCCAGTAGGTGGCCATTGTATATCAAGTTTGGCCCAACAAGCTTCACTGAAAATGCATGTAAAGAACAGGTGCTCCACTGTTTCTTCGACGTGTTCCACACATAGAAGGCAATCTAGGTTACTACCAATATTGTTGTGCCTCCTCTTGAGCATGTTTCTGGTGTTCAAGCGATCTGACAGGAGGAACCACCCAAAGACTTTGATCTTGGGAACACATTTTGATTTCCACAACCAGTTGAAAGCCTCATGGGCAACCATCTCTCTGAAATGGAATTTGTAATAAGAAGTGGTTTTGAAGACAACACCCCCCTCGACGCACGACCACACATCATGTGTATCATTCAATGTGGTGACATTGGTTTCAACCTGTAGTTGCTTCAGCTCCTCATGAGCTTGGGTAGAGAGTGGCAGGTGAAATGCCTCTCATACATGTGAGAAGGTAAGCAGGTCCTTGACCGAGGCGTCTTCATTTGTTGTGTAAGAGAAGGCACGTGGGAATGAGTCAACATAGATGGAGCTGTAGCAGTCATCCTTCGAAAAAAGTGATGTCGTACCTTTAATGATCTGTGACCTTTGTGACCCCTATGTATATGGGCATAAGCTGAATAAGATCTCGCCACCAGAATGACCCACAAGGAGCGGAAGCATGGGAAATCGTGGTGGCATGTTAGGAGTTCCATATCAACTTCACCCATGGAATATCACTTTGGTTGTAAAATTTATGCAATAGTTTGAGAAGTAGCGCATCATTCTGCACTTTGAGGTTGAGTAACCCAAGGCCACCACTCTTCTTAGGACGACAGACCATGCTCCATGCAGCAAGGGAGTTGTACTTATCACCATTTTCGGTTTTTTTTATTCCAGAGGCAATGCCACCTGACATTATCCAGTTGCTCAATGATTTTGGGTGGAAATCTCAGGACGCCCATGGGGTAGATAGCCTATGAGGTGACTAGTGGGTTCATTTGTGCTAATTTGCTAGCATAGGACATGAGGGACATGACCATAGTGATTTTTCCTTCAGCTTTGCAGACCCAAGATGTCATGTCAAGAACAGTAGGCCGTGTACTATCAAGAGGCAAACCAAGATAGGTGCACCATAGACCCTATGTTATATATTTAAACCTATTTATTTTGTTGTTGCTGAATAACCTTGCCGTATTTGTTTTGTTGTTCTTTTGATTCTTCTATATGGCATGTTTGTTTATTTGGATTCTTTCTTTTGTGATAGATTTCTCGGAGCATGACGAGTAGAATTAGAAGTAATGTGAGCTAACGTTCTTCATCAAACATACCGGGAAAGTTACACCTTGATCATCCTTCATCCTATTAGTTTTCTATGCATGTAGTTATATATATATCACAATGCTATATTATGTATGTGTAGGAAGATCATGGTAGTATGTTATTGCTACTGAGTTTTAGCATAATATGGCCTTATTGATACATACACGAACCAATCCCCGTCTACATAGCATATCAAGAATACACTACCACGATATTCTATGTAGACGGGGATTGGTTCGTGTATGTATCGAGATTATGTGAGGACTATATATATAATATAACTTGAGTAAAAACATAATATATAATTCACCTCTGGATGGACAGGGTTGCATCATGGTTTCTTGTTCCTTTTCTAAGGGCATGGACCATGGCTAAGTGCGCCCGAATGGTATTGATAGGTGGTTTCAAGAACATCGTGATTTATACCCTCTAAATGTAAGTGGGTGTCATCCAAGCTCAAAAAGATCAAACATACTTAGTGACTAGTAGCTTCCATGTACATCCACTGGCTATATGGGCTTTGGCTTAGTTGATCAGTTGCGGAAACCTTAGCTGGATGTGCCAGCAAATGCAGTTATGATAATTGGGACGAGGTTCCTATGGGACTAGGTGACTGCTTCTGAAAGACTATGTTTGAATCTTCGGGTTGGGTCTAGTGGGTAAAGTGTACAGACGTCTGCAGAGTGTACAAACTAATCATGATTAGCCGTGTCACCGGTTATGGAAAAATTTGGGTAGCTAGACCATTCCAGTTGTTGGATGATCTTGACAGATGATACAATTAATAAAGGTTGATGGAAAACTTAATAATGGGGATATGTTGGAATTGGAGTACCCAATTCAACCATATGTATTAATGGTAGCAAGACCTAATTAAAATTTGACTACTATATTATGTAGTTATCAGGAAAAAAAATAACTTTTCTGCAAAAAAAACCCACCAACCATTCTCTTAATATACCTTGCATATACATGTGGGGCTGTTATATAATTACCCATGTGACTTGCTAGTACATTCAAAGTACCGACCCTTCGTGGCTGCCATGTTTCATGCTGTAGATTTTATACGACGAGTGAGTGATACGATGTCTATACTCAACATTTGCCTGTTGTTTGTGTTAAAACCGCCAGACCTCGGGGTAGGGGGTCCTGAGCTATGGATCTGGGATCGATGGGGAATAAGGGACAATGAACACTGTGTTTACCCATGTTCGGGCCCTCTCGAAGAGGTAATACCCTACGTTCTGCTTGATTATATTGGATGTGTATATGATTATAGAGTGGATCTACCTCGAGATCAGCATGAGCTAAACCCTAAGGTGATGAGGTGATATGGGAAGCTCCAACCCTAAAGACTACAACCCCCACTTTATATAGACACCACTAGGATTAGGGTTTCTGGAGATAGATTACAATAAGGAATAAACATATCCTACCTATCCTCGACTTGGAGGGCATACCACGGCTTCATAGGTCTCCCGTCGCTATACGACTTCATGTAAGTGTATCTAGTGCCCCTTAGTGATTTTGGTGTATTGAAGACTTATAGGTTAAGGGACTAATGTGTTTATGAGTGTACACAGGTCTATAACTCTATGAGGAGTTTGATATTTATAGATAAAGTCGACCCCTAAAAATGAAGTTCTTCGACTGAAGACTTTCTGAAGACTTTCTGAAGACTTTGAAAGTGATGAAATTGGTGTGACCTTGAAGACTTGATATTCGTTTGAGGAACATGAAGCTTGAAGACTTCTGTTTTTATAGGTTCATTTTCTCTTTCTTGAGTCATAGGAAACACCGTACTGTTAAAGGGGGTCGAGGAAATACTAAGGAAAAATTTCCATGTGATTCTCAACTCAAAATCCTACACCTACCAATCCCTTCGAGTGAAGCCATTGGAAATCTCATACAGTTCAGTCATATTCTTCAGTGACAGAGACGAAGTTCTTCTGGTCTTTGAGGAATTTGTTGTGACTAAGGAGTTAGGAATTCGCCAGTGCGGATTACCTACTCAGTGAGGAACATGATAGCCCTGAGGAATTTGATACTCAAATTTCCGATCGTTGTTGTGCTACGCGCTAGCTGTCCCAAAATATCTACATACCTAACGGTCATATCATTAAAGGGCATTTATGTCTTATCATGTCGGGCTGCTCCCCAGGCTATAAATAGCCACCCCCTACAACCACTAGCTGGTTGGCTGCTCCGAGAGAAACTGACACTTGTCATAAGAGCAACCCATCCTCCGAGGACTTTGAGAGAAAATCATCAAGTGAGGAAAAACCCAAAACCAAACCCAAAACACCTTCAAACCCAAAAGTGATTGAGCATCACTGAAGAGATTGATCCTGCGTGGATCCGACGCTTGTTACCTTTGAAGACTGTGCTTCTTCCAGACGGTTAGGCGTCATGGTCTAGAGCATCCAAGAGGAATTGTGGATCGCCGAGTGATCGAGTCTGTGAAGGTTTGGAAGTCACTTGAAGACTTACCACGAGTGATTGGGAGAGGTCTGTGTGACCTTAGCTCAAGGGGAATACGGTGAGGACTTGGTGTCTTGGACTGTGTGTCCTTGACTGGGTGTCTGGGACTGTGTGTCCTCAGGTTTAAATACCTAGCCACCCCAACTAGATGTACAACTGAGACAACAGTTGGAACTGGTCTAACAAATCATTGTCCTCATCAAGCTAACTGGTTCTATTTCCTCAACTCTTTCATTTCCTCATATCTGTGTTGTGTGCTTGTTCATATCTGTCTGAAGACTTTGACTGAAGACTTTCTCAATTTTCTCAGTTCAATTTCTTCAGTCTGTTTGTCTTCATTCTGTGTTATCCTGTGATTACGCTTTCTGTACTCTGTGTTAGTCTTCATTTCTTCATGATGACCATGCTTGTATTCTACTATGTTTACTTCTGAGTACTTATTCCACTGCAAGTAGTTCTTCGCTAAGGAATTTCCTCAACATCAAATTCCTTAGTGAAGAATTCATAAAAATTGCATATTCACCCCCTCTAGTCGATATAACGCACTTTCAATTGGTATCAGAGCAAGGTACTCCCTTGTTCTGTGTGATTTTGGTTTAACCACTTGAAGTTTTAGTATGTTGACCGCAGGTATGATCAAGGTCTCAGCTGGGTGTCCTACCTTCGATGGGACGGACTACCCCTACTAGAAGAACAAGATGTGAATGCATCTTGAGGCAATTAATAACAATCTCTGGTATGTTGTGGAAAATGGTGTTCCCTCGATATCACCTTCTCTGAAAGCTGCTGATGTGAAGAGATTCAAGCAACTCGATTCTCAAGCGAAGAATATCATTTGTGGCCATCTGAGCAAAGGATAGTATGGAAGAGTGAGTGCTTTGGAAACTGCGAAGCTTGTCTGGGATAGGCTGTCCAAAGTCAACGAAGGAGTCTCAACACAGCGTGACTCTCGAGTTGATGTTCTTCGCAATCTCTTCAACCGCTTCAAAAGACTTGACAATGAAAATGTTCAGCAAACCTTCGATCGTCTCACTGACATCTCAAATGAACTTCAAGCACTTGGTGCCACTGACATCACCGACCATGAAGTGGTGAAGAAATTGCTGAGATTGCTTGATTCCTCGTTTGATACTCTGGCTTTGATGATTCAAGAGCATGGTGATTACAAGTCACTTGATCCCGCTGATATCCTCGAAAGGCTAAACACTCATGAGTTCAACCTTGCTGAAAAGAGATATCTCTATGGTCCGAGCTATGGCAGATCATGTGCCCTGAAGGCCAAGGTCGTCTCTGAATCTGAAGGTGAAGATTCTGATAATAGCCTTGGTGATCCTGAAGAACTGAGCCAGGAGCTAGCATTGCTCGTGAAGAAATTCCAAAGGTTCTCAAGGTGTGGTCGCTTTGCAAATTTCTCTAAGAGAAATGATTCCTCATCCAGTGACTACAACAAAAGGCAATGTCACAAATGCAAGAAGCATGGTCACTACATTCAAGATTGTCCTCAGTGGGAAAAGGAATCCAAAAACAAGAAATACAAGGATTACAGTTCTGATGATGCAAAGAAGAAGAAGAAATCATCAAAATCTTCATCATCAAAATCATCAAAGTCTTCATTTCACAAGAAGAACAACTCCAAAAAGGCTCGGGCATTCATTGGCAAGGAAATGGACTCTGAAGCTGAATCTGAGGATCATGAGGAAGAGGAGGAGTCTGAGGAATCCGAGTCTGGTGTGGCAAGTCTAGCTCTCGCTACTGCTTTCGTCAGCAAGTCTATCTTCAACACTTAAGAAAATGGCTTCACCAACAAGGCTGATGAAGACCATGATGACTATGCTCCTACCTATTGCTTCATGGCAAAGGGTGCCAAGGTACTCAAATATACCTCCTCTGAATCTAGTGAGGATGAATCTGATGAAAACCTTAAGCCCAGCTACTCTAAACTTGCTAAGATTACTGTGCAACAACAAAAGGCTCTTGATAAGGTTCAAAACATGCTAGATAAAAGTGATGATATGTTGGGTGAAGAAATGGATCGATCTAAAATCTTGACTGAAAATCTTGAGAGACTTTAGTCCAAGTATGATAACCTTCAAGGTCACCATTACACTCTCTTGACTGATCATGAGAAGCTTTCTTATGAATTTGTTCAAAGAAAGCAAGATCTTGAAAAGCTAAGAGTGAGTTATGAAGATCTTCAGAAGGAGCGCGATTCATTACTTGCTCAACAAATCAGCGCTTCTCAGGAAGAATTCATTCCCCCATGCTTGAAATGCATTGAACGAGAAACTGCTAATTCTTCACCTGAATGTTCAAATGCTTCTAATGCTACAAATTCTTCATCTGTCTCTGCTATCACTAATTCCTCATCTGAGGACATTGCTAGTATCACTGACAATACATGGCTGAATGAATTGTACATGTCAGGAATGTACAAAAGCCTCAAAGGGCATCAGATTCTTTGTGATGTGCTTAAAAAGCAGATCCTCAACAGGAACCCTAGGAAAGAGGGAATTGCCTTTGAGAGGAAACTTAATGCTGATGGTTCATATTGGAAGCCTGAGCAGTACTCCAAAACCTCATGGGTTGCTGCAAAGGGACCTCCAGTTGATCCATCCAATTTATTTGGCTTTACTTGTGAATCTCCACATTCTTCTGATGAGTCATTTGACTCCAACTATAAACTGTTCAAAAATCAGAATGGTGAAGTATTTGCTAGATATGTTGGAACTAACTGCAGGAATGGCCCCCCTATGAAGAAAATCTGGGTCCCTAAGAGGCACCTTGAAAATCTTCAAGTGAATGTCCTCATGACACCTCGTGTGAGGAATAGGAACCCCAGATCCAATTCTTCATATGGATCAAAATCTTCAGATGGAGTAAACTCCTCATACGGACCAAATTCCTCATATGGATCAAATTCCTCAAAAGGATCAAAGTCCTCATATGAATATCATTGTGCTAACAACTCTGTTTCGCAGGGAAGAGCTAAGGGCTATGAATATGAGCATTATTCTTCTAACCATTATGTTCATAAGTCCTCGAAGAATTACTCTGCTTATTCATATGCTTATCCTAACTCCTCTTATGGGAAATGGAATGGGCTGGCGTCTATGCCACCTTTCTCGTATGGAGCTCGCAGAGTGATGAACTCTTTGCCACCCCTTCAGATGTGGGTGGTGAAGAAAAAGAACTAATCTCTTCTGCAGGGTCAGGTCTCCAAACGTGCTCAAACGTCAGAAGAATTTGCTGGGGACCTGAAAACTGCCTGAAAGGACGCAGGCTAATCATGAAGAAATGAACTCTCATTTCTCACGTCCTCATATTGTTTGATCTGTTACATTGCTTGATGAAATTGATCTGATGATTTGATGTCATATTCTTCACTGATGAAGTATATGAGTTTGTAAGCTGCACTAATTCATCTGCAGGATGATCAACCCAAAGCCACTGAGTGGGTCCTCGATAGTGGACGTACAAATCACATGACTGGTGACAAGAATCTCTTGATGGATGCACCCTTATCACCATCTCATCTGAAGCATACCATCTTCGCTGACAAAGGCAAAAGTCAAGTATTGGGTCTAGGTAAGGTTGCGATCACTAGGGATCGACACAAGGACAAAGTCATGCTTGTCGAGTTCTTAGGATACAACCTCATGTCTGTCTCAATGCTTTGCGATCTGGATATGGTTGTTGCCTTTGGCAAACATTGTTGTGTTGTGATCATGGAATCTGACAACTCCATAGTCTTCGAAGGCTTCAGGAGAGGAGACATGTATATTGTTGATTTCTCTACAGGACCTCAACCAGCTGTGTGTCTACTTACAAAAGCTTCAGAAGGCTGGCTATGGCATCGATGACTTGGTCATGCAGGCATGAGAAATTTGCACACGCTTGCGAAGTAGAAGCATGTCATTGGCATTGAAAATGTCAAATTCCTCAAGGATCATGTATGCGGTCCCTGTGAAGCTGGGAAGATGACCAAGGCCAAGCATCCAGCGAAGACTATCATGACTACTACTCGACCATTTGAATTTCTTCACATGGATCTCTTTGGTCCTAATCATTATTCTATAGTTTCAAATGATGCTTCTCTATATGGCTTTGTTATTGTTGATGATTACTCTCGATATACATGGGTACACATTGTTACTTACAAACATGAAGTGTAGGAAGTCTTCAAACGATTTTCTTCGAGGGCTTCAACCAACTTTGGTGTGAAGATCAAGCACATCAGAAGTGACAATGGAACCGAGTTCAAGAACTCTGGTCTCGATGACTATCTTGATGAACTTGGTATTACTCATGAGCTATCTGCACCTTATACTCCTCAGCAGAATGGCGTCGTGGAGCGCAAGAACAGGACTCTTGCTGAGATGGTTCGCACTATGCTTGCTGAATACAAAACGCCTCGTCGTTTCTGGATTGATGTAATCGATACTGCATGCCACATCATCAATAGAGTATATCTTCACAAATTCTTCAAGAAGACTGCCTATGAACTCCTCACTGACAAGAAACCCAATGTGAGTTATTTCAAAGTCTTCGGTGCAAAATGTTGGATTAGGGATCCTCATCACAACTCAAAATTTGCACCGAAAGCACATGAAGGGTTTATGCTTGGTTACTGAAAGGACTCGCACACCTACATAGTCTTCAATAATGTTCTTCACAAGGTTTTTGAAACTGTAGATGTGCGGTTCGATGAAACTAACGGCTCGCAAAGAGAGCACCTACCTACTGTGATAGATGAACCAGCACCTGAGGAAACTATAAAATTCAAGGCAACTGAAGATGTCATTCCTACCGAAGAATCTGCTGAAGAATTCATTCCAGAACCTGAAGAACATCGAGCTAATTCACCTGAGGAAAATGCTGAAGAAAATGGTGCTGAAGAAAATGCTGATCAAATTCCTCGACGACAACCAGCTCATCCTCGCGTTGCGAAAGAAGTGCAGATTGAGAAAATCATCAGCAACATCAATATACCAGAGCCCACTAAGGTAGATGAAGCATTTTTGGAGCCTGAATGGATTCAAGCTATGCAAGAAGAATTACATCAGTTCGAGCTCAACAACGTCTGGGAACTGGTCAAACGTCCAGATCCTCGCAAGCATAATATCATTGGCACAAAATGGATCTATCGCAACAAGCAAGATGAAAATGGACTCGTGGTAAGGAATAAGGCACGACTTGTAGCTCAAAAGGCTACACACAGGTTGAAGGAATTGATTTCAATGAAACTTTTGCACATGTTGCTATACTTGAGGCTATTCGCATATTACTTGCTTATGCTAACCATAATGATATCATTCTCTATCAAATGGATGTGAAAAGTGCATTCCTCAATGGTAAGCTTGAGGAAGAAGTATATGTTGCTCAACCCCCAGGTTTTGAAGATCCAAAGAATCCTGACAAAGTCTTCAAACTCAATAAGGCTCTCTATGGCCTCAAGCAGGCCCCTCGGGCTTGGTATGATACTTTGAAGGAATTCCTCATGAAGAAAGGCTTCAAACCCGGTTCACTTGATCATACTCTTTTCACTAAATCTTATGATGGTGAATTATTTGTGAAAGTGCAGTATATCGACTAGAGGGGGGGTGAATAGGCGATTTTTGTGAAATGCTTCAAAACATGGTAGTTTCGAAGACAAAGGGTAAATCCAATCCTATTTGTATGCAGCGGAAAGTAGACTACCTAGACAAGCCATAGTCAGGTATTCAATAAAGTGAAAGCATGAAGACTAATAGCAGCTAGGCAGTAAGGATCAAGAGGGAAGAAAGAATGAAGCCAATCAGAACAAGTAGTCACACAGTGAAGTCAATCAGATAAGGCAGGCAGGCAATGACTTCACAACGTAAGACAGTAAGTAAAGGGAAGGAAAGGATAGAACCAGTAGTTCGGGGAAGACAGTGATTTGTTAGACCAGTTCCAGTTGCTGTGACAACTCTACGTCTGGTTAGTGTGACGCCCGAAGACCGACGTCCCAGAAGATTCCAGATGTTCCGGGTTCTCCCGTGTGTTTCGTTATGCTTGTGTTATTTAATTTTGCATTGCATCATGTCATCATGCCATCATGTCATATTTATTTTGCATCTCAACCTAATAAATTGTGTGGACCTTCGGTCCATTTAAATCGAGGGAAGGTGACTTCTCTTTATAACACATAAAAGCCTCTCAATATTATTAGGGAGCTATATTAAAAATATTCCATTCGTTGGAATTAACCCAACACACTTGCAAATTTCCCCATGTCTATTTCACTTCGAGTTTCTCCTTCAAAAACCCTCCCTATATTTCTTTTTCCGTTGTATCGAGGTTCTTCCAAAAACCCCTCCAACAATTTTATTTAATTCCTTACATTTTTGTGAGCCTAGGGAATTTTACCCTATGTCCTAATTTTATCCCTAGCCACCTCCTTCCTTTTCTTTTCTTCGGTGTTGTTTTCTGTTTTTTTGGGAAAACAACTGTTTAGGAGAGGGTTAGACCTACTGGGCCGGCCTCCCAGCGTCCAGACTCCAGCCGCACCTCCCTGGCCCAGTCTTTTGGCCCAAGGCCCGACTCCAGGCCACAGCCCGACCAAACCTTAGCGACCTCCCACCGAATCCCTTCGCTCCTGTTTTCCCTCAGCGCCGCCGCCGCTATTCCCTCGATCCCCTCATCCCTATCCCCTCGTCGCTCTCCTCTCGATCTCTTGTTCTCTCGGCCGAAACGCAGCACCCCCCCTCGCTTTTCCCTCGCGGGCCCCAAGCCCGACGCCCCTGCACCCGGGCGCTCGCCTCCAGGTCGCCCCGAGCTCTGCTCCTCCATCGCCATGGCTCCCCGCGACAAAGGCCAAGCCTCTGCTTCGTCTCCAGCATGAGCCCGCGCGTCCTCAAGCTGCTCCGCGCCTCTCTAGCACCGGCTAGGAGCCCCAGGCATCGAGCGCCTCGTCACCCCGAGCGCCCCGTCCTCTGCCTCCTCTCCAGCGATGCCGCGCCCGCCGCTTCTCCGCGCCAGAAGCTCGTCATCGCCGCCTCTTCCTCGCCTAGGCCGCAGCCCGGCACGCCCCTCCTCCATCTTCAGCGCCAAGGCCGCCGCTCCGCCTCGTCACCATGTCGACCAGCCGACGCGCCCGTTCTCTGCATCCGTCGCCCGTTCCCTGCGGGATCCGGCCGCCTTGCTGTTGCCGGCCCCGCTGTCCTCGTCCTCGCTGCTCCGAGACCGCCAAGTCCGTGCACGCTGCTGCCCTTGCCTCCTTGCTACCGTGTTGTTGCCTTGTTGCTGCTGTTTTTCTTTTCGCTAAGTGCCAGGTGGACATGTACAAATACGAGACCGAGTCCGGCATGTTCGACAAGTACCCCTCCGATGACAAGTACAACTACAAACGGGAACACCTACACGATGAGTCGCCCAAGTTCCACTACCGTCGCCCCGAAGATGTTGGGTTCATCAAGTCCCTCTCCGAAACGAACATGTACCACTACCGTCGCCCGGAAAAGATGGATGCGCCAAGTACATCTACGAACTCGACGCCCGAACGACTACCGTCGCCCCGAAGGCGCCCAATGCCGCGACAAGTACCACGACACGATAACGGAACGACTACTTCCTCTACGAACATGTACCCCGACTCCCGAGAACGACTCCTTCCTCTACGATCTCGAACCGCCCCGAAACGAGTGTTTCGAAGGTATAACCCCGAGACGTGCCCGTGATCGAATGTTTGCTTGTGTTGTATGAAATGCATCCCTTGTGTGCTCTATGTCCGTTGTGCCCTCTTTTGTCGCCGACCCGTGGAACCCGGTGACGGGATCTCCCCACTTTCTTCTTGCTTGACACACCTCCCGTCATCTTTTGCACCGGTCTCTCACCGAGTTACCGGAACCGAGATGTTGCGTTGCATCATTTTCGGATCGTTGCCGTGGCACCCTTTCTTTCCACCACGATGACTAATTCTCCTTATCATCTATATCTCTTTTAAGTCAACCTTTTAATAATTGCATAAACTTGATCATGTCATCCGCATCATGTTAACAACATTAATATGTTTAAGATGTGTGAATTGTTGTTGCTTTAAAATTGCTAAACATGCTCATGGGGATTTTACCGGAATTGTTGTTGTTATTTCCGGCCTCATTTAAAATGCCTAAATAGTGTAGTTTCTTTTTGCTTCACCTCTTGCCATGTTAAAAACATTTAATCTTGTCTTGTAAATAACGAGAGTCAACTAAATAATTAAAATGTGGTGTTTGGTCAATATGCAACTCGTTGCATATTGAGCTCCACTTAACTTGTAGTTTTGTTTGTGCATTTTGCCATGCCATGCATAACTAAACCGGACATGCATCATACTTGAATGTGCATCGTATGCCATGTTTATGCTTGTGTGTTTACCGTGTTGTTTGTTTCTTTCCGGTTTGCTTCTCTTGATAGCTTCGGTTTCGTTCCGGAGTTGTGAGGATTCTCTCGTCTGTGTTGCTCCGTCTTCTTCATGGATCCGTTTCTTCTCCCTTGTGGAATTCCAGGCAAGATGACCGAACCCGGATACCATTACTATCTTTGCCTATTGCTAGTAGTCTCGCTCTATAGTTTTGCCTCGATGCCCATGTCTTTCCTGTCAGCCTCCTATTGTAACCATGAACCTGTCTAACCACCCTACCTATGCAAACCATTGATTGGCTATACGTAGGATCGCTTAGCCCCTCTTATAGCATTGTTAGTTGCAGGTGAAGATTGAAGATGCTTGCTTCATGTTGAAGTTTGTTGGGTTATATCACACTATATAAATGCTTAAATAAAATCATCTATATATTGGCAAGGGTGGAAGGCTAAGCCTTTTGCTTGGTGATTTGTTCCACTCATGCCGTTAGGAACCGTATAAACCGGTGTTATGTTCCTTGATTATGCGTTCCTAACACGGTTGGGGTGTATGGGACCCCCTCGATAAACCGCTAAGTGCTAAGTCTTTTCCAGCAAGTCCCAACATTTGGTACTATTCGCCTAATAACTAATAAAACTTGCATAGGGACTAGCTATCCCTTTTATTTTAATTCAACAACCCCGGGCCAGTGCTCCACATGAGTGTTGGTCCGAAACGGGGGTTCTGCGGGGCCACCACGAGGAAACTCGAGGTTTGGTAAAAACCTGTAGAATCGCCCATCCGGTCGTGTCCTAAGACTAGATACGCGCGGCTACCTATCAGGGTGTCGACACGCCGGGAGGATTTGCTGGATTAGCCTTACCTTAGTTCGGAGTATCTTGAGCACGGGATTCCGAGAATACTCGGGTCTTCCCACCTTGGAGTTGCGACTCCGCGGATCGTGGGCTTGTCATGGGCCAAGTTGGAACACCCCTGCAGGGTTTCGAACTTTCGAAAGCCGTGCCCGCGGTTATGTGGCAGATGGGAGCTTGTTAATATCTGGTTGTAGATAACTGACACATTGTTCTAATACACTACCAGCGTGTGTACCGTGACTGTCAATTTCCGAATAGGGATTCGGGAGTTGAACACGGTGGGGTTATGTTTGTTGAGTTTTAGTTAGGATCACTTCGTGATCATCTCTCGACCGAGGCACTTCTCTTCTCGCTCTCTTTTGCGTAAGTTAGTGCTAGTGCTGCTGCAGACTCTTATTCTTTTCTTCAGCCTTATCCACACCCAAGGCTTAAATAGTCGTGTTACCCGGGAACGGGATTGCTGAGTCCTCTGTGGCTCACAGTTACTTCACCACACCAGATGCAGGTTCAGCCGAGTTTGAAGCAGGAGATGGGTCAGTACTTCACCAGGAGCTCGATGAAGAGTTTGGCTGTATGCTTGTGACGTTTCGACGATCAGTAGTGGTTCTTCTACTAGGATTCGATCCTGACCTGTGGCTTTATGTTGTTTTGGTATCTTTCTTTTGGATCTTCACCCGTAGTCGGGTTGTGATGTTTTGAATGATGTTTTTGCTTATGTAATGTATTGTGTGAAGTGGCGAGTGTAAGCCAACTATCTCCTTTTGCATTTTAATCCCTCTTTTACATGAGTCGTGCAAAGATACCAAACTTGAGATCATTCTAGGATGGGCTTATACCTTTAAGTCGTGCCTCGACACGTAGGAGGTATAGTCCCATCTTGGGCATTACAAGTTGGTATTCAGAGCCTTCTCCGACCTAGAAGCCCCACTGATTGATCGAATCGTTGACGGTTGAGTCTAGGCACACACTGAAAATGTTTTGAGTCCTATATTTATTTCGGAGAGTAGGATTTCTTTGCTCCTCATCCCTTTTCACTCTGGTGAGGACTCCTGACGATTACTCTTGCCTCTTCTACTTTCAAAAATTGCACCAAATTTTTTTTAGGATCTCGCGAGTATTGTTTGGATTGTTCCGATGTCTTTGTGACGAGAACATTGTTCTCGATGCCTCCTGTCATTAGGGGTTGTGGCAGTGTCCCGGGGAGTTGAGCTCTGAGGTGTTGTCGTCACAAATCCATCGCGGCAGTACTAGAATACTTAAGACGGCCGACATCGAAAACTCTCCTATGCGGTTAGTGGCAAGATAACCCCGACATCACCCAGTACTGGGGAGGTAGTTCGGGAGTATTGCCATAGCTTGTATAGTAGATGCGTTTCGAAGGTCCGAGGTAAACGGTTTCCGAGAACAACTGGTTATGTGTTGAAGGATGGATACAGCTGGATGTAGGTTTAGAGTTGAGTGCGCGGTGCTTCCCCTGTATCCCCAACACCTGATTGCATAACTGGAAACTTTCGGAAATTAATAGGTGGGTTCATCTAGTAGTTCTAGGCATTCTTCCAACGAGTGCATGATATGAAGTTCGGGGTTCTACATTGAGTGAAGTGGTTTTATGGGCTTGTTCCGATCGGGAGTTGCATCTTAAAGGGTCCTTGGCTATGCTGATCCGGGGATTGCAAAACCCTTTTGTAACACGTTCCATGAGCTTTCAGCACGAAGATGTGGAATGAAGCTTCTATCTTGTATTTGTTCTATCTGTTCCTTGTTCCTTTTTATTTTCATTTTGTTCTCCCAAGTGGCTTCTCGTCAAGTTGATGTACCTGCGGAATTCATTCGTTCAATTCTCTGTTCGGACAGATATGTTGCAACATAATCTTCTTCATAAACACATCTATCCTTGTTTTTGTTTTGATTCTGGTATTCGAGTTGCTTCGATGTCAAATGTTGATTCCATACCTTTACTAATCGGTGTTCTCATATTTCTATGGGAGTGCTAGTCCTTCTTGATCAATCAAGATTTTCATGTTAATACTTTTTCAACCGGTGTGCCTTCTCTTCAAGTTATTCCATACGGACGCCGTTGAGAAATCTGACGATTTGTCTGTTTCATTCATCTCAAGTTGTCTTTGTTTCCCCGCCCTCCCACCCTTCTTCTTCTTGGAGCCAGAAATTCTCAGATGAAATATCCATTTTATTCATCTGATGTTTCTTCATTCTTTTCCATCAATGTTCTTATCCGGTGCTTTATCGTGAAGATGCTCAACTGCTTCAAGTTCATCATTCTTTTGTTCTCAAATTCTGCCGGTGGATGTAATTCAAGATTTCGGTGTTGATCTTATCCTTTTCCTCATTTCACAATGCTTTCTTATTCCGGTGCACCAATTAATCATTCTCCTCTTGCTATTCATATCCGGAGTGCTGAATATTCATAATTCCATTCTTAATCCGTTCAAGCTATTTTTGAGGATTGTCATCTTATTCAAGCCATTTAATTCAACCGGTGCAATATCTCTTAAGCAATCTATTTCAACGGTGATTTCTTTGCGTGGGCCCTAACCCACAGGTCTTTTTCCAGGATCTTACCTGACTCTTCCAATTTTTCTGGAGTTATACTCAAATTCTTTTCAAAGTGTGACGTAGGAATGATCTCCATCAGTCACATGCCTTCTCCAAGCTTGTTTTCAATTATTTCCATCTTTAGCTCCACCTTCCTCTTGTCATTCGTCCGGAGTATCTCGAAATTCTTCATGGCATTTCTCGTCTTCATTCTCAACATTTGAAGATCGGAGAAGTGTTTCTCTTAAATCTTGGCCCGTTCTCTCAAGATTTTTCATGAATTCTTTTCTTTGTGTTCCTCCGAAGGCCATCATTTCAGAATATTTCTTCGTTCTCAGTTTTCAACTTCATCCTCCAAATATTCTTCATTGATGTCTCTTCGTTCGTCTCCATATTCTTACGGTGGCTCGTTCAAGATTACTCTTCCTTGTTTTCGTATCAATTCATTTGTTCTTTCATAATCCTACTGGTGGTTTGTTGAAGATTTATCCAAGCTTGTGCGAGTTCTCTCTTAATCCTTTCCAATGAGAATAAGTAGTTTGCCAAATCCTTTGGTTGTCATCAATTTAAATTGGTGAAGGAGATGCATGACATAATTCTTATTCTTATTCCTTCAAGGTGATTTAATCTCTTTTCCGGAGCTTGTTCATCATATCATATTCTCGGCCCTAAGTTCTTCATCTTGTTTTCTGGAGTTCCAAGTTATTTCTATTACATCATTTCAAAGCTCCATCTAATTCATCGCAGGACTTAAATCTTATTCTTTTCATCTTTCTTTTCTCATGCTTGTATTACCGGAGTTCTCTTGGTGGTTTATCATGTTTTAATTCATCCTCGAAGTCTTCATCAAGATTCTTGTTGGAGCTAAAGCATTCTTCATCATGCTTTACAAGTGTCATTCTTTCTACCTTATCTTTTCAGATGGTGTTATGTCATTCTTGACAATTCCTTCACGTTTCGTGATTCATGAGTATCAACAATGAGATATTTAAAACCATCATTTTCCTTGTTCAGGAGATCTTTTCAACCCTTTAATTATTCCTTGGAGTTATCTTGGGTTATAATTCACTTAAAGCTTTCCCTAAGGATTGTTGCTAATTGTGGTGCTTATAAATGACCCAAGTTCTTCATTTATCATTCCGGTGAAATAAGTTTTTCATCTCCTTGTTGATCTCAATCCAAGCAATTCGTTTCTGTTAGTGGCGGGTTGTCACCTCATAATTTGAGATGTTTTCCATAAGCCCACATGAAGCTTATTCGTTTCGTTGTTGATTTTCCATCAACCACATTCAACCCTTCTTTGTAAGGAGGATTTCCTAATTCATTTCTGGGAGAAGTTGTCTTTTTCTCCCCGTTCAATTCTTTCATTGATTATACGCTATTCTTTCATTCCGGAGGCATTGTGATGTTGCTCTCTTTAACCATCATCTCGTTTTTATCGAGATCATGTTCTTTCCTTGCTTGTCCATTTAACCGGAGTATTATGTCCTCTTTTCATGTTTTGCCTCTCTTTTTCAACCGGAGTGCTGTCTGAATTCTTTCTTACCCCTTGTGCCATTCTTTTAATTGTTCCGAAGGCTGTGTGTTGTTGTTTTCATCAAGTATCATTCCATCTCCTCAAATTCTTGTTAATTCCTTCCATTTTCAGACGGAGTGCTGTCCAAATTCTGTCATTCTTATTACTTGGCTATACCATTGCAGTTTCTTATTCTTTTGGTTCGTAAGCTCTTGTTTCATGTCTTTCAACCTACAAGGTTCTTGTAATGCTCCTTGTTCGTCTTTTCTAACGGAATGTTTTCATCTTCGTTCATGTCCTGGCAACATTCAAATTCTTGTGGTACCCCTTGTTCCTCCTTTTACCGGAGTGCTCTTAACTTCGTTCATCTCCGTTGCATTCTTTCTTTCAAGATTGTTCAACCTCTCAAGGTTCATGGTTTCACTCGTCTGTCAAAGAAGCAACTTTGTTTTACCTCTTCCTCTTCCGTTTTACCCGGTGCAATCTCTAGGATCTTGGGTCGAGATCCTCTGTTAGTGTGGGAGAGTTGTGACGCCCGAAGACCGACGTCCCAGAAGATTCTACATGTTCCGGGTTCTCCCATGTGTTTCGTTGTGCTTGTGTTATTTAATTTTGCATTGCATCATGTCATCATGCCATCATGTCATATTTATTTTGCATCTCAACCTAATAAATTGTGTGGACCTTCGGTCCATTTAAATCGAGGGAAGGTGACTTCTCTTTATAACATATAAAAGCCTCTCAATATTATTAGGGAGCTATATTAAAAATATTCCATTCGTTGGAATTAACCTAACACACTTGCAAATTTCCCCATGTCTATTTCACTTCGAGTTTCTCCTTCAAAAAACCTCCCTATATTTCTTTTTCCGTTGTATCGAGGTTCTTCCAAAAACCCCTCCAACAATTTTATTTAATTCCTTACATTTTTGTGAGCCTAGGGAATTTTACCCTACGTCCTAATTCTATCCCTAGCCACCTCCTTCCTTTTCTTTTCTTCGGTGTTGTTTTCTGTTTTTTTTTTGGAAAAAAACTGCTTAGGAGAGGGTTAGACCTACTGGGCCGGCCTCTCAGCGTCGAGACTCCAGCCGCACCTCCCTAGCCCAGTCTTTTGGCCCAAGGCCCGACTCCAGGCCACAGCCCGACCAAACCCTAGCGACCTCCCACCGAATCCCTTCGCTCCTGTTTTCCCTCAGCGCCGCCGCTACTATTCCCTCGATCCCCTCATCCCGATCCCCTCGTCGCTCTCCACTCGATCTCTCGTTCTCTCGGCCGAAACGCAGCACCCCCCTCGCTTTTCCCTCGCGGGCCCCAAGCCCGACGCCCCTGCACCCGGGCGCTCGCCTCCAGGTCGCCCCGAGCTCTGCTCCTCCATCGCCATGGCTCCCCGCGACAAAGGCCAAGCCTCTGCTTCGTCTCCAGCGCGAGCCCGCGCGTCCTCAAGCTGCTCCGCGCCTCTCTAGCGCCGGCCAGGAGCCCCAGGCACCGAGCGCCTCGTCGCCCCGAGCGCCCCGTCCTCTGCCTCCTCTCCAGCGACGCCGCGCCCGCCGCTTCTCCGCGCCAAAAGCTCGTCATCGCCGCCTCTTCCTCGCCTAGGCCGCAGCCCGGTGCGCCCCTCCTCCATCTTCAGCGCCAAGGCCGCCGCTCCGCCTCGTCACCATGTCGACCAGCCGACGCGCCCGTCCTCTGCATCCGTCGCCCGTTCCCTGCGGGATCCGGCCGCCTTGCTGTTGCCGGCCCCGCTGTCCTCGTCCTCGCTGCTCCGAGACCGCCAAGTCCATGCACGCTGCTGCCCTTGCCTCCTTGCTGCCGTGTTGTTGCCTTGTTGCTGCTGTTTTTCTTTTCGCTAAGTGCCAGGTGGACATGTACAAATACGAGACCGAGTCCGGCATGTTCGATAAGTACCCCTCCGATGACAAGTACAACTACAAACGGGAACACCTACACGATGAGTCGCCCAAGTTCCACTACCGTCGCCCCGAAGATGTTGGGTTCATCAAGTCCCTCTCCGAAACGAACATGTACCACTACCGTCGCCCGGAAAAGATGGATGCGCCAAGTACATCTACGAACTCGACGCCCGAACGACTACCGTCGCCAAGTTCCACTACCATCGCCCCGAAGGCGCCCGATGCCGCGACAAGTACCACGACACGATAACGGAACGACTACTTCCTCTATGAACGTGTACCCCGACTCCCGAGAACGACTCCTTCCTCTACGATCTCGAACCGCCCCGAAACGAGTGTTTTGAAGGTATAACCCCGAGACGTGCCCGTGATCGAATGTTTGCTTGTGTTGTATGAAATGCATCCCTTGTGTGCTCTGTGTCCGTTGTGCCCTCTTTTGTCGCCGACCCGTGGGAACCCGATGACGGGATCTCCCCACTTTCTTCTTGCTTGACACGCCTCCCGTCATCTTTTGCACCGGTCTCTCACCGAGTTATCGGAACCTAGATGTTGCATTGCATCATTTTCGGATCATTGCCATGGCACCCTTTCTTTCCACCACGATGACTAATTCTCCTTATCATCTATATCTCTTTTAAGTCAACCTTTTAATAATTGCATAAACTTGATCATGTCATCCGCATCATGTTAACAACATTAATATGTTTAAGATGTGTGAATTGTTGTTGCTTTAAAATTGCTAAACATGCTCATGGGGATTTTACCGGAATTGTTGTTGTTATTTCCGGCCTAATTTAAAATGCCTAAATAGTGTAGTTTCTTTTTGCTTCACCTCTTGCCATGTTAAAAACATTTAATCTTGTCTTGTAAATAACGAGAGTCAACTAAATAATTAAAATGTGGTGTTTGGTCAATATGCAACTCGTTGCATATTGAGCTCCACTTAACTTGTAGTTTTGTTTGTGCATTTTGCCATGCCATGCATAATTAAACCGGACATGCATCATACTTGAATGTGCATCATATGCCATGTTTATGCTTGTGTGTTTACCGTGTTGTTTGTTTCTTTCCGGTTTGCTTCTCCTGATAGCTTCGGTTTCGTTCCGGAGTTGTGAGGATTCTCTCGTCTGTGTTGCTCCGTCTTCTTCATGGATCCGTTTCTTCTCCCTTGTGGAATTCCAGGCAAGATGACCGAACCCGGATACCATTACTATCTTTGCCTATTGCTAGTAGTCTCGCTCTATAGTTTTGCCTCGATGCCCATGTCTTTCCTGTCAGCCTCCTATTGTAACCATGAACCTGTCTAACCACCCTACCTATGCAAACCATTGATTGGCTATACGTAGGATCGCTTAGCCCCTCTTATAGCATTGTTAGTTGCAGGTGAAGATTGAAGATGCTTGCTTCATGTTGAAGTTTGTTGGGTTATATCACACTATATAAATGCTTAAATAAAATCATCTATATATTGGCAAGGGTGGAAGGCTAAGCCTTTTGCTTGGTGATTTGTTCCACTCATGCCGTTAGGAACCGTATAAACCGATGTTATGTTCCTTGATTATGCGTTCCTAACACGGTTGGGGTGTATGGGACCCCCTCGATAAACCGCTAAGTGCTAAGTCTTTTCCAGCAAGTCCCAACATTTGGTACTATTCGCCTAATAACTAATAAAACTTGCATAGGGACTAGCTATCCCTTTTATTTTAATTCAACAACCCCGGGCCAGTGCTCCACATGAGTGTTGGTCCGAAACGGGGGTTCTGCGGGGCCACCACGAGGAAACTCGAGGTTTGGTAAAAACCTGTAGAATCGCCCATCCAGTCGTGTCCTGAGACTAGATACGCGCGGCTACCTATCAGGGTGTCGACACGCCGGGAGGATTTGCTGGATTAGCCTTACCTTAGTTCGGAGTATCTTGAGCACGGGATTCCGAGAATACTCGGGTCTTCCCACCTTGGAGTTGCGACTCCGCGGATCATGGGCTTGTCAAGGGCCAAGTTGGAACACCCCTGCAGGGTTTCGAACTTTCGAAAGCCGTGCCCGCGGTTATGTGGCAGATGGGAGCTTGTTAATATCCGGTTGTAGATAACTGACACATTGTTCTAATACACTACCAGCGTGTGTACCGTGACTGTCAATTTCCGAATAGGGATTCGGGAGTTGAACATGGTGGGGTTATGTTTGTTGAGTTTTAGTTAGGATCACTTCGTGATCATCTCTCGACCGAGGCACTTCTCTTCTCGCTCTCTTTTGCGTAAGTTAGTGCTAGTGCTGCTGCAGACTCTTATTCTTTTCTTCAGCCTTATGCACACCCAAGGCTTAAATAGTCGTGTTACCCGGGAACGGGATTGCTGAGTCCTCTGTGGCTCACAGTTACTTCACCACACCAGATGCAGGTTCAGCCGAGTTTGAAGCAGGAGATGGATCAGTACTTCACCAGGAGCTCGATGAAGAGTTTGGCTGTATGCTTGTGACGTTTCGACGATCAGTAGTGGTTCTTCTACTAGGATTCGATCCTGACCTGTGGCTTTATGTTGTTTTGGTATCTTTCTTTTGGATCTTCACCCGTAGTCGGGTTGTGATGTTTTGAATGATGTTTTTGCTTATGTAATGTATTGTGTGAAGTGGCGAGTGTAAGCCAACTATCTCCTTTTGCATTTTAATCCCTCTTTTACATGAGTCGTGCAAAGATACCAAACTTGAGATCATTCTAGGATGGGCTTATACCTTTAAGTCGTGCCTCGACACGTAGGAGGTATAGTCCCATCCTGGGCATTACAGTTAGGGAGGCTGAGATTCAACTCAGAAGACCACGTCTTCACCTTATTCCCCTTGAGCTAAGGACACCTAGTCCTCGCCCAATCACTCTGGTTAGTCTTCAAGGTAGACTTCCAAACCTTCACAGACTTCGTTCACCGGCGATCCACAATGACTCTTGGATGCTCAGAACGCGACGCCTAACCGGGTGGAGGAAACACAGTCCTCAAGTGTAATAAGTCTTCAGGTCACACAGACAGAAAGACTTCAGTGATGCCTAACACTCTTTGGCTTTGGGTGTTTTGGCTTTGTCCTCGCAAGGATTTCTCTCTCAAATGCTTCGGAGGTGGGTTGCTCTCAAACGACAAAAGCCGTGCAATAACTCCGAGCAGCCACCAATTTATGGTGTAGGGGGTGGGCTATTTATAGCCACTGGGCAACCCGACCTCATCTGTGTTCCAACGGTCAGATTTCAAACACTCACACGGCAACTTTACTTGGGCTACAAGTAAAGCTGACTGATCCAGCTCTGGATAAGATTTGCTCTCATTGTCTTTGCTCGAAGACATAGGATTTGGTTGAGCATCACTTCAGTCACTCTGACTTAGTTCACTTGGACCCCACTTAACAGTACGGTGGTTCCTATGACTCAACAAAGAAGAAAAGGAAACAACGAAACATCTAAGTCTTCGCGCTCCATAGTCTTCACACAATGTCTTCTCTTGTCATAGTCTTCAATAAGATTATCTTCATGTACCACCACTGTTGTCAATGTCTTCATACATTTTTAGGGGTCATCTCCGGTAGGTAAATCAAATTAATGAGGGACTACTACCTGTGTTATCCTGCAATTCTCAAAAACACATTAGTCCCTCAACCAGGTTTGTCGTCAATACTCCAAAACCAACTAGGGGTGGCACTAGATGCACTTACAATCTCCCCCTTTTTGGTGATTGATGACAAACTGGTTGAAGTTTTCAACAAGGATAAAAAGTATGTGAAATTGTAAAGGATAGAGGTATTGTCTTCGTAAGTAGCAAAAGGCTCCCCATGAAGATGTGCATATAGTTGATTTGCCTTTGAATGCAAATGCACATGGCAGGTTGTACTTGTGGAGATCCTCTTCAACTTATGAAGACAATTCATCATGCACAATTGATATGTCAAATATAATGATATGCATAATGAGAAATGGACGTCTGCAAAAATGACTAAGTGCGGAATATAACGTAGCACATGCGGAATTTATCATCGCATTACAAAGTAGCAGAAAACGTAGCATACGGCCATCAGTTTAAGTGTTACAACTGAAAGAACTAAATGTAGCAAAAACGAGAGTTGTAAGCACTAGGCAAAATATAATGCACCCGCCCATATGGACCCGCTTGAAGACTATCAACTCATATGCTTCTCCCCCTTTTGTCAGTAAGGACCAAAAAGGTCTGAAGACATAGAGCCTCTACTCGTTCCCAGGTGGAGCAGGAGAGGATGCAGGGTCAGCGTTGGTGTTTGGCGGTGCAGAAGTAGTTGGGGCAGTGTCGACACGCTCTGAAGTAGGAGGTGGTGAGGTAGCATCATCTTGATCATCTATCACCCTGGCGTCAACCGTTGCTGCGGAGGAGTAGTCAGAATCTTCAAGAGATGGAGTTCGACGCAGAACAACATTCCTTGGAGGAGTGTGGTCAAACTTGAATCTTTCTGTGAAGCCATCGTCTTGAAGATCCGCTTCAGCACTCAGCAGAGTTAAACTCTTCCATGACCTCCGACAGGTTTCATGAGCAACAAAGGCATTCTTGGTGGCAAGATTGCGAATGTGATTGACGTCCACCAAGAGGCTTTGCATCTGACGCTTCAGCCAGTAGTGATGCTTATCCTGTTTTTGATGGAGGGCAACCAGAAGCTCTCGCTTATTGAGAACATGAGAACGCTTCTGAGGCCTTTGGACAATGGTGCTCTCAGTGGCTTTAGTTTCAGCATGTCGAGGAAGACGAGTACGGCCAGCCAGAGGATAAACGCGAGAGACTGCTGGAACTCCTTCAATTTGCTGAGTGAAGCTCTGGTGATCAGTGTTGTGAAGACTAACAGGCTCTTTGGCAGGCTCTTGGTATATAGCTTCAGCTGACATATCAACTTCTGGCAAGAATATATGATGGTTGCGAGCAGAAGGCTGATAGGTGATAGCTGAATGAAGCTTGATGAGGCGCATAATCCATGGAGCATAGAACTTCAGACCAAACAGATTAGAGCCAGACATAGCCAACTGTCGGGTGAAGAAATCTTGAGCATTGAAGCTGATGCCATTAAAGATATAGAAGACCAATGTCTTCATTGTGCCTTCAAGCTTGGCTGATGAAGAATGTCCTTTGACAGGCCATAGAGTACGCCTGATGATATGATAGATGGTGTGTGGCAGATACTCTAGGTCTTCAACAAAGAATTCCTTTGGATATTGGCATCGCTGGGCAAAGGCTTCATCATGCTTAGCATTTGGCTTATGTTGGGCTTGCGCTTCTGGAAGATACTCTCCAAAGCTTCATTGTGCAATTGACAGCCAGGTTCATACAATTCTCCTGGAGTGGGCATGCCAGTAAGCTCAATGAGATCAAAGGCTTTGGCTTCATGATGGACATTGCCTGTCATCCACTCAAGGACCCATGTCTTCGGATCCCTGCTGTAGCCTCAAATGTGGAGCGTTGCATAGAATTGCAGGAGTAGCTCTTCATTCCAATGCTCCTTGTCAGTCACAAAGTTGAGTAGGCCAGCATCACAGAAGCAATCAAGACCTTCCTCCAGACAGGGTTGTCGGTGTACAAAAAGAGGGCTACACTTTTTGTACCCCTATGACTGTGCACGGGCAGTCTGAGCCGCGGGCACCACCACACCAAGTATGGCAAGGGAGGTGAGCCGGGGTAAGACCAAAGCTTGATGGAGACTGGAGCAATGCCAAGAACAAGACCACAAAGAGAAAAGGGACAAAGCGGCTTCCCCCGGCAAGGTCCTTGCCGGGAGCCGGCTCTGGCGGCCCCGGCAAGACCCTTGCCGCGGTAGCTCGCCCCGCGCCTATGGAGCGGATCACCCTTGAGTCCTCCGCCCCCATGGGGCGAGGATTCAGGAGATATCCCCGTGGTGGCATGCAGATCTTTGTGAAGACATTCAAGATCAGATACAAGTTAAGAAGACGACGACCCTTGGCAGGATTCCAGCCAAGGAGAACCATAAGGCCTCCGGCGAGCACCTTGCCGGGGATGACAGCAGGCGCCACGGTAGGACCCTTGCTGGAACCCCGGCAAGGCCATTGCCAAGGACACCCACGGGGCCACCGTCAGGCCCGCACCAACTGGGTTTCCACCGACCCACACAGCTGCCGACCCAACCAGCTGGACAGGCTCCTGCGTGGCAACCCATAGATCTTCGTGGAGACCCGCCGTTGCGCCACCTCAGCTGCCTGTCTGCCTACATGGCACCTCAGGCACCGCTGGCCAGGGCACGTGTCAACACGAGGAGGAGCGGCGACGGACAAGGCGGACGTCTCCCCTCGTTCCCGATAAAGCAGGGACACCTAAGCTAGGCGCATTAAATGCACCTTGTCCTGTAATGCGAGGGATAACCTCGCATCACTTTACCCTTTCCACCTTCTGTGTGCCACTGTGGTGACCCCTTTTTCCTATAAAAGGAGGCCCGAGGCAACCAGGAGGAGGAGTCGGCTTTTTAGAACTCCTCACGACTCTGTTGGAGCTCCTCACTAGCTGAAGAACACAAGCATATAATCCACCGAAGCAGGAGTAGGGTTTTACGCATCTTTGCGGCCCGAACCTGGGTAAAGCGACCGTGTCCTGACTGTTAGATCCGCTCTTCTCTCAACCCCACGCCCCGCAACAGTAGTAGGGATTCTTGTGATCCCATAGGTGTCGATCCAAATACACCGACATCTTTGGCGCGCCAGGTAGGGGGGCGCAGTTGTGAGAATCGGCTCTAGTGGTTGGCCCGACGCTCTCTCGTCTTCGTGGCCCTTTGAGGAGGCCGGAAGACCCGCGCTCGAGTGACTACAAATAAAAGCTAAGTTACATCGAACCTTGGATATTTCTACCCTATTGTTTAAAGTTATTATCCTCGGAGCTGTCATTCTTTGTGCAAAAAGAAACCTGCACGCAAATGGGGTCCTTCTCGATCGGCAACGTCTTTGTTCTGTTTCGAGTCTGCTCAACAGTTCAGACGGCTGCGTTGGAAACGGTAGGGTAGCCTTCTGCAACTGACAAAGATCTCGACTCTGACTCGAGTCAAACTCGACAGTTCGAGCAGCTGCGTTAAGAGCGGCAAGGTGGCGGACCCGGCAGCACACTCGCCCGGCAGGCCAATGGGGACCCGTCCCCAAGATGCCGCCTTGGGTATTTCGCACCGGCAAGCCTACCCAGTTAACATAGGGTGAACACACAAAGAGGCAGCAAACAGGAAAATAACATGCATGATTCTGAAGATATTTCAAAGTTATATTACATCATGCCATCGCTGCGGTTCTAACTAAAGATAAAATTTGTCTTGGTCATGAACCCGCAGCGGCAAGGGAGAACGGGATGCCTAATCCCGGCGCTGGCCCTCCACCCTCTTGATTTCGTCGATGCGGCTGATGACGGGCTTGATGCGCTCCTTGAGCGCCGTGAGGTTGGCATCCTCCGGCAAGCTGTCCATCGCGGCTTCGAAGTCGAGGTCGGGGTTCCAGAACGCCACCTTGGTGAGGACCTTGGTCATGATCCCCCGGCAGAGGCGCCGGGCCTCCCCGGCGAGCGAGGCCGTTCTGTTGGAGTGAAGATCAGTCAAGGCACTGAGGACGCCCTCGAAGAACAGGGTCAGCTTGGCGTTGACGGACCCGCTCCATTCCGGGGCGTACCTCACGTTTGGCATCCCCATGAGGGCCAACTATGAGGTAACCCTGCCGGCGATGTCCTCCAGCCGACTGATCCACCTGTTCTCCTCCATCACGTATTCTTGGTGGGAGGTGCCCTCGTCCGCCCGCAGCTGCTTCTCCTCCTCCAGGCTCTTGGCCAAGGACTCCTCCCGAGTAGAGCTCTCCGCCAACATCTTCTCGAGATTCTCCAGCCTCAGCCTGAGATCTCTGATGGAGTTTTGCGCCTCGGAGAGCTCCCCAGTCCTGCTGATGATCGCTCCCTGCGCCTCTGTCAAGGCGCAGTTGAGCCTGTTCTTCTCGTCGGACAGCCTGAGGGCCTGCTCCTTCAGCCCGTCCCGTTCCACCTCCAGCTCTTGTACCTTGCCGGTGTGGGCCAGAGCCTAGGCATCGAGCGCCTCTTTGTGCCTCTGCCTCAGCTCACGAGTCCGCCGCTCGACAAGAGCCTCGAGCTCCTCGTCCTTGCCACGGAGCGTTGCGACAAGCTTCGCCTCACGCGCGGAGAGGTCTTCTTCCTGGGAATCGAGGGCGGCTTGATGCTGGTTCCGGGCGGCCTTCACCGCGGCAGCCAAGTTCGCTGCCTCTTCCTGGGCCTTCTCGATGTCGGCCATCTTCATGATGAGCTCTGCATTACACTTGGCCAGTTCTTCCTGGAAGGCCGTCTGCTCCTCGCGGACCTGGTGGAACCAGGTTTGCGCCTCAGCGACGCGCGCCTGGAAGTCCACCTCCGCATCGTCTACCGCTGCCGTTCTGGACTTAACTTTGTCCAGACGGGCACGGTAGAGCGCCCGGAGCTTCCGAAAGTTGGCCCCCATGGCCCGGAAGAGCTGCCCTTCTGGAGAGCCGTCGCCGCCAGCGCCCGGTTCATCAACGACCTCGAGCCCGAAGGCAGCGAGCACCTCGCCATCAAAGACTTCCCCTCCGGCAGGCGCCCGGGAGCTCGACGCCCCAGCAAGATGGACGAAGAGGTTGTCGCCCACCTTCAGATACATGCCGGGTCCCGAGGTCGCGGAGGAAGAAGGCTGATCATCAATCGCCTCTTCCTCGGTTGTGGCCTTGCCGGCCTCCCCGGCAGGCCGACCGCCGGCACCCTCGGCGGCACCCTTGGCGGCATCCTCAACGGCCTTATCCACGGCGGCCCCGGTGGTGTCCTTGGCGGCCTCCTCGGCGGCAATCTTGTCGGCCTCCGCCGCGGCCTCCTCAGCAACCTCCTTGATGACGGCGTCCACGTCCTCCGCATCCGTTGAAGGAGGTCCTGGGCCGTGATAGGGATAATGAAGTCAAGAAAAAGCGCAAGGGAAAAGCAAAGACAAAAGGCAGGTGACTCACCAGCGCCAGGTTGTGAAGCGGAAGTCCCCTCCTCGCCGGTGTCAGGCGCCGGGGCCGGGGCACCAGCGCCCAAGTTCCCCTCTTCCTCCATGCGCGTGGGCTCCATGCTTGGTGCCCTTGCTGGGGACGCCCCTCGTGGTGGCGTGGTCGATGGGGGTGGTGTGTTGGGAGTAGCCCCTTGCGGCTCCTCCTACTGCTGCTCCCGTCCTACAGAACCGGCAAGGTCAGCACCTTTAGCATCCAACGCCTACTGCATGTCGAGCGAGAAGAGGTTGGCGGACTTACGCTGGGGGCTGTGCCGGGGGCTGCCGTCGGAGCTGCTCAACACCACCAGTGGTGTCCCTGAAGCCCCAACCGGGGGCTGGCTGCTCGCCGAAGCCTTGGCCCTCTTTACCCTCTGGGCCAACGTCTCTACGTCCCTGAAGAAGCAAGAACAAATCAAGATGAGTGGCATGGTCTAGGAAGATGGAAATGACGATGAGGAATGGAATACTTACTCGTCGTCCATCTCCTCCTCCTCCGCCATTTTCCTCTTCCTCTTCGGGCTGAGGGGCCCGAGGTCGAAGGGGAACTCCGCGTCGCCCTTCGAATCGACGTCTACCGGGGGAGGCGAAGAAGGGGGTGGAGTTTGTGCATGCCTCGACGAAGAGAGAGCTGCCGCTTTCTTCTTCTCGGCGGTCTTCGTCGACCTCTTCGCCGCCGTGGTCCTCGTGAGGCACCCGGACCCCTCCAGGGCCAATTGAGGATGCGTAGTCTTGCCGGGCCGGACCGGCTCGCCGGAACAGGCCCGCCGCAAGACTCGCCCTCTTCCCCCTGGCTGGTGTCGGGTCAGCCGCCACCTCCTCCTCCTCCGACGACTCGTCGGCCGCGTCTTCAACCAGTGGAGCTCCGGTGCTGGTGCTGCTAGCCTCTCCGGCAACCGCCGCCCACTAGGCGAACTCCTTCTCCTCCGCAGCCGCGGCGTCCTGGTCCTCCATACCTCTGGCGCTGCCGGCCTCCCTGATGAGTTGTGCCTCCTTCGCCCTAGCGGCGATGTAGTCCAGCTCCTCCGGGGTGGTGTCCCTGACAAGCCACTGCTTGGCGTCAGGATCGACGCACACCTCGACCAGAGTGTCAAAGAACTGCTGCACGACCTCGTCCTCTGGCTCCTGCCAGCTCGGGACGGGGCCGTGCGCGCTGCATTCCAGCATCATGGCGACGATCTCAGACTGGCGCGAATTGTTGCACAGCGGGACCACCCCCGCTGGCAGCTTGAAGAGCGGCCCCTTGACGTCCTTGCCGGCCTTTGCGGCAGCCTTCGCAGCCTTGCCGGTCCGCTCGATCTCGCCATCGTGACCCACATCTAGTTGGAAGAGCCGCTGACAGAAATGGGCGTGTCCCATCACTTTGAGGTTGTGGCTGAGGCCAGGGCGGAGCCGCATGACGTCGACCGGGTTCCTGAAGAGCCAGGCTGGCCTCCCCTTGTTGTGCAGCGGGGCGATCCGACGGCAAATGAAATCCTCCCCGATCATCTCTAGGGTGAGCCCGGCCTGGACGAGCCGGTTGAACCTGGTGAAGGCAACAGTGAGCCTCCCGTCGGCGGCGTCGACGTCGCTCCAGTCGCTGCCACGAACCGGCGGCGCCCGGCGGACCCTGCAGAATGTTGGCGGCTCGTCTTCCTCGATCCAGCACCATCGGCCGCGCCATTCGTCCGACCTCTCCTTCACGGCGCCCTCTGGGTACACTACCTTGGGTCTCGGAATCCAGGTGATGCATCCAGAGACTGCGCCTCCCGGCTGGATCCGAGGGGTGAAATAGTGGCGGAAGAGCTCCGTGTTGGGCTGGACTCCGACAAAGCCCTCGCAGAGGTGCGCGAAGAAAGCCATGCACGCCACCGCATTTGGGGTAAAATCTAAAAGGCGGAAGCCAAAGGTGTGCATGACGTCACAGAAGAAATCAGAGAAGTGGGGACACATCCCGCAAGAGAAGTAATCAACAAAGAAAGGGTACCGATTTGCGCCAGGCGGGGCGCAAGCGGCCGGAACGACGCGTGTTGCCGAATGGCCCAAGTCTTTCCCCCCCGTCTCCACCCCCCAAAGGGGTTTGAAGGCGGCCCGGAGCTCGAAGACATCAACCGATGACGGGATGAAGAAAGCGGCCTTCGTCCGATCCCCCGTAAACGCGCCCTCCGGCGGCGCCACAGGCCCAGCGCCCTTGGCCGCCCCTTTGCCCTTGGCGGGTTTGGACGCCATAGCGGCTAAGTGGGAGGGCTGAGGGAAGGAGATGGCAAAGCAACAACGACAGGCGACGGCAAAGGCTTCGGAAGGAAGGAAGAAAGGGAACAACGGCTCTGAGATTGGAAGATGCGTGAGGAAAATGGAGGAAGTGAGCAGCGCGCTCGCGGTTATTCCTTTTTATGGGGGAAAACGCGAGACGCCTCCTTTCGCATTTACTATGATGTGACACATGCCTGCGGAAACCGCCCCACGCATGCAGCCCACGTCACGCACGCCCCTCCACCCTGCGCCGCGCGCGCGGGTCGTGGGAGGCGCAGCGTGCGGAAAATTTTACCACGGTGAAAACCGCCCTGCATGCCCGCGCACCGTTCTGGGCCTGGCCCAACAACGTGTCGCGCTTATGTGTGGCCCAGGCCCGGGGGCTCCTGTCGGTGTACAAAAAGAGGGGTACACGTTTTGTACCCCTTTGACTGTGCACGGGCAGTCTGAGCCGCGGGCACCACCACACCAAGCATGGCAAGGGAGGTGAGCCGGGGTAAGACCAAAGCTTGATGGAGACTGGAGCAACGCCAAGAACAAGACCACAAAGAGCGAAGGGATAAAGCAGCTTCCCCCGGCAAGGTCCTTGCCAGGAGCCGGCTTTGGCGGCCCCGACAAGAGCCTTGCCGCGGCAGCTCGCCCCGCGCCTACGGAGCGGATCACCCTTGAGTCCTCCGCCCCCATGGGGCGAGGATTCAGGAGATATCCCCGTGATGGCATGCAAATCTTTGTGAAGACATTCAAGATCAGATACAAGTTAAGAAGACGACGACCCTTGGCAGGATTCCAGCCAAGGAGAACCACAAGGCCTCCGGCGAGCACCTTGCCGGGGATGACAGCAGGCGCCACGGCAGGACCCTTGCCGGAGCCCCAGCAAGGCCCTTGCCAAGGACACCCACGGGGCCACCGTCAGGCCCGCACCAACTGGGTTTCCACCAACCCACGCAGCTACCCACCCAACCAGCTGGATAGGCTCCTGCGTGGCAACCCACAGATCTTCGTGGAGACCCGCCATTGCGCCACCTCAACTGCGTGTCTGCCTACATGGCACCTCAGGCACCGCTGGCCAGGGCGCGTGTCAACACAAGGAGGAGCGGCGACGGACAAGACGGACGTCTCCCCTCGTTCCCGATAAAGCAGGGACACCTAAGCTAGGCGCATTAAATGCACCTTGTCCTATAATGCGAGGGATAACCTCGCATCACTGTACCCTTTCCACCTCTTGTGTGCCACTATGGCGACCCCTTTTTCCTATAAAAGGAGGCCCGAGGCGACCAGGAGGAGGAGTCGGCTTTTTAGAACTCCTCATGACTCTGTTGGAGCTCCTCACTAGCTGAAGAACACAAGCATATAATCCACCAAAGCAGGAGTAGGGTTTTACGCATCTTTGCGGCCCGAACCTGGGTAAAGCGACCGTGTTCTGACTGTTAGATCCGCTCTTCTCTCAACCCCGCGCCCCGCAACTGTAGTAGGGATTCTTGTGTTCCCATAGGTGTCGATCCAAATACACCCACAGGGCAGTCCAGCAATAGCTTCAGTGTAAAGACGCATATGGGGGAAAATGCGCCCTTGATCATAGAGTACTCTTGAGTAATAACTGCACTGCTGATGGCTCCAGAACCTATCTGATGATATTCTTGGCTTGGAATATGGGTTCTTGGCGCTGTCAAAAAATGTGTTGTGTGCAGTGAAGCTATTGGCATTGAATGACCCTTGAGAGGTGGCAATTCCTGGAAACCTTGGCAGTCTTGGCTTAGGCTTCTGAACCTGAGGCCTGTGCTCAACATGATGGTCAAACTGAGGACCAGCAGCAGGTGGTGGAGTCAGAATGGACCATCGGACAGTGATGAGCTGATCATCTTGGTTGTAAGCTTGCTCAATTGTATGGGGCCTTGGAGGCGGAACAGGAGCAGAGGCAGTGGCTTCAGGCTGCAGATTTGCTTCAAGTGCAGCACTTGCTTCAGGCGCCATCACTTCAGGCACCACTATGACTTCAGGTGCAACACTTGCTTCAGCCATGACCACGTCATTGGCTTCAGTGTTGGTGGTGGCAGCCTCTGAATTTGTAACCTCCACTTCAGGAGCTGGAGGGTCGGACACGTTCTCCTCGAGAATAGGGGATGTGGCAGCACGTGCTTCTTCTTCTTGGGGTTGTTCTTTTGCTTGGGGTGGTTCTTCTTCGGCTGATGGAACCAGAATATCTTCAGCCGCTTTGGCTTCAGATTCTGAGAGGTTCACAGTAGGAGCAACATCAGGAACAGATTGTTGCTCTTCTCCTTCTGGAACACTTGGGGTGACGACTTGAGGCCTTGGTCCTTTGTGAAGCCTGCGAAATGCTGGCAATGCCTAAGGGGATGGAGTTGATTGGGCCTCAAAGTCTTCATCTTCAAGCACCGAACTGGTGACTTGAGTTGGTTGGGGAGTTGCTGGTGTATCTTGTGGGTGATCAGCCCACGAGTCATCCTGTGCAATTGGCGTCAATGGACGACCAATGCTGATGCGTTCGCTGTTCGTAAGAACAGGCGAAGATTCCACGTTGTATTCGATCTGAGGAAGAACTACATCATCTTCAACATTGTCATGAGGACCAATGTCTTCAGCAGCGGTTGGGTCAACAGCTGGAATGTCTTCAGCCTCTGTAGGAGTAGGCTCATGAACTGTCATGCGACGTTCTCGGTGTGTAGATGCAAGGCGAGCAACTGATATGGGCTCGACGAAGATGGGCTCTGTGGAAGCAGCCTTGTCCTTCTTTGTCTTGCGCTTCTTGGTGGGTGGAGCTTCATTAGTAGTTTGCTTGCGCTTGTGAGCTTCAGCTTCAGCCACCTTTGTCTTCTTGATCTCTGAAGCGGCTGGGGTGACCTTAGGCTTCGTGCCAGTCATGCTGGCAGGGAAGACAATGCTAGGCATTTCCTGCCTGGATTCTTCAGCATCGGGCACGAGTTGCTTCTTCTTCTTCTTGGCAACCATCCTAGGGTCAATGCCAGGACGCCCAAGGGCCTTGCGCTTTTTAGCTTCATTATATGCTTGAACGCATTTGACAGCCAAGGCCTTGATTCGCTCACGAGAACCTTTAGCTTCATCATGCCTATTGCGAAAGGCTTCCTTGAGCTCATGCATCATTACTTTGAAGTTCTGAATCTGTTGGACGCTGAGCTTGTCCACATGCTTCTTGAACTGAGCCTTTTCATAATCAATCTTTTGCTTCAGCTCAACAATTTTCAGAGCAAGAGCTAGCTCAGAAGCAATGGCGCCATGGAAGGAGACGCTGAGGCCAACTGGAAGTTGCAGATCGTCGAAGCTGAGGTTGGGGGTGTCAAACCATTCATCAATGAAATTGTTGAGCACTTCCACGTAGAAGAGCGGCAAATCATTGAAGATTTATGCATCTTGCTTGCTCTTGATCAATTGCTCTAGAGCATCGTCACCAAGATCTTCATCGCTCGAGAGATCAAAGGCTTCATTGGCAGTCTTCAGAACATCGTCAGGAGTGAGAGCTGGACTGGGGTTGTGCGAGGGCTTCTTCCTTAGCTGTCTGCTCTTGGAGATGCGAGAGTGCTCCTCAGACTGCACACTTGGTGCTGGTGGAGCAGTGGCCAAAGGCTTCACTCTAGAAGCAATTGGTGGAGTGGTCTTTGAAGCCTTGGATTTCTTCTTCTTCTTGGGCTTCGGAGTTGCACGCGCTTCATCAGAATCAGCGTCATCTGCAGGTTGATCCACATCCGCCCCTTGAACACTGATGTGACTGATGAGGCCTTCTAGGTTGTAGAAAGGCCCAGCCAGGTTTGGTTCAGCTTCGCGCGTGCCATCAACACAGGGCGCAGAGGGGCCGGGATTGAAGTCCAATCCCCAGTTCTTTTTGTTCTCTTTGGCTGAGTTCTTGGCATATTGAAGATTTCGCTTGAACAAATTGTCGTCGCAACACCAGAGCAGAGAAGAAGGATCGGCATCAGCAGGTTGAGGCCCTCTGACCATGCAAGGGTAGAAGGCTTGAGCAATGGCTTCAGCTTGAGTCTTGGGTGGAAGATTTTTGTAGGTAATATCTCCCCATGGATGCTTGATGTCGTTCTTTTCAGCATACTCTTGGGTCACAAACCTGTACTTGAACCACTGTTCAGCCCAATATCTTTGAATCCATTGGATTCGTGTCTTCCTCTGATTGTAGTCCTCCTCTGGATCAGTCTTGTACATCTCACTTAGATCAGGAGGCAAATCTTTAGAGGTGTTGCCACGGCGCTGTCTGCCACCCTTCCTAACTGACTTGTAAGTTGCCATTGGTTTCAATCTGAAAGGTTTTAAACTGAATGGCTTCAACACTGGCAAATGCTTCGGTCTGCTGGTCAGACAGGAACTGGCTTCAGGAGAGTGAATGTGACGCTGTAAGAATTCTGCAAATGAATGCAGACTATGAGAACCAAGGGATTCTCCCACGGACATGTACCTGTGATAGCATTAGAGATGCGAGGGAAGGGGAAGAGGTCATATGCATTCTCAGAAGCTTTAGAAGATAAATAAGTTTAGAAGACTTTGACCTCATAGCGCGAAGACATTCACTTATATGATGAGAGTTGGTTCCAGATTTGTACGAATCCATGAATAGGTACAAGTGAGGAATCTAACTATGTTTGAAGGATATGTGAATGTACTAGGCAAGATAAGAGATGCAGACATGATAGATCTATATATGTGTAGGCAACAACTTCTTGTGGTAAAAGTGATGAATCTTTCTGGATCAAGAAGATGGTAAAAAGAGAGATTAATTTACCACACGATGAACTGCTTAGACGGAGAGGAATTGGATGTCGAGCAGTTCGATCTTCCGTGCCCTAACTTGGCGACGGAAGACAGCTACGGCGACGGCGGGGTAGACGATATCCGCGGCCGGCGTGAAGACGGTGTCGACGAGGTCGCGGCAGCGAAGCGCTTCGTCGCCGGCGTCGTCGAGAGCTAGCGGAGGTGCTAGGGTTGGTCGAGGTGGAGAGGTGGTAGAAGAATTTTTTGACCATGATGGGACGTGCATTTATAAGCACGGGAGACGGCACAACGCAATTACGCAGGTGCCCCTGACAGTTCACATCTGAGGGACACGTGGCGGACATGTAACACATTGGGAGTTGTCCCACGATCCCACGTACGCCACGACTGTCGGAGTGGTCGTTCCGGCTTCTCCGGGTTTCAGGCATAAAGGATGGAGCATTAAAATCAGATTTAAAGTTTGTCTCCGTATCTTCTGTTGACAAGGATGCAGAGAAGATATTCGACAGTTCCAATAGAATGCATATGATTTGGATAGATAGAGTTTGAGGTGAGGAAGCATAGAGAGGTTAGGGTCCGATCACATTCACTTAATTGAAAAGATTCAAATAAGAAGACATAGCTATAAGTGAATGCTGTATATATATATATATATATATATATATATATATATATATATATATATATATATATATATATATATATATATATATATATATATATATATATATATATATATATATATATATATATATATATATATATATATATATATATATATATATATATACAGCCGGTATATTCTCATAATATTGTGAGAATAATATTCTCATAACACTTCCGCACTGCACGCACAACGCGAGTGTAATGCCCAGGATGGGACTATATCTCCTACGTGTCGAGGCACGACTTAAAGATATAAGCCCATTCTGGAATGATCGCAAGTTTGGTACCTTTGCACATCTCATGTAAAAATAGGGATGGAAGCGTAAAAGATAGTTGGCTTACACTCGCCATGTCACACAATTCATTACATATCCAAACATCATTCAAATAAACATCACAACCTGTCTAAGGGTGAAGATCCAAATGAAAAATACCAAACATATCATTAAACCACAGGTCTGAATCGCCCCTAGTAGAAACCTCTACTGATCGTCGGGATAGTGCACATAGTAACGGCTACGGTCCTCGTCGTACTCCCAGTACAGCTCGATACCGTCACTTGAATAGATCGCCCGAGTACCTACATTTGGTGTGGTGTAGAGTCTGTGAGCCACAGAGGACTCAGCAATCCCGTTCCCGGGTAACACAACTATCCAAGCCTTGGGTGTGGAACAAGGCTGAAGAAAGAACAAGAGGTTGCAGCAGCACTAGCACTAACTTACGTAAAAGAGAGCGAGAAGAGAAAAGCCTCGGAAGAGAGATGATCACAAAGTGATCCTAACTAAGCAAATCAAACATAACCCCACCGTGTTCACTTCCCAAACCCCTTTCGGAAAATGACCGTCACGGTACTCACGCTGGTAGTGTATTCTGAACATGGGTGTCAAGTTTTCTACAACCGGATATTAACAAATTCCCATCAGCCACATAACCGCGGGCACGACTTTCGAAAGTTCATAACCCTGCAGGGGTGTTCCAACTTGGCCCATGACAAGCCCACGATCCGCGGAGTCGCAACTCCAAGATGGGAAGGCCCGAGTATTCTCGGAATCCCGTGCTCAAGATACTCCGACTAAGGTAAGGCTAATCCAGCAAATCCTCCCGGCGTGCCAACACCCTGATAGTAGCCGCGCGTATCTCGTCTCAGGCCACGACCGGATAAGTCATCCTACGGGTTTTTACCAAACCTTGAGTTTCCTTGAGGTGGCCCCGCAGTCTGCTCATTTCGGACCAACACTCATGTAGAGCACTGGCCCGGGGTTGTTGATTAAGAAGAGGGTTAATTACTCCCTATGCAAGTTTTTAGTTATTAGGAAAATAGTATCAATGTTGGGACTTGCTGGAAAAGACTTAGCACTTAGCGGTTTATCAAGGGGTCCCATAACCCCAACCGTGTGAGGAACGCATAATCAAGGAACATAACACCGGTTTATACGGTTCCTAGGGCGGCATGAGTGGAACAAAACACCAAGCAAAAGGCTTAGCCTTCCACCCATTACCAATATATAGATGATTTCATTAAGAGTTAATATAGTGTGATATCCCAACAAGCTTCAACAAGAAGCAATATTCTTCAATCTTCTCCTGCAACTAACAATGCTATAAGAGGGGCTGAGCGAAGCTTACTTAGGCAATCAAAGGTTTGCATAGGTAGGGTGGTTAAACAGGATCATGGTTACAATAGGAGGCTGACAGGAAAACATGGGCATCGAGGCAAAAGCTATAGAGCGAGACTTCTAGCAATAGGCAAAGATAGTAATGATATCAGGGTCAAGTCATCTTGCCTGAAGAGTCGTCGATGGGATCATAAGAGAGCTCCTCGTTCTCAACCTCGGTAGTAACCTCGTTCTCGTACTCGGTCTCGGCTTCCGGCTCTACTGAAGACAAAACACACGAGGCACGAAAATCAACAAGATGCAATGCGCAAACCACATGATGCATGGCTGATGCACTAAGGAAGCACTACAGATGCACTTAGGAAGCACAGAAAGTCTACATAGGAAGCACAGAGATACAACACAAGGAGCATGGCAATATGCATCAAACAAAATACTTCAAAACATGTCATCAATAGGATATTATGAATCTACATGCAAAAACACACAAGTTACATATAGGACTTGGTCAAAACGGAGCAACGGGCTAAAAGATACACCCGAAACAAGAAACATGCACAAGCTGAAATTAACAGCCACATAGCAACTTCGGAGAAAGAGATAAATAGTCTACAGCACTCAAACATCATGGCAAGGAGCATGGACATAAAGTAGACATCTCCTACAGCAAACAATTCCATTTGAGCATCTCCAATGGAGGCATGGATCAATAGCAACAAGCTATGACATTTTGAACTTGACAACAAAATCCTGACAGCAGTATTTTATAGCAACTTGGGAGCAAGAGTTAAATATGCTACAACCACCCAAATGAGCATGTGAGAACATGAATGGATAGCCAACAACTTATACAACAAGGAATCATCAAGAGTCACCCCAAAACTATCATGGATTTGCCTAGAACAACAAGCAAACATGGCATCTGGAAATTACAGATTCCAGACTTAGTGAAATTTCACTAAGTGTTAAAACAACAGTAACATCATGGCATGTTTGTAAGCAAGTTTAAGTCACCTCAAAGTATAACATGGCAAGGGGTAAGCACCACAGTAAAGTACACATGACGGGGAGTCCAAAACATCTAAGCATGCAACAAGAGGACAACCACATCAATAGCAACGAGCTCCTCAACTAGGCATCTCGTAACAAGTTTAACAACATGTCAGCCGCTAGCACTTTTGCAAAGGAGATAAACATGGCAAGATGAATTCTATCATGCAAGCTAAAGCAACCCACATGTAGAGTATCTCAAGATGAACATGTGGACATATCATTTGCTTCATTTGGATAAACATGCAACAAGTTATCACATTGCAAACATGGCATGAAAACAACTACTAGCAGCAGTTTATAACAAGTAGCACTCTTATCATGAAGATTAAGACATCTAGATGACCTCAAACATGCATGGCACAAAGGAACAAAACATAGTACATGTGACCACGATCATTTTGACATATCATATGCTCAAATCGGACATGCACAGTAAAAGTTATCCACAATACAAAACTGCATCAGAAACTGAAAACATCTAGGGACTTTGGAAAAAGACGGAGTCAACCTCGGGGCAGTCAACGCGGGCGGTCAACCGGGTCGGGTTGCGGATCGGTGCGGGTCCGGTGCGGGCAAACGGCCCGCGGGTCGCGGATCGGGCGGATCCCGGCCCGTTAGGGTTTCCCCTGGCAAATCGGATCGGGGAGCCTGGGCGCTGGCTCGAACGCCCGAGGCGGTGGCGGCCTCGTTCCCGCCGGCGAGGGGCGGCGAGACGGAGGGCGGCCTGGGCCCGGGCGGTGAGGCGGCGAAGGGCCGGCGCGGTGGCCCCCTTGCGGCCTAGCGGCACGGTGACCGAGGGGCGGCAGCGCGATGGAGGCCGGCGGCGGGTCCGAGTGCGGCGGGGCGGCGAGGAGGCTCCGGCCGGCGAGGAGGAGAACGGCGGCGGTGGCTCGGAGGTAGAAGACAAAGCGGTCGCGGGCCCATGGGGTGGATCTCGGAAGCACGACTCGGCTGAGTCGGAAGCACAGTCGCAGAGAGGTCGGAAGCATGGCGTCTCAACGGTGGAAGCACCGCGCGTCAACGGTGGAAGCACCGCGCGGCAGAGGTGGAAACATTAGGGTTTCTGGACGCAAAATTGGAGGGTGTGTACGTTTATATATGCACAAGGAGCTAGGGTTGTCCAAATGAGGAGAGGTTTTCGGCCACGAGATCACAATTGAATGGTCTAGATGAAGGGAAGGGTTTGAGTTGGGTTGGTGGGCTGTTGGAGGGGTTTCTTGGGCCTCAAAGAGGAGGTACTTTTAGCCCACAGGAATAACTGTTGGAGCATCAAACGAACTCCAAACGCGACGAGATTTGATAGGCGGGTTACACGCAACAAAACAACATCGCACGACAAGTCTCACGCCAAACCGGAAACGTTACACGGCCAAACACAAAAGTAGGCCTTGGGGATGCCACGAACACGTGAGAGAGCTCCGGAACTCGAATCGAACAACGGGAAGGAACGAGTGGGACCGGATGCACATGACAACACAAATTCAATGCAATGCACATGACAACACAAATTCAATGCAATGCACATGACAACTTGACATGGATGAATGCACGCACGCACACGACAAAACGATGAAACCCGAAAAGACGAAGAACCCGGAATGGAACTGATGGAGCCAAAGATATATATATTGCCCAAAAGGGAAAGTATTACATCCAGGGCATTACAAACTCTCCTCTACTACAAAAAGATCTCGTCCCGAGATCTAGGACTGAAAGAAGGAAGGGTACTCGGAACGAAGGTGATCTTCTCGTTCCCACGTAGCTTCTCGATCGGTATGGTGTGACCACTTGACTTTCAAGAACTTGATTGACTTGTTGCGGGTCTTGCGCTCGGTTTCATCGAGAATAGCAACTGGGTGCTTTCAGTAAGACAAGTCTTGTTGAAGATCAATCTCCTCAAAAGGAATGGTGCGTTCAGGTGTCTTGAAGCACTTGCGGAGTTGAGACACATGAAACACATCATGAACATTGGCGAAGTTGGAAGGGAGCTCAAGTTGATAGGCTAGATCGCCTCTTTTGCCAAGGATCTTGAAAGGGCCCACGTATCTAGGAGCAAGCTTTCCTTTGATACCGAACCTTTGGGTGCCTTTCATAGGAGAAACACGGAGATAGACATGATCCCCAATGTTGAAGGCCAAATCACGATGCTTGCCATCATAGTAGCTCTTCTGACGCGACTGAGCGGCCTTGAGATTCTCACGTATGACTTTGCACATTTCTTCGGCTTCTGAGATCAAGTCATTGCCAAGAAGTTGACGTTCACCCGTCTCGGACCAGTTGAGAGGGGTACGACACTTTCTGCCATAGAGGATTTCAAACGGAGCTTTGCCGGCACTTGCTTGGAAGCTGTTGTTGTAAGAGAACTCGGCAAACGGAAGGCAATCTTCCCATTTCATGCCAAAAGATATGACACAGGCTCTGAGCATGTCTTCTAGAATCTGATTCACTCTCTCGACTTGACCACTAGTCTGAGGGTGAAATGCAGTGCTGAAACGGATCTTAGTGCCCATGGCAGACTGAAAGGAGTCCCAGAACTTGGAAGTGAACAAACTTCCACGGTCTGAGGAGATAACTTGAGGAATGCCATGTAAGGACACAATTCTGGAAGTGTACAACTCTGCCAATTGAGCTGCATTGATGGATTCTTTGACTGGAAGGAAGTGAGCGACTTTGGTAAGCTTGTCAATCACCACGAAGATAGAATCATTCCCTCTCTTGGACTCAGGAAAGCCAGTGACGAAATCCATTTCAATGTGGTCGAATTTCCACTCGGGAATAGGAAGAGGTTGGAGAAGACCGGCTGGACGTTGATGCTCTGCTTTCACTCTTCTGCAGACATCACATTCATTCATGATTTGGGAAATCTCCCTTTTCATGCGAGTCCACCAGTAAGATTGCTTGAGGTCTTGGTACATCTTGGAACTACCAGGATGAATCGAAAGGAGGGAATCATGTGCTTCGTCCATTATGAGCTTCCTGAGATCACCTTTGGGAACCACAAGTCTGTCCTCAAAGAACAAGGTATCTCTCTCATCAACGCGATAGCACTTGTATTTGGGAGTACCCTTTGCAATACCATGTTTCACTTTCTGCACCATAGCATCACTGAGTTGGGCCTCACGGATCTGATCTTCCAAGGTAGGAGCAACTTGAAGATTTGCAAGAAAACCTTGCGGAGCAACTTGGAGGTTGAGCTTCCTGAATGCTTCACAAAGCTCAGGCTGGAACGGCTTGATAAGGAGACTATTGCAATATGCCTTTCTGCTCAAAGCATCTGCAATCACATTCGCCTTGCCAGGTGTGTACTCGATGCTTGGATCATACTCTTGGATCATTTCGACCCAACGAGTCTAGCGGAGGTTCAGGTTTGGCTGTGTGAAGATGTACTTCAAGCTCTTGTGATCGGTGAAGATGTTGACTTTTCTGCCCAACAGAAGGTGTCTCCACGTAATCAAAGCATGTACCACAGCTGCTAGTTTGAGATCATGAGTGGGGTAGTTCTTCTCACTTGGCTTCAGTTGACGAGAAGTGTATGACACAATTTTCTTGTCCTGCATTAGCACACCACCAAGTCCTTGAAGAGAAGCATCACATAATACTTCGTAGGGCTTGGACTCATCTGGAGGAGTAAGAACTGGAGCAGAGATGAGCTTTTCTTTGAGAGTTTTGAAAGCCACATCACAATCTGGAGACTAGTTATACTTGACATTCTTCTGCAGCAAGTTGGAGAGAGGCTTGGCAATCTTGGAGAAGTTCTCAACGAACCTTCTGCAATAGCTGGCAAGACCAAGAAAGCTTCGGAGTTGCTTGACGTTCTGAGGAGGTTCCCAGTTGACAATTGCTTCAACTTTCTCGGGGTTTACCGCAATACCGTCAGCGGAGATGATATGGCCCAAATACAAGACCTTATCGAGCTAGAATTCGCACTTGGAGAACTTGGCATAGAACTTATGTTCACGGAGTCTGTCGAGAACCAGACGGAGGTGCTTTTCGTGATCTTCTTCATTCTTGGAGAATACCAAAATGTCATCCAGATACACGAGCACAAACTCGTTGGTGTAGGGGTTGAAAATGTAGTGCATCATTCTCGAGAAGGTAGGTGGAGCATTAGCGAGGCCAAAAGACATGACTATATACTCATAGGAGCCGTAGCTTGTTCTGAAGGCAGTCTTGTGGATATCTTCTTCGCGAATGCGAATTTGGTGATAGCCCATTCGGAGATCGAGCTTTGAGAACACTTTAGCTCCTTTGAGCTGCTCGAACAGTTCATTGATGTTGGGGAGCGGATACTTGTTCTTTATTGTCTTCTTGTTCAATGGCCGGTAATCGATGCAAAGGCGCTCCGTGCCATCCTTTTTCTTGACAAATAAGACACCACAGCCCCAAGGAGACGTACTAGGCCTGATCAGACCCATACGCTCTTGTTCATCAAGCTGTTTCTTCAACTCCTTCAACTCTTCGGGGGAGAGCTTGTACGGATGCCGGCATGCTGGCTCAGTACCAGGCTCGAGTTCAATGACGAATTCCACTTGACGGTGTGGAGGCATGCCTGGAAGTTCTTCAGGAAAAACATCCTCGTATTCGTTAACCACCGGAATTTGAGAGATGGCATTAATCTCGCCCTTGTCATTGAGAGAGAAAAGCCTGATTGTGTTATCCCGAGAGGCGAAGATAATCACGTCTTCATTAGGATGAGTAATCTTGACTTCCTTGTTTGCACAATCAATGTGAGCATCATGCTGAGAAAGCCAATCCATCCCGAGGATGAGGTCAATGTCGGAATTGCCGAGAACCACCGGATTAGCCAGAAAGCGATAATCACCCATGCGAATAGATACATTCGGAGCCCTCAAATTTGAAGTCATGCACTTGCCCAGAGAAATAATTTGCAACTTCTTATCAAGAAATGCCGAAGTGAAATTATGCTTGGTAAAGAATGGCCTTGATATGAAACTGAGAGAAGCACCAGAATCAAACAATACTTTTGCAGGGATAGAGTTAACTGAGAGGTTACCCAATATGACATCAGAAGAATTCTCCGCTTGCGCTGCATTCATCAGATTCACTCTTGCAGCCTTTGGATTATGCTTGACAATAGCTGTGCTGACAGGTGGAGGAGGCGGAAGGCGCCTTGGGTTGGGGCACTTGTTAGCATAATGACCCTTCTGAGTGCACTTGTTGCAGACCACTTCTGAGAGAGGACGGTAATGAGGAGCACTTGACTTGGAACCTTGAGACTGATGCTTTGACTGGTTGCTTGGGTTGGGTGGGTGGGAGAAACCATGGCCACCAGAGTTCTTGTTGTTGTTGTTGTAGGGAGCTCGGATCACTGGAGGAGGTGGAAGCCAAAACTTCTGTTGCTTCGCGACCACTTGAGAAGATGAGGAGGAGTGAACAGTGTCTCTGATCCTCTTTTTGGAAGCTTCCATCTTGAGCTGGGCTGCCTCTTGCTTAAGCGCCATGTTATAGAATTTGTCAAACTCATCAGGCTCAAACAAGGTGAGAGCAAGTTGGAGTTCATCCTTCAGACCACCACGGAACTGATAGATCTTGCTCTTGGCATCTGGGATGTCTTGCTTTGCATAGCGGGCAAGGTTCTGGAACTTGACATTATACTGGTAGACAGTCATAGAGCCTTGCTTCAGGTTGCGGAATTGCTCACGCATACCCTCGATGACACTTGTTGGAATGTGGTGAGAGCGAAAGTCCTTGCAGAAATCATCCCAAGAGATCACACGCCCTTCTCTGGAGTCTTTGTACTGCTGCCACCAATCAGCTGCTTGGTCCTTGAGTTGGAAGGCTGCAAACTTCACATAGTCCTCGGGCCTAACGTTACTGCACTCAAAATGCTTCTTGATATCAGTAACCCAATCTTCAACATCGAGAGGGTCGACACAGTAACTGAAAGCCTTTGGTTGATTAGCCAAGAACTGGTTGAGCGTAGCATGGTGCTGTTGGTTGAAGAAATTGCCTTGGTTCCCTGGAGCACCCTGATTTGCTTGATTTGCTTGAATCTGCTGCATCATCTGCATAAGCATCTGGGTGTTCTGGTTTGTAGTCTGCATAATTGCTCTCCAGGCCTCTGACGGAGGAGGAGGGGAAGGAGGACGTTCAGGAACCTCTTCACCCTCTGGGTTAGCGTTGGGAACCCGTTTCGGAGCCATCCTGAAAGAGATGACCACCAATCAGCAATTTGATTGAAAGAAGATATAAGCTGAAACAACGGCTAGAAATGCAACATAGTCTTCACAAGAATCATTCGAACAAGAGGAACGAATGAGATTCTCAGTTAAATGATAACAACAATCTTCACGAGAAGCCACTTGGGAGATAAAAGGTAAATAAGAAAAACAATAAGGTGCAGATAGAACAAACACAAGATAGGAGCTTCGTTCGACATCTTTGTGCTGAAAGCTTATGAAACATGTTAGGAAAGGGTTTTGCAATCCCCGGATCAGCATAGCCAAGGACCCTTTAAGATGCAACTCCCGATCGAAACATCGGCCATAAAACCACTTCACTCAATGTAGAACCCCGAACTCTGTAACCTGCATTCGTTGGAAGAATGCCTACGAGCTACTGGATGAACCCACCTATTAATTTCTGAAAGTTTCCAGTTATGCAATCAGGTGTTGGGGATACAGGGGAAGAATCGCGCACTCAACTCTAATCCTACATCCAGCTGTATCCATCCTTCAACACATAACCAGTCTTTCTCGGAAACCGCTACCTCGGACCTTCGAAACGCATCTACTATACAAGCTATGGCAATACTCCCGAACTACCTCCCCAGTACTGGGTGATGTCGGGGTTATCTTGCCACTAACCGCATAGGAGAGTTTTCGATGTCGGTCGTCTTAAGTATTCTAGAACTGCCGCGATATGTTTGTGACGACAATACCCCGAAGCTCAACTCCCCGGGACACTGCCACAACCCCTAATGTCAGGAGGCATCGAGAACAATATTCTCGTCACAAAGACATCGAAACAATCCAAACAATACTCGCGAGATTCCTAAAAAAAATTTGGTGCAATTTTTGAGAGTAGAAGAGGCAAGAGTAATCGTCAGGAGTCCTCACCAGAATGAAATGAGATGAGGAGCAAAAGAAATCCTACTCTCCGATATAAATATAGGACTCAAAACATTTTCAGTGTGTGCCTAGACTCAACAGTCAACGATTCAATCAAACAGTGGGGGCTTCTAGATCGGAGAAGGCTCTGAATACCAACTTGTAATGCCCAGGATGGGACTATATCTCCTACGTGTCGAGGCACGACTTAAAGATATAAGCCCATTCTGGAATGATCGCAAGTTTGGTACCTTTGCACATCTCATGTAAAAATAGGGATGAAAGCGGAAAAGATAGTTGGCTTACACTCGCCACATCACACAATTCATTACATATCCAAACATCATTCAAATAAACATCACAACCCATCTAAGGGTGAAGATCCAAATGAAAGATACCAAACATAACATTAAACCACAGGTCTGAATCGCCCCTAGTAGAAACCTCTACTGATCGTCGGGATAGTGCACATAGTAACGGCTACGGTCCTCGTCGTACTCCCAGTACAGCTCGGTGCCGTCACTTGAATAGATCGCCTGAGTACCTGCATCTGGTGTGGTGTAGAGTCTGTGAGCCACAGAGGACTCAGCAATCCCGTTCCCGGGTAACACAACTATCCAAGCCTTGGGTGTGGAACAAGGCTGAAGAAAGAACAAGAGGTTGCAGCAGCACTAGCACTAACTTACGTAAAAGAGAGCGAGAAGAGAAAAGCCTCGGACGAGAGATGATCACAAAGTGATCCTAACGAAGCAAGTCAAACATAACCCCACCGTGTTCACTTCCCGAACCCCTTTCAGAAAATGACAGTCACGGTACTCACGCTGGTAGTGTATTCTGAACATGGGTGTCAAGTTTTCTACAACCAGATATTAACAAATTCCCATCTGCCACATAACCGCGGGCACGACTTTCGAAAGTTCATAACCCTGCAGGGGTGTTCCAACTTGGCCCATGACAAGCCCACGATCCGCGGAGTCGCAACTCCAAGGTGGGAAGGCCCGAGTATTCTCGGAATCCCGTGCTCAAGATACTCCGACTAAGGTAAGGCTAATCCAGCAAATCCTCCCGGCGTGCCGACACCCTGATAGTAGCCGCACGTATCTCGTCTCAGGCCACGACCGGATAAGTCATCCTACGGGTTTTTACCAGACCTCGAGTTTCCTTGAGGTGGCCCCGCAGTCTGCTCATTTCGGACCAACACTCATGTGGAACACTGGCCCGGGGTTGTTGATTAAGAAGAGGGTTAATTACTCCCTATGCAAGTTTTTAGTTATTAGGCAAATAGTACCAATGTTGGGACTTGCTGGAAAAGACTTAGCACTTAGCGGTTTATCGAGGGGGTCCCATAACCCCAACCGTGTGAGGAACGCATAATCAAGGAACATAACACCGGTTTATACGGTTCCTAGGGCGGCATGAGTGGAACAAAACACCAAGCAAAAGGCTTAGCCTTCCACCCATTACCAATATATAGATGATTTCATTAAGAGTTAATATAGTGTGATATCCCAACAAGCTTCAGCAAGAAGCAAGATTCTTCAATCTTCTCCTGCAACTAACAATGCTATAAGAGGGGCTGAGCGAAGCTTACTTAGGCAATCAAAGGTTTGCATAGGTAGGGTGGTTAAACAGGATCATGGTTACAATAGGAGGCTGACAGGAAAACATGGGCATCGAGGCAAAAGCTATAGAGCGAGACTTCTAGCAATAGGCAAAGATAGTAATGTTATCGGGGTCAGGTCATCTTGCCTGAAGAGTCGTCGATGGGATCGTAAGAGAGCTCCTCGTTCTCAACCTCGGTAGTAACCTCGTTCTCGTACTCGGTCTCGGCTTCCGGCTCTACTGAAGACAAAACACACGAGGCACGAAAATCAACAAGATGCAATGCGCAAACCACATGATGCATGGCTGATGCACTAAGGAAGCACTACAGATGCACTTAGGAAGCACAGAAAGTCTACATAGGAAGCATAGAGATACAGCACAAGGAGCATGGCAATATGCATCAAGAAAAATACTTCAAAACATGTCATCAATAGGATATTATGAATCTACATGCAAAAACACACAAGTTACATACAGGAGTTGCTCAAAACGGAGCAACGGGCTAAAAGATACACCCGAAACAAGAGACATGCACAAGCTGAAATTAACAGCCACATAGCAACTTCGGAGCAAGAGATAAATAGTCTACAGCACTCAAACATCATGGCAAGGAGCATGGACATAAAGTAGACATCTCCTACAGAAAACAATTCCATTGGAGCATCTACAAAGGAGGCATGGATCAATAGCAACAAGCTATGACATTTTGAACTTGACAACAAAATCCTGACAGCAGTATTTTATAGCAACTTGGGATCAAGAGTTAAATATGCTAAAGCCACCCAAATGAGCATGTGAGAACATGAATGGATAGCCAACAACTTATACAACAAGGAATCATCAAGAGTCACCCCAAAACTATCATGAATTTGCCTAGAACAACAAGCAAACATGGCATCTGGAAATTACAGATTCCAGACTTAGTGAAATTTCACTAAGTGTTAAAACAGCAGTAACATCATGGCATGTTTGTGAGCAAGTTTAAGTCACCTCAAAGCATAACATGGCAAGGGGTAAGCACCACAGTAAAGTACACATGATGGGGAATCCAAAATATCTAAGCATGCAACAAGAGGACAACCACATCAATAGCAACGAGCTCCTCAACTAGGCATCTCGTAACAAGTTTAACAACATGTCAGTCACTAGCACTTTTGCAAAGGAGATAAATATGGCAAGATGAATTCTATCATGCAAGCTAAAGCAACCCACATGTAGAGTATCTCAAGATGAACATGTGGACATATCATTTGCTTCATTTGGATAAACATGCAACAAGTTATCACATTGCAAACATGGCATGAAAACAACTACTAGCAGCAGTTTATAACAAGTAGCACTCTTCTCATGAAGATTAAGACATCTAGATGACCTCAAACATGCATGGCACAAAGGAACAAAACATAGTACATGTCACCACGATCATTTTGACATATCATATGCTCAAATCAGACATGCACAGTAAAAGTTATCCACAATACAAAACTGCATTAGAAACTGAAAACATCTAGGGACTTGGGAAAAAAACAGAGTCAACGTCGGGGCAGTCAACGCGGGCGGTCAACTGGGCCGGGTTGCGGATCGGTGTGGGTCCGGTGCGGGCAAACGGCCCGCGGGTCGCGGATCGGGCGGATCCCGGCCCGTTAGGGTTTCCCACGGCAGATCGGATTGGGGAGCCTGGGCGCTGGCTCGAACGCCCAAGGCGGCGGCAGCCTCGTTCCCGCCGGCGAGGGGCGGCGAGACGGAGGGCGGCCTGGGCCCGGGCGGCGGCCGGCCGGCGAGGCGGCGAAGGGCCGGCGCGGCGGCCCCCTTGCGGCCTGGCAGCGCGGTGACCGAGGGGCAGCGGCGCGATGGAGGCCGGCGGCGGGTCCGAGTGCGGCGGGGCGGCGAGGAGGCTCCGGCCGGCGAGGAGGAGAACGGCGGCGGCGGCTCGGAGGTAGAAGACGAAGCGGTCGCGGGCAGACGCGGTGGATCTCAGAAGCACGGCTCGGCTGAGTCGGAAGCATAGTCGCAGAGAGGTCGGAAGCACGGCGTCCCAACGGTGGAAGCACCGCGCGTCAATGGTGGAAGCACCGCGCGGCAGAGGTGGAAACATTAGGGTTTCTGGACGCAAAATTGGAGGGGGTGGACGTTTATATATGCACAAGGAGCTAGGGTTGTCCAAATGAGGAGAGGTTTTCGGCCACGAGATCACAATTGAACGGTCTAGATGAAGGGAAGGGTTTGAGTTGGGTTGGTGGTCTGTTGGAGGGGTTTCTTGGGCCTCAAAGAGGAGGTACTTTTAGCCCACGGGAATAACTGATGGAGCATCAAACGAACTCCAAACGCAACGAGATTTGACAGGCGGGTTACACGCAACAAAACAATATCGCACGACAAGTCTCACGCCAAACCGGAAACGTTACACGGCCAAACACAAAAGTAGGCCTTGGGGATGCCACGGACACGTGAGAGAGCTCCGGAACTCGAAACGAACAACAGGAAGGAACGAGTGGGACCGGATGCACATGACAACACAAATGCAATGCAATGCACATGACAACATGACATGGATGAATGCACGCACGCACACGACAAAACGACGAAACCCGAAAAGACGAAGAACCCGGAATGGAACTGATGGAGCCAAAGATATATATATATTGCCCAAAAGGGAAAGTATTACATCCGGGGCATTACAGCGTGGGCACTGCACGCACAACGCGAGGGCACTGCAACACAACGAAAGGCGAACTTCGTTTCGAAAAAACTGTATGTGTTGTTTTTTGTGTACCTTTTTTGCTCTAGTTTTTTAACCGTTTATCGGAATTGTGCGTGTAATATACCGTTGAGAAGCTATGGAGTAGAAGCAACTTCGCCATGTTGAACACTTTTCAAAATTCATCACAGTTTAAGAGCAGTTTCGAAAATCGTGCGGCTCATAACGAATGACAGCGAGTTTTTTTTGCGTTTTCTTCTAAACCGCTCGTCGGAATGAAACAAATGATACACCGTTGGATAGATATCGTCGAGGCGCATCTTTTTCATATCTATTATTTTTTCTAATTCGCTACGGTTTAAGAGCAGTTTTGAATTTATTAAATCGCGGAATTGTGTTTTTTCGAATTTTTTCAATTTTCGTACTGTTTTTGCTCTAGTTTTTGAGTCGTTTGTCGAAACGAGGCGTGTGATATGCCGTTGGAAAGCTACGTACGAGGCGCAACTTTCATATGTTGAAATATTTTTAAGATTCCTTACGGTTTTTAGTTAATTTTGAAAATCGTGCGGCTGACTACGAGAGGCATCGGCCGTTTTTCGTGAATTTTTTACAAACCGCTGGTCGAAATGATCCAAACGATACACCGTTGGAAAGATATTGTCAAGACGCTACTTTCTTATTTGGAACACCCCCTCTAATTCATTACGGGTTAAGAGCAGTTTTGATTTTACCGAAAAGCGGACACTCTGTTTTTCGCGAGTCCAAAATCATTGTGTCTACTGCATCGGACAGAAGAACACACTGCTTCAAACTGAAAACCGCATTGCAACAGACAGTCAAGTGAACTTCATGTTTTTATTTTTGTCGGACATAAACTTTCTCGCACAATTTTTTGTTGTCTTTTTTTCAACTTTTTTTGAACGAGAGTCGACCGTAACACTTTCGAAAGTGAACCGCAATACTATCAAAAGTAACCTCGTGAGTTTTTGTTGTCGTTTTTCGTACTTATTAATTTTTTACGTACGTTGACCAAGCGAGTGGACCTCAGGGATTGAGCGAGTGAACTACATCTAATATAGAAGTGAGCTTCTTTTTTTGAGATCTTTTTTGTTTTGTGTTTACCAAGTGGACAACAAAGGAGTTTTATAGCATATAGAATCTGCACTCTCCACCAGCCAAATCACGGTAATGAACTGTAGTTTTTACAATGAATTAATACAGTGCACCTTTCAACAACAACAAAATTGAGTAATGAGGGATCCAATAGAACTGCATCACTTCATCCTTTGGGAGCGCACGCGCAGGCCTGTGCGCCGTTGAACTCCACAAATGCCTGCGAGCTGCACCCAAACCAGCAAAGAGCTCCATCCATTAACATGGTGAAACTGAAACATACATCAAGATGAGTACTAAAAAAGACATAACAAGACGAACTACTTAAAAAAAGTATGACACCGGCCACCCCTAGTGCAGTGTGCTTGTGCCCTACTTCCCGTGAACAACAAGGAGTGGAGGAGAGGGCGACAACTGAGGTTTGTCGCCTAGACGCCCGACGAGCTGCATGGCACGCTCTCCCGCACTGCATGCCATGCTCGCCCGCACTGCACTGCTTGAAGTACTGCATGATCGAGCCAACCATACTGCATGCACACTTTCTGTTTTGCGCCACTGTCTATGGTCGCTGATGATGTTCATGGGCACAATACATCCATCAATTGATTTACACAGCCACACACACAAAATCAGCACTAGCACCTACCAGAGCTGCAATAGAGGATCAGCAGAACTGTATTTAGGGACCAACCAAGCTGCACAAAATCAGAAACCTGCAAATGTAGCTAAAGATGACACTGGCACACCAGCACCGAAATCTGTACAATCAACAGAAAAACCAGTAACTGGTGGCCCAACCGCACTGCACCGTGAGCACAGGCAAATTGCAGTGTTGTGCACTAGCAAAATCTGAAGAATTTTCTTTCTGAACAACAATAGAACCAGCACGCCGGCGCCTGCAAACAAATTTGGAAGATGCAAGAGCTGGGCGCGTGCAAGTGTACTGCATAGCTTGCCGAAGTCAACGATCCCCACGGCAACGCTACTGGAGCTACTCATCAGGGGAGTACTCCTTCTGTCTGACTCCTCACCCGCAAGCCACCGGAGCAGCAGCTCCCAACCACTGGAACACATCGACCGAATCTAGCGGGGGAGGGGGGAGGTCTGTGGTGGTGGCGCTTTGCAGATAGAGGAGGAATGGGAGGAGCGCACCAGGACGGCGAGGAACGGCACAGACGCCAGGTCGATGGGGAGTGGAGCGCACCAAGAAGCTGCAAGGCCAACCGAACTGCACGCCGACCCTTCTCCTCCTCCGGCACGCTGGCCCTGCTCCGCCAGCGCACCGCCGCCCTGCCCATCCCTTGGAGGGAAGGCGTCACCACTGCCTCCATCCCCGGCGTCACAGATGTGGTGGTACGGCATGGTGGATGGCCATGGCCTCGCCGCCCATGCCGGAGTCCATGAACGGTGGGTGGCCGCGGATCCGGTGCCGGTAGTGGAGGTAGGTGGTCGGTCACGCGCCGGAGTGGATTGGGTGGCGGCACGCCGTTGTGGATCGAGGTGGGTTGTGTCCGGCGGCTCGGGGCGGGGGCGCGCAGGAGGCGGTCGGGAGATGGCGTGCCATGGCAGGTGGGGCGCGGTGGAGCTTCCAAGGCTGATCTGGGCGGCACCACGCCATGGTGGGTAGAGGCGGCGGGGTTGACCGTGTGGCCGGTGGTGGGGAGGAGTGGTGTGGGTCGGTGGTGGGGAGCGGCTGGTGGGAAGAAGGTGAGGATAAGGTGGGGTAGTGAGATGGGTGGGGGCGTGGGGGCGTGGTAGAAACCTGTGTTAAGTGGGGGGGGTGTTATGAGAATAAGGCCTTTGTTATGAGAATAAGGTCTTAAGGGGTGTTATGAGAATAGACCCACCCTATATATATATATATATCCTATATGAAGACAAAAACAAGTGTGAAGACTTTGCAAATGTAACGACACGAGAAACACTTCAAACAAAGATTTGGTGGTGGCGTTACCCACCGTATAGGAAGTATTAGACCCAGACACGACGCACAATTATCGTGGCGCTCCGAAGTCAAATTCCGCGTTAATGTATTCACACTTAGAAGGTAAGTCTTCATTGATTGAAGATATAATTTACTTCATGTGTTGCACATCTAAGTCATCAATATGCATAAGTGTTAGGATGTGTGCCTGATTACAGGACATTTGAGGATTCTAAGATATTTAGCTCACACCGCAACTTGCAAAACCTTTTCTCATCCAAGGGCTTTGTGAAGATATCTGCCAGTTGCTCTTCAGTGTTGACGTGTATGATATCAATATTTTCCTCCATGACATGATCTCTGAGAAAGTGATGACGAATTTCAATGTGCTTTGTCTTCGAGTGCTGAACTGGGTTGTTGGCAATCTTGATAGTGCTTTCATTATCGCAGTAGAGTGGCACATGCTTTAGATGGACACTATAGTCCTTGAGCGTTTGCTTCATCCAGAGAAGCTGAGCACAGCAAGATCCAGCAGCAATGTATTCAGATTCAGCAGTGGAGAGTGATACACAGTTCTGCTTCTTTGAAGACCAACAAACAAGAGATCGTCCTAGAAAGTGACATGTGCCTGATGTAGACTTGCGATCAACTTTGTCACCAGCATAATCAACATCTGAGAATCCAACTAGATCAAACTCTGAGCCCTTTGGATACCATAATCCTAGTGTTGGGGTGTAAACAAAATATCGAAGTATTCGCTTCACAGCTAAGTGATGCGACTCCTTTGGTGCCGCTTGATATCGAGCACACATGCAAACACTAAGCATAATATATGGCCTAGATGCACATAAATAAAGCAAAGAACCAATCATGGAGCGGTATACCTTTTGATCGAACTCTTTACCATTTGCGTCGGGACCCAGATGGTGTTTAGCTGGCATATGCGTCGAGTACCCTTTGCAGTCTTGCATTCCAAACTTCTTCAGGCAGTCTTTAAGGTACTTCTCTTGAGATATGAAGATGACGTTGCTTTGCTGACGAATTTGAAGACCAAGGAAGAACTTCAACTCACCCATCATGGACATCTGATATTGCTCTTGCATCATGTGACCAAACTCATCACTGTATCTTTTGTTAGTGCAGCCGAAGATAATGTTGTCCACATAGATTTGACAGACAAACAGTTCATCATCATATGTCTTCGTGAAGAGTGTGGGATCTAGGGATCCAGGTTTGAAGCCTTTGCTCTTCAAGAAGTCTTTGAGTGTGTCATACCAAGCGCGAGGCGCTTGTTTGAGGCCATATAGTGCCTTGTTGAGTTTGTATACCATATCAGGACGTTTTGGATCTTCAAAGCCAGGTGGTTGTGCAACATACACCTCTTCTTCAATCCTTCCATTGAGAAAGGCACTCTTTACATCCATTTGATACAGAAGTATGTTGTGATGATTTGCATAGGCTAGCAGTATACGAATAGCTTCAAGTCTAGCCATAGGAGCAAATGTTTCATCGAAGTCAATCCCTTCAACTTGAGTGTATCCTTGAGCAACGAGACGAGCTTTGTTTCTGACAACTTGACCATGCTCATCTTGCTTGTTGCGATAAATCCATTGCCTATTATGTTGTGCTTGCGAGGGTCAGGACGCTTGACAAGTTCCCACACGTTGTGCAGCTCAAACTATTGAAGCTCTTCTTGCATTGCTTGAATCCATTCGGGTTCCATAAAAGCTTCAGCAACTTTCTTGGGTTCAGATATTGAGACAAAAGCAAAGTGCCCACAGAAATTTGCAAGCTTTATTGCTCTTGAACGAGTAAGTGGACCAGGTGCATTTATGCTGTCAATTATCTTCTCAACTTGTACTTCATTTGCAACACGAGGATGAGCTGGACGAAGATTTTGCTCTTGCTATACATTGTCATCATCAGGAGGGTTGTCTTCAGGCTGAGCATTGTCATTAGGTTGATTTGGAGCAGAAATGATGAGTTCCTCGTCAGGTTGTGCTTCAGAAGGCATGATCTCACCGATTCCCATTAGCTTGATAGATTCATTTGGTGAAGCCTCATCTAGCACATTTGGCAGGAACTCTCTTTGTGAACCATTCGTTTCATCAAACCGCACATCCACAGTTTCAACTACTTTATAGAGAAAGATGTTGAAGACTCTGTAGGAGTGTGAGTCCTTTCCATATGTGAGCATGAAGCCTTCATGTGCTTTTGGTGCAAACTTTGACTTGTGATGTGGATCCTTGATCCAGCACCTAGCTCCAAATACTCTGAAGTAACTTACGTTAGGCTTCTTTCCAGTGAGGAGTTCATAGGACGTTTTCTTCAGAAGCTTGTGAAGATAAACATGGTTGGTGATATGGCATGCAGTATCAATAGCTTAGGGCCAGAACCTCCTTGGTGTCTTGTATTCATCGAGCATCGTTCGAGCCATCTCAATTAAGGTTTTGTTCTTCCGCTCTACGATGCCATTCTACTGAGGTGTGTACGGAGCTGAGAACTCATGGGTGATTCCAATTGTATCCAGATAAAGATCAAGGCCAGTGTTCTTGAACTTAGTGCCATTGTCACTTCTGATATGCTTGATCTTGACGCCATAGTTGTTCATGGCACGGTTGGCAAAGCGTCCGAAGACATCTTGCACTTCAGTCTTGTAGACAATTATGTGTACCCATGTGTATCTTGAATAATCATCAACAATGATGAAACCGTAGAGACAAGTTGTGGTAGAGAACATGGAGTAGTGAGTAGGGCCAAATAAGTCCATGTGAAGAAGCTCGAAGGGTTTGGATGTCGTCATGATTGTCTTCGAGGGATGCTTGGCCCTAGTCATCTTCCCAGCTTCACAGGCACCACATAGATGATCTTTCTTGAACTTGACGTCCTCGATGCCTACGACGTGCTTCTTCTTTGCGAGAGTGTGCAAGTTCCTCATGCCGGCATGTCCTAGCCTCCGATGCCAGAGCCAACACTCTGAAGCTTTTGCTAGAAGACATACGGCCATCTGCGGTCCAGCTGAGAAATCTACCATATACAGATCACCTTTTCTGTATCCTTCAAATACTAGAGACTTGTCGGACTCCATTAGTACAAGGCAACAAAATTTACCAAATATCACAATCATGTTTAAGTCACAAAGCATTGAGACATACATTAAGTTGAAACCAAGAGATTCAACAAGCATGACTTTATCCATGTGCTGATCTCTTGAGATTGCAACTCTACCTAGACCCAACACTTTGCTTTTACCAGTATCAGCAAATGTGATGTGACTTTTGTTAGATGGACGTAAGGTTGAGTCCATGAGAAGACTTCGATCTCCAGTCATATGATTTGTGCATCTGCTGTCCATAATCCGTTCTGAAGACTTTGGTGTCACTCCCTACAATGCAGTTAGGAGGATAGGCTTCACCAAAAGCCATTGTGAAGCATAAACATTTGACATACAAGTGGATTATGAAAGCTTAGATCCAAGTTAGGACTGATAAGATGATTAACAAGTGATTCATGAGCAGAATGGATAGTGAATCATTTGGGCATTTGATCTTGTGCCCTACAAGTGTTTTAGGTCCCCAGCAATAACATCAGACGCCTTTGATTTTTAGGCTGGCGACCTTTCCCTGCAAGAGAAAGTTAGTTCTTCTTAACCACCCACATCTTCAGGGGTGGCTTAGAAGCAATGAGTCTAAGAGCAGCATCTGAGAATTTTGGCCTTGGAGCCCTAGCAAATAATCTTGTAGGAGGAGAATAATACTCATAAGAATAGGCAGAAAAATTATTTGTTTTATGAATATAGCGGTTTGAAGAAACACGCTCATATTCATGGGTCTGAGTATGGTTTCCCTGCAAAACATTGGCGTTAGGGTGACTCAGGTGAGTCCTTTGTCTGTATGAAGTCTTAGGAACATATGAAGCCTTTGGTCTGGGGTTTGTCTTCTTCCCAAGAGGTGTCATGATAACATTTGCTGGAAGTTTCTCAAGAAAACCTTTGGGTACCCAAATCTTCTTCATAGGTGGCCCGTTCCTACAGTTAGTACCAATATACCTGGCAAACACTTCACCATTTTGATTCTTAAACAGTTTATAGTTTGCATAAAAGGATTCATCAATGATAATAGGATTAGCACAAGTGAAGCCAGATAGGGTAGATGGATCCACTGACGGTTCCTTTGCAGCAACCCATGTGGTTTTGGGATACTGCTCAGGCTTCCAGTATGAACCATCAACATTCATTTTCCTGTTGAACCCAACACCCTCTTTTCTAGGGTTTCGGTTCAGTATCTGCTTTTTGAGGACATCACATAGAGTCTGATGCCCTTTGAGGCTTTTGTATATCCCTGTTTCAAGCAAAGTCTTCAACCTAGCATTTTCATCAACAATAGTAGTGGTATCCTGAGTAGAGGGGTTAGTTACTACATCAGTAGTTGAAGATATTGCAACAGTGGCAGCAGTAGAACATTCAACAACAGATGTAGCGTTATCACGCTCAATGCATTTTAGACATGGTGGTTCAAACTCTTCCTGAGAAGCATTGATTTGTTGAGCAAGTAATGAATCACGCTCCTTCTAAAGATCTTCATCACATACTCTTAGCTTTTCATGATCAGATAAGAGAGTGTTATGATGACTTTGAAGCGTGGTTAACTTAGCCTGAAGTCTCTGAAGACTTTCAGCTAAGTTTTCCGACTGATCCATTTCTTCACCCAACATATCATTGCTCTTATTAAGCATTTTTTGAGCCTTTTACAAGGCAATTTGTTGTTTAGTGGCAAGGGAAGCAAGTTTGACATAGATGGGTCCAAATACATCATCAGATTCATCATCACTAGACTCAGATGGATAGCATTCGGTTACCTTGGCACCTTTTGCCATAAGACATGGTGCAGAGGATGATGGTTCTGGATCGAAAGTCATCGTTTTGAGAGATTCTTTGAAATCCTCAAACCCGGAATCATCACGAGTTCGATGACCCTCATAGACTTGAGAGAGACGGTCCTAGATAAGCTTCGCATGATCGAGATGCATGATGTTCCTGAACTAATTTTGAGACAGACAGGAGCAGATGATGTCCTTCGCTGTGAGGTTCAGAAGAGTGAACTTGCGAATGTCATCAGCTTATGCCCTCTTGCATAGATCAGTAAGACCAATCTCAGTGACGCTCCACAGGTCACTGTTAATCGCCATGAGACGTTTCTTCATCATGGCCTTCCACTTGGGATACTCGTGACCGTCAAACATGGGGCAAGACATTGTTTTCATTCCCGCGGTCGACATAGCTAAAACTCCAGGTGGTTAAACTGAATCACACAGAACAAGGGAGTACCTTGCTCTTATACCAATTGAAAGTGCAGTATATTGACTAGAGGGGGGGGGGGTGAATAGGCGATTTTTGTGAAATGCTTCAAAACAAGGTAGTTTCAAAGACAAAGGGTAAATCCACACTACTAGGAAAAGGGCTATAGATGGAATTGATACTAATGGCGCACCAGACAAGAAGTGCGCCATTAGTATATAATAATGGCGCACCAACCTCTGATACGCCATTAGAGTTCAAACTACTAATGGCGCACCTGGCCCAGGGTGCGCCATTAGTATCAAAAAGTTTTTTTTGAACTAGTGCGCCTGTCCAAACATACTAATGGCGCATCCAGACAAAGTGCGCCATTACTAGTTGTAACTAGTAATGGCGCACCAACAGTAAAGTGCGCCATTAATGTTCTTCTTTTATTACATTTTTATTCTTTTTGTTGCAAAACTACTAATGGCGCACCAGCCATCAATGCGCCATTTAGTAACGTTGATTACTAATGGCGCATGGATGGCTGGTGCGCCATTAGTAAAGTAGGACAGCTAGATATTTTGGACAGCCACACCTACCCACTCACTTTCCCTTCATTCTCTCCACCTCGATCCTCCTCCAAGCTTGTGTCGGCTGCAAACTGGGTGAGTACGCATACCGGAGGTGATGTTCCAGTTGTGCCCGCTATGCCCACTGGCTCGTGCCCACTGTGCCCGCTGTGCCGCCGAATCGCCGATGGTCCAGTTTGAAGCCGACTAGATCGGAGCTCATGGAGTGCTAAGATCCGCGATGCAGTGTGTTCGTCACGGCCTCCCATCTCAGGCTCCGGCAGCGGCTGGTTCATCACCGCCTCTCCAGCATCACCTCGCGTCCTTCTCGACCTCGTCGGCTGCATGTCGTTGGTGAGCTCCATCTCAATTTTATTAGCTAGTACATGTATGATGCATATAGTTTTATTTTCTTGTGCTTGTTCATGTCAAATCTGCTCGTGCATGAATGATGCACTTTTGCAACTTCGATTTGATGCTCATACTTGTTCAAGTCTTGGTGGTTTGGCAGTCTAATTTGGACATTATGTTTAACTGTTAAGTACTCTGGAGAACCAAGTTAGTAGGTTAAGGACGGGTAGATAATCCTCGTTTTGAAATTTAGGACATTGCACTGAAAATAATAATATCTACGGTTGTTCCATTTATCGTCACAATACACATTCATTCAGTGAAAAGTTGATGGACAGTGTTGCTGGAATGTCGATTAACTTCCGTTTCGGCAAATTTGGGTACTCCATATGTCCTATTTTCAGCAAAGGTCATGCTGAAATTTTTCGTGAATTTTAGCATGACTTTTCTAAAAATAGGACATATGGGGTACTTAAGAGTCTGCCGGCATCTAGACAGTTGATATACTTCAGAGACATACTAGGAAAATTAAACATATGGATGCCGGAGACATACTAGATGGGGTTTAATTAAGTCTGCCATAGTACTTAAGAACCTGCCATTCTACTTAACAGTTCACAAACACTTCACAGTTCACAACCATACTAGCTAGCGCAAAAGTTAAACATCATCAACTTCACAGAGGGTGACTACATGGGACTCATAGCCTTCAGGAGGGCTGCATGCTCTGCCCTGATCTTCAGGTCCCTCCCACTCGTCTGTAAACCGCGTGCATGCGACATAAGGTGCTCATACATCCCATCCTTGGGAATTGGCTTAGTGGTGCAGTATGGGCACCTGAACTTGCCCCACTTGTAGTACGCCGCCTTCCCCTTCTCCCTAATCTTGTCGGCTTCCTTCTCAATGAAGGACTTGTGGTTCCACTCTTCCACCTCATCTCCAGAGTTGTACTGCACATACAAATGATTTGCATAAATACATACTTCCCATTTAGAGTAATGTAATTAACAAACATCAGATAATTGCCATTTACTGGAATTTAATGAACAAACAAACATCAGATAACTGCCATCTACTGGAATTTTAATTAACAAACATCAAATAGCTAGCCACGAACGTCCAGGAATTAATTAAACAGAAATAGACCACAGGTAAATCTAACCAAACTGAACTCAAATCACAGGCAGAAGTTCACATAATAACATAATAACATCAAGCAAATTGTGCCTGGTCGATGCTCCCAGCCCTAGATAAATGGGAACACAGAACATGATTATTACCAAAACACATATTAGTAGCTACGACATTGAACTTGTACGCTAGATGTAGTAGACCTTGAAGAGATCCATGGCGAGCACCCCAAACTAGCTCTAACCTATGCATCCAAACATGGCCAAAAAAACAGCTTGGGGTTACCTCCTCGTCATCTTCAGAATCAGATGGGTCGTTGAACCCAGCAATGTCCAGCTTCCTCTTCTTGCCAACAGCTTCCTCATTCTGCAATATAAGTAATTAATTCAATTATACTAATAACTACATATAACACATCACATAACATAATCTAACAATTAATTGAGGGAATATGCACAACAAATCTAACAACATATACAACACATAACATAATCTGAGCACATGCGGCAATCCAGATTCTAATATAAATAACCTAACTAAACATCTAATTAGAAAACCCTAACCACTACATCCACTGGATGATTCAATCACAGATTCTACATATAACTGCCTATAAATTAATCCAATACAAAAAAACCCTAACCACACTATATCCACTGGATGATTAATTCAATCATAGATTCCACATATCAGTGGCTATAATTGAATCCAATACAAAAAACCCCCAGCTAAACATCTAACTCAAAAACCCTAACTAGTAGATCAATCACACAAAACTTAACCTTTCACTATAAATCAATCAATCAAACATCTAAATCTACTGCTTAATGGGGGTAACTAGAAACGGAGGGGACTGCTGGCAAGGATTACCTGCAGGTCCACGTGCTCACCGCCGGCCTCCGTAGGTCCATGAGATGGGCCGCTGGACGCCGTCACACCAAGCTCCGGCATGTCGGAGGCCGCCACGACCACCTTCTTCTCCTCCACACCCGCCGCCACGACCACCTTCTTCTCCTCCACGGAGCATGGGGATGTAGCACCTCCTTATATCATGGCAGCTTCGCCACGGCCTTGCTCCATCCGAGCCAGAAGCAAGCAGGAGGAGAGAGGGAGGCGATGGTGGTGAGCGAGCAGGTGGGGTGGCCGGTGAGGGAGACGACGAGGCAGAGGAGAGAGGAGGGGGAGGGAGGTGATTTGGGGGAAATGGGGTGGGCGATGCGGCCGGTGCCCGTTCCCCTCCTCTTATACTAGGGGCATTTTTTGGAAAATATCCACACACACACACACGTGCACGCGCACGACCACGGGGAAACGGAACTGCCAGCAATGGTTGTGGTTAGCGCGCGATGGTCGTAAGGGAATCTACAATGCAGAGATGCTTAGATGATTAAAAAACAAACAAAGGCCCACCTAGCGTACAGAGAATTTGGACGAAGCGCCGGGCGCGTCGTTAGGCAGCGACGCTAGGGAATAGACCGGGAATCATGCCTACGTGGCTAAAATGGACGGGAATTAGATCCTGGCGCCGGTCACAAGCGCCCGCGTTGGACATACCCTAAATGTCCTGCAATAGACATATGCTTGTGGTTAGAGCAGTGAAGCATATAGTTGTGTACATTGAAGCCTGAGCTGGACATGTTGGTAATTTTGGTTCTCGGAAGCATGGAAAACAAATGGTAAATGCCTGTAATTGACCCCTTAGGTGTAGGCAGGATAATACTCTCGGTAATGGCCACCTTTTCCGAGAGGAGCTCTCGGTAAAGCATCTAACCTAGATCTCTTTCCTTCTTGTGCATTCTCGATAATATGTATTATACTTTTGTTGTTGTTTTCTTCCATGCTTGGCAAACAACCTTAGCACATCATAATTACCGTCTTGTGTTTTCTTCTTTGGCTAGTGCATAGCGATGCCGTCGTATGTCGTGTACAAGGGTAAGGTTCCCGGAGTCTACGACGACTGGGAGGAGTGTCGGAGACAGGTTCACCGATTCAGCGGTAACAGTTACAAAGGGTACACCACTAGGGCCGAGGCGGAATCTAGATACGCCCGCTATCTAGCGGGAGAGGGGAGGGAGCGTTGGAGGAACCGGATGAAGACGAGTTTCATCGTGATTATGCTCATCGTGATGACCGCAGCTCTCTTCTATGTGATGGTAGTTTAGATGATCGATATCGACTTGTAATGTGAAGACAAACTCGCTACTCGCGGTCTCGAGACTTGTAATATAATGTTCTATCTTTGTTCGGTCTTTTCAATTCGGAGACTAATATGATGAATTGTATTCGGAGACTAATATGATGAATTGTATTCAGAGACTAATCTTCTATTGTATTCGATGAATCTGTTGTTGATGTGTGCTGTCTATATTCCAATTATACATTTTGTAACCTGTGCAAAAAACAGAAAAAAAACTAATATTCATACTAATGGCGCATCACATCACAGTGTGCCATTAGTATGCCAAAGGATACTAATGGCGCATTATTAGATAGTGCGCCATTACTATGCCGAAGTTACTAATGGCGCATCTTGCTGGCGTGCGCCATTAGTATGCCAAAGCACCTGGGTATACATGGCCCCCTAGGAGGCATCCTAATGGCGCACTACTATGCACACTAATGGCGTATCTGTGGTGCGCCATTAGTATACCAGATACTAATGGCGCACCAGAGGTGCGCCATTAGTAAAATGTACTAATGGCGTGGCACTAATGGCGCACCACTAATGCGCCATTAATGGACAAATTAGGTGCGCCATTAGTAGGCCTTTTCCTAGTAGTGCCAATCCTATTTGTATGCAGCGGAAAGTAGACTACCTAGACAAGCCATAGTCAGGTATTCAATAAAGTGAAAGCATGAAGACTAATAGCGGCTAGGCAGTAAGGATCAAGAGGGAAGAAGGAATGAAGCCAATCAGAACAAGTAGTGACACAGTGAAGTCAATCAGATAAGGCAGGCAGGCAATAACTTCACAACGTAAGACAGTAAGTAAAGGGAAGGAAAGGATAGAACCAGTAGCTCGGGGAAGATAGTGATTTGTTAGACCAGTTCCAGTTGCTGTGACAACTGTATGTCTGGTTAGGGAGACTGAGATTCAACTCAGAAGACCGTGTCTTCACCTTATTCCCCTTGAGCTAAGGACACCTAGTCCTCGCCCAATCACTCTGGTTAGTCTTCAAGGTAGACTTCCAAACCTTCACAGACTTCATTCACCGGCGATCCACAATGACTCTTGGATGCTCAGAACGCGACGCCTAACCGGCTGGAGGAAACACAGTCCTCAAGTGTAATAAGTCTTCAGGTCACATAGACAGAAAGACTTCAGTGATGCCTAACACTCTTTGGCTCTGGGTGTTTTGGCTTTATCCTCGCAAGGATTTCTCTCTCAAATGCTTCGGAGGTGTGTTGCTCTCAAACGACAAAAGCCGTGCAATAACTCTGAGCAGCCACCAATTTATGGTGTAGGGGGTGGGCTATTTATAGGCACTAGGCAACCCGACCTGATTTGTCCGAAGTGACCCTGGGTCACTAAGGAACTGACACGTGTTCTAACGGTCAGATTTCAAACACTCACACGGCAACTTTACTTGGGCTACAAGTAAAGCTGACTCATCCAACTATGGATAAGATTTTCTCTCATTGTCTTCGCTCGAAGACATAGGATTTGGTTGAGCATCACTTCAGTCACTCTGACTTAGTTCACTTGGACCCCACTTAACAGTACGGTGGTTCCTATGACTCAACAAAGAAGAAAAGGAAACAACGAAACATCTAAGTCTTCGCGCTAAATAGTCTTCACACAATGTCTTCTCTTGTCATAGTCTTCAATAAGATTATCTTCATGTACCACCACTGTTGTCAATGTCTTCATACATTTTTAGGGGTCATCTCCGGTAGGTAACCGAATCAATGAGGGACTACTACCTGTGTTATCCTGCAATTCTCACAAACACATTAGTCCCTCAACCAGGTTTGTCGTCAATACTCCAAAACCAACTAGGGGTGGCACTAGATGCACTTACAATTTGTGTGCCAAATATATGTTGATGATATTATCTTTGGCTGTACTGACCAACGCTATAGTGATGAATTTGCCTATATGATGAGTCAAGAATATCAAATGTCTATGATGGGAGAGTTGAAATTCTTCTTAGGTCTTCAAATTCATCAACAACGCAATGGCATATTCATATCTCAGGAGAAATACCTCAAAGATGTACTGAGGAAATTCGGCATGCACGATTGCAAAGGCGTCAAAATCCCTATGCCCACAAATGGTCATCTGTGCACTGATGAAAATGGTATTGACTTCGATCATAAGGTATACCGCTCCATGATCGGTTCTTTATTGTACCTATGTGCATCTCGTCCAGATATAATGCTTAGTGTTTGCATGTGTGCCCGATTTCAAGCTGCACCGAAGGAATCACACCATAAGGCTGTAAAACATATTCTTTGATATCTAGCTCACACATCAACACTTGGATTATGGTACGCCAAGGGCTCGACTTTTGATCTCATTGGATATTCAGACTCTGACTATGCTGGTGATCGTGTGGACCGCAAATCAACATATGGTACATGTCATTTCCTCGGAAGATCTTTGGTTTGTTGGTCCTCGAAGAAACAGAACTACGTATCACTGTCTACCGCTGAAGCTGAGTATATTGCTGCTGGCTCTTGCTGTGCTCAATTGTTATGGATGAAGCAAACTCTGAAGAACTATGGCGTCAACGTGAAGAATGTGCCTCTCTTCTATGACAATGAGAGTGTCATCAAGATTGCTCACAACCCAGTTCAGCACTCGAAGACAAAGCACATTCAGATTCGTCATCATTTTCTTCATGATCATGTGTTGAAGGGCGACATTTCTATTGAACATGTGAAGACTGAAGAACAACTAGCCGATATCTTCACAAAGCCCTTGGATGAGAAGAGATTTAGCAAGTTGCGGTGTGAGCTAAATATCTTAGAATCTCCGAATGTTCTTTGAATTGGACACTCATCCTAACACTTATGCAAAATTGATGACTTAGATGTGCAACACATGAAGAAATTGGTTTTCTTCGATCAATGAAGAATGACGCTCTAAGTGTGAAGAAATTAATGAAGAATTTGATTCTCAGAACCCTACGACAATTGTACGTGGTGTCTGAAATCATCATTCTTATACGGTGGGTCACGCCAGCACAAAAGTTGAAAATCTTCAATTTGAGTCTTTGAAATTCCTCAGTTGTTCATATTCTTCAACTTTGCATTGTCTTCACTGTTTCTGTCTCTGTTATTCATTAGCTATATATATATGAGTTTATGTCCTCTACAGCATTCACTTATTGCTATTCCTTCATGTTGCTCTTTCTGCTAAGTGAATGTGATCGGACCCTTCCCCCTCTATGCTAAACTCAACCCATTCCATTCACAAATTCTTCATATGCGTTCTATTTGAAACTTGTTCAAAATCTTCACTGTGTCCTTGTCAGCTGAAGAAATTGCGAACGCAACATTAAAACTTATCCTTTCCAAAAATTTCGGTTTTTCCACTCAAATCGTTCCGCTTCCCATGACAATACTTATCTATTCACACACGATCTCCACTACACAGTACGTGGGTGACACATGTCATGCGAATAAGAAGGGTCAGGGGCACGTTCGTCCAATTTCTTTGGGCGAACGGTTTTTCATCTCAGCTATAAATACCCCTCCCCTTCCCTCACTTCACTTTTTACTCCGCTCGTTCTCACTCTCCCACTTGAGCTTCTCCAACCCTAGCGCAACCGCTACTCCATCGTCGCCGGTGAGGAATAGCTTCATTATCTCGACCTCGTCGCCGTCGTACTCGCACCGGCCGCGGATTTCTTCACTCCGCCGCCGCCGTAGCTGTCTTCCTCGGCCAAGTTAGGGCGTGGAAGATCTGCACAGACGAACTTCACTTCTCCATCCCACAGTTCGTCGTGTTCTTCATCCAGGGTAATTAAAAGTTACCTTTACTGCCCTGCTACCTCTTGAGCTTGCGTTGTATTCCCTCAAAGAGGAAAGGGAGATGCAGCATAGTAGCGTAAGTATTTCCCGCAGTTTTTGAGAACCAATGTATCAATCCAGTAGGAGACCACATGCCATTCCCTGGCACCTACACAAACAAATAAGAACTTCGCAGCCAACGCGATAAGGGGTTGTCAATCCCTTTACGGTCATTTACGAGAGTGAGATCTGATGGAGATGATAATTATATTTTTGGTATTTTTGGTTTAATAAAACAACAAATAAAAGCAAGAAAAGTAAAGTAGATTTAGATTGATATGTTGAGAATAGACCCGGTGGCCATAGTTTTCTCTAGTGGCTTCTCTCATGATAGCGATATTCTACGGCGGGTAAACAAATTACTGTCGAGCAATTGATAGAAAAGCGAATAATTATGAGACTATCTAGGCATGATCATTTTATATAGGCATCACGTATGAGACAAGTAGACCGACTCCTGCCTGCATCTACTACTATTACTCCACACATCAACCGCTATCCAGCATGCATCTAGTGTATTGAGTTCATACGAACAGAGTAACACCTCAAGCAATATGATGAAAACCCCATCTTTTTGTCCTCGGGCAACAATACAATACGTGCCTTGCTGCCCCTACTGTCACTGGGAAAGGACACCGCAAGATTGAACCCAAAGCCAAGCACTTTTCCCATTGCAATAACTATAGATCTAGTAGGCCAAACCAAACCAATAATTCGAAGAGACTTGCAAGGATATTATGAGCACACATAAAAAGTTCAGAGAAGAACCAAATATCTTTCATAGATAACCTTGATCATAAACTCACAATTCATCGGATCTCGACAAACACACCGCAAAAAGGGATTACATCGAATAGATCTCCTCGAAGACCGAGGAGAACTTTGTATTGAGATCCAGAGAGAGAGAGAAGAAGCCATCTAGATACTAGCTATGGACCCGAAGGTCTGTGGTAAACTACTCACAACTCATGGTGAGGGCGATGATGATGATGATGAAGGCCTCCGTGATGGATCCCCCTCCCGGAACAGACTCCAAGATGGGATCTCCATGGGAACAGAAGCTACGGTGGTGGAATTAGGGTTTTCTCTCTGCGTATGGAGTTTCTGGGGTACGTAGGTATATATATGAAGAAGGAAGGCATCGGGGGCCGCGTGGGCTAGCCTCGAGGCAGGGGGCGCGCCCTGGGAAGGGGGGCGCGCCCCCCACCCTCGAGGGCTGGCCCTTCGTCCCCTGACTTGGTCCCGAAGATTCCCGAGCGTGATTTCCTCCAAAAATATCTCTCGCGAAGGTTTCATTCCGTTTGGACTCCGTTTGATATTCCTTTTCTGCAAAACCCTGAAATAGGCAAAAAAACATTAATCTGGACTGAGCCTTTGGGTTAGTAGGTTAGTCCCAAACATGATATAAAAGTGAATGATAAAGCCCATTAAACATCCAAGACTTCAAAAATAATAGCATGGAACAATAAAAAATTATAGATACGTTGGAGACGTATCAAGCATCCCCAAGCTTAATTCCTGCTCGTCCTCGAGTAGGTAAATGATAAAGAAAGAATTTTTGATGTGGAATGCTAACCAATATAGTTTTTCAATGTAATTCTCTTAATTGTGGCATGAATGTTCAGATCTGAAGGTTTCAATATAAAAGTCTATATTTACATAAGAAATAACAATACTTCAAGCAATACTAACAAAGCAATCATGTCTTCCCAAAATACCATGGCTAAAGGAAGTTATCCCTACAAAATCATATGGTCTGGCTATGCTCCCTCTTCATCACACAAAATATTCATATTATGCACAACCCCGATTTCAGCCAAGCACTTGTTTTCATACTCTATTCTTTTCAAACCTTTCAACTTTCACGCAATACATGAGTGTCAGCCATGGATATAACACTATGGGTGGAATAGAGGTGGTTGTGGAGAAGACAAAAAAGAGGAAGATAGTCTCACATCGACTAGGCGTATCAACGGGCTATGAAGATGCCCATCAATAGATATCAATGTGAGTGAGTAGGGATTGCCATGCAACGGATGCACTAGATCTAAATATGAATGAAAGCTCAACAAAAGAAACTAGTGGGTGTGCATCCAACTTGCTTGCTCATGAAGACCTAGGGCATTTGAGGAAGCCCATTGTTGGAATATACAAGCCAAGTTCTATAATGAAAATTCCCACTATTATATGAAAGTGACTAATCATGAGACTCTCTACAATGAAGATCATGGTGCTACTTTGAAGCACAAGTTTGGAAAAAGATAGTAGCATTGTCCCTTCTCTCTTTTCTCTCATTTTTTTGGAGGGGCTTTCTCTCTCTTTTTTTTGCCCCTCTCTATATTTTTTTGGGCCTTCTCTTTTTTATTGGCCTTTCCTCACACGGGACAATGCTCTAGTAATGATGATCATCACACTTTTTATTACAACTTGAATTACAACTCGATACTACAACAAGTATGACTCTACATGAATGCCTCCGGCGGTGTACCTGCATAAGCAATGAATCATGTGTGACATGTATGAAAAAATATGCATGGTGGCTTTGCCACAACTACGATGTCAACTACATGATCATGCATGGCACTATGACAATATGATGCGTGTCATATGAGCGGAACGGTGGAAAGTTGCATGTCAATATATCTCGGAATGGCTATGGAAATGCCATGATAAGTAGGTATGGTGGCTGTTTTGAGGAACAATATGGTGGCTGTTTTGAGGAAGGATATATAGTAGGTTTATAGTACCGGCGAAAGTTGCGCGGTACAAGAGAGGCTAGCAATAATGGAAAGGTGAGAGTGTGTATAATCCATGGACTCAACATTAGTCATAAGAACTCATATACTTATTGCAAAAATCAACGAGTCATCAAAAACAAAGTAATCAACGCATGCTCCTAGGGGGAGGTTGGTAGGAGTTAACCATCGCGCGCTCCCGACCTCCACACAAAGGTTGGCACTATACAAATACCTCATGCTCTAACTTCGTCACATAGCGGTCCACCATACATGCATGATACGGGAATCACTAACCTTAACACAAGTATTCTTCAATTTCATAATAACTCCACTAGCATGACTCTAGTATCACTATGCTCATGTCTCAAAACAATTATCAAGCATCCAACATCTCATTCTATTCAATGCACTTGGTGTGAAAATTTTACTACATTGACATTGGATGTTTATCATGTGAAGACTAGTTTCTTTAGCCTAAACACATTACCATGCTGTTTTAATATACTCTCAAATAGATATAAGTGAAGCATGAGAGTGCAGCAATTTCTACAAAATATAACCACCGCCATGCTCTAAAAGATATAAGTGAAGCACTAGAGCAAAAACTATTCAACTCAAAAGATATAAGTGAAGCACATAGAGTGTTCTAATAATTTCTAGGCCATATTTAACTCTCTCAAATAGGTGTGTCCAGAAAGGATGATTGTGTCAAACTAACAAGCAAAGACTCAAATTATACAAGACACTCCAAGCAAAACACATAGCATGTTGCGAATAAAAATATAGCTCCAAGTATAGTTACCGATGGATGAAGACGAAAGAGGGAATGGCTTCCCGGGGCATCCCCAAGCTTAGGCTTTTGATTATCTTGATTTTACTTGGGGTTCCATGGGGCTTCCCCAAGCTTGGTCCTTTGCTACTCCTTGTTCCATAGTCCATCAAAGCAATACTCAAAACTTGAAAACTTTACAACACAAAACTTAGACAAAAATTCTCGTGAGCTCCGTTAGTAAGAGAAAGCAAACCACCACTCAAAGGTACATCAAGGAATTCATACTTTGTTTATATTGGTGTTAAACCTACTGTACTCCAAGTTCTCTATGATTCATATCCTCCAATATTACTCATAGATGCATCGGAATAAGCAAACAACACACGAAAACAGAATCTGTCAAAAGCAGAACAATATGTAGTAATCTGCTGGGTTCGCCTACTTATGGAACTCCAAAAAATTCAAACTAAATTGGTAAATTTGCGCAATTTGTCTATCAATCAGCAGCAAAAATAATAAACTAAAAATCACGCTCCAGTAAAATCTTAAGACTACTTTAGCCAGTGTCAACGATTCTGTTTTTTCACAGCAAGATCAAATAAACTTCACACAAGTCTTACCAAAGGTTCTACTTGGCACAAACACTAAACAAAACATGAAAACACATCTAATCAGAGGCTAGATGCAACATTTATTCCCTAACAGCAACAAAATCAAAAAACATAAAATTGGGTTGCCTCCCAGCAAGCGCTATTGTTTTACGCCCCTAGCTAGGCATGATACAAGATAAATCTAGGTATTGCCATCCTGGGAAGGCAATCCATAAGTGGCTCTCATGATAGATTCATATGGTAATTTGATTTTCCTTCTAGGAAAGTGTTCCATGCCTTTCCTTAACGGAAATTGGAATATAATATTTCCTTCCTTCATATCAATAATTGCACCAATCGTTCTAACGAAAGGTCTACCAAGAATAATAGGGCATGAAGGATTGCAATCTATATCAAGAACAATGAAATCTACGGGCACATAATTCCGATTGGCAACAATAAGAACATCATTAATTCTTCCCATAGGTTTCTTAATAGTGGAATCCGCAAGATGAAAATTTAAAGAACAATCATCAAGCTCACAGAACCCTAGCAAATCACACAAAGTTTTTGGCATAGTGGAGACACTTGCACCCAAATCACACAAAGCATAGCATTCATGATCTTTTATTTTTATTTTTATAGTATGTTCCCATTCATCATAAATCTTTCTAGGTATAGAAACTTCCAACTCAAGTTTTTCTTCATAAGATTGCATCAAAGCATCAACTATATGTTTAGTGAAAGCTTTATTTTGACTATAAGCATGTGGAGAATTTAGCACGGATTGCAACAAAGAAATACAATCAATCAAAGAGCAATTACCATAATTGAATCCCTTGAAATCCAAAGTAGTGGGTTCATCACTATGCAAAGTCTTAACCTCTTCAATCCCGCTTTTAGCAATTTTAGCATCAAGATCTAAAAACTCTGAATTATTGGGACACCTTAAAGCAGAATCATCTCCAATCCTATTCTCATCAAGATTAATACTAGAAAACAAGGATCTAATAGGAGAGACATCAATAACTTTCAGATCTTCATCTTTATTTTCATGATAACTAAAAGAAAACGATTTAATATAATCTTCTCTTTTAGCATGCATTCTAGCGGTTCTTTCTTTGCATTCATCAATGGAAATTCTCATGGCTTTGAGAGACTCATTGATATCATGCTTAGGTGGGATAGATATAAGTTTCAAATAATCAACATCAAGAGTAATTCTATCCACACTTCTAGCCAATTCATCAACTTTAAGCAATTTCTCTTCAAGCATAGCATTGAATTTTTTTTGCGAGATCATAAACTCCTTAACACTAGTTTCAAATTCAGAAGGCATCTTTCCATAAGAGTTGTTGTAGGAATTACCAAAATTATTAGAGGAATTACTAGGAAAAGGCCTAGGATTAAAATTACCTCTATAAGCATTGTTACCAAAATTATTCCTACCAACAAAATTCACATCCAAAGATTCATTGTTACTCTCAATCAAAGTGGACAAAGGCATATCATTAGGATCAGAAGAAGCACTCTTAGCGGCAAACAATTTCATAAGTTCATCCATCTTTCCACTCAAAACACTAATTTCTTCGATAGCATGAAATTTTTCTTCGGTGTGCCATTGAGAATAATTAACCATAATATTATCTAGGAGTTTGGTAGCTTCTCCTAAGGTAGTTTCCATGAAAGTGCCTCCGGCGGCCGAATCTAAAAGATTTCTAGAAGCAAAATTCAAGCCAGCATAAAAATTCTGAATAATCATCCATAGATTCAAACCATGTGTAGGGCAATTACGTATCATTAATTTCATTCTCTCCCAAGCTTGTGCAACATGCTCATGATCTAGTTTCTTAAAATTCATAATATCGTTTCTAAGAGAGATGATCTTAGCAGGAGGGAAATACTTAGAGATCAAAGCATCTTCGCACTTATTCCACGGATCAATACTATTTCTAGGCAAAAAGGAAAACCAAGTTTTAGCATGATCTCTAAGTGAAAATGGAAATAACTTCAATTTAATAATATCGTTATCCGTATCCCTTTTCTTTTGCATATCACACAAATCAAAAAAGTTGTTTAGATGTGTAGCGACATCTTCACTAGGAAGGCCGGAGAATTGATCTTTCATGACAAGATTCAACAAAGCAGCATTGATCTCACAAGATTCAGCATCGGCAATAGGAGCAATTGGAGTGCTAATAAAATCATTGTTGTTGGTATTGGAAAAGTCACACAATTTGGTATTGTTCTGAGCCATAGTGACAAGCAAGCAATCCAACACACACAAGAAAACAAGAAGCAAGCGAACGAAAAACACACGGTGGAAGAAGGGCGAATAAAACGGCAAAGGTGAAGTGGGGGAGAGGAAAACGAGAGGCAAATAAATGTAATGCGAAGGATAAGGGTTTGTGATAGGTACTTGGTATATGACTTTTGCGTAAGCCTCCCCGGCAACGGCGCCAGAAATTCTTCTTGCTACCTCTTGAGCTTGCGTTGTATTCCCTCGAAGAGGAAACAGAGATGCAGCACAGTAACGTAAGTATTTCCCTCAGTTTTTGAGAACCAAGGTATCAATCCAGTAGGAGACCACGTGCCAGTCCCTTGCACCTGCACAAACAAATAAGAACTTCGCTGCCAACGCGATAAGGGGTTGTCAATCCCTTTACGGTCACTTACGAAAGTGAGATCTGATAGAGATGATAATTATATTTTTGGTATTTTTAGTTTAATAAAGCAGCAAATAAAAAGCAAGAAAAGTAAGTAGATGTAGATTGATATGTTGAGAATAGACCCGGGGGCCATAGTTTTCTCTAGTGGCTTCTCTCATGATAGCGATATTCTACGGCGGGTAAACAAATTACTTTCGAGCAATTGATAGAAAAGCGAATAATTATGAGACTATCTAGGCATGATCATTGTATATAGGCATCACGTCCGAGATAAGTAGACTGACTCCTGCCTGCATCTACAACTATTACTCCACACATCGATCTCTATCCAGCATGCATCTAGTGTATTGAGTTCATACGAACAGAGTAACGCCTTAAGCAAGATGACATGATGTAGAGGGATAAACTCAAGCAATATGATGAAAACCCCATATTTTTATCCTCGATGGCAACAATACAATATGTGCCTTGCTGCCCCTACTGTTACTGGGAAAGGACACCGCAAGATTGAACCCAAAGCCAAGCACTTCTCCCATTGCAAGAATTATAGATCTAGTAGGCCAAACCAAACCAATATTTCAAAGAGACTTGAAAGTATATTATGAGCACACATAAAAAGTTCAGAGAAGAACCAAATATCTTTCATAGATAACCTTGATCATAAACTCACAGTTCATCGGATCTCGACAAACACACCGCAAAAAGAGATTACATTGAATAGATCTCCTCGAAGACCGAGGAGAACTTTGTATTGAGATCCAGAGAGAGAGAGAGAAGAAGAAGTCATCTAGATACTAGCTATGGACCCGAAGGTCTGTGGTAAACTACTCACAACTCATGGTGAGGGCGATGATGATGATGATGAAGGCCTTCGTGATGGATCCCCCTCCCGAAACAGACTCCAAGATGGGATCTCCATGGGAACAGAAGCTACGGCGGTGGAATTAGGGTTTTCTCTCTACGTATGGAGTTTCTGGGGTACGTAGGTATATATAGGAAGAAGGAGGGCACCGGGGCCCATGTGGGCCAGCCCCGAGGCAGGGGCGCGCCCTGGGAAGGGGGGCGCGCCCCCCACCCTCGAGCGCTGGCCCTTCGTCCCCTGACTTGGTCCCGAAGATTCCCGAGCGTTATTTCCTCCAAAAATATCTCCCGCGAAGGTTTCATTCCGTTTGGACTCCGTTTGATATTCCTTTTTTGCAAAACCCTGAAATAGGCAAAAAACAACAATCTAGACTGGGCCTTTGGGTTAGTAGGTTAGTCCCAAAAATGGTATAAAAGTGAATGATAAATCCCATTAAACATCCAAGACTTCAAAAATAATAGCATGGAACAATAAAAAATTAGAGATACGTTGGAGACGTATCAAGCCCTCTTTGATTCAATTGTTTTCTTCAAAAGTCTCAAAAGGTGTTTTCTTCGTCAAATCTTCACACACTAAACACCTCACATATCATCAGTTCTTAATTTGATTTCTCTAAGCCATGATTTTCTTCAAGATTCCTCAATTGTGTGGTTTTTCAATCTACACAACTCTAGAACCTAAGACAAAGAACGCTTAGTCAAATTCTTCAAGACTCATCCGGTCAAATTCCTCAAACTTGTTCTTTTTACAAAACCTTCTGAGAACACTTATGACCTCTCCAAAATTCCTCGCAACTATACTCTATTCACAGGTACTCATGTCTGCTGCTGAATCACTAGGTTCTCATCAACTTAACTCATTTGTAGCGTTCCTTGAAGAAAAGTTGCATACTTCTTCAGAGAATTCAATTGTTCAAATTCCTCGTCTGAAGAAAATGGCTGACGGAAAGAAGCCACAGAAAGGAGGAAAGAGGCCTGAGGTCAATACTGCTTTCGAGATACCTGAAGACATATATGCTGACTATTGTACTCCTGATGAGGCAAAGTTCGGAAAAGAGGACAAGAATCAGCGCAAAGTGCGCATACAAAGAATAGAGAGGAGATGGGCACGTGAGTGGAGGGAGTACATATATGTGACTCCCAAATACATGAAGAAATTCGCACTCAATCCTCCCTGCCCAAGACCTCCATTGGCACATGGCCAAGTTGCTGATCCCACAAGCCTCAAGCGCGGTGAGGATTTTCCTCAAGAATTGGCTAAGCACCAGGCCAAGTTGGCCAAACAAGCAAAAGAAGCAGTGAGGAAATTCAATGAAGACTCTGCTGCTGCTGCTGCTGCCTCTGCTGAGGCCTCTGCTTCCAAGCCTAAGAAGGCCATGGCTAAGAAGCCTGCTCAAAAGCCAAGTGCTTCTTCCTCAGCAATGCCCTGATGACCAGTTTCTTCAAAGCCCTCACGGCAAATTCCTCAGACTGCTCCTGCTCCTCCAAAGTCACCAGCACCTCCTCAAAAGTCTTCAGATGCTGCAACAAAGTCATCTGCTCCTGTGCATCTTGCCACATGTCAAAGGACTGTAGGCATATCCATTGCCTCAGGAGCCTCTGCAAGCTCCTCAACTGCCCCAAGTTCCTCAGCTGGTCCCTCGCTGCTGAAGAAAAAGACAACTGCTGGATGAGGCTCTCACCCAAGTCCTCGTAAGAAACAAGTTGTTTTCCAAGTGCCGTCCGATGACGAAGCTGATGATGAAGAACTGGTTCAAATCATTAGAGACAGGCAAGAAAGGGCCGCTAGAGCTAAAGGAAGCGAAGTACCACTGCTGTTGGATCCCAAGATGATCCTTGATTTCATTGATCTCTGGCACAAGGACCCAAACACTCCTATGCCTGACTTCAACTTGACTCCTGGTCAAAGTCATATGCTGACCGCCTTCATAGGCGAAAAAATGGAAGTTTGAAAGGGCCAGGCTGACAAAGAAAGCACAGTACAAGAAGGAGCGCTTCCTGAAGAAAAATGTTGTCAACCTGACAACTGAAGAACTTGTAAAGCTTCAGGGTGAAATCAAAACCCTCAGTGATGAATTTGAAGCATATCGCGCTGACTAGATGGGCGCCAAAGTCAGATTTGTAAATTTGACTAAAGGTTTTCTTCACGTGCTGCTCGTCAAATGCACATTGAAATTCCTCAGGCTGAAGCATCTGCTCAGTCTGCTGAAGGACATGCAAGCACCGCTGAAGAACATCAGGCTGCTGAAAAAATCCCAGGGCTGATGACCCCACTCCAGCCGCTGAAGAAATTGCCAAGGCAACCTCAAGTGTTGCGCCTGAAGAAAATGTCAGGACAGCTGAATCTCCAAAGGCTGTGCCTGAAGCTCGTGAAGAAATCAGGACAACTGCATCAGTTGTGCCTGACGAAATTGAACCAGATTCCTCTGCTGCTCCTGCACCTACACCAACTCCTATCCTTCCATCTGCATCAGATGCGAAGAAGACAAAGGCTGCAGAGCGTGCATCTGTGAAGAAATGGAAGGCATCAGCTTCTTCAGATTCTTCAGCTCTGAAGAAAATGAAGCCCTTGACAAGCTCAGCTGAGAATCCAATTGATGTCGTTCCAATTTCCTCTATGCCATCAAAGGACCTTGTTCCTTTTGATGAAGATTATGTGATTCCAAGTGAATCGGATGAAGACATTCCCTCTGATGCTTCCTCAGAGTAGATGGATGAAGAAATTGAAGTGGATGCCATCCCTTCAACCCCAATCATCTCCTCGCCTATGCCTCAGTTTACTGCTGAAGAGGCCGGCGTTGAAGAATTGGAAGAACAAGACTCGGACGTGGACATTGGGAATGCCACCCCTTTGATGACTGATGAATTTTGGGATAGTCAGCATCCCAACTCTCCTCTGTTCACGCCGCTGCAACAAATACCTCATTCACCAGCACAAATTGTTCCATTGGGCTCTGAAGAAACTCATCCCACTGAATCTGTTCATAAAGACATTCCAGCCACTAGTGCTGAAGAAACTGCTGCTGCTGTTGAATCTGCAAAGACTCCCACTAAAGAGGAACCAGAAATTCCTCAGACTGAAGAACCTAAGATTGCGAATCCATAGGTTATGATGCAATTGACTGATACTCCTCAACCCAAGCCAAAGGATCCTTTCTCAAGAAAGCAATCTTTCAAGAAGGCTGATTTCTTCGGCGAGCATGTGTTCTTCACTGATTTCAATCCTTATGACTCTGCTCGCATAAGGAAGAGGCGTTTCTGGAGTGCCAATCAGGCAAATTTCTATTCCTTAGTGCTTTACAACAAAGACAAAGTCTTCGATCATCAGCATATTCCTCACGTGGATATGGAATCTCTGTCGTGCTTTGTGCCAGTCCTTAGTGTTCTTCACCATGCTGGACTTTTGGGTTTTTGCACTGATATATGCGATTGGAATGAAGAACTGTTTCTCCAATTTTATGCAACCCTACACATCACTGGCAATTCTGAAGATGTGAATTCATGGGTGCTGGACTGGATGTCTGAAAACACTCACTACAAAGCTCCAGCCTCTGAATTGCTTCAGGCTCTGCCCCTCAGTCCTCCAAATGAAGCAACACGTTGCATGTACAAAGAAACTAAAATCACTAATCATTACATGCAAGTGCTTATGAAGCATTTGAAGCCAGGTCAAGCCCCACGGACCAAATTCCTCGTGAAGGAATTGCTGTTTCAGCCACGGATAGCACATTCTGACGAAGACATTGAGTCCAATCAGGGGCCACGACTGGAATGATGAAGAAGTCGTTGGCATCATGAAGAATCTGTTATTCAACATCATCCATGGTGTGACGCCCCCGATTTGTCCGTACACTAATCATGCACGCAAATGTGTACGACCAAGATCAGGGACTCACTGGAAGATATCACAACACAACTGTAGACACAAATTAAAATAATACAAGCTTTATATTACAAGCCAGGAGCCTCGAGGGCTCGAATACAAAAGCTCGAAAACACAAGAGTCAGCGGAAGCAATAATATCTGAGTACACACATAAGTTAAACAAGTTTGCCTTAAGAAGGCTAGCACAAAAGTAACAACGATCGAAAAGGCAAGGCCTCCTGCCTGGGACCTCCTAATAACTCCTCGAAGCCGAACTCCATGTAGAAACATCCTCGGGATCTTCTGGCTCCTGGACTCCACCGATCTGGTTGCATCAACCAGAAAGAAGAAAGAAGGGGGAAAAGGGGGAGCAAAGCAACCCTGAGTACTCATCCAAAGTACTCGCAAGCAAGGATCTATACTACAAATGCAATGTTATCTGTGTAAAGGGGGGGGGGGTAATATATGAGGGTTAAACTGCAGAATGCCAGAATAAGAGGGGGATAGCTAATCCAAACGAAGACTACGCTTCTCGCAACGTCCATCTTGCAGCAGAAGAAGAGAGTAGCTGGAAGTAACAAGTATCCTCGCTTCTGGCAGCCTCCGTCTTGAAGCAGTAGAAGGGAATAGATGGTAAGTTCACCAAGTAACATCGTATAGCATAACCTACCCGGCGATCCTCCCCTCGTCGCCCTGTGGGAAAGCGATCACCGGGTTGTATCTGGAACTTGTCTGGGTGTGTTTTATTAAGTATCCAGTTCTAGTTGTCATGACGTCAGAGTACAACTCCGGGTCGTCCTTTTACCGAGGGACACGGCTATTCGAATAGATTAACTTCCCTGCAGGGGTGCACCACATAACCCAGCACGCTTGATCCCATTTGGCCGGACACACTTTCCAGGGTCATGCCCGGCCTCGGAAGATCAACACGTCGCAACCCTACCTAAGCACAACAGAGAGGTCAGCACGCCGGTCTAAACCCTAAGCGCACGGGGGTCTGGGCCCATCGCCCAATGCACACCTGCACGTTGCGAGGGCGGCCGATAAGCAGACCTAGCCTCACCTAATACCAGAGTAGGCTTTCCAGTCCAATCCGGCGCGCGCCGCTAAGTCGCTGACGTCAAGAAGGCTTCGGCTGATACCACGACGTCGAGTGCCCATAACTGTTCCCACGCAGCTGGTTAGTGCGTATAGACCAAATGGCTAGACTCAAATCAAATACCAAGATCCCGTTAAACGTGTTATTATGAAATAACCGCGGACAACGACCAGGGCCAGGCCCACCTGTCTCCTAGGTGGTCGCAACCTGCCCTGTCGCTCCGCCACAAAGTAACCATCAGGGGGCTGTCGGGAACCCAGGTCCACCACTACCGGGGTGGAACCACCTGCCCCTTCAGCCCCCATCTCCGAACCATCATCATGTGTATGTAAAGTGTAGGTAGTAAATACCCGTGATAACACCCAAGTGATCACGGCCCGATAGAATAGCAGGGCAGACGGACAAGGGTGTAGGGCCACTAATGGTATACTAGCATCCTATACTAAGCATTTAGGATTGCAGGTAAGGTATCAACAATGGTAGCAACAATGACAGGCTATGCAGCAGAATAGGATTATCGAAAGTAGTAACATGCTACACTACTCTAATGCAAGCAGTAGAGAGAAGAGTAGGCGATATCTGGTGATCAAAGGGGGGGGGCTTGCCTGGAAGCTCTGCCGACGAAAGGAATCTTCGGAAGCGTAGCCGTAGTCGAACACCGAAGCATCAATGGTCTCGGGGTCTATCACAGTATCGGAGTCTATCGAAAATAAGCAACGAAGGGGAAACAAATAAATAACAGAGCAAACAATAGCACACAAAGCATAACATGGAAATACGCAGTGCTACGTGTGACCTAACGCAGTGCTCGGTGGTACAGGCGAAGAGGAATAATATCCGGGAAAGTATTCCCGGTGTTAGGCATTTGCGGGCAGATGAAATGGAGGGGAATGTTGCATGTTCGGTATGATAGAGATGTGTGGCGGACGAACGGACCGCGCATTCGAATTCGTCTCGTCGTTCTGAGCAACTTTCATATATAAATTATTTTCATCCGAGTTACGGTTTTAAGAGATATGATTTTCTAAAGTTTTTATTAATTTCTGGAATTTAATATTGATTAAATTAATTCGAAAAAGGATTTATGACATCAGCATGACATCATGCTGACGTCATCATGGTTGACTGGTCAAACTGACCAGTGGGTCCCACCTGTCATTCACTATTTAGTGTAATTAGGATCTAGCTAATCCAATTACTGTTTAATTAAACTAACTAGTTAATTAGATTAATGAAACATGATTAATTAACTTAATTTATTCACTAATTAATTAATTAATTATTTTTTAATTTTTTTAATTATTATTATTATTATTTTCTATTTTTTTATTATTCTCTTTTTTTTATTTATTAAACGTTCTGGGGCCAGGGCCCCTCTCGTCAGGCAATGGACGGACATTGTCCAGGCCGCCCCTTTGGGGCACCGGACATGTCCAGCTGGGGGGAGCAGTGGCGCGCACGGCCAGAGGCCATGCGGCGAGGCCGCGGCCGGGCGTGGGCCGGCGGCGAGGGCGGCTGGGGGCGGCGCAGGGGAAGGAGGGCGTGGCCAGGGGAAGCCTGGCCGCCGCAGTGGCCATGGCCGGGGTAGGGGCGGCCCGAAAGGGGTCGAGCAGGAGTGCAGGGCGGGCGCGTGCGGCTACGGGAGGTGGCACGGCCGGAGCGGCCGGGGGTGCGTCGGGGCGACGCGGGCGGTGACCGCCGGGGGGAAGGCAGGGGAGGCGAGGCGAGCTCACTGGGGGAGTTGGAGAGGCGGACCGGCAGGGAAGAAGGCCGGAGAGGCGACCGTCGAGGGCGACCGGGGCCAGCGGCCGGTGGGGAAGAGGAAGGAGACCCGGGGGGCGGCACGGGCTTGGGGCGTCGGGGGAGGGCGGCGCTTGCGACGACGGAGAAGATGTGGGGCGGGGGCGGCCGTCCTCGGGCGCGGGCGTGCCCGCCGGGGCCGCGGGGAGCGGCGGCGGACGCAACGTCGAGGTGCCGGCGCGGCAGGGGTGACGGAGGCGGGCGGAGTCGACGAGCGGCGATGCGGCGCCGACTGCCGTCGGGGCAGAGGCGGGGTCGAGGGGGGGCGCGAGGTTGCGCCGGTCGATGGCCACGGGGTGAGCCCCGATCCGATCTGGATCG
>LR738709.1:82150412-82250701 GCA_902687465.1 Secale cereale
GGGCGCGCGGGGTGGGCCGGCTGGGCCTGGCCTGGTGGCCAGCTGGGCCACGGCCCAGCAGGGGGTTTCCTTTTTTTTCTTTTCTTTTTACTTTTGTTTTCTTATTTTAATTACTTTTGTTTAGTGTTTTCTTTCAGCTACTTTATATTTTTATTTTTGCAAAATACCAAAATGCCACCTAATTTGATGTTACCAAATATGTCATTATCACCTTAACTTGGTACTCAAACTAAATTAGTTTCATAATTAATTAATATTTAAAAGCATTTAAATAATAGTTTTTTTTCTACTATTTTTTTCACCTAATAGTATTAAATAATTTATTTTATGAAGGAGTGGTTTCCCCACCATATTTACTTACGATGTATTTGAAACAACTTGAACATTTTAGTTTTGATATTTGAAATCTTTGTTGTTTTCTTTTAACTCAATTTTTTTTAATTTGGATCGGTTTCGAACTAACATGAGATTAGCGACAGTGATCGTGGTGACGTGGCATCATTAGCGCGGAATTACTGTAGCGTAATTATCCGGGTGTCACAATTCTCCTCCACTACAAGAAATCTCGTCCCGAGATTTAAGCGGTGGAGTAAGGAGGGATAGGTGCTGGTAGCGAAAAGCTAACGAGTCTTCTCGGTCTTGGCTGCCCTTTCGAAGAGGTCGACTCCTTTCGTTGATGTCTTCATTCTCTCTGCTTCAAGTCATCGTGATCAAGTCGTCATCCTTTCTTCGGGATCTCCATCGTCCTACGAACGTGACCAGGGGGAAAACTTTGGAGGAACGTATCTTCCACGTAGTCTGTGCATATGACGGCGAATTCAGAAAGTGATATACGAAGTACCCTACGAGTAGTATTTCAGTGAATGCATAGAGAGAGCAATAAGCGATGGTACCAAAGTTTCAATCGGGTAGGCGGTCATTCGATGCCTAACCAGAAGCTGGAATGTGGTCTTAATCAACGAGAATAATATGATGTTTGATACCAGGATGAAACATGGTATAACTTAGCTCGTGATTTACACACTAAGGCAAGTGCAAGAATACATTAGAACCAGGGTTGTTTAGGAGAGTCAGGTTTCGATCCAGTGGACCTGTGGGTTATGGGCCCACCATGTGGGTTGAAATAGGAAGGGTGGTGACATCTTGCACAGCCTCGACAGGGAGGCATGTTAGTGGATAGCTTGTCAGCTATGTCGCCAACAATGTCGGTACCAAGGACGGGGAACGAAGAGAACCATTTTCCCACTCGTTGAAACGAGGAGGACCAATAGGCAAAGTTCTCGTCCATCGGTGGTTACCGGAATGTTATCAACAATAGTAACAAAGTCTTACTGACAAGTTGTACAACGAGGTGTTTACATAAGCAGAGAATTATTACTGCTTATATTATATGTGGATCAAGGAAAGGTTAAACAAACAAATGGAAAGGAAAATTGCGATTACACACAATTATTAGGAGTATAACCATCCCATGGACAAGAAGAACATGGCCTATAAGGTAGGATAGCTAGTACCCAACCATTCAGATAAAGAGGCAAGGATTAATCAAGATGTTACCCATACAATGGTGTTTGGATAACTGACCAAGAAACATTTAGCATTGGGCTTCAAATGCTCTTGTTGGAAATCGGAGTACCACAGACAGGCTTCGAGATAGCATTGGCATGGTCTTGAAGCAAAGGTCGGACTTGGATACATAAAAGATTCATCAGGTACAACTTATAGAATAAGTCTTATAATTTCCTCCTGGAAGAATGGTTATCCTTGCAAAAGAGATTATAATGATAGGTCCTCCAGCCAGGGGTGCTAGGCATGACATCATATTAACGGGTCAGCAAGGGACCAACATTATAACTACTGGAGAGTTGTCCCAACCATCATATCTGACCGAGATTCAGATCCGATTGGTGTCATGATACCTCAGACTCACGATGTTCGAGAAGAGAAGTTGCAACACAAATCGTCGAAATGACATTGCAAGATTCTCGGAAAATGAACTATGGGAGCGGGTTCCCGAAACAATAGTTCATCATTAAACAAAAGAGAGGATGAGGAGGTGGCTGATGGGCTCAGCGTCCACAATAATGTGAACAAGAGGATGACACTTATCAATTCAAATGATATAATGTTATATGCTCGAGGAAAAACATACACCATTATTCATTAGTTGAAAGGTGTGCCCGAATATGACCTTAGGCAGAAAGATCAATGTCAGAGTGACGATTCAATAACCAACAGCCTGAGAACGAACTGTCGATCGTTAACTTCAAAGCAATAGGGTTGCTAGGAGTACAGAACTCAAGCAGCATCGCTAGCATATTGGTATCCCGGCTAGAAACAACACGGGGACCAAGGAAGAATGGTGATGGTGAGAAGTATCATCATACCGAGAATTTCTAAGAGGTGGAGCAGTCCCCACAACATTCTCGACATAAAAGACAATAATACTTTAAGGTAGAACACGACACTAGCTGGAGAGCAAGTTGTATTCATAATGTGGACAAGTTTGCGATGAAGGAAGTCAAGGGTGTTGTCGATGATAATAAAAATCATCGAGGGCAAGGAGGAGATTTCTCATCACGAACACAGTTGACATCTCAGAAGAAGTCAAAGTGTTGAAGGTGATCCGACACATTTGTCGGGAGGTTTCAAGAGGATGCAGTCAAACAACAACAACAACAACAACAAGCAAGGGAATGACGAAGTGGCAAGTTATAGGATCAATATATAAGATGCAAGCTCGGAACCAAAGTTGCCTTTCAAGACAAGCAACCTGATGTTGAAGGCTCGACGTAAGTCGTGCTCACACTGAAGAATTCGTGCACCACAGAAGGACGAGGTAGCACCGTCAAAGATATCAAGACCAGGATGTACCCGATAGTCTAGGAATGACTAGATTGAGTTCAGAATTTCTCAGTAGAAGTACTAGGGTTATTTGATTTGTAGTGCAGAATAATTTCACTAGTCGGTGTCCTCGGTTGACAACAACCCAGAACCCGTAGAGTGATTACGACAAGCAAAGGTATTACTTCATCAAAAGTTCAAAAGGTGTAGTGCAAAGTCATGATATCCTCGAGATATCAGAGGGTAAAACTCGAAGGTAGAACACAGTAGGAATTGAACTAGGTCATTGACCTATGACAGTAGATACTTTAACCTTGTCAAAAATTGACGAGGCCTGGAATGGATTTATTCCAGATATATTGAATAAGGACAGCATGGTCGAAACCATAACTGCAAGGGATCAAATTTATTGACACCGAAAGAATTATTTGGATGAAAAAAAAATCATTTTGCAAGAAGCTCCCGAGACGGTCTACATCGTTTCCATGGGCATGAACAAAAGCTCAAGGTCGACTCCCATTTCTCCAATGCATACGTTTCATTTACCTCTTGCTTTGATAAAATTGTAGTGTTGGAATTTTATCCGGTAGAACACCGGAAGGGTATGACTTGTGAAAACTTTTGGGTTCTCACGGATTAGGGGAAGGCATAGGTTCAACCCATCGGGCATCTTAGTAACAAATACCACAAGTTTCAAAAGTCAAAACACAAGCTCGATAGCAAAGCATGGTTGGTCAAGCAGAGGATACAATTTACCGAAGGTATTATGCATCAGGGACAGATCTTCTCGAGGTTTTTGTATACGAAGGACACTGTCGGATAATATTTCAACAAAGGATCGAGCGATCCACAACGGAGCTGATGTGAGTATCGGTACTCACTCAGAGGAAGAAGAATGCAGAGGCATCAGATTCAAGAATCACCTGATTAGTATGAAGCTTAAATAGAAAGAAATTATGGTTTCCAAAACGAAGGATCAGAAGCAGACGCTCTGATCCAGGATGGATAAGTTGACAACACTTAGTTGTACAATCAATAAAGGTTTGAATTGCCGAGAACCAACTCAGGTCCGGAATGACGTCTGAGTTGGAAAGATAATTTCAATAAGGATAACCCGATGACTGTGTGCATACGCACACATTGAATCAATAGGCTCAAAATGCCTAAGACAAGGGATGCTAACGAAGACTGCTAGTCACATGGAATTAACCATAATGCAAGCAGGCAAGAATTTCAAGAGTAACAGCCTGCAGAGAATTTCGAAACATCGAAAAGTATTCCGAAGAATTTTGGGAGACACCTGAACAATTGAGAAGCACGGGTCCTCGATAAATGCGATGAAATAACCGTAAGGGTTTTCACGTGAAACAAAACTGCAAGGCAATAAACTCAAAGGATTCTCGAGACAACGGAGAATATTTCGAGGCCTCTTGTAACAACAAGAGCGACGAGGAATGATCATGAGTATGACAAGTGCAACCAGATATCCATAGGGATATATCGGTGGCAGTGAATTACAAAGGCGATGAACACAAGTTCTCGGGTTAACAGCGGAGAGTATCTTCAGGGTCTTCTGGTGCAGCAGACGATCATCGGTCATAAGGTGATGTCCGGGTGAAGTGTTAACGAGATCCTAATGTTAGATTTAGCAAAATTCGTTTATCCCGAATAGAAGAGAGATAAGAGTCCCAGAGTATAGACGAGGAGTAAAAGATCCTAATACCACCCATTGGTGTTGTGGGCCCGTAAGCCACACAACAAGTTAGTAAATTTGTTTTTCAAAGACTAGACTCAACTTCGGCCAAGGAGTTGGAAAGGGGGATTCCAACAGGCAGTCGGCTCTGATACCAACTTGTGACGCCCCCGATTTGTCCGTACACTAATCATGCACGCAAATGTGTACGACCAAGATCAGTGACTCACTGGAAGATATCACAACACAACTCTAGACACAAATTAAAATAATACAAGCTTTATATTACAAGCCAGGGGCCTCGAGGGCTCGAATACAAAAGCTCGAAAACACAAGAGTCAGCGGAAGCAATAATATCTGAGTACAGACATAAGTTAAACAAGTTTGCCTTAAGAAGGCTAGCACAAAAGTAACAACGATCGAAAAGGCAAGGCCTCCTGCCTGGGACCTCCTAATAACTCCTCGAAGCCGAACTCCATGTAGAAACATCCTCGGGATCTTCTGGCTCCTGGACTCCACCGATCTGGTTGCATCAACCAGAAAGAAGAAAGAAGGGGGAAAAGGGGGAGCAAAGCAACCGTGAGTACTCATCCAAAGTACTCGCAAGCAAGGATCTATACTACAAATGCAATGTTATCTGTGTAAAGGGGGGGGGGTAATATATGAGGGTTAAACTGCAGAATGCCAGAATAAGAGGGGGATAGCTAATCCAAACGAAGACTACGCTTCTCACAACGTCCATCTTGCAGCAGAAGAAGAGAGTAGCTGGAAGTAACAAGTATCCTCGCTTCTGGCAGCCTCCGTCTTGAAGCAGTAGAAGGGAATAGATGGTAAGTTCACCAAGTAACATCGTATAGCATAACCTACCCGGCGATCCTCCCCTCGTCGCCCTGTGGGAAAGCGATCACCGGGTTGTATCTGGAACTTGTCTGGGTGTGGTTTATTAAGTATCCAGTTCTAGTTGTCATGAGGTCAGAGTACAACTCTGGGTCGTCCTTTTACCGAGGGACACGGCTATTCGAATAGATTAACTTCCCTGCAGGGGTGCACCACATAACCCAGCACGCTTGATCCTATTTGGCCGGACACACTTTCCAGGGTCATGCCCGGCCTCGGAAGATCAACACGTCGCAGCCCTACCTAAGCACAACAGAGAGGTCAGCACGCCGGTCTAAACCCTAAGCGCACGGGGGTCTGGGCCCATCGCCCAATGCACACCTGCACGTTGCGAGGGCGGCCGGTAAGCAGACCTAGCCTCTCCTAATACCAGAGTAGGCTTTCCAGTCCAATCCGGCGCGCGCCGCTAAGTCGCTGACGTCAAGAAGGCTTCGGCTGATACCACGACGTCGAGTGCCCATAACTGTTCCCACGCAGCTGGTTAGTGCGTATAGACCAAATGGCCAGACTCAGATCAAATACCAAGATCCCGTTAAACGTGTTATTATGAAATAACCGCGGACAACGACCAGGGCCAGGCCCACCTATCTCCTAGGTGGTCGCAACCTGCCCTGTCGCTCCGCCACAAAGTAACCATCAGGGGGCTGTCGGGAACCCAGGCCCACCACTACCGGGGTGGAACCACCTGCCCCTTCGGCCCCCATCTCCGAACCATCATCATGTGTATGTAAAGTGTAGGTAGTAAATACCCGTGATCACACCCAAGTGATCACGGCCCGATAGAATAGCAGGGCAGACGGACAAGGGTGTAGGGCCACTGATGGTATACTAGCATCCTATACTAAGCATTTAGGATTGCAGGTAAGGTATCAACAATGGTAGCAACAATGACAGGCTATGCAGCAGAATAGGATTATCGAAAGCAGTAACATGCTACACTACTCTAATGCAAGCAGTAGAGAGAAGCGTAGGCAATATCTGGTGATCAAAGGGGGGGGCTTGCCTGGAAGCTCTGCCGACGAAAGGAATCTTCGGAAGCGTAGCCGTAGTCGAACACCGAAGCATCAATGGTCTCGGGGTCTATCACAGTATCGGAGTCTATCGAAAATAAGCAACGAAGGGGAAACAAATAAATAACAGAGCAAACAATAGCACACAAAGCATAACATGGAAATACGCAGTGCTACGTGTGACCTAACGCAGTGCTCGGTGGTACAGGCGAAGAGGAATAACATCCGGGAAAGTATTCCCGGTGTTAGGCATTTGCGGGCAGATGAAACGGAGGGGAATGTTGCATGTTCGGTATGATAGAGATGTGTGGCGGACGAACGGACCGCGTATTCCAATTCGTCTCGTCGTTCTGAGCAACTTTCATATATAAATTATTTTCATCCGAGTTACGGTTTTAAGAGATATGATTTTCTAAAGTTTTTATTAATTTCTGGAATTTAATATTGATTAAATTAATTCGAAAAAGGATTTATGACATCAGCATGACATCATGCTGACGTCATCATGGTTGACTGGTCAAACTGACCAGTGGGTCCCACCTGTCATTCACTATTTAGTTTAATTAGGATCTAGCTAATCCAATTACTGTTTAATTAAACTAACCAGTTAATTAGATTAATGAAACAGGATTAATTAACTTAATTTATTCACTAATTAATTAATTAATTATTTTTTAATTATTTTAATTATTATTATTTTTAATTATTTTTATTATTATTATTATCTATTTTTTTATTATTCTCTTTTTTTTATTTATTAAACATTCTGGGGCCAGGGCCCCTCTCGTCAGGCAATGGACGGACATTGTCCAGGCCGCCCCTTTGGGGCACCGGACATGTCCAGCTAGGGGGGAGCAGTGGCGCGCACGGCCAGAGGCCATGCGGCGAGGCCGCGGCCGGGCGTGGGCCGGCGGCGAGGGCGGCTGGGGGTGGCGCAGGGGAAGGAGGGCGTGGCCAAGGGAAGCCTGGCCGCCGCAGTGGCCATGGCCGGGGTAGGGGCGGCCCGAAAGGGGTCGAGCAGGAGGTGCAGGGCGGGCGCGTGCGGCTACGGGAGGTGGCACGGCCGGAGCGGCCGGGGGTGCGTCGGGGCGACGCGGGCGGTGACCGCCGGGGGGAAGGCAGGGGAGGCGAGGCGAGCTCACTGGGGGAGTTGGAGAGGCGGACCGGCGGGGAAGAAGGCCGGAGAGGCAGCCGGAGAGGCGGCCGTCGAGGGCGACCGGGGCTAGCGGCCGGTGGGGAAGAGGAAGGAGACCGGGGGGCGGCACGGGCTTGGGGCGTCGGGGGAGGGCGGCGCTTGCGACGACGGAGAAGATGTGGGGCGGGGGCGGCCGTCCTCGGGCGCGGGCGTGCCCGCCGGGGCCGCGGGGAGCGGCGGCGGACGCAACGTCGAGGTGCCGGCGCGGCAGGGGTGACGGAGGCGGGCGGAGTCGACGAGCGGCGATGGGGCGCCGACTGCCGTCGGGGCAGAGGCGGGGTCGAGGGGGGGCGCGAGGTTGCGCCGGTCGATGGCCACGGAGTGAGCCCCGATCCGATCTGGATCGGGAGGGGAGGGAGAGACGAGGGAGTAGGGGGGAATGGGTGCGGTTAGGGTTAGAGGTGGGGGGGTTGGCCTAGTAGGCCAGGGCGCGCGGGGTGGGCCGGCTGGGCCTGGCCTGGTGGCCAGCTGGGCCACGGCCCAGCAGGGGGTTTCCTTTTTTTTCTTTTCTTTTTACTTTTGTTTTCTTATTTTAATTACTTTTGTTTAGTGTTTTCTTTCAGCTACTTTATATTTTTATTTTTGCAAAATACCAAAATGCCACCTAATTTGATGTTACCAAATATGTCATTATCACCTTAACTTGGTACTCAAACTAAATTAGTTTCATAATTAATTAATATTTAAAAGCATTTAAATAATAGTTATTTTCTACTATTTTATTCACCTAATAGTATTAAATAATTATTTTATGAAGGAGTGGTTTCCCCACCATATTTACTTACGATGTATTTGACACAACTTGAACATTTTAGTTTTGATATTTGAAATCTTTGTTGTTTTCTTTTAACTCAATTTTTTTTTAATTTGGATCGGTTTCGAACTAACATGAGATTAGCGACAGTGATCGTGGTGACGTGGCATCATTAGCGCGGAATTACTGTAGCGTAATTATCCGGGCGTCACACATGGCGTTCCTGTCAACTTTCATGATTTCTTCATGAGGACAATGGCAAATGTTGCACTGTCCCCTTTCAACCTGAAGCCTTATGCTCCATGGATTATGAGATTCATCAGGACAATGTCTTCAGTGAACTACAAAGCTGATACTCTCAATCATTGCAGCTACTTGCCCCCGATTGAAGTCCTCAAAAGGACATTTTCCTCAGCTGATGACAAGGGCAAGGCCACTGCTATTTTTTATGAAGGCACTCGTCCATTGGATGGTCAGTTTCGCAAAGCTGCATCTTATTCCACCAATGATGACTCTGCCACTCATGACTCTGCCGCCAACGCTCCCAAGCAAAATCCTCAAGGCACAACTCCCATGGTGATGACTGATCGTGAGCTTCTCCTCAGTCTTCATCAGAAGGTTGATCGCAACCACAAATGGGTCAAGCGTCAGTTTGGTCCAATTCTTCACAACATGACCTCTACACATAATGCAGTGAAGAAAAACCATTACTACCTTCATGAAACCCTCAACCGCACCTGGGCTGTTCTATCTCATCTGTATGGCAAAGAAAATCTGAAGAAAATGGGCCTCAAGGATGACTTTGACTGGTTTGCTCCTCCTCCGAAGAAATACACGAAGGTCAAGGTTCCTCCCTTGGTGGCCAGCTCCTATTCTTCATCACGCGAGACCGATGAATACGAAGACTTGGACGACACTGTGGCAGGCCCTACTTCAACCATCGACCCCAACAACGCTGGCGCTCCTTCATCATCTTGAGATTCTTCAGGGGCGTTAGTCCTCAATTTCGATCCTTTTGGTCATTCGATGACAAAGGGGGAGAAAGTTGAGTTAGTCTTCAAGCGGGTCTATATATATGGCCGTTTTTTTGCTAAGTTACAACTCTCGTTCTTCTGATGACTTTGTGGATCGAGTTGTAAACTTAAACTCTATGGTGACCTGATACTTTTGCTGTGGTGTTTCTACATGCTTATTCCTCATTAATGTTATGCACGCATGCTGAATTACATCAGTCACCATATTTCATCATGCATTTCAACTTCTTCATATTATATGTCAAATGCGTGTATGAATTACAAGATATAGGGCGGAGATCTCCATGATTCTACTCTTCAAGTGTGCGTTGCTTCAAAAGCAAATTCCTCACTATGCACATCTTCAGGGGGAGTTCTTCTATATCTTGCAATCAAATTCCTCAATTTCTATATTTACACTTCATATGTTTATCCCCGTTGAAAACTTAACCTATATTGTCATCAATGCCAAAAAGGGGGAGATTGTAAGTGCATCTAGTGCCCCTTAGTGATTTTGGTGTATTGAAGACTTATATGTTAAGGGACTAATGTGTTTATGAGTGTACACATGTCTATAAGTCTATGAGGAGTTTGATATTTACAGAGAAAGTCGACCCCTAAAAATGAAGTTCTTCGACTGAAGACTTTGGATATCTGAAGACTTTCTGAAGACTTTGAAAGTGATGAAATTGGTGTGACCTTGAAGACTTGATATTCATTTGAGGAACATGAAGCTTGAAGACTTTTGTTTTTATAGTTTCATTTTCTCTTTCTTGAGTCATAGGAAACACCGTACTGTTAAAGGGGGTCGAGGAAATACTAAGGAAAATTTTCCATGTGATGCTCAACTCAAAATCCTACACCTACCAATCCCTTCGAGTGAAGCCATTGGAAATCTCATACAGTTCAGTCATATTCTTGAATGACAGAGACGAAGTTCTTCTGGTCTCTGAGGAATTTGTTCTGACTGAGGAGTTAGGAATTCGCCAGTGCGGATTACCTACTCAGTGAGGAACATGATAGCCCTGAGGAATTTGATACTCAAATTTCCGACCGTTGTTGTGCTACGCGCCAGCTGTCCCAAAATATCTACCTACCTAACGGTCATATCATTAAAGGGCATTTATGTCTTATCATGTCGGGCTGCTCCCTAGGCTATAAATAGCCGCCCCCTACAACCACTAGCTGGTTGGCTGCTCCGAGAGAAACTGACACTTGTCATAAGAGCAACCCATCCTTCGAGTACTTTGAGCGAAAATCATCAAGTGAGGAAAAACCCAAAACCAAACCCAAAACACCTTCAAACCCAAAAGTGATTGAGCATCACTGAAGATATTGATCCTGTGTGGATCTAACGCTTGTTACCTTTGAAGACTGTGCTTCTTCCAGACGATTAGGCGTCATGGTCTAGAGCATCCAAGAGGAATTGTGGATCGCCGAGTGACCAAGTCTGTGAAGGTTCGGAAGTCACCTGAAGACTTACCACGAGTGATTAGGCGAGGTCTGTGACCTTAGCTCAAGGGGAATACGGTGAGGACTTGGTGTCTTGGACTGTGTGTCCTTGACTGGGTGTCCGGGACTGTGTGTCCTCAGGTTTAAATACCTAGCCGCCCCAACCAGATGTACAACTGAGACAACAGTTGGAACTGGTCTAACAAATCATTGTCCTCATCAAGCTAACTGGTTCTATTTCCTCAACTCTTTCATTTCCTCATATCTGTGTTGTGTGCTTGTTCATATCTGTCTGAAGACTTTGACTGAAGACTTTCTCAATTTCCTCAGTTCAATTTCTTCAGTCTGTTTGTTTTCATTCTGTGTTATCCTGTGATTACGCTTTATGTACTCTGTGTTAGTCTTCATTTCTTCATGATGACCATGCTTGTATTCTACTATGTTTACTTCTGAGTACTTATTCCACTGCAAGTAGTTCTTCGCTAAGGAATTTCCTCAACATCAAATTCCATAGTGAAGAATTCATAAAAATCGCCTATTCACCCCCTCTAGTCGATATAACGCACTTTCACTTCACCAGTCCGGTCCATACTCAATGGGCCGACGCCCCGAGGACCCCTTAGTCCATGACTCCCTCAGTAGCCCCCGAACTAGCCTCCAACGCCGGGGATAGTGTCTGGCATCCGCACACCAGATAGTCTTACACTTGCGAGGTGAGTTCTTCAATGTATTATGCACATGTTCGGGGTCACGTGGTGTTCGGAATCTGAAACGTCCATCTTACTTACACCTGAAGTAAAAAGAAACAACCGTTCGAGTGTGAATAGCTTCCCTGACTGACAACCTTTTCCTCTTTAGCGAAGGGCCGCAACCGGTCGTAACTCCGTGCGGCAGGCCATTCTTGATGCGTGGCTCAAGGCCGACCCCTCATTGGCACGTCTCATCAAGGTGGAGAGCGTGCTCCATTTATTTGGGGATATGATCAATGATCTCGATTCCCCACTTGCACATAACGTTACGAGATTATTGGGAAGTGGAGAAGCCCACGGCATGAAAAGAGGAACACGTGGTCCTCCCGTGGCTTATAAAGAGGGGATACCTACAATTTGCATCCCACGCGTTCTTCCACCTCCAGCTATTGCTTACGCAGCCCTTCAGAGCTCCAGCGCCCAATCTCTCTGCTCCAAAGCACATCCCATCCTGTCCCCTCCAGCCATGGTCGGATCTGGTGCCAATGGGAAGTGGGATGCCTCCACTGTCACCGATAGCGACATCCAGAAGCTGAAGCGGGCTGGCTATTTCTCGGCCAACATCGCCCATCGGGCCCCTAAACTGGGCCAGATCATCCCCACACCAAGGCCGGGCGAAAGGGTTGTATTTCTCTCCCATTTCCTTAGGGGGCCGGGGTTTACCCTACACCCCTTTGTGAGGGCTTTGATGTTCTTCTATGGGCTAGATTTTCATGATCAAGCCCCCAACTCCCTCCTCCACATCTCGACCTTCATTGCCTTCTGCGAGGCGCTCCCCTGAGTCCGACCGCACTTCGGCTTATGGCTGGAGGTGTTCAACGTCAAGACCAAGGTGGTGGGCGGCGAGCATGCGGACGGCAGCGGGGCCATGATCAGCAAGCTGACGAGGGTCCAGTGGCCGTAGGGCAAATTTATCGACACCATCAAGGTGTGGCAAAATGAATGTTTCTACATCACCGAGCCAAGGGATGCCACCTGGGGGGCGGCTCTCGCATTCAGATCTAGACCCCTTCCAGACTGGCCTCGTGGACCATCAAGAGCCCGGACTGGGTGTCCACTGCTGATTTTGAAGGCGCTGTAGAAGCACGTAGTCAATGTAATGGGGACCGACGGAAAGCTGGTTGATGTGGTCCAAATCATGCTCAACCGCCAACTCCTCCCTTGCCAGGAGAGGGCCAAGCCAACTTGGGAGCATGAGCATGAGGATCCGACCATCGTGCAACATCTCTTCGGCACAACCCACGACAAAATATGGGGTTTGCTATTCAAGCCTCAAGAAGAGTGGTCGGCCAAGGGGAAGGACATCGGCCTTGACGCCGTGAACCCCCCGATGGAGGTGAGTGGCATTCATCTTTGTTATGTGTTCAGATATTTACACTGCGTACGATTCGGTCCGAACCTTTATACGAATTTTGCAAGGCTGGATCACCAAGTCCAAGAATATTAGCGGCCCGGCGCCGCTACCCAAAGAGCACCGATCAGAGCAGCTAGAGAAGATGTTGGTTTTGGTGCCTTATATGGAGCCCAACAAGAGGGGCAAGAAGACAGAGGTACCGGAGGCCAGGGAGGGTGATACGTCTCCAACGTATCTACTTTTCCAAATACTTTTGCCCTTGTTTTGGACTCTAACTTGCATGATTTGAATGGAACTAACCCGGACTGACGTTGTTTTCAGCAGAACTGCCATGGTGTTATTTTTGTGCAGAAATAAAAGTTCTCGGAATGACCTGAAAATCAACAGAGATTTATTTTGGAATATATCAAAAACATCTGCGGAAAGAACCAGACCAGGGGGCCCACACCCTGTCCATGACGGTGGGGGGCGCGCCCCGCCTAGGCGCGCCCCCTGCCTCATGGGCCCCCTGAGGCTCCACCGACATCAACCCCGACTCCATATATTCACTTTCCTGGAGAAAAAAAATCAGAGAGAAGCAATTATTGCGTTTTACGATACAGAGCCGCCGCCAAGCCCTAATATCTCTCGGGAGGGCTGACCTAGAGTCCGTCCGGGGCTCCGGAGAGTGGAGATCATCGCCGTCGTCATCATCAACCTTCCTCCATCACGAATTCCATGATGGTCACCGCCGTCCGTGAGTAATCCCATCGTAGGCTTGCTGAACGGTGATGGGTTGGATGAGATTTACCATGTAATCGAGTTAGTTTTGTTAGGGTTTGATCCCTAGTATCCACTATGTTCTAAATTTGATGTTGCTATGACTTTTCCATGCTTAATGCTTGTCACTAGGGCCTGAGTGCCATGATTTCAGATCTGAACCTATTATGTTTTCATGAATATATGTGTGTTCTTGATCCTATCTTGCAAGTCAATAGTCACCTACTATGTGTTATGATCCGGCAACCCCGAAGTGACAATAATCGGAACCACTCCCGGTGATGACCGTAGTTTGAGGAGTTCATGTATTCATTATGTGTTAATGCTTTGGTCCGGTACTCTATTAAAAGAAGGCCTTAATATTCCTTAGTTTCCAATAGGACCCTTCTGCCACGGCAGGGTAGGACAAAATATGTGATGCAAGTTCTTTCCCATAAGCACGTATGACTATATTCGGAATACATACCTACATTACATTGATGATCTGGAGCTAGTTCTGTGTCACCCTATGTTATAACTATTACATGAGGAATCGCATTCGACATAATTATCCATCACTGATCCAATGCCTGCGAGCTTTTCACATATTGCTTGTTGCTTATTTACTTTGCCACTACTACTGTTACAATCACTACAGAACTAATATCGCTACTTTTGCCACCATTACCGTTACTACCATATTACTTTGCTACTAAATTACCTTGCTACAGATACTAAGTCTTCCAGGTGTGGTTGAATTGACAACTCAACTGCTAATACTTGGGAGTATTCTTTGGCTCCCCTTGTGTCGAATCAATGAATTTGGGTTGAATACTTTACCCTCGAAAACTGTTGCGATCCCCTACACTTGTGGGTTATCAAGGCTATTTTCTGGCGCCATTGCCGGGGAGCATAGCTATATTCTTTAAGTCACTTGGGATTTATATCTGTTGATCACTATGAAGAACTTGAAAGACTCAAAACCAAAGATCTATCCCTCAACTACGAGGGGAGGTAAGGAACTGCCATCTAGCTCTGCACTTGATTCACCCTCTGTTATGAGTAAACTTGCGACACCTACTCCTGCTATTGAATCTGATATGTTGCATGTTCTTGATGATGCTACTTCTGCTATGCATGATGAAACTACTTCTATGTTTGATAATACTGTGCCACTAGGTGAATTTCTTGATGAACAAATTGCTAAACTTAGAGAGAATGAAATTATTGAAATTGATAATATTGATGAAAGTGACGATGAAGATTCTCCTCCTAGATATGAATTGCCTGTTGTTCCTGAGGGTTATGTTATGGATGAAGAAACATCTAGAGACTTTCTTGCTTGCAATGATAGATATGATCTTAAGAAATTATTAGCTAAGCTGAAGGAAAAGTCTTTGAATGCTAGAATGAAATATGACTCTGCTTTTGCTACTTCACCTATCTGTGTTCCTGATAAGGATTATGATTTCGGTGTCGATCCTGAGTTAATTACTTTGGCTGAATCTAATCCTTTGCATGGCTATGAATCTGAAATTGTTGTGGCACATCTTACTAAGTTGAATGATATAGCCACCCTATTCACCAACGAGGAAAAAAATTCATTGCTACTATATCCTTAAGTTATTTCCGTTCTCGTTGAAGGGTGATGCTAAGACATGGCTTAATTCTCTTGATCCTGGTTGTGTGCGTAGTCCCCAGGATATGATTTATTACTTCTCTGCTAAATATTTTCCCGCTCATAAGAAACAAGCTGCCTCACGGGAAATTTATAATTTTGTGCAAATTTAAGAAGAGTCTCCCACAAGCTTGGGGGAGGCTTCTCTAGTTACTTAATGCTTTGCCTGATCATCCTCTTAAGAATTGCCAGATCATCCTCTTAAGAAAAATAAAATACTTGATATCTTTTATAATGGACTAACCGATGCTTCCAGATACCACCTGGATAGTTGTGCTGGTTCTGTTTTCAGGGAAAGAACTGTCGATCAAGCTGAATTGCTATTGAATAATATGTTGACCAATGAAAACAATTGGACACTTCCTGAACCAGCCCCTAAGCCAACTCCAAAGAAAAGGGGTGTTCTGTTTCTCAGTCCTGAGCATATGCAAGAATCAAAGAAATATATGAAAGAAAAAGGTATTAAAGCTGAAGATGTTAAGAATTTACCACCTATTGAAGAAATACATGGTCTTGACAACCCAACACAGGTAGTTAAGGTAAATTCTCTTTATAGACTTGATGAAGGTGATATTCCTCGTTATAAGTCTGCTAGCCAATGTTTAGATAAGTTTGACAACTTCATTGTGAAACAAGTAAACTTCAATGCTTATGTTGGTAGACAATTGCAACATAATGCTTACATGATTGAACACTTGAGTGATTATATGTCTAGAGTTAAAGGTGAACTGAAACTTATTAGTAAACATGCTTCTATGGTTACTACTCAAGTAGAACAAGTACTTAAAGCATAAAATGATTTGCTCAATGAATTAAATAGTAATAAAAATGATAATGCTATTAGAGTTGTGACTAGAGGTGGTAAAACGACTCAGGAACCTCTATATCCTGAAGGCCACCCTAAGAGAATTGAGCAAGATTCTCAGAGAGCTAATGTAGATGCACCTAATTCTTCTAAGAAGAAGAAAAAGAAAATTATAGGATTCTGCATGCTTCTAGTGAACCTGTAGTTGACACACCTGAGAATCCCAATGATATCTCTATCTCTGATGCCGAAACACAATCTGGTAATGAACATGAACCTTGTGATAATGTTAATGATGATGTTCATGATGATGCTCAACCTAGCAATGATAATGATGTAGAGATTGAACCTGCTGTTGATCTTGATAACCCACAATCAAAGAATCAACGTTATGATAAGAGAGACTATGTTGCTAGGAAGCACAGTAAGGAAAGAGAACCATGGGTTCAGAAACCCATGCCTCTTCCTCCTAAACCATCCAAGAAAAAGGATGATGACGATTTTGAGCGCTTTGCTGAAATGATTAGACCTATCTTTTTGCGTATGCATTTGACTGATATGCTTAAAACAAATCCTTATGCTAAGTATATGAAAGATATTATCAAAAATAAAAGAAAAATACCTGAAGTTGAAATTTCCACCATGCTTGCCAATTATACATTTAAAGGTGGAATACCAAAGAAACTAGGAGATCCGGGAGTACCAACTATACCTTGCTCCGTTAGAAGAAACTATGTTAAAACTGCTTTATGTGATCTTGGAGCCGGTGTTAGTGTTATGCCTCTCTCTTTATATCGTATACTTGATTTGAATAAGTTGACACCTACTGAAATATCTTTGCAAATGGCCGATAAATCATCTGCTATACCTGTCGGTATTTGTGAGGATGTGCCTATTGTGGTTGCAAATGTTACTATTCTAACGGACTTTGTTATCCTTGATATTCCCGAGGACGATAGTATGTCTATTATCATTGGTAGACCCTCCTTGAATATTGCAGGGGCTGTTATTGATTGCAACAAAGGCAATGTCACTTTTCATGTCAATAGTAATGAGCATACGGTACACTTCCCGAGGAAACAACCTCAGGTCCATAGTATCAATTCTATTGGAAAAATTTCAACGATTACTATTGGAGGTTTTGAATTTCCTCTTCCTACTATCAAGAAAAAAAATATGTTATTCTTATTGTTGCGGACATGCATATCCCCATTGAGGTAAGCTAGTGTTATTAAAAAATTCACCAGTTTCATGTTATTCAGAAAGAGTTCGTTAACAAGACTTGATCAACCTTGTTAATGGATCCCTTTTGATGAGCATGAGATTGGTGAATTTAGAAAGCACAACTTTCTGTACCCTCCTTTTTGCTTTCTGTTAATTAGATTAAATAAAGAAAAATAGTATTTTATGTCTGTTTTCAGAGTTATCCGTGCAATAAAAAATACCTCGAAAATAAAAGTTCTCCAAATGCCCAGAAAATGAAATATGTTTTTTCTAGAATATTTAAGAATATTTGGCACTGAGAACATAGCAGGGGGAGCCAGCACCTGGCCACAAGGGTACAGGGCGCGCCCCCTGCCTCGTGGGCCCCACGTGTCCCCCCTCCACTTACTCCAACACCCACACACTCCTTCTTCCTCCCAAAAAAATCACCAACCAGCTCAAGCACGAGTTCTAGCTCATCTTGCTGCCATTTTCGATCTCCTTGCTCAAAGCTCTATTGACAAAACGGTTTGGGGAGATTGTTCTTCGGTATGTGACTCCTCCATTGGTCCAATTAGTTTTTGTTCTAGAGCTTTATTTATTGCAAAATTTTGCTACTTAGGTGACCCTGTTCTTGAGCTTGCATGTCGAATTTATGTGGTCCCAAGTAGTTCTAATGCATGATATAGTCTCTAGGCACTTGTGGGAGTAGTTGCTATCAATATTGTTGAGTTTGGTTCAAATTTATTTTGAGTCACTAAAAATTTCAGAAATTTTCCAGAAAAAATGCATAGGAAAATCTACCAAGGTGGTTCCTCAAGGAAGCAAGGACCAAGGCTTGCGATACGTGAGCCGGACGATGAACTACCAAGGGAAGCTCAAGTGCGGCCCTGTGAATGGCCGTTAGAGGAATTTATGATCCGAGCAGGTATCAAGGAAGAATTTTACACATATGTGCGCAATGCGGATATTGAGGACTTCGAGTCAGATAAGTGCCCCCAATACCAGTACCTAACTGATACCTTTGTGAGAAGGTTTAAATTTACATCTTCACGTAATTCTTCCATTGTCTTGTTTGATCTCTATGATAAATCTTATACTATGGACTTAGAAGATTTTAATTATGCTTGTAAACTCCCACAGTAGGGTAATGTTGGTGAACCTCGCAAATCTGAGTATAAGGACTTTCTAGCTAGTATCACTGTGGGGGAATCTACAAAAGTCACCCATGTTACCATAGGGAGCATTCATTTTCCTGCTATACATTAACAGTAAGGATGAGGCTTGCCACATGTGCGTACCAGATCTTAGTGTCCTCAAAAGTGCGGTATTAGGTGATAGACAATATAATATGGGGGCCATTGTTGCACGTAGGTTACATCTTAACGGTTTAAATGGAGATTTGTTTGGTGGAATTTATGCAACTCGCTTGGCCAATTATCGTCATGTACCCATACATGAGAATGATGCGAAGTTGCCTCCTGCTTTTCTAGATTATAATGCCATGATTCGCCATCAGTTCATTGAGAGGGATGAATAGTCCCTCCAGTATCGACTAATCTTTGACAGGCGTCGCACTGTCCATATTGCTCTCCCTGCTCCTACTCTCTTTAACTTTCAGGAAAAATGGAGATATACTATAACCAGGGAGGAGGCGAATGAGTATGAGGAGACGATGAGGGCAGCTCATCTTCAGGATGCAGCTTGTCAGGCAGTAGCCGCTGCATCTCGGTACAACCCCAACTACGACTTGTGATATCCGTCAGGCCAATACTGGCCATAGACCAACTTAGGCCAAAAGCCTAAGCTTGGGGGAGTGCGTATTTCTCACCGACATTACATTCATGTTCACACACGTATTCCAGTAGTTGGTGCTCATACTTTTTCATTGTACTATCCATGCTAGTTTCATTTCTTTTCTTAGTCTTTTTCTTGTGTGTTAGAAAAACATTAAGAAAAACAAAACAAAAATAGTTGTAGCTTTTTAGCTAGTTTACTTTTCATGTCTGTAGTAGTAGTAACTAAAAGAAAACCCAAAAAGATTTCTCGTTCTTCTTTTCCTTGTTGGGAGCTTTCCCGTGTAACTAGTTTCTTTTCTTTTCTTTGGGGGTCAAGAGGAGAAGACCATGATTGAAAATGCTTAGTGGCTCTCGTATGCATTATTGTTGAATTAACCATGAGCCATATTACTTTGTCTTCTCTCTTGTATAAAATGCTTGCTGATTACGGCTTAGTCCAATGCACGTGCACTATTATAATTATCCACACCGTTCGGTCGTGCGAGTGAAAGGCAATACTGACGATATATGATGAATTGATTGAGATGAGAAAAGCTGGTATGAACTCGACCTCTCTTGTTTTTGTAAATATGATAGTTCATCGTTCCTGATTCAGCCTATTATGAATGAAACATGCTTGCAATGACAATTAGAGATCATAGCTGCTCATGCCATGCTTAATTAGCTAGGAGTCTATAATGGTTTACCTTGCGTGCCAACATGATATTAAAATGGTTGTGATGCGGTATGATAGGGTGGTATCCTCCTTTGAACAATTCAAGTGGTTTGACTTGGCACATGTTCACGCATGTAGTTGAAACAAAATCAACATAGCCTCCACAATATTTATGTTCATGGTGATTTATATCCTCCTCATGCTTGCATTCATTGTTGATTAGTTTTATTGCATGTTCCTGACTGTTGTCGCTCTCTAGCTGGTCGATTCCTAGTCTCTTTCTAGCCTTCACATGTACTAAGCGGGAATACTGCTTGTGCATCCACTTCCATAAATCCCAAAGTTATTCCATATGAGTCCACCATACCTTCCTATATGTGGTATCTACCTGCCGTTCCAAGTAAATTTGTATGTGCCAAACTCTAAACTTTCAAATGAAATTATGTTTTGTATGCTCGAACACCTCATGTATCAACTAGGGTTGTCTATATCTTGCATGCTAGGTGGGTTATTCTCACGCTGAGTGGACTCCGCTCATCATTTATGAGAAAATGGCTTGTAACCGGGATGCCCAGTCCAATGCTCAAATCACAATAATTAAACAAAACTTCCCCAGGGCTGTTGTTTGTTTGGACGGTACCCGTTGTTTTGGGTCAGCCGTGGAGTGTGCTTGTTGGTGGTTGGGGGAGTATAAACTTTACCATTCCGTTTGGGAACCGCCTATAATGTGTGTAGCATGGAAGATATCGAGTTCTCTTGGTTGTTATGTTGACAATGAAAGTATACTGCTCAAAATATTATTCATCTATATTTCAAAATCGAGCTCTGGCACCTGTACAAATCCATGCTTCCCTCTGCGAAGGGCCTATCTATTTACTTTTATGTAGAGCCATCATCATCTTATTAAAGAGCACCAGTTGGAGAGCACCGCTCTCATTTGCATGTATTGCTATTAATTTGCATTGAGTATGATCGTTACTGGATCTCTTTTACCATGAATTACAATGTCAAGTCAGTCCTTGATCTTCAAAGGTGCTCTGCATTTATGTTTTGCGGTCTCAGAAAGGGCTAGCGAGATACCATCTTGTTATATCATATTATGATTGTTTTGAGAAAGTGTTCTCATCCGAGGTTTATTATTATTGCTCGCTAGTTGATAATGCCATTGATATGAGTAGACATGAGACCCGAAAGTTATTGTGAATGTCGTTAGTTCATAATCTTTGCTGAAAACTTGAATGTTGGCCTTACATATTTACAATAACAAGAGGAAACAGAGTTTGTCAAAGTTTTTCTTTATCACTTTCAATTTATCAACTGAATTGCTTGAGGACAAGCAAATGGTTAAGCTTGGGGGAGTTGATACGTCTCCAACGTATCAACTTTTCCAAACACTTTTGCCCTTGTTTTGGACTCTAACTTGCATGATTTGAATGGAACTAACCCGGACTGACGCTGTTTTCTGCAGAACTGCCATGGTGTTATTTTTGTGCAGAAATAAAAGTTCTCGGAATGACCTGAAAATCAACGGAGATTTATTTTGGAATATATAAAAAATATCTGCAGAAAGAAACAGACCAGGGGGACCACACCCTGTCCACGAGGGTGGGGGCGCCCGCCGGGCGTGCCCCCTGCCTCGTGGGCCCCCAAAGGCTCCACCGAGCTCACCCCCGACTCCATATATTCACTTTTGGGGAGAAAAAAAAATCAGAGAGAAGGAATTATCGCGTTTTACGATACGGTGCCGCCGCCAAGCCCTAATCTCTCTCGGGAGGGCTGATCTAGAGTCCGTCCGGGGATCCGGAGAGTGGAGATCATCGTCGTCGTCATCATCAACCTTCCTCCTTCACCAATTCCATGATGCTCACCGCCGTGCGTGCGTAATCCCATCGTAGGCTTGCTGGACAGTGATGGGTTAGATGAGATTTACCATGTAATCGAGTTAGTTTTATTAGGGTTTGATCCCTAGTATCCACTATGTTCTAAGATTGATGTTGCTATGACTTTGCCATGCTTAATGCTTGTCACTAGGGCCTGAGTGCCATGATTTAAGATCTGAACCTATTATGTTTTCATGAATATATGTGTGTTCTTGATCCTATCTTGCAACTCAATAGTCACCTACTATGGGTTATGATCCGGCACCTCGAAGTGACAATAATCAGGACCACTCCCGATGATGACCGTAGTTTGAGGAGTTCATATATTCATTATGTGTTAATGCTTTGGTCCGGTACTCTATTAAAAGGAGGCCTTAATATCCCTTAGTTTCGAATAGGAACCCGCTGCCATGGAAGGGTAGGACAAAAGATGTCATGCAATTTCTTTCCCATAAGCACGTATGACTATATTCGGAATACATGCCTACATTAAATTGATGAAGTGGAGCTAGTTCCGTGTCACCCTATGTTATAACTATTACATGAGGAATCGCATCCGACATAATTATCCATCACTGATCCAATTCCTACGAGCTTTTCACATATTTCTTGTTGCTTATTTACTTTGTCGCTGCTATTGGCATAATCACTACAAAACTACTATCGCTACTTTTGCCACCAATACCGTTACTACCATATTACTTTGCTACTATATTACCTTGCTGCAGATACTAAGTCTTCTAGGTGTGGTTGAACTGACAACTCAACTGAGAGTATTCTTTGGCTCCCCTTGTGTCGAATCAATAAATTCGGGTTGAATACTTTACCCTCGAAAACTATTGCGATCCCCTACACTTGTGGGTTATCAGAGGGCCTCCCCCGCAGAGCTCATCCGGACAACCGGTCCGGAGACGCTGTAGCCCCATCCGCACAGGATGGGGACGAGGATGAAGACAAGTTGGAAAGCGCCTCCTTGCACTCCAAGAAGAGGGCGGTGATACGTCTCCAACGTATCTACAATTTTTTAATGTCCCATGCTGTTTTATTATCAATGTTGGATGTTTTATAATCATTTTATAGTCATTTTTTGGTACTAACCTATTGACATAGTGCCAACTGCCAGTTGCTGTTTTTTGCATGTTTTTTACATCGCGGGAAGTCAATATCAAACGGAGCCCAAACACCGCAAAACTTTTTGGAGATTTTTTTGGGCCAGAAGGAACACTATGGGCCCTGGTGGCACCTGGGGGAGTCCTGAGGACGGGACAACCGACCAGGGCACGCAAGGAGGACCAGGCGTGCCCTAGTCAGTTGTGCCAACCTCGGCTGCCCCCCCGGACCGCCTCTTTGCTCTATAAATACCCCAATATTCTAGAAACCCTAAAGGCATCGACAAAATATTCATCCAGCCGCCGCAGAGTCCAGAAACACCAGATCCAATCTAGATACCATCACGGAGGGGTTCACCACTTCCATTGGTGCCTCTCCGATGATGCGTGAGTAGTTCCTTGTAGACCTACGGGTCCGTAGTTAGTAGCTAGATGGCTTTCTCTCTAGTTCTTGATTCTCAATACAATGGTCTCTTGGAGATCCATATGATGTAACTCTTTTGCGGTGTATTTGTTGGGATCCGATGAACTTTGAGTTTATGATCAGATCTATCTTTTTATATCCACAAAAGTTATTTGAGTTTCTTTGATCTCTTATATGCATGATGCCTTATAGCCTCGTATTTATTCTTCCATATTGGGTTTTGTTTGGCCAACTTGATCTATTTATCTTGCAATGGGTAGAGGTGCCCGGTAGTGGGTTCGATCTTACGGTGGTTGATCCCAGTGACAGAAGGGGAACCAACACCTATGTATCATTGCCACTAAGGTTAAAAAGACGAGATCCATATCTAACGCAATAGATAAACGGATCTTGTCTACATCATGTCATCGTTCTTAATGCATTACTCCGTTTTTATGAACTTAATACACTAGATGCATGCTGGATAGCGGTCGATGTGTGGAGTAATGGTAGTAGATGCAGGCAGGAGTCGGTCTACTAATCTTGGACGTGATGCCTATGTAATAATCATTGCTTGGATACCATCATGATTATTTGAAGTTCTATCAATTGCCCAACAGTAATTTGTTTCCCACCATTTGTTATTTTTCTCGAGAAAAGCCACTAGTGAAACCTACGGCCCCCGGGTCTTCTTTCTCATATATTTGCCTTTGCGATTTACTTTTTTCCTTTGCTTTTGTTTTCAGATCTATTAATCCAAAAACCCAAAAATACCTTGCTGTAATTTATCTATCATTATTTATATATATCTCACGTCTGCTACCCGAAAGGGATTGACAACCCCTTTTACACGTCGGGTTGTGAGGTGTTGTTATTCGTGTGTAGGTGCTATTTACGTTGTGTTGCTTGGTTCTCCTACTGGTTCGATAACCTTGATTTCATCAGTGAGGGAAATACCTATCGTTGCTATACTACATCATCCCTTCCTCTTTGGGGAAATACTGACGTAGCTCTAGCAGACATCGAAAGGAATTTCTGGCGCCGTTGCCGAGGTGGACCTTCAACATAACTAGGTTCCTAATAAAAAATATCATATCCTCGCAATTTACATTATTTGCCATTTGCCTCTCATTTTCATCTCCCCCACTTCACCAACATTTTCCGTTTTTATTCGCCCTCTTTTCTATTTGCCGTTTTCCGGTCGGATCTATCGCCACTTGTGTTCTTGTTTACAATTGCTAAAAAATGATGCAAGAGAACACTAATTTGTGTGCTGGAACCAAGATCAAATCACCTTATGAATCTATAATGAGGGCAACTTATGAAACATCCAACAAGGATGACAATATTTGAAATCTTGGTATTATGCCTAGCTAAGGGCGTAAAACGATAGCGCTTGTTGGGAGGCAACCCAATGAATAAAATTTATTTATTTTTGCTTTCTGTTCTTGAGTGTTTACACAATTATGCTACTGGTATGATTGTGTTTTTTGTGTTTGAATTAGTGATTGTGCCAAGTAGAACCGATAGGATCTTCTTGGGTGATAGTTGTTTGATCTTGCTGAAAAAGGCAGAAATTTTGTGCTCACGAGAAAAAAAATCTCATTTTAACAGAAAAGTGTTTTAGTTGATTCTTTTTTGCAGAAGATTAATATACAAATTTCCCACGTGGTCCTATTTTTTTCAAGATTTTTAGAGTTCCATAAGTATTTGAAATTTCTAGATTACTACAAACTGTTCTATTTTTGACATATTTTGTTTTCTTTGTGTTGTGTGCTTATTTTGATGGGTCTATAGTTTTCTTTGATGAGATTTTGCCATAAAAAAGTTGGAATACATTAGATATAATACAAAAACAAAATATGAATTGGTTTGACACAACACTTATAGTAGAGGTTTGCTTTCTTATACTAACTGATCTCACAAAGGTTTTCTTGAAGTTTTCAAGTTTTGGGTTATCTTACGTTGGATGAAGGAAGGATGGAAGAGCCTAAGCTTGGGGATGACCCGGCATCCCAAGCTATTATCCAAAAATGAGCCACCAATTGAACTTGGGGATGCCCCCGAGTGGCATCCCCGCTTTCTTCCAACAACTATCGGGATTTCACTCGAAACTATATTTTTATTCGTCACATGATATGTGTTTTGCATGGAGCGTCTTGAATGATATGAGTCCTTGCTTGTTTTATTTTTATTTTTAAGTCATCAATCCTTTCTGTACACACCCATTTGAGAGAGCCAAAATTATGCCATGACTTGCTAGAATAGCTCTCTATGCTTCACTTAAATACTTTATGAGCTAGGACTTGCTCTAGTGCTTCTTTTATATCTTTTTGAGCACGATGTGCTTAGTATTTTTGAAGAAATACTCTCTTGCTTGACTTAGATTTATTTGAGAGTTAGTAAATTTTAAAGAAATTCTCTCTTGCTTCACTTAAATTATTTTGAGAGAAGAAAGAAAATTGTTATGCTCATGATCTTCACTTATATTTGTTTGAGCTTATGAAAAGCAACACATGAAAATTAGTCCAAAGTGATAGATATCCAAGAAGGATAAAGCAAAAAAATGTCATGAAGATCATTGGACGAAATAAACTTGATTCTTAGTAATAGTTTTGAGACATGATGGTATGATATGTGAGTCATGTTGATGAGTAATTGTGCTTTAGTAAGAATACTAGTATTAAAGTTTGTGATTCCCTATGCAAGCACGAAAATCAATAATCATGCAATGAAATTATGTCCTACTTGTGGTGCATTATTTGGTGTTATTTATGCTCAATGTTCACTTACGAGATTATTTGTTTCATGGTTGGTCACTTCCCAGACTTTTGCTAGCCTTCATTTTGCACTAAGTATGATCTCTACTTGTGCATCCAAAATCATTTATCCTGGTTTTGCCATATGAGTCCACCATACCTACCTATATGCGGTATTTCCTTGCCGTTCTAAGCAAATTTGTATGTGCCATCTCTAATTTTCAAAATAAATTTCCCTTTTGTGTGCCCGTACCGCTCGCGAGGTGGTGAGGGGTGGCCAGTATTTTCCATGATGTATGTGTAATCTCACGATGAGTGTTTATTCACTTGTCATTGCACAAGAGTACGACAAAGGTATTAGGGACGCCCGGTCCCGAAATGAAAAACAAATTTACTTTATGTCATCAAATAATAAATTCCTTGGAAAGTGTTGGTATGGAAGGCAACCGTGGATTCGGCTAGCCATGGCTTGTGAAAGTTTGGTGGAAAAGGAATAAACTTTATTTTTATGTTTGGGAACCGCCTATGATATATCTAGCATGGAAAGTGTTGGGAACCTTGATGACCCACAAGTATAGGGGATCAATTGTAGCTCTTTTTTATAAGTAAGAGTGTCGAACCCAACGAGGAGCATAAGGAAATGACAAGTAGTTTTAGTAAGGTAGTGTCAGCAAGTGGTGAAATTATAAGTAGCGAGTAGTTTGATAGCAACGTAAATTGTAACGAGCAAGTAACAATAATTGTAACAAGTATGCAGCAAGGTAGCCCAATCCTTTTGAGGCAAAAGACATGCCAAAACGGTCTCTTATAATAAGCAAAGCGTTCTTGAGGGTACGCGGGAATTTGATCTAGTCACTTTCATCATGTTGGTTTGATTTGTGTTCGCTACTTTGATAATTTGATATGTGGGTGGACCGGTGCTTAGGTGATGTTCTTACTTGAACAAACCTCCTACTTATGATTAATCCTCTCACAAGCATCCTTAACTACGAGAAAAGTATTAAGAATAAATTCTAACCATAGCATTAAACTCTAGGATCCAATCGGCCCCTTACGTAATAGTGCATAAACTGGGGTTTAAGTTTCTGTCACTCTCGCAACCCGCCATCTATTTACTACTCGACAATGCATTCACTTAGGCCCAAATATGGTGTGAAGTGTCATGTAGTCGATGTGCACATGACACCACTAAGGGAATCACAACATACATACTATGAAACTATCGAACACATATCAAATTCACATGATTACTTGCAACATGATTTCTCCCGTGACCTCAAGAACAAAGGTAACTACTCACAAGTGATGACCATGCTCAAGATTGGAGGGGTATTAATATTATTAATAGATCTGAACATATAATCTTCCACCAAATAAACCATATAATAATCAACTACAAGATGTAATCAACACTACTAGTCACCCTAGCAACAATCTATAGTTCCGGTAACAAGATTGAACACAAGAGATGAACTAGAGTTTGAGATGAGATGGTTCTGGTGAAGATGTTGATGGAGATTGCCTTCCACAAGATGGGAGAGTAGTTGGTGATGATGATGAAGATGATTTCCCCCTCCGGGAGGGAAGTTCCCTGGCGGAATCGCTCCGCCGGAGGGCAAAAGTGCTCCTGCCCAAGTTCCGCCTCGAGACGGTGGCGCTACGTCCCGAAAGTCTTCTCCTTATTTTTTTTCTAGGTCAGAAGGGCTTATATACTAGAAGATGGGCACCGGAGATGGGCCTGGGTGAGCAGAACCCTCCAGGGCGCGCCTGGGGAGCCTGGCATGCCCAGGTGGGTTGTGCCCACCTGGTGGGCCCCCTCTATTGGTTATCAGCTCCAGTATTTTTAATATTTTCCATAAAACATCTCCGTGAAGTTTCAGCTTGTTTGAAGTTGCGCAGAATAGGTGGCCTGACATAGCTTTTTCAGGTCCAGATTTCCAGCTGCCGGAATTCTCCCCCTTGGTGCATTCCTTGCAAATTATGAGAGAAAAGGCATTAGAATTACTCCAAAAAGCATTATTATCCATAATAACAACATAAATTACAACAAGAAAACATAATGCAAAATGGACGTATCAACTCCCCACGCATAGAGCTCGCTTGTCCTCAAGCGTAAACCAAAAACGAAAAACATGTCCACATGCTTTGAGAGAGAGGTGTCGATAAAAACAAAATACAGACATAGAAGCATCATGTTGATTATTATAACAACAACAAATTAAAACATGCAACTTTTATCAAAGGACTTGTATCAGAGACTTCTCATGAATACGTAATAGTTCATCACATAATTGAAGTATAAAGCATAAACTCTATTAGAAACCAACAAACTATGTTCTTGGTCAACTTTTGCAACTACAATTCATCATCTTTCTAGGAAGGGTCATGTCGGTGTACTAAGGTAGGGGTACCTCAGTACCCCAACTTGTGCACGGGCATTTGCAGCTTCCCGCGGCAGGGTTTACCGCGTGCTCGCCGGAGACCTTCCTGCTCCCTATCAAACCATTCAAAAACAAAGTATACAAGAAAGAGGACCGAGACCCCGGCAAGAGGAGCTTGCCGGGAAGGCCGTACCAGGCTCAAGACTGCCCCACTAGCACAAGGCCCTGGCAAGAGGAGCTTGCCAGGAAGACTAGAAGACACGCCTCGGCGCTATATGCGCCCCGGCGAGAGGCCCGGGGAGCGGCAAGCTCCCGGGCCCGGCAAGACCAGGACCCCGGCAAGGTGCTTGCCGGGAGAGTTGCGCTGTGTGCCCGCGCTCCAGCTCATCGGCCCACGCGTCGCCCTGGGGCCTATCCAGGGACGCGTGGCAGATGGCTGTGCAGCCTGGGGGACACGGCGGCACTCCACGGTGGTGGATCCATCGCCGTGGCAGACGGAGACGCAAGGGCGGGAGCTTTTGGGGTCGACGGCGACGGGCATTAAATGCCCTTGTCCCCCACTGTCAAAGTAGGTATAGACCACTGTTCGCGCACTGTAGCTCCACTGTTCCCGCACTGTTACAGCTACCACCTCTTTTACGTTTTTACCCCTTTCTCCTACGTTGACACCTGTCGGTGACCCCTTACACTATAAAAGGAGGCCCATGCACAACGTGGAGGGGGTTCGGAACCTAGATCACTCATACGCTCGGTGTAGCTGCTTCTTCAAGCTCCCGAGCACTCCAACTCAATACACAACTAAGCAGGAGTAGGGTTTTACGCGACTACCGCGGCCCGAACCTGGGTAAAACTGCCCGCGTGCTCGCTACGATCTGCTCTTCGTGCTCCCTCCGCCCTCGTACCGCACATACAAGGGGCTCCGGTCCCATAGGTGTTCGTGGCGGACAGTTTCCCCCGACATCTTTGGCGCGCCAGGTAGGGGGCGTCGAGGTTGTGCGAACCTGATCCGGCGTTCGCGCGGGCGCATTCTTCATCAACCTCTCCGAATTCGTCAACTTCACCAGCAACAGCTCCATGGCCCCGAAGAAGAAGGCTTCGGAGGTCGGAGGCCCGTCTGCGTCTCACCCGCCGCCACCAGAGCCAACGGTGGGCGGGGGAGACGCCGTCGGAAGGGTGGTCGCCGGCGAGGACACTCACGACGCCACCAGATCCAAGAATAGGACGGACGACCGAACCTCGGTCTCCGTGGACGCACCGCGTCCCTCTCAGCACACAACGACACAACAGCGCCATGTCACGGGAGGTGGCATCCGTTTGCTGGGCCAGGGCCAAACCGGGGGCTCGCGGGACGCCCCGGACCCCCGTCCGGGCACAAGCAAAGCGAAGGCGCCGGGGCGGGACCCCGCTCCTTCTAACGTCATTAGAAGTCCGAGCGTATCCCGCTCCTCGCACCGCTCGCCCGCGTTCCCCTCCACTCCAGCGGAAGCGCTCGCGAGAGCGCAACTGCTCCTCGACTTCCCTCCAGCGGCAGACAAAGCCGAAGACTGGAGGGCCACCATCCAGAGCCTGATAGCCTTCGCCAACAACGATTCTCCACAGCAGCCGTCGGCCTCGCGGCCGCGGCAAGCTGAGAAGACGAAGGCCGACGGCGACAAGACCGCCGGGGGTGCGACAAGCGCGCACTCCCCGCAGCGAAAGCAGAAGACGCCGCCCCGCCGGAACAACGCTGACGATGGCTCCACAGCCTCGTCGGACCTGCGGGCCCGTCGGGACCAGCGCCAGGTCCTCGACGACCGGCAACAAGAAGACGCTCGGACAAGAATCGAGCGCCGCCGAGAAGCTCGGCGACAATCAGACCAAAGAGCTGGGAACGCTGTCGACGCGCACGCGCCCGGTGAACCAGGCGACTTGCCGTACGCGACAGGCTGCCCTGCGTTCACCCGCGAGCTGCGGCGTGTCCAGTGGCCCAGCATGAAGAATTTCAAGCCCGACGTACCGGAGAAGTACGACGGCAAGACGCACCCCTCGGAGTTTCTCAGCGTCTACACCATCGCAGTGCAAGCCGCCGGGGGGCGCGACGAGAAGATCTTGGCAAACTACTTCCCGCTCGTGCTTAAGCTGAACGTCCGTTCGTGGCTTATGCACTTGCCGGAAGGTTCTATCTCTTATTGGGCCGACCTTTGCCACCAGTTTGTTGGCGCCTTCACCGGCGGCCACAAACCTCACGGCCAGGAGAGCGATCTCCACATTCTGGCCCAGAAGGAAGGCGAAACCCTGCGCAAGTACATCCAACGCTTCAGCCGTGTGCAGCACAACATCCCTGATGTCCACCCTGCCGCGGTTATCAGCGCGTTCCACCAGAACGTGCGAAACCGCCGCATGCGTGAAGAAATGGCGATGACCAAGATTCGGGATGTCAGCGAGCTCTATGCTCTGGCTGACAAGTGCGCACGCGCAGAAGAGGGGAGGAGACTCCCCGGGGAGGATGCTGGCGCAGGAGGAAGCGACAGCGACGACGCCGCCCCGGCAAAGAAGAGCCGGTGGCGGAATAACAGAAGGAAGGGCAAAAAAGAGGTGCTTGCCGTCGAGAAGTCCGGCAAGGAGGCTCCCGCCAAGCAAACGCAGGCTGGCGGCTCCGGCAAGGAGCCTGCCCCTGTAGCGGCAGCCGACAAGCCGGGCAGCTCCGACAAGCAGTACTGTAAGATCCACCGCACCAAGGGTCACGATCTCTCCAACTGCAAGCGCGTTGAGTATCTCGTCGAGCAGCAGAAAGCTGAGTACGAGAGGCGCGACAAGGAGAAGGCCCAAGGTGGCGGGGAAGAGCCAAGCAAGAAGCGGCCATTCAATGGCCGGGGAGGACGCCGCGGCAAGGCCAAGCAGCGGCAAGGAGATCGACCTCCCCGGGGCCGCGACAAGGACGAAGAAGACGACGATGAAGACATGGAGGACGAGGATAACAGCGAGCAGGAGTTCCAGAAAGCCACGGAGGTCCTGTGCGTCGACGGTGGCGCCTCTCTGCACACCTCCCACCGCCAGCTCAAACAGTGGGTGCGTGAGGTGAACGCAGTAGAGCCGCCCGTGGAGTCACGCAGGCTCCTCAAATGGTCCAGCACGCCCATCATTTTTGATCTTGAGGATCACCCTGACCGTACCACTGCGGTCGGGTGCTTGCCGATGCTGGTCTCACCCACCATCCGCAACCTCAAGGTCACCAAAATGTTGGTTGACGGCGGGGCCGGGCTGAACTTGATCTCCTCTGCTGTGATCAAGAAACTCCAAATTCCAGATGGCGAGCTCGAAGAAACCGGTTCTTTCCAAGGAATCAACCCGGGAAGGAGCAAGCCCAAGGGAAAGATCACTCTGCCGGTGACCTTTGGCGGGGAGCTCAACTTCAGAACTGAGCGCATTACTTTCGACGTTGCCGATATTCCATTGCCCTACAATGGAATACTCGGCCGTCCTGCCCTCGCCAAGTTCATGGCAGCTTCCCATTATGCTTACAACGTACTCAAGATGCCGGGGCCGATAAGCGTCATCACTGTCCATGGCGACAAGAAGGATGCGCTTGTCTGCGCCGACAAGATCTACCGGGATGCGGCAGCTGCAGCCGAGAAGGGTACTCTTGCAACTGAAGCTCCCGGGGGGAAGAAGACGAAGACCAAGTCCGGCAAGTGCTCTGGGACCCACTCCGGCAACCGCACCTCTTCGGAGTGCTGCGCTGCAGTCGAGGACGTTCCATCGAGCTCCGCCAGCAAGAGTAAGAAAGGAATGGCCGCTCCTCCGGCAACCAAGAAGGTGTCCGCCAAGGAGGACGGCACGGGTGGTACCTTCACCATCAGTGCCACACTTGACAACAAATAGGAAAGCGCGCTCGTTGCCTTCCTGCGGGCGAATGTCGATGTGTTTGCCTGGCAACCATCTGACATCCCCGGTGTTCCCAGGAAGGTAATTGAGCACAAGCTTGCTGTCTGTCCTCATGCGCGGCCCATCAAGCAGAAAGTGAGGAAGCAAGCCGTGGAGCGCCAAGAATTCATCAACGAAGAGATCAAGAAGTTAGAAGCAGCGGGCCTAGTTAGAGGTGTGATCCATCCGACGTGGTTGGCAAATCCAGTCGTCGTGCGCAAGGCCAATGGGAAGTGGAGACTGTGTATAGACTTCACCGATGTGAATAAAGCATGTCCCAAGGATCCATTCCCTTTGCCGCGCATTGACCAGATCGTTGACTCCACTGCCGGATGTGAGCTACTCTGTTTTCTTGATGCATACTCAGGCTATCATCAGATTTTCATGGCCAAAGAGGATGAAGAGAAGACTGCATTTATCACTCCATGTGGCACTTATTGCTTCATATGCATGCCCTTTGGACTGAAGAATGCAGGATCAACGTTTGCAAGGGTAGTATACACTGCTTTTGAGCCACAGATCCACAGAAATGTAGAAGCTTACATGGATGACATCGTGGTGAAGAGCAAGAGCAAGGATACCCTGATCCAAGATTTAGAAGAGACATTTCAGAACCTGCGCAGGATACAGCTCAAGTTGAACCCCGAGAAGTGCGTCTTTGGAGTCCCCTCCGGCAAGCTTCTCGGGTTCTTTGTGTCACAGAGGGGGATTGAAGCCAACCCCGACAAGATTAAAGCCATTGAGCAGATAGAGGCCCCAAAGCGCGTCAAGGATGTCAGGAGGCTTGCGGGTTGTGTGGCTGCCCTCAGTAGGTTCATTTCAAAGTCTGCAGAACGCGCCCTACCTTTCTTCAAAATCTTGAAGAAGGCAGGTCCCATGAAGTGGACTCCGGAAGCGGAGGCGGCGCTGCAGGATTTGAAACGGTACCTGTCCTCCACTCCAGTACTTGTCGCACCTAGACCACAGGAAAAGTTGTTGCTATACCTAGCGGCAACCAACCAAGTGGTTAGTGCTGCGTTAGTAGCGGAGAGGGAGTCCGACGAGGAGTCAGCACCACCGGCAAGCGAATCCAGCGACAAGCAGGGGGCTGATCCGGCAAGCTCTGGCCCCGACAAGGATAACTCTGCGCAGGAACAAGATGAGATGCGGAAGAAGATGGTGCAGCGCCCAGTGTATTTTGTAAGTTCCCTTCTCCAGGGGGCTAGGTCAAGGTACTCTGGTGTGCAAAAATTGCTTTTCGGCCTCCTCATGGCCTCGAGAAAGCTGCGCCATTACTTCCAAGCCCATGAGATAACAGTGGTCACTCGCTTTCCGCTGAAGAGGATATTGCACAACCCAGAAGCGACAGGCAGGATCGTTGAGTGGGCACTGGAGCTATCAAGCTTTGGACTCAAGTTTGAAAGTACTTCAACTATACAGAGTCGAGCTTTGGCAGAATTCATAGCTGAGTGGACCCCAACGCCCGATGAAGAACTCCAAGAAACAAGTGCACCCGTACAAGAAGCGACAAGTGAATGGGTAATGTATTTTGATGGTGCCTTCTCGCTGCAAGGCGCCGGTGCTGGCGTAGTACTCATCGCACCCACCGGAGAGCACCTCAAATATGTTATCCAGATGCACTTTCCCAGGGAGCAAGCGACAAACAACACCGCAGAGTATGAAGGCTTGCTCGCCGGCCTCAGGATTGCGGCCGAACTTGGGATCAGGAAGCTGATTGTGCGTGGAGATTCTCAGTTGGTGGTCCGGCAAGTCAATAAGAGCTATCAGAGCCCTTTGATGGAAGCTTATGTCGATGAAGTGAGGAAGCTTGAAGAACACTTTGAAGGTTTGCAGATGGAGCACGTCCCGAGAGCTCAGAATGAGATTGCAGATGGCCTTTCAAAGTGTGCTTCGATGAAGTTACCTGTGGAACCAGGGACCTTCTTGCTCAAGCTGACTCAGCCATCCGTTACACCATCAATTGGGCAGTCCAAAAAGAGAAAGCTGGTCTCCGGCGACTACTTGCCGGCGGATCTTCCAGAAACCGCCGCCAAGGTCCCCAAGATCAACAACCGCAATGCTGAGGAACAGTTTGCTCCTGCAGATCCTCGGGTCTGTACAGTTGAAGCAAGCGTTCCCGACAAGCCTCGCCCCGGCGAGCTTGCCGGGGGACCATCAGCTCCGGCAGAACCAGAGGTCCTTGCCGTAGAAGCTGAGGTTCCCGCAGCGGCCCTCGAGCCTTTAGTCCTTGCCGTTGAGCCTCAGGCTCCGGCATGGGCACAGCAGATAGTCCGTTTCCTGCAAACTGGAGAACTTCCCGACGACCCTCAAGAGATAGAGAAGGTAACCAGGCAGTCAAGTATGTACCAGTTCGTGGATAACGAGCTGTACAGAAGAAGACTCAATGGTGTCAGGTTGAAGTGCATCTCCAGGGAAGATGGACAGAAGCTGTTGGCAGAAATACACGAAGGCATATGCGGCCACCATATTGGCGCAAGGGCGCTTGCCGGGAAAGCTTTCCGGCAAGGGTTCTTTTGGCAAGAAGCCCTCCAAGATGCAACTGCACTAGTTACCAAGTGTGAAGCGTGCCAGTTCCATGCAAAGCAGATTCATCAGCCAGCTCAAGCTCTCCAAACAATCCCTTTGTCCTGGCCCTTCTCGGTCTGGGGGCTCGATATCCTCGGCCCCTTCCCCCGAGCCGTTGGGGGCTTTGAGTACTTGTACGTTGCAATCGACAAGTTCACAAAGTGGCCAGAAGTGGAGCCGGTGAGAAAGGTGACGGCACAGTCAGCAGTCAGGTTCTTCAGGTCAATTGTTTGCCGTTTCGGGATCCCTAACAGGATCATCACCGACAACGGTACACAATTCACTAGCCGCACCTTCATGCAGTACGTCCAAGACCTTGGCGCCAAGGTCTGTTTCGCTTCTGTTGCTCACCCAAGGAGCAACGGTCAAGCGGAGAGGGCCAATGCTGAAGTGCTGCGCGGACTCAAGACAAGGACCTTTGACAGGCTGCACAAGTGCGGAAGAAATTGGATAGAGGAGCTACCGGCGGCCCTTTGGTCAATCAGAACGACACCAAGTCGAGCCACCGGACAGACACCCTTTGCTCTAGTCTATGGAGCAGAGGCAGTTCTCCCCACGGAACTCGTGTACGGATCTCCTCGAGTGCTCGCTTATGATGAGCTCGAGCAAGAGCAGCTGCGGCAAGATGACGCGTTGCTCCTCGAGGAGGGACGTCTCCAGGCTGCTGTACGAGCTGCTCGATACCAGCAAGCCTTGCGTCGCTACCATAGCCGCAAGGTCAAGGCCAGGAGTCTCGAGGAAGGCGACCTTGTTCTTCGGCGTGTTCAGTCCGCCAAGAATTCCAACAAGTTGACGCCGAAGTGGGAAGGCCCTTATCGGGTGAGACAAGTTACGAGGCCCGGCGTTGTCCGCCTCGAGACCAAAGAAGGCTTACCGGTGAGCAACTCCTGGAACATAGAGCATCTTCGCAAGTTTCACCCATAAGGCGCGGTTGCCGTGATACGTTCCGGCAACCACCTTTTGTACAAGCTTTGCCGCTGTTGCATGTAACCCTTTGTACAAAGCCGGGCGCAGACCCCGTGCATCAGTAAAGTTTCCTTTGTGTTTTTCGCACCGATTGCCTTTTTGCATGCTTTTCTTTGCTATTTGCATGTTTTGTTTGGCATTTGGTGCAGCACTCAAGTATCCGGTAAGCATTAGCACGCCGAAAGGCCACATACTTGTCTCCCTCTCCTTTTTTCCTTGCCTCTTAAGCAGAAGGAACGTTCCTCACGCACAAGTTTGCCGGGGGGGAAGGAAGTGGAGGAGGAACCAAGTGCTGTTCAAGAAAGAGAAGCCTTACCGGAAAGCAAGCAATATATGAAAGCTAAGTTGTTAGGATTTGACCAGTTCAAATTTTAAATTTTAGTTGTCTTCCTTGAACAATCACACTTTGTATGGAAAACCTGTGCGCGGAGGAACCTACCCGTAGCTTACCGCACCCTTACCTTGTTTCCGAGTTCGCTCAACGATTTAAGTGAGCTGCGACAAGTGTCGCGCCCTTGCTTCGTTTCCGAGTACGCTCAGCAAGCTAAGTGCGTTGCGGCTAGCCGCGGCGAGGTTGCTTGCCGGTAAGACCTTGGCCAGCAGGCTGCTCAGAGTCCAGCACTCAGCGCTCGCGGCAAAGGTCCCTTGCCGGCAAGCTCCCCGGGAGCGTAGGGTGAAAAACATACAAAGTCAAGGATTAAGACAAGGAAGATAACATTGCGCTGATTGATCAAAATGAGATAAATATCTTACAAAGGATAACTTGTCACAATGGACTAATGAGTTCATGACATCATGTGCAGAAACAAAAAGAAATAAAGATAATGGAGGCCTAATCTACGCGGTCGCCCTCCTTCCTGGAGATCTTGGCCACCTTGGCAATGATGTGGGCGACCTGCTCCTTCAGAGCCTCCATGTTCGCATCGGCCGGCAAGCTGCGAAGAACGTTGGTGAGATTGATGCCCGGATTGCGGAACACGATCTTCGTCAGCACGCGCTCCAGAGTTCCCGCGCAGAGCAGACGCGTCTCCTCGGCCAGTTGCGCGGGAATCTTATTCCGCAGATCAGCAAGGGCCGGCGCGATTTCCCTGAAGAAGAGGCTGAGCTTGGCGCTGTGTGGGAGGTTCGGATCCGGGGAGTAGATAAGGTGCTCCAGCTTCAACGCCAGCAGCTCCTGGTCGATGTTGGACGCGCAAGACACTAAGTCCTCGGTCCATACCTCAACAGTTTTACGGAAGAGCTCGGCCGCTTTGTTGGCGCTGTCCACTAGGGTCCGCTCCTTGCGGAGCTCCTCCTTCAGCTTGGTCTCCCGGGCCCGGGCAGCGTCGAGTGAATCCTTCAGAGTAGAGACCTTCAACTCCAAGTCCTCGATGGAGTCCTTGGCGGCCTTCAACTCGTCGCCCCTCTTAGAAAGACGCACCTGGAGTTCTGAGTTGGTGTGGGCGTCCTTCTCGCGCTCCGTGATGAGCGCGGCAACCTTCTCCGCGCTCACCTTCAGCGCCTTCTCCAGCTGCACGACCTTGGCGGCGAGCTCCTTCTTGGCGGTTTCCGCGGCAACCGCGGCGGCTTTCGCCTCCTTCAGTTCCCCGCCAAGGGCCTCCTCGCGAGCGGCAAGGTCCTCCTCATGGGAGTCGAGTTGGACCTTCCGCTGGGCGAGTTCTCCTTCTCGCCGGGACAGCTCCACCCCGGGGAGCCGCTGCTGCTCCTCAGCCTCAGCCTTCTCCAACACCCATTCCTGGTATTCGCCGGCAAGACGCTCGCGCTCCTCCGCCACCTCGCGGAGGGCCGCCTGGTTGGCGGCGCTGAGCTCCGCCGCGCGCTTCTCCATCTCCGCGGCGGCCTTGGCGGCAAGGGCTTCCCGGGAAGCGAGCTTCGCCTGCCTGGCCCGGTAAAGGGCCAGGAGCTGGTGAAGTAGCTTCTCCTCCTCGGGCCCTTCACTCCCGCCGGGCGCCTCGACAATCTTCAGGCCCGCGGAGGCGAGGACTTCTCCGTCAAACGCCTCGCCCTCCGCGGGAGCTCGCGATGAAGACCCCCAAGGCATCTGGATGAAGACGCCGTTGGGGGCCTCAAGGTAGTAGCCCTGCTCCTTGTCGGTGGAGGGGTCGGCGGTCGGCGCAGCACTCGATGCTCCTGCCGCCTCCGGGTCGGCGGTGCGGTCGCCGTCCCCCTCCCCGGCCGCTGCGTCCGTAGCCGGAGCGGTCTCCTGTGCGGCCGGCTCGGCGGCTCTCGCCGCGTCCTCGACGACAGGGACGTCACCACCGCCGCCTTGCGCGCCCTCCTCACCCTCGATGTTGATGACTTCCGTCTCCATCGGCTCGGGAGGAGGAGGATCTAAAAAGAAAAAGAAGAAAAAGAAGTTCAAGCAAATATCCAAAAAGAGACGAAGCCAGAAGACAAACTACAAGACACACCTTGGCGGACGTCCTCAGCGGCGGGCTCCCTCGCCGGGGAACTCTGCCTTGGCGGAGTGGCCGCCCTCGCCGGGTTGCTCGCCCTTGGCGGGGTACTCTGCCTTGGCGGAGTACCCGCCCTTGGCGGAGCACTCTCCCTTGCCGGAGAGTTCGGCCTTGGCGGGGACGGCGGGGCCTGCGGCTCCTCCAGGACGGTCTCCGGGCGCTCCTGCCGCTGTGGCTCCACCTCTGCACAAGAAAAGACAAGAAACATCAAGATGTTGAAAGCAGACAAAATCCCTAAGCGCATCCCGACAAGCGGAAGGATGGACCCCAGACTTACGCTGGGGGCTGCTCCTCGGAGCAGCGCTTGGGTCCGGCAGGGTTGGCTCCGGCACGTCCCCTGTTGCCGCGGTGGCTGAGCCTTCCGCGACCTCGACCACAGGCGCCTTGGCTTTCTTCGCCACGCGCTGAACCAAGGTCCTGAAATCAAAGCAACAAACGAAGTCAGCATCAACAACAATCAAGACAAAACTCGAGAAGGTGCGAGATCCTGGATCCTTACTCCTGATCCTCCTCGTCGTCCTCGCTCAAGGCGGAGAAGTCGTACTCCACCGGGGGCGCGTCGGCGCGAGGAGCGGAAGATGAAGATTCCCTCGGGCGCTTGGCGATCCCGGGGGCTGGGGGCTGCGAAGACCCAGCCCCTGTGGTAGCCGGAGCCCGGGGAGCGGGCGGAGCCGCTGCTCCGCTCCGAGAAGACCCCTGTCGGCTCGACGCCTGCTTGCGGGACGCCTCCGTCGTGGCCCGCGCGCGGGCCGCCTCCGCCGTGACTGGTGCGCCGGTCGCCCTCGGCGCAGCTTGGCTCCCCCGGGGAGCTGCCCGGCGAGCTGGTTGTTGCCGGGGCGCCTGCGCCCTCTCTCCCGTCGCCGTCTTGCGGAGACGCTTCGGTGGAGACTGCCTTGGGCTTGCCGGGGGCGGGGAGCTCTCCGACGAGGAGAGGTCGTCGTCGTAGAGCTCCGTAGATCCGCCGGAGTCCTCGGCCTCTTCCTCCTCCTCCTCCCCGGCCGGCTCACTTGGCCCAGCGCCCTGCGCTGCGGCCTCTTTTCCCTTGGCGCCTCCGCTCCCTCCGGCGCCTCCGCTCCTCGCGGCGCCTCTGTTCCCTCCGGCGGCACCCTCCATTGCCGCGGCCTCGGCCACGATTCCGTGGATCCCGGAGTGCCTCAGAGAGGGGACCCCGGCGAGCGCGTCGGGAGGGAGCTGCAGCAGTCTGCGGATCTCCGCCTCCTCCGCCTGGCTGGACGCATCCGCAGCCTCCGCCTCATCAGGCGTGTACCCAAAATCTCCTGCCGCTGCGGCCGCAGCGGCCTCTTCAGCCCGAGAAGCTATGTAGGCAAGCTCCTGCTCGGTGGTGTCCCGCGTGTGCTCCTTGAGGTCGTTCTTGGTCTTCGCCACCTCCACGAGGTTGTCGAAGAAAGTGAGGACGTCGATGGGCTTGGGCGCGATCCACGTGCGGTCCACGCCATGCGAATCACATGCGGGCATCATGGCAAGGAGACGGTCCCGGACTGTGCTGTTGCAGAGCGGCACCACTCCCCGGGGAGCTCGGAACCACTCAGGGTGTGCCGGGTCGTACTTGAAGAGTTCCCGGACCATCCCCTTCAGCTCCAGCGTCGTGAAGTTGAAGTTTAGCCCGGGGCGCAGCCTCATTATATCCGCCGGGCCGCCGTACTCCCAGGCCGGCCTTTTCCTGTCTTGGAGAGGGGCGATGCGGCGGCGGAGGAAATCTGCGCCCACCTCTGCAACGGACAGCTTGGCGGTCCGAAGACGAAGAATCCGGACGAGGGCGACGTCGAGCTTGATGTCGTCCGAGTCCAGCTCGCTCCAATCCCTGCCGCGCACGATGGGTGTTGTGCGCGGCGCGGTGAAGGGCTGCGGCGCGTCCTCAACGATCCAGCACCACTCCGCACGCCACTCCTCCCACTTGCCGCGGAGCTCCCCCGGCAAGTAGGACCCCTTCTTGTTCAGACGGAAAACCCAAGAAATTCCTCCGGAGAGGGGGGCGTCGGCCTCTGCTCTAGGAGTGAAAAAGTGCCTAAACAACGCTACGTTGGGCTGTATCCCTATGAAGTTTTCGCACATGTGTGCGAAAACCGCCATGGTGAGGATGGCGTTAGGGGTGAAGTCAAGGAGATGGAGGTCGTAGGTGTGCATGACGTCGCAGAAGAAATTTGAGAAAGGAGGGCAAAGACCGCAGTGAAAGAAAGCTGCGAAGAAGTAGTACCCGCCGGGGTAGTTGTCCTTGGCGACGGCCGGATATGCTCGCGTGCGGGGGTGCGCCTTGGTTTCCTTGGCCCAGAACAAGTAGTACTTGTTCCAGAGCTCCCGCGCGCCGAGCCTCGGCGGGAAGACGAGATGCTGCTTCCGATACGCGGCGAGCTTCGCCGCTTGCTCCGACTTCTCCCTCTTGGCCTTCTCCGCCTTCGCCTTGTCGGTCTTCGGGGCCATGGCGGACGCGGCGGAAGAAGAGGGACGAAGAACTCAGCGACGCCGGAGATGCAGACGGCGGCGGCGGAGGTGTGGAGGCGGAGCGCAAGAGGGATCTCTGGAAGAAGAAGAAGATGCAATGAAAGCGCAAGGAGGGGAACCGCTCCTGCTTCCTCTGCTTTTATGGCGAAGTGGGGGGCGTTTCGCCCTTTCCATTAAGAGATCGTTGGCACGTCCCATCCCACGACGCCGCAATCGACGCGTGCCGTTACGGGGGGATGCGGCGGATACGGAAGTGGATTCGGCGCGCCGCGGGCCGCGTGTGCCCGTGCACTGTTTTGGGCCTGGCCCAACAGCGCTCGGCACCGTGTGTGGCCCAGGCCCGGGGGCTCCTGTCGGTGTACTAAGGTAGGGGTACCTCAGTACCCCAACTTGTGCACGGGCATTTGCAGCTTCCCGCGGCAGGGTTTACCGCGTGCTCGCCGGAGACCTTCCTGCTCCCTATCAAACCATTCAAAAAAAAGTATACAAGAAAGAGGACCGAGACCCCGGCAAGAGGAGCTTGCCGGGAAGGCCGTACCAGGCTCAAGACTGCCCCACTAGCACAAGGCCCTGGCAAGAGGAGCTTGCCAGGAAGACTAGAAGACACGCCTCGGCGCTATATGCGCCCCGGCGAGAGGCCCGGGGAGCGGCAAGCTCCCGGGCCCGGCAAGACCAGGACCCCGGCAAGGTGCTTGCCGGGAGAGTTGCGCTGTGTGCCCGCGCTCCAGCTCATCGGCCCACGCGTCGCCCTGGGGCCTATCCAGGGACGCGTGGCAGATGGCTGTGCAGCCTGGGGGACACGGCGGCACTCCACGGTGGTGGATCCATCGCCGTGGCAGACGGAGACGCAAGGGCGGGAGCTTTTGGGGTCGACGGCGACGGGCATTAAATGCCCTTGTCCCCCACTGTCAAAGTAGGTATAGACCACTGTTCGCGCACTGTAGCTCCACTGTTCCCGCACTGTTACAGCTACCACCTCTTTTACGTTTTTACCCCTTTCTCCTACGTTGACACCTGTCGGTGACCCCTTACACTATAAAAGGAGGCCCATGCACAACGTGGAGGGGGTTCGGAACCTAGATCACTCATACGCTCGGTGTAGCTGCTTCTTCAAGCTCCCGAGCACTCCAACTCAATACACAACTAAGCAGGAGTAGGGTTTTACGCGACTACCGCGGCCCGAACCTGGGTAAAACTGCCCGCGTGCTCGCTACGATCTGCTCTTCGTGCTCCCTCCGCCCTCGTACCGCACAGACAAGGGGCTCCGGTCCCATAGGTGTTCGTGGCGGACAGTTTCCCCCGACAGGTCATGTATCGGATCTTTTAGGCAAGTCCACATATTCAACCATCATATAGTCTTCTATGATTGCTAACACTCACCGCATACACATGAGCAAAACATTTCAACCGGACACATAGAATGATAGGGGCTTATAGTTTCGCCTCCCAACATACTCACCTTAAGGGTGATGTCAACAATAATAACGCATGTCACCGATATCCAACTGGACATATGTGCCTAGAACTTTCCTCACCACAGGATGCTTGCCAAAGGATAAAAATAAAAGAAGAAAGAGGGAAAACTTTGACTCTTTGCATAAAAGTAAAAGATAGGCCCTTCGCAGAGGGAAGCAGAGGTTGCCATGCACTTATTTGTTTGCATGCTCAATCGCTTAGTGTAAAAGAACGTCACGTTGTATTGCCCCTTAAGATGTCAACCTATATTATGCAGTCTGTCGCTTTTATTCTTTGTCATCCAAGTTCGTACAACGCTCAATTTTCTCTTACACTAAATGATCTAACATATTTAGAAGCAATTTTTATTGCCTTTTTGCACCAATGTCAACTTACTTGAAGGATCTTACTCACTCCATAGGTGGGTATGATGGACTCTCGAAAAAAAATTAGTTTTAGGGTTTTTTGGATGCACAAGTAGTATCTCTACTTAGTGCGGGATTTTTGGTTAGAAAAGACATCAGGCAAGCACCACATGTTAAAGGATCTATGACAATATGACTTCTATGTGAATATGAAAAAACATAAATCATTAAGTTGTCTTCCTTGTCCAACGTCAACAATTTCGGCATATAATATGTTGACGGGGGCTCACAATCACAAAATATTTCTAGGATAGTATATTTATATGTGAATATTTTCTTCCCTCATTAATTCTTTCATGAGTTGCATCGTTGACCAGTGCTATGTTTGTCTATCTCTAACAAAATTTTCTACTTATACTTTTCCTTATGTGGTGCTATCACCTATCGTAGGATTAGTATATGATCATATTGATTTATTTATTTCCTTTATTTCTTTTCTTCATTTGCAGCATGAAAGTAAAGAAAGCAAAAATTCAATCTAAACTTTATTACATAACTTGCACATGGTAACAAGGATACATCACTAAGAAAACTCTCAGAAAGAAAGGATTGATCTAAACTTTATTTCATCTAAAGCAAAAGGTTGAACTAAAATAAGTAAAAGCAAAAAGATAGTGGGATGATACGATACCAGGGCACCTCCCCCAAGCTTGGCGGAAGCCAATGGGAGTGCCCGTACCCGATACTTAGTTCTTCTTAGGTGGTGAAGAAGATGATGGTGGTGATGAATATGTGATCTTGTCCTTCAGGATCAAGAGGTCCTTGAATCTACTGATGACGCTTCGAAGAAGGGCGATGTGCTCTCGCTGAAGAATGTTTACACGAGTGAGATATTTATTTTGCACACGAACCATTTCAATGATCCGGAAGGCCTCAATTTCAGTGGGAGTAAGAAGAGGGTAGTATGGTCTTAAGGATATCTTCTTCCTCCTCTTATGGCAACGCTTGCTTGATTGCCGGTGCTTGATCACTGACGATCTCCTTGCCTTTGTCACCTCTTGCAGCTTCTATAGGATCTTCCCTCTTCAGCTTGATCTTCATCAGCCAAGCATCTTCTTCCATATGGTTGGAAGAGGAGGAAGACATGATGTCTAGCTAGGTAGATCTGACCGAAAACAAGCAAGCTGTAGAAAAACGGAGTCCGGAAGGTGCCCGAGGTGGGCACAACCCATCCTGGCGCGCCCTGGTGTATTGTGCTCACGAGGGAATGCTTCCTAGAAGTTTTTGTGTTTGCTAAATTCTAAAATATTCCAAAACTGACAGAAAGTATTTTTGCGGATTTTCCGGAGTCCGTTTACTTACCATATCACGTGCCTCCTTATTTTAACGATTCTAGAGTGTCCCAGAATGACTCTTATATGTGCTCTTCCGGTGTCAAAGTTTGGATAATATTATTTTCAACATTAATGGGCGTACCTGAGATATAATGCTTTATTCGTTGCCCATTGACAACCTTCGGGTTAGTACCTTTGGAATTATTTATTTTGATGGCACCAGACCGGTAAACCTCCTCGACGACATATGGGCCTTCCCATTTCGAGAGGATCTTCCCTGCAAAAAACCTAAAATGAGAGTTGTACAAAAGAACATATTCTCCGACTTTAAACTCACGCTTTTGGATTCTTTTGTCATGCCATCTTTTAACTTTTTCTTTGAACAACTTTGCATTTTCGTAAGCTTGGGTTCTCCATTCATCTAATGAGCTAATATCAAATAACCTCTTTTCACCAGCAAGTTGGAAATCATAATTGAGTTCTTTAACTGCCCCGTATGCTTTATGTTTTAACTCAAGAGGCAAATGAGAAGCTTTTCCATAAACCATTTTATAAGGAGACATGCCCATAGGATTTTTATATGCTGTTCTATAAGCCCAAAGTGCATCAGCTAATTTCTTAGACCAATTCTTCCTGGACCTATTAACGGTCTTTTGCAAAACTAATTTTATTTCTCTATTGCTAAGTTAAACTTGACCACTGGACTGAGGATGATAAGGTGATGCAATTCTATGGTTAACATCATACTTAGCAAGCATTTTACGGAAAGCACCATGAATAAAGTGTGAACTAACATCAGTCATTAAGTATCTAGGGACTCCAAACCTTGGGAAAATAACTTCCTTAAGCATTTTAATAGATGTATTGTGATCATCACTACTAGTTGGAATAGCTTCTACCCATTTAGTACCATAATCAACAGCAACCAAAATATGTGTATACCCATTAGAGGAAGAAAAAGGTCCCGTGTAATCAAATCCCCAAACATCAAATGGTTCGACAGCGAGTGAATAATTCATAGGCATTTCTTGACGCTCACCGATATTACCTTTTCTTTGGCAATCATCACAAGATGAGACAAACTTACGGGCATCCTTGAAGAGAGTAGGCAAATAAAATCCAGATTGCAATACCTTGTGAGAAGTTCTATCTCTAGCATGATGCCCCCCATAAGCCTCGGAGTGACATTTCCGTAGGATTTGTCCATGTTCATGCTCAGGTACACAACACCTAATAATACCATCTACTCCTTCTTTGTAAAGATGTGGGTCATCCCAAAAGTAATGCCTTAAATCATCGAATAATTTTTTCTTTTGTTGGTATGTCAAGCTAGGTGGAAAATATTTAGCAACAATGTAATTAGCATAATTAGCATACCAAGGTGTACTATGAGAAACATTTATTGCAGCTAACTACTCATCGGGAAAACTATCATCAATAGGTAGTGGGTCATCAAGCACATTTTCAAGCCTAGACAAGTTATCAGCTACGAGGTTCTCAGCTACTTTTCTATCAGTGATATGTAGATCAAATTCTTGCAACAAGAGGACCCAACGAATAAGTCTAGGCTTAGCATCTTTTTTTTCCATAAGATATTTAATAGCAGTATGGTCTGTGTGAATAGTTACTTTAGAGTCAACAATATAAGGTCTAAATTTATCACAAGCAAACACCACTACTAAGAATTCTTTTTCAGTTGTAGCATAATTTCTTTGAGCACTGTCTAGAGTTTTACTAGCATAATGAATAACATTCAATTTGTTATCAACTCTTTGTCCTAGAACATCACCACCAACATAATCACTAGCATCACACATAATTTCAAAAGGCAAGTTCCAATCAGGTGGTTGAACAATAGGTGCAGAGATTAAGGCTTTCTTCAGTGTTTCAAAGGCTTCAAGACAATCATCATAAAAAACAAAAGGAATATCCTTTTGCAAGAGACTAGTAAGAGACCTAGAAATTTTAGAAAGGTCTTTGATAAATCTCCTATAGAAACCAGCATGACCTAAGAAACTACAAATACCTTTATGTCTTTAGGACATGGCATTTTCTCAATTGCATCAACCTTAGCTTGGTCCACTTTAATACCTCTTTTAGAAATTTTATGACCCAAAACAATGCCTTCATTAACCATAAAGTGGCACTTCTCCCAATCCAAGACGAGATTTGTTTGTTCACATCTCTGCCAAACTCGCTCAAGATTGCTTAAGCAATCATCAAAAGACTTCCCACAAATAGAAAAGTCATCCATGAAAACCTCAATAATCCTTTCACAAAAGTCAGAGAATATAGCCATCATGCATCTTTGGAAGGTAGCAGGTGCATTACATAAACCAAAAGGCATACGTCTTTAAACATAAGTTCCAAATGGACAATTAAAAGTGGTCTTTCCTTGATCTGGTTGACAAACATGTATTTGTGAAAAGCCAGAATATCCATCAAGGAAGCAAAAGTGTGTGTGCTTGGATAATCTTTCAAGCATTTGATCAATAAAAGGCAAAGGGTAATGATCTTTTCTAGTAGTTATATTTAATTTTTTTGAAATCAATTACCATTCTATAGCCTGTAACAATTCTTTGTGGAATAAGTTCATTCTTATCATTAGGAACTACAGTTATACCTCCTTTCTTAGGGACACAGTGAACAGGACTTACCCATCTACTATCAGCTATGGGATAGATTATACCTGCTTCCAGAAGTTTTAATATTTCAGTTCTTACCACTTCTTTAATCTTCGGATTTAACCGACGTTGGTGATCAACAACTGGTTTAGCATCAGGTTCCATATTAATTTTGTGCTGACATAGAGTGGGACTAATGCCCTTTAAATCATAAAGAGTATATCCAATAGCAGCTCAGTGCTTCCTTTGAACTTTCAATAATCTTTCTTATTCATGTTCTGAAAGGTTAGCACTGATAATAACAGGATATTTTTTCTTTTCATGAAGATAAGTATATTTCAAAGTGTCTCGCAATTGTTTTAATTCAAACACAGGATCACCTTTAGGTGGAGGTGGACCTCCAAGAGTTTCAATAAGCAAATTGTGTTTAAGTAGGGGGGCGTTGTTCAAAGAAATTTTTATCTATTTCATTTCTTTCATGCATATGTGAATCATTTTCATGGTCTAGTAAATATTGCTCTAATAGATCAGTAGGTGGTACAACAATAGAAGCAGGACCAATTAATTCATCCTTACTAGGCAATTATTTTTCATGAAGTTTCCTACTAAGCTTGGAAAAATTAAACTCATGAGACTCATCACCAAAAATAACACCGACAGTTTACTTCTCACAATCTATTTGAGCATTAACAGTGTTCAGGAAAGGTCTGTCAAAGATAATGGACAGGAGTCATCTTGTGGGGAACCAAGAACAAGAAAATCAGTAGGGTATTTTATTTTTCCCGCACAAGGCCTCAACATCTCCAACAATCCCAATTGGTGATATAATATCTCTATTAGCAAGTTTAATAGTGACATCAATATTTTCTATTTCTGCAGGTGCTATGTCATTCATAATTTCTTGGTATAAAGAGTAGGGAATAGCACTCACACTAGAACCTATGTCACATAAACCATGATAGCAATGATCTCCTATTTTAACTGAAATAACAGGCACGCCCACAACGGGTCTATGTTTGTCCCTTTCATTAGGTTTGGCAATTCTAGCAGCCTCTTCAATAAAGCAAATAACATGCCCATCTACATTTTCGTCCAAGAGATCCTTTACCATAGAAATATTAGGCTCTACTTTAATTTGCTCATCTGGTTTAGGTGTTCTAATATAAATTTTGTTAACCATAGTTGAAACTTTAGCGTGTTCCTTTATCCTAACAGGGAAGGTGATTTCTCAATATAAGCAGAAGGAACAACTGGATCAACATTAAAGTACAGTTTCTTCTTTAACGGGTACTAGTTCCTTAATTTCTTATTTAATAGGTGGGTGATATTTAAACCACATCTCTTTAGGGAGATCAACATGAGCAGCGAAACATTCACAAAAGGACGCTACTATCTCAGAGTCGAGTCCATATTTAGTACTAAACTTTTGAAAGCATCAGTATCCATAAACGATTTAACACAGTCATACTTCAGTTTTATACCGCACTCTTTACCTTCGTTGAGTTCCCAATCTTCAGAGTTGTGTTTAATTCTTTCTAAAAGATCCCACTGGAATTCAATAGTTTTCTTCATAAAAAAACAGCACAAGAAGTATCTAGCATGGTTTGATCATTACGAGAAAGTCGAGCATAAAAGTTCTGGATAATAATTTCTCTTGAGAGATCATGATTGGGGCATCAATATAACATTGACGTAAACCTCCCCCAAGCTAGAGCGATGATTTATCCTTCACGAGGCCAAAAATTACATATATAATTCCGATCACGATGAACTGGATGCATATGATATTTTTTTGGTGGAACTCCATTTTCAATCGATTCCAGTTCCAAGTTCTAATGTCATCACATAGCCTATACCATGCTAATTCTTTTTCCCTCAAAGATAAAGGAAAAACCTTCTTCATAACTTTATCCCTGGGTAGACCTGCAAGCTTAAGCAATCCACAAATTTGTTTTACATATATCAAATGCATATCAAGATGTTCGGTTCCATCTCCTGCATAGGGATTAGCTAGCAGTTGTTCTATCATACCTGAATGGATTTCATATTCAATATCTTAAGTAGGTGCAGCGGGTTGAGGGGTAGCTAATTGTGGTTCCAAACAAGGTGAAGATACCCCGAACAAACCCTTCAAAAGATTGTTCTCCATAGTAACAACTGACAATAAATTTCAGCACACTATATGATTGTTTCCTTACCAATTTCCACTAACCAGAAGCGCTTCACTCCCTAGCAATGGCTCCAGAAAATAACCTTGATGAACCACAAGTATAGGGGATCAATTGTAGCTCTTTTCTATAAGTAAGAGTGTCGAACCCAATGAGGAGCGGAAGGAAATGACAAGTAGTTTTCAGTAAGGTAGCGTCTGCAAGTGATGAAATTATAAGTAGCGAGTAGTTTGATAGCAAGGTAATTTGTAACGAGCAAGTAACGATAATTGTCACAAGTATGCAGCAAGGTATCCCAATCCTTTTGAGGCAAAGTACAAGCCAAAACGGTCTCTTATAATAAGCAAAGCGTTCTTGAGGGTACACGGGAATTTCATCTAGTCACTTTCATCATGTTGGTTTGATTTGTGTTCGCTACTTTGATAATATGATATGTGGGTGGAATGGTGCTTAGGTTTTTTTATTACTTGAAAAAACCTCCTACTTATGATTAAACCTCCCGCAAGCATCCGCAACTACGAGAAAAGTATTAAGAATAAATTCTAACCATAGCATTAAACTCTAGGATCCAATCGGTCCCTTACGTAATAGTGCATAAACTGGAGTTTAAGTTTCTGTCACTCTCGCAACCGACCATCTATTTACTACTCCACAATGCATTACCTTAGGACCAAATATGGTGAAGTGTCATGTAGTTGATGTTCACATGACACCACTAAGGGAATCACAACATACATACTATCAAAATATCGAACACATATCTAATTCACATGATTACTTGCAACATGATTTCTCCCGTGACCTCAAGAACAAAGGTAACTACTCACAAGTGATGAACATGCTCAAGATCAGAGGGGTATTAATATGCATAATATATCTGAACATATAATCTACCACCAAATAAACCATATAGTAATCAACTACAAGATGTAATCAACACTACTAGTCACCCCCTAGCAACAGTCTATAGTTCCCGTAACTAGATTGGACACAAGAGATGAACTAGGGTTTGAGATGAGATGGTGTTGTTGAAGATGTTGATGGAGATTGCCCTGACCAAGATGGGAGAGTAGTTGGTGGTGATGATGACGATGATTTCCCCCTCCGGGAGGGAAGTTCCCCGAACGGAATCGCTCCGCCGAAGGGCAAAAGTGCTCCTGCCCAAGTCCCACCACAAGATGGCGGCGCTTCGTCCCAAAAGTATTTTCTGTTTTTTCTACGTCATAGTCACTTATAGACGAGAAGATGGGCACCGGAGGTGGGCCGAGGAGGCCACAACCCACCAGGGCGCGCGATGGGGGCCTGTCGCACCCAGGTGGGTTGTGCCCACCTGGTGGCCCCCCTCTGGTGTTTATTGGCTCCAGTGATTCTTAAATATTCCATAATAAATCCTCGTGAATTTTCATCTTGTTCAGAGTTGTGCAGAATAGGTGGCCTGACGTAGCTTTTTCAGGTCCAGATTTCCAGCTGCCGGAATTCTCCCTCTTGGTGTGTTCCTTGCAATTTATGGGAGAAAAGGCGTTAGAATTACTCCAAAAAGCATTAATATGGATAAAAACATTGTAAATATCAGTAAGAAAACATGGTGCAAAATGTACGTATCAAACCTAAAGTCGTTCTTGTTGGTGGGAAAAGTATACCTCCTAAAAAATTTATCTCTCAATTTTTGCTTTGAGCTCTGGCACCTCTACAAATCCCTACTTCCCTCTGCGAAGGGCCTTTCTTTTAATTATGTAATTTTTATTTTGAATATGAGTCTCCACCCTCTCTTATAAAGCACCAACTAGGAAACACTATGATCGTACTTGAGCATTAGGTGTAACTAATATGCGATTGTGTTTCATGAATGGATCAATGATAAAGCATGGTGGGCTAGGGATAACATATTTTAGCATTGATATTTTGAAAGACATGCTTGCTTGTTGATATACTTGAGTATCTAAATTATTATGTCAAAATTAGACTATTTCTCTGGATCATATAAAAGTCCAAATGTCCATGCTATAAAGAAAAGAATATGATATGACTTGATAAACAACACTCCACATTAATTTTTTTGTTTTTATCACTTACCTACTCGAGGACGAGCGGGAGTTAAGCTTGGGGATGCTGATACGTCTCCAACGTATCTATAATTTTTGATTGTTCCATGCTATTTTATTATCAATTTTGGATGTTTTATAATCATTTTATAGTCATTTATATCATTTTTGGTACTAACCTATTGACATAGTGCCAAGTGCCATTTGCTGTTTTCTGCATGTTTTTTACATCGCAGAAAATATATATCAAACAGAGCCCAAACACCGCGAAACTTTTTTGAGATTTTTTTGGGGCCAGAAGGAACACTATGGGCCCTGGTGGCACCTGGGGGGAGTCCCGAGGAGGGGACAACCCACCAGGGCGCGCCAGGAGGCCCAGGCGCGCCCTGGTGGGTTGTGCCCACCTCGGGTGCCCCCCGAACCGCCTCTTTGTCCTATAAATATCCCAATAATCCGGAAACCCTAAAGGCATCGATTAAATATTCATCTAGCCGTCGTAGAGTCCAGAAACACCAGATCCAATCTAGACACCATCACAGAGGGGTTCACCACTTCCATTGGTGCCTCTCCGATGATGCGTGAGTAGTTCCTTGTAGACCTACGGGTCTGTAGTTAGTAGCTAGATGGCTTTCTCTCTCGTTCTTGATTCTCAATACAATGGTCTCTTGGAGATCCATATGGTGTAACTATTTTTGCGGTGTGTTTGTTGGGATCTGATGAACTTTGAGTTTATGATGAGATCTATCTTTTTATATCTCTGAAAGTTATTTGAGTTTCTTTGATCTCTTATATGCATGATCTCTTATAGCCTTGTATTTCTTCTCCTATATTGGGTTTTGTTTGGCCAACTTGATCTCTTTATCTTGCAATGGGAAGAGGTGCCCGGTAATGGGTTTGATCTTACGATGCTTGATCCCAGTGACAAAAGGGGAACCGACACGTATGTATCGTTGCCACTAAGGATAAAACGATGAGATACATATCTAACACCATAGATAAATGGATCTTGTCTACATCATGTCATTGTTCTTAATGCATTACTCCGTTTTTCCATGAACTTAATACACTAGATGCATGTTGGATAGCGGTCGATGTATGGAGTAATAGTAGTAGATGCAGGCAAGAGTCGGTCTACTAATCTTGGACGTGATGCCTATGTAATGATCATTGCCTGTATATCGTCATGATTATGTGAAGTTCTATCAATTGCCCAATAGTAATTTGTTTCCCACCATTTGCTATTTTTCTTGAGAGAAGCCACTAGTGAAACCTACGGCCCCCGGGTCTTCTTTCTCATATATTTTCCTTTGCGATCTATCCTTCTCATGTATGTGAGTATGTCTTACACCAAGTGTTTCTTTCAGTTTACAGTAGTAATTGGAGCAATAGTATTTTCTTTATTCATGTATGTCCGCAAATTAAGTATTTCTTGCAGTTTACAGTAGTAATTGGAAGAGATTTATAGAGTGAGGTAATTTTCATTGGTTACCAAATGAGCACATATCATATTTGGATACATGGCGTGATCTGTAGCTATGCATGGTAATTAGCCATTAGGTTTTACCACATTAGTGTATTTTAATCTACAGGGTTGTGAATGATTAAGATTCATTAGAATCCGACTTGTAATCTGGGAGTTCTATCTTATTTCCTAAAAGAAAGATAGGGAAAATAAGTTAGGTTGGTAGTTACCATTCACTACAATTTGGAGATCACAATATTTCCTAATCTGTATAGTTTAGACATTATGAACCTTGCTCACTTTAACTGAAACTGAAGATTCTTTTTGCATATACAACTCAATAGCTTCTCATGATGAAGCACAAAGCCCGGTTGTAGCTAGCCTTGGATATGTTAACTATGTTGGTAGCTCAACATAACAGAAGCCTAGAAGATGATGCTTGGTCGTACATGTGCTTGCATGACATTGTGTTATGCCATTTTGTGAGAAATCGAGATCGAGAATAATGTTGTGTTATTGCTATGTCATTCTACGAGGACAGAGAATTGTGTACTTATCTTCATTTGATGTTATGTCATTTTATGAGAATTTGAGAGCTTATTTGGTGATCTTCACTTGTCCCTTGTCATTTTGTGAGAATTTAAGAGCTTATTTGACTTATGCACTTGTGGTTTGTCATTTTGTGAAAATTTGAGAGCTTATGTGAATGTTGTGCTACTTCTTATGTATATGTGTTGAGAGAACCCGATGGATATCCATACCTGATGGATATTCGTCGGATTTGGACATGGACATAATTTTTCGCCCATGGATTTTTTCCTGAACGGGCACATAACGTCTTCATGGATTTGGATATGGATATGATATTGTTCAACCCGAGCCGAACCTGATCCATTGCCATCCTTAGTTTCTATACTACATCATCCCTTCCTCTTTGGGGAAATACCGACGTAGCTCTAGCAGACATCAGGCGGCGTCTGACGACGTCGAAGCGGTTCAACCCCCTCAGGCCCTAAAGAGGCGGTGCCAGCCCAAGCTGGTCCTACCTGATAGCTCGGACGAGTCGTCCGAGGCATCCGAAGAGGTTCCGAAGAAGGGACCCAGGGTCAAGCCCATGGCCGACAGGTATGGCACTGGTACTTTTAACTACCTTGTTTTTCAGTAATTCATTCTGGTCGGAGGCTAACTCTTCCGAATTGCAGCCCACCATGCGACCGCCCCACCGAGCAGACCTCGGAGGGGATGTCTACCCCCACCTAATTAGCGGACATCGGGTCTGCATCACACTCCGCGCCTCCCCTGATCCCTGAAGAGATTGGGGAGGTGTTGTCCCGAAGGACCCCTCCTCCTCTGAACACAGAGAAGGTCGACACCCTCATGGCCGAGGTTGACGCCTCTATTGCCGAAGACCAGGAGGGGGCGTCCTACCTGGCTGGTGCGGGGAGGAAGTCCAGACCATCCGGACGACTTGCTCAACCGTCCGCTCCTGAGCCCCCGAGGCCCTCGACGACACAGGTTTCTCCTTCCAGTGGGGAAGGGGTCGGGGAACCAACGCCAGCGTCGAACACCCCCAAATGGGCGACAGCTCGCTGGCCGTACGCGCTGGAGGAGTTTGTGAACAACTCCGTCATCGTTGACGGACACCGCACTCTCATGAGTACGATCGTGTAAGGCGTTTGGTCCATCCAATCCGGACTGAACGACGCTATCCAAGGCCTTTTAACAAGCTTTGAGGTAAGTCAAGTAATACTCTTTTCTCATAAATTGGGTTTAGTCCTTAGTTTGAGTATGCCATATCTATAGTAGCCCCCGAGACTCTGCAAGGGTTACAAACAAAACTTGCGGATGAACCCGTTCCACAGGCCATTATTTGAAGTGGTGTGGAACTTTTCAATGTCATAGGCATCTTCTCTAGCTACGGCTTCTAATGTTGCGGCATTAGAGGAGATGAATCGAAAACTCAAGCATTCCGATGAAGAGCTGGACCTTGTCAACAAGCGGCTTGACGAGAGGCCAGGTGAGCCTTTTGATAACATGTGTAATTTCTTGATATCGGCTATTGACGAACCAGACTGTACGATAATCTTTTAATGTGATGATTCTACAACTGCCGCCGCCGAGGTCGAGGCCTTGAAAGAGGCCCTGAAGAAGGCTGAGGCCGAGGCGACCGCCAGACAAGGCAGTGGCCGAGCTCAAGAAGGCCAAGCTCGCTGGTGAGTAGCACGATGCTCGAGTAGCCGAGGTGCAAGTTGAGCTCAAGGATGCCATCAAGAAGCTTGAGGCCCTTGAGAAGGAGCAGGGGGAGCGATCATCCTAGCTGTCCAAGGCAGAGAAGGAGCTCCAGGAGGCGAGGACCAAAGTGCGAGGTGTCCGGGAAGAGCTCCGCGAAGTCGGGCAAATTGCAAATGGTAAGAAATACTTACTGCAGCGTGTGTTTGGAGGAAACATGTTCGCCCTATTGATGTAGGTCTGGCGCTCTGCAAGTGTCTTCGCTGAGCTTCCGAAGAGTGCAGCGGCCGCCGTGGAGCATTATGCCGCTCACGAGGAGGACTCCGAGCAACGGCTATTCTGGTCACAGTTTCTTGCCTTCGAGCATCCTCCCCTCCTCGGCAACTATATGAATCAGCTGATGGAGCTGCATCATATGTCAACGCTGAAGGATCTATGTGTTTAGCTGTGGCTGGCCGAGCCAATTCCGGAGAGCTACTTTGGCTTAGTGCAGAAGTTGCGGGACGTGCCGCTCCGCATTGACGCCGTGAAGTGGTCGACATGCCTCAAGGGAGATGGCTTGCGTTTGCGAAGACCATGGTACATTGGGTGGAGATTAATTCAATGGACATGGCTAGTGGTCCTCTGTCGAAGGGGAAAGAACACCACTGTCAGGAGCTGTATTTTGGGCAGGTGATGAACGACGCGCAGGCGATAGAGGGTCAGTGTCCAAAAGATGTTATGCTTGAATGACTGTGTTAAATTTGTGTCAATTGGACCCTTATGCTTTATGATGCGTCCACCTGGCTTATTTTGTCTTGTCATTTTTAGTTTTGACTCATGTGCGGACGTATGTTTATTCTGAAAGCTACCACTCGTCGGCTTCTACCCCCAAGTGAATATCACGAGTGGTGTTTGTCGCCGCACAGTTACCCTTCGCCAACGTCTTGGAACCCGGAGGCGGTAGTGCATGAGCCAAACTTGGCAATCGCACTATTCGGTTTTATTGCTTTCACTTAGCCTTACACTACTAGGGAAAAACTTATACACAGAGACTTATCAGTAGCGCTTGTTAAAACAAAGCGCTACTGCTAAGTAACAGTAGCGCATGGCGATGGAGAACGCTACTGCTACCCAAATAGCAGTAGTGCTTCCCTCATAAAACACGCTGCTCCTATAACTGTTCTAACCGTTGCTGTCAGGCTTGGTATAGTAGTAGTGCCCTTCTATAAACCGCGCTACTGCTAACAAAATAGTAGCAGTGCATTTTAAGGCGACGATGCTGCAACTAACGAAAAGAAAAGGAAATAAAAAGGAAAGAAAAAAGAAAAGTAAAATTTTAGAAAAAGAAAAAAATGAAAGCAATAGCAGTAGCACGTTTTGTCGAAAGAGCTATAGGCCCAGTTCTTTTGCCAGAATCTGGGGATTCTCCCAGAATCCGACCCCTACCCAGCCTCTCCAGAATCTCTGAGCCCCATTTACTTTAGCTATAGCGTGTTTTCACTGAACAATATAGCTAACTTATCTATAGCAGCAACGCGGTCTACGAAGAAACGCTATAGCTAAGTAGCTATAGCGCTTGTTTGGTAAAAGCGCTACTACTAAGTTTGACTTGCCCCTGCGCGGGCGTCCCTCCTTCCCCCCAATTCCCCATTCTTCCTGCATCTCCTCAACCTCTCCCTCGCCGCCCTGCCTCTATCGCCATCACCGTCGCCGCCACCGGAGCCGTGGGCCCCTGCTCCCTCGTCGCCCCTGCCTCTGTGGCCATCACCAGAGCCGCGCGCCCCCGGAGCCATCCTCGTCCGCTCCTCGCCGCCCCTGCCTCCCTTGATGCCCCTACCTCCCTCAATGCCCTCCTCTCTGTAAGCCCCACCCTCCTCTCTAGGTTAATTAACTTAGGTGAATTTAGTTATGAACCGTAGGAATTAGCTAGGTTAACTAGGTGGGTTAATTTTGTTAACTAACTAGGTTAACTCACTACAAAAAAACACTTTCGTGATAATACGTGTTTGTCGCAGTAGGTCATGTTTTCTATCATGCATGTACATCCATGATGATTTTATGACAGAACAAGATAGTCATACATGTAATGTTGTAGAAGTATTCCGTTACAATACGAAAATTATCATCACGGAAGTGATCACTTCCATGACGATAAATGGTGCGTCATGGAAGTGCTTTCGTCAAGGGTAACCGACACGTGGCATCCATCATAACGGGTCGCTGTTAAGCTATCAGGTCCGGTTTTGGATCCGTAAGCCGCTAACAGCGAGGACCAATGGGAATTTTCCACGTGTAAAATTCTCATTAGCGGAAGGAACCATGTGTTAGATCCACGTGTGGACATATGTCAACCAACCAATGGACAGGAGGTGCCAATGATACGTCGACATGTGTCATGGCCCAACAGGGGCCCATTCAGGTCAAAAGGCCGGCATGTTTGACTTGGTCAAAGGATAACGGGCCGGCCCGTCGAAATCCTGCTAACGGCATGCTTGCATATAGCCCATTTAGGCCAGATCGATAACTCACATCCCATCATGGCCTTTCCTAATTCAGCCCACTAGCTTCATTTGGGCCGTCCAATATGATTCCAGCCCGTTGTAACTTCCAGCCCATTCATTGCCAATAGAGTGCACCAATTACTATGAGAACGACATAGGACGAGACTCATTTGTTTGGAACGGTCGAAAACTTTATCGGGCTCAGAAAAATAATGAAGTGTATAACAATTATTCATTAGGGTCATTTTCTGACTTCTAAATATCAGAGTGCATTTTGCGATATTTGAGTTGGATCTTTTTCTTGTGTGTGAATTATTAACTGCCAGCAAGCTTGAAGTTTGGTTGATTCGGTTTATGAATTTTGTAACAAACATGTTGTGTAATTTTTCGAGGACTTGTTGTGCTCCAGTTAGTGTACAATTTATCTTTTCATTTTATAAATGCATTACTCCTGTCCTGTGTGCTGCTGTGATGTTGTAACTGCTATTGTGCTGTTGTATACCAGAAGAAGCATCGCTGGTGGCGGGTGTAACCGAACACATCTTAGGTGAGAGGGATTAAATCCCCTAGTGGAATGATTCCACATCGGGGTTGGGTGGAGACACCAAAATCCAGGGATTAGATCCACTAGTGGATATAATCCACCACAACTGAACAATTCCTTATCCATTAGGACCCGTCCTCTCGCTTCTGAGTTGAGTTGTGCCCAATGTCACATTTGGATCTAGATGCTACAGTGCAGGGAGTTGTGGAGAGGAGCCAACAAGGAGATTGATGGAGCAGCAGCCATAGTGCGACCATAGATTAGCATCGTCCAGATGCAGAATCCAAACTACTGGAGGCCTGGTCATGGTGGCTCCTCCCATGAACTCTACCTCCAGCGGCGGTTCCCACTGGGATTCATCAGCTCGCTCAGCTTCCACCTTCCCCGCCTTACAACCACCGCTGCCGATGCCCCTGCTCCAGCCGTGGGACACATACGGAGGTCAGAGGATCATGCTCCTGCTGCGGATGCAGATGCAGCTCTCGTCGACCTCGCACCGGGTGAAAAATCCGTCGTGCATGCTGCCCAGCTCGATGCGGGTTCGGCACTTCGGCCTCTGATACGTCTTCAACGTATCTATAATTTTGTATTGTTCCATGTTATTATATTATCATCTTGGATGTTTTACAATCATTTTATACCATTTTTTGGGACTAACCTATTGACATAATGCCAAGTGGTAGTTGTTGTTTTCTACTTGTTTTTTACATCACATAAAATCAATATCAAACGGACTCCAAATGCAGCGAAATTTTTGTGTATTTTTTTGGACCAAAAGACATCCAATGGGCCAGAGAAGCACCTGGGGATACCCTGAGGGGGCATAGCCCACCAGGGCGCGCCTGGGACCCCACGCACGCCCAGGTGGGTTGTGCCCACCTCAGTGGCCTCCTGCACCGCCTCTTCGCTATATAAATACTCCAATATTCTAGAAACCCTAGAGGAGTCGATGAAATTTTGTTCCATTCGCCGCAAGTTACAAAACCACGAGATCCAATCTAGAGCCCTTTTTTGGCCCTTCGCCGGAGGGGAACACGATCACGGAGGGGTTCTTCATCCTCATTGGTGCCTCTCCGATGATGCGTGAGTAGTTTACCACACACTACGGGTCCCTTCTTCAGACGACCACCCTTCTTCTTGGAGCACCGCCTCCTTGTCGGGGACCCTTCTTCTTGCAGCGCTGCCTCCTCGCCATCGACCCTTCTTCTTGCAACGCCGCCTCCTCGCTGGCGACCCTTCTTCTTGCAACGCCATCTCCTCGCCAACGACCCTTCTTCTTGCTGCACGGCCTCATTGATATGGTCAGGTAATCCACACCCCACCCACATCGTCATCCTCATTCCCCATCCCACATGCCCCGGCCGACGGCCCGACACCTTCCACCGAAATCACTGGCCCTGTCCTCCAATTAAGCGCCGCCCACACCCATTTTGCACGCAGTATAACATGGAGCTCAGTAGCATCTCCCAGCAGAGAAGAAAATTGCGGCCGAACGCGCGGACGAGGTCGCTATGGTTGCCATGCATGCTGACCACCAGATCTTGGAGGAGCACCTCGTCTTCGGGGCCACCGTCGGCACCGCCATGCGGTTGTCTACTTTCAAATACAGTTCGTGCTATTTTCTCGAGACCACCGCCAGTGCCTTCTAGTGATTTGTCCTCTGTAATGTTAATATGCAATCTGATATTCTGAAATGTAATGTTCAGTTAACAGTTTGGTCCAACAATTGCTACATTTTATAGTACTGTTCACATGCATTCTTGATTTTGTTAACTATCTTATCTTCTAGTATATATTCTATTCTGCAATGTCGTGCTCAGTTAACTGTTTTGGTTAATTTGGTCTGCTGTCCAATTAAATGTTAGGTTCAGTTCTGCAATTTGATTTTCATTTATTGTGGGTACAATTTTGTATTGCTATGCATGTGAGAATTAAATCAAATTTGGTTGTACTCAATACATTTTCTACTGATAGTATGGCAACTCTCAGTTAACATGATCGAGATCTTCCTTATATGTGTTGCAGGGAAACAACGGGAGAAACTGCGGTTTATGACGACCCACAAGTATAGGGGATCAATTGTAGCTCTTTTCGATAAGTAAGAGTGTCAAACCCAATGAGGAGCACAAGGAAATGACAAGTGTTCATTAGTAAGGTAATGTCTGCAAGTGCTGAAATTGTAAATAGCAGAGTAGTTTGATAAAAAACTAATTTTGTAACTAGCAAGTAACGATAGTAGTAGCAAGAATGCAACAAGATAGCCCAATCCTTTTGGGGCGAAGGATAGGCCAAGACGGTCTCTTAAAATAAGCAAAGTGTTTATGAGGGTAAACGGGAATTTCATCTAGTCACTTTCAACATGTTGGTTCAATTCGTGTTCGCTACTTTGATAATTTGATATGTGGGTGGATCGGTGCTTAGGTGCTGTTCTTACTTCAACAAACCTCCTACTTATGATTAACCCTCTCTCAAGCATCCGCAACTACGAGAAAAGTATTAAGAATAAATCCTAACCATATCATTAAACTTTTGGATCCAATCGGTCCCTTACGGAATAGCGCATAAACTGGGTTTCAGCTTCTATCACTCTCGCAACCCACCATCTAATTACTACTCCACAATACATTCCCTTAGGCCCAAATATGTTGAAGTGTCATGTAGTCGACGTTCACATGACACCACTAAGGGAATCAAAACATGCATACTATCAAAATATCGAACACATATCAAATTCACATGATTACTTGCAACATGATTTCTCTCGTGACCTCAAGAACAAAAGTAACTACTCACAAATGATGAACATGCTCAAGATCAGAGGGGTATTAAATAGCACAATGGATCTGAACATATAATCTTCCACCAAATAAACGATATAGTAATCAACTACAAGATGTAATCAACACTACTAGTCACCCACAAGCACCAATTTGTAGTTCCAGTAACAAGATTGAACACAAGAGATGAACTAGGGTTTGAGGTGAGATGGTGTTGTTGAAAATGTTGATGAAGATAGCCCTCCCCATGATGGGAGAGTTGTTGGTGATCATGATGATGATGATTTCCCCCTCCGGGAGGGAAGTTCTCTCGACGGAATCGCTTCGCCGGAGGGCAAAAGTGCTCCTGCCCAAGTTCCGCCTCGAGATGGCGGCTCTACGTCCCGAAAGTCTTCTCCTTATTTTTTCTAGGTCAGAAGGGCTTATATACGAGAAGATGGGCACCGGAGAGGGGCCTGGGTGAGCACAACCCACCAGGGCGCGCCTGGGGGGCCTGGAGTGCCCAGGTGGGTTGTGCCCACCTGGTGGGCCCCCTCTGGTTGTTATCAGCTCTAGTATTTTTAATATTTTCCACAAAAAATCTCCGTGTAGTTTCAGCTTGTTTGGAGTTGTGTAGAATAGGTGGCCTGACATAGCTTTTTCATGTCCAGATTTCCAGCTGCCGGAATTCTCCCCGTTGGTGCATTCCTTGCAAATTATGAGAGAAAAGGCATTAGAATTACTCCAAAAAGCATTATTATCCATAATAACAAGATAAATAACAACAAGAAAACATAATGCAAAATGGACGTATCAACTCCCCCAAGCATAGACCTTGCTTGTCCTCAAACGAAAACCGAAAACGAAAAACATGTCCACATGCTTTGAGAGAGAGGTGTCGATAAAACCAAATACGGAGATAGAAGCATCATGTTGATTATTATAACAACAACAAATTAAAACATGAGACTTTTATCAAAGGACTTGTATGAGAGACTTATCATGAATAAGTAACAGTTCATCACATAATTGAAGTATAAAGCATACACTCTATTAGAACCCAACAAACTATGTTTTCAGTCAACTTTGCAACTACAATTCATCATCTTTTCAGGAAGGGTCGTGTATCAGAGCCTCTAGGCAAGTCCACATACTCAACCATCATATAGTCTTCTATGATTGCTAACACTCACCGCATACACATGGGCAAAACGTTTCAACCGGACACATAAAAAGATAGGGGCTTATGGTTTTGCCTCCCAACGTACTCACCTCAAGGGTGATGTCAACAATAATAACTCATGTCGCCTATATTCAACTGGACATATGTGCCTAGATCTTTCCTCACCACATGATGCTTGCCAAAGGATAAAATAAAAAGGAATAGAGAGAAAACTTAGACTCTTTGCATAAAAGTAAAAGATAGGCCCTTCGCAGAGGGAAGCTGAGGTTGCCATGTGTTATTTGTTTGTATGCTCAATCCCTTAGTGCAAAAGAACGTCAAGTTGCATTGCACCTTGTGATAGCAACCTTTCTTATGCAGTCTGTCGCTTTTATTGTTCACCATCACAAGTTCGTGCAACGCTCAATTTTCTCTTACACTAAATGATCTCACACTTCTAGAAGCAATTTTTATTGCCTTATTGCACCGATGACAACTTACTTGAAGGATCTTACTCAATCCATAGCTAGGTATGGTGGACTCTCAAAAAAGGTTTGGGTTTAAGGGTTTTTGGATGCACAAGTAGTATCTCTACTTAATGGGGAGTTTTTGGCTAGAAAAGATATAGAGCAAGCACCACATGTTAAAGGATCTATGACACTATGACTTCTATGTGAATATGAACAAACATAAATCATTAAGTTGTCTTCCTTGTCCAACGTCAACAATTTTGGCATATAATATTTTGATGGGGGCTTACAATCATAAAAGATTTCTGGGATAGTATAATTATATGTGAATCTTCTATTCCCTTATTAATTCTTGCATGAGTTGCATCATTGACCAATGCTATGTTTGTCAACCTCTAATAAAGTTTTGTACTTATACTTTTCCTTATGTGGTGCCATCACCTACCGTAAGATTAGCATATGATCTTCTTAATTTATTTCCTTTCTTTTATTCATTCAATTATAACCTTTCTTTTTATTGCAACAGCAAGGTAAAGGAAGCAAAAACTCAAAACTAAACTTTATTATATTTCTCACACACGATTACAAAGATAGATCACTAAGCAAACTCATAAAAAGAAGGGATCGAACTAAACTTTCGTTTATTCTAAAGCAAAAGATCGAACTAGAATAAGTAAATGCAAAAAGATAGTAGGGATGATACGATACCGGGGCACCTCCCCCAAGCTTGGCAAAAGCCAAGTGGAGTGCCCATATCCGATACTCAATTTCCTTTGGTGGTGAAGAAGATGGTGGTGGTGATGAAGTATTCTCCAATATAACCATGACTAAATCCTTCAAACTTTGAATCTCCAGAAGGGCCTGATGAAGGAACTCACTGTTTTTCTTCACCTCAGCCATTATGTGTTTGTTTTCCGGACCCCATGGGTTTATTTCTGCACCGCTTTCCCTTGGATGATATATATCCCAATTGGATGGTATGTGCCTACGAGGAGTATTTTCGAACCCATAATTGTGAATTAAATTACAAAAATTGTTATGATGTAACCTGTATAGAGGCCTTTTTGGTGGGGATTCTTCTCCTTCCTCTTCGGCCAGCAGTGCTTGCTCGACTGCCGGTGCCTAATCACCGACAACCTCCTTGCCTTTGTCTCCTTTTGTAGCTTCTATGGGTTCTTCCCTCTTCAGCTCGATCTTCATCATCGAAGCATCTTCTTCCGTTGGGTTAGAGGAGGAGGAAGACATATGCCTAGCTTGGTAGATCTGACCGAAAACAGCAAGAAAAGAAAACACAAGATTTCTTCGCAATATGGTGGTCAGCAGGTTCGGGGTATATAAAGAAATGTTATCTTGGGAAACAAGCAAACTATAGAAAAACGGAGTCCGGAAGGTGCCCGAGGTGGGCACAACCCACCTGGGCGCGCCAGGCTGGCGCACCCTGGTGTCTTGTGCCCACTAGGGTACGCTTCCCGGTAGGTTCTTATTTTCCTAATTTTGTAAATATTCCAAACTGATAAAAAATATTTTTGCGGAGTTTTTGGAGTTCGTTTACTTACTGTATCACGTACCTCCTCATTTTCACGATTCTGGAGTGTTTGGAAGGATTCTTTTATGTGTTCATCCAGTGTCAAAGTTTGGATAATATTGCTTTCAACATTAATGGGCGTACCTGAGATATAATGCTTTATTCGTTGCCCATTAACAACCTTCGGGTTAGTACCTTCAGCATTATTCATTTTGATGGATGCAGACCGATAAACCTCCTTGATAACATAGGGGCCTTCCCATTTAGAGAGGAGTTTGCCTGCAAAGAACCTGAAACGAGAGTTGTACAAAAGAACATATTCTCCGACTTTGAACCCACGCTTTTGGATTCTGTTATCATGCCATCTTTTGACTTTTTCTTTGAATAACTTGGCATTTTCATAAGCTTGGGTGCTCCATTCATCTAATGACCTAATATCAAATAACAACTTTTCACTAGCAAGTTTGAAATCATAGTTGAGTTCCTTGATTACCCAAAAAGCTTTATGTTCTAACTCAAGAGGCAAATGACAAGCTTTACCATAAATCAATTTATAAGGAGACATACACATAGGATTTTTATAAGCTGTTCTATAAGCCCAAAGTGCATCATCTAGTTTCTTAGACCAATTCTTCCTAGACCTATTGGCAGTCTTTTGCAAAATTAATTTTATTTCCCTATTACTAAGCTCAACTTGACCACTAGACTGAGGATGATAAGGTGATGCAATTCTATGATTAACATCATATTTAGCAAGCATTTTACGGAAAGCACCATGAATAAAGTGTGAACCACCATCAGCCATTAAATATCTGCGGACTCCAAACCTTGGGAAAATAATCTCCTTATGCATTTTAATAGAGGTGTTGTGATCATCACTACTGGTTCGAATAGGTTCTACCCATTTAGTAACATAATCAACAACAACAAAAATATGTGTATACCCATTAGAGGAAGGAAACGGTCCCATGTAATCAAATCCCCAAACATCAAATGGTTTAACAGCAAGTGAATAATCCATAGGCTTTTCTTGACGCTTACCGATATTACCTATTCTTTGACATTCATCACAAGATGAGACGAACTTACGGGCATCTTTGAAGAGAGTAGGCCAATAAAATCCAGACTGCAATACCTTGTGAGCAATTCTATCTCCAGCATGATGTCCTCCATATGCTTCGGAGTGACACTTCAGAAGGATTTGTCCCTATTCATGCTCAGGTACACAACGTCTAATAATACCATCTACTCCTTCTTTATAAAGATGTGGGTCATCCCAAAAGTAATGTCTTAAATCATCAAAGAACTTTTTCTTTTGTTGGTATGTAAAATCAGGTGGTAGATATTTAGCAAAAATATAATTAGCATAGTCAACATACCAAGGAGTATTATTAGGAATATTTATTGCACCTAACTGCTCACCAGAAAAACTATCATCAATAGGTAGTGGGTCATCACGCACATTTTCAAGTCTAGACAAGTTATCAACTACGGGGTTCTCAGCTCCTTTTCTGTCAGTGATATGCAAATCAAATTCTTGTTCCAAGAGAACCTACCGAATAAGTCTAGGTTTAGCATCTTTCTTTTCCATAAGATATTTAATAGCAGCATGGTCAGTGTGAACATTTACTCTTGAATCAACAATGTAATATCTAAATTTGTCACAAGCACATACAACTGCTAAGAATTCTTTTTCAGTGGTAGCATAATTCTTTTGAGCACTGTCTAGAGTTTTACTAGCATAATGAATAACATTTAGTTTTTTTATCAATTCTTTGTCCTAGAATAGCACCAACAACATAATCACTAGCACCACACATAATTTCAAAAGGTAAGTTCCAATCAGGTGGTTGAACAATAGGTGCAGAAATTAAGGCTTTCCTAGGTGTTTCAATGGCTTCAAAGCAGTTATCATCAAAAACAAAAGGAACATCCTTTTGTAAAAGGTTAGTGAGAGGCCTAAAAATTTAGAAAAGTCTTTAATAAATCTCCTATAGAAACCAACATGACCTAAGAAACTACGAATACCTTTGATATCCTTAGGACATGGCATTTTCTCAATTGCATCAACCTTAGCTTTGTCCACTTCAATACCCTTTTCAGAAATCTTATGGCCCAAGACAATACCTTCATTAACCATAAAGTGTTATTTCTCCCAATTCAAGACAAGACTTGTTTGTTCACATCTCTGCAAAACTCGATCAAGATGTGACGCCCGGGTAATCAAGCTACAGTAAACCTCTGCTAATGATGCCACGTCACCACGATTACTGTTGCTAATCTCGCGTTAGTTCGGAACCAATTCAAATCCAAGTTAAAAAGAAAATCAAGCAAACAATAAAAGTTTTCAAATATTAAAACTAAAATGTTCTGAGTGAACTAGGTAATGCATAAACAATTATAGTGGAGAAACCACACTTTTATAAAATATTTTAATACTCTAAAATGAATGAAACAGTAGCTAAGGCAAATAATTAAATGCCATTTATATTGGTAAAATAATAAACTATATTATTTTGGGGTGGAACTTTTTGTGGGAGTGAAATAATTACTAATACTAAATTAGGTACAACTTTTGTAATATACAAAACAAAATTTAACTTGTAAATAAAAGAGAACAGAAATAGAAAAATAAGTAAAAGAAAAGAAAATACAAAAAAAAGAAAAAGAAAACCCCCCTCCCTTTGGGCCGAATGGCCCAACCGGCATCTAGGCCACCAGGCCGGCCCAACCCCATTTCCCCTTACTCCCCATCGCAACCGAACCCTACCCAGCGAGCCTCCACTCTCCCTCACCTTTTCCCCACGACCCCTCTCTCCCCTTCTCCTCCACTTCTGGATCGCGCCCCCGTGCTCCCGATCCCGATCCGTCGACGTGCGCCGTCGCCTCTCCGCCCTCGTCGCCGGCGGCCCGGACGCGGCCCGGACGCGGCCCCGTCCTCGACTGCCTCCCCGACGGCGCCCCGTCCCCATCTCCGTCATTCGTCCCCGACCTCCTCCCCGTCGGACCACATCGCGCCTCGCCGCCCCTCGTCCCTACAACGCGGGTGAGGCTCCGGCTCGGGTCATATCTCCTCTTCTCCCCATCGTTGACCGCACATGACGCTGCCCACTGCTTCACCCCGCGTCGTCGTTCGCGCCCTGCCCGTGAGCCCGCGTCGGCCAAGATGGAGGCCGTACGCACGCGACCTCGCCTGACCGCGCATCTAGCCGCTGCAAGCCGCGCCGTCCTTCGCTCGTCGTCGCTCCGGCAGCCGCGCCCCCCCTCTGCCCCGATGGCTGGCCGCTGTGCGCCCGCCTCCCCACGCGGACGCGCTCGCTCCGCACCCGCGCCGCACCGGCGCCCTGGCTACGGCCCCGGCCGGGCCAGCTCCGGCCGGCCACCACCGCCGTGCCCCCACCACACCGGTCGGCCGGCGCCGTCCCGTGGCCGCGCCCTGGCCACGGCCATGCCCGGCCGGCACCCTCTATCAACGCTGCGCGAGCATCCGGGCGCCACACGGGCGCCCGCCCGTTAACCGCCCGTCCGGTGGCTCGTGCCACTGACCTATGGCCCCCAGCACGTAGGGCCCAACGCCCTTAAAAAAATATATATTAAAAAATAGATAAAAAATAATTAATTAATTAACTTATTTAAGATTGGTTTAATTAAACTAAATATGTGGTTAGGTTAATTAAACCACTAATTAGCTATTAGTGTATGACAGTAGGCCCCACACGTCAGTTTGACCAAGTCAACACCCCTGTTGACTGCTGACGTCATGCTGATGTCAGCATGCACTATTCTGGATAATATTGAATTAAATTAATTAAATAAATTCCAGAAATTAATAAAAACTTTAGAAAATCATATCTTTTAAACCGTAATTCGGATGAAAATAATTTGTACATGAAAGTTGCTCAGAACGACGAGACGCATCCGACTACGCAACCCGTTCGTCCACTACACCTCTCTATCATACCGAACGTGCAACCTTCCCCCTCCGTTCCATCTGCCCGAAAATGCGAAACACCGGGAATACTTTCCCGGATGTTTTTTCATCCTTGCCAGTATCACCTCCTACCGCGTTAGGTCACACGTAGCACTGCGTATTTCCCTGTTATGCTTTGTGTGCTATTGTTTGCTCTGTTATTTATTTGTTTCCCCTTCATTGCTTATTTTCGGTAGACTCCGATACTGTGATAGACCCCGAGACCATTGATGCTGCGGTGTTCGACTACGGCTACGCTTCCGAAGATTCCTTTCGTCTGCAGGGCTTCTAGGCAAGCCCCCCCTTGATCACCAGATATCGCCTATTCTCCTCCCTCTTACTCTTGCATTAGTTTACTACTGTTGTTGATTCGATAACTCCTATTCTGATGCATAGCCTGTCATTGTTGCTACCACTGTTGATACCTTTACCTGTTATCCTAATGCTTAGTATAGGATGCTAGTTCTCCATCAGTGGCCCCTCATCCTTGTCCGTCTGCCATGCTATACTATCGGGCCGTGATCACCTCGGGTGGTGATCACGGGTATATACTATATACATACTTTACATACACATGATGATGATTCGGAGATGGGGGCTGAAGGGGCAGGTGGTTCCACCCAGGTAGTGGTGGGCCTGGGTTCCCGACAGTCCCCTGATGGTTACTTTGTGGCGGAGCGACAGGGTGGGTTGCGACCACCTAGGAGACAGGTGGGCCTGGCCCTGGTCGTTGTCCGCGGTTATTTCATAATAACACGTTTAACAGGATCTTGGTATTTGATCTGAGTCTGGCCATTTGGTCTATACGCACCAACCAGCTGCGTGGGAATAGTTATGGGCACTCGACGTCGTGGTATCAGCCGAAGCCTTCTTGACGTCAGCGACTTAGCGGCGCGCGCCGGATTGGACTGGAAAGCCTACTCTAGTATTAGGAAAGGCTAGGTCTGCTTACCGGCCGCCCTCGCAACGTGCAGGTGTGCATTGGGCGATGGGCCCAGACCCCCGTGCGCTTAGGGTTTAGACCGGCGTGTTGACCTCTCTGTTGTGCGTAGGTAGGGCTGCGACGTGTTGATCTTCCGAGGCCGGGCATGACCCTGGAAAGTGTGTCCGGCCAAATGGGATCAAGCGTGCTGGGTTATGTGGTGCACCCCTGCAGGGAAGTTAATCTATTCGAATAGCCGTGTCCCTCGGTAAAAGGACGACCCGGAGTAGTACTCTGACCTCATGACAACTAGAACCGGATACTTAATAAAACACACCCTTACAAGTGCCAGATATAACTCGGTGATTGCTCTCTCACAGGGTGACGAGGGGAGGATCACCGGGTAGGTTTATGCTATACGATGTTACTTGGTGAACTTCCATCTATTCCCTTCTACTGCTGCAAGACGGAGGCCGCGAGAAGCGAGGATACTTGTTACTTTCCAGCTACCCTCATCTTCTGCTACAAGATGGATGATACGAGAAGCGTAGTCTTCGATTGGGTTAGCTATCCCCCTCTTATTCTGCTTTCTGCAGTTCAGTCCACATATATTACCCCCTTTACACAGATATCATTGCATATGTAGTGTAGATCCTTGCTTGCGAGTACTTTGGATGAGTACTCACGGTTGCTTTTCTCCCCCTTTTCCCCTCTTGTTCCTTCTTCTCGAATGATGCAACCAGATTGATGGAGTCCAGGAGCCAGAAGATCCCGATGATGTTTCTACATGGAGTTCGGCTTCGAGGAGTAGTTAGGAGGTCCCAGGCAGGAGGCCTTGCCTTTTCGATCGTTGTTACTTTTGTGCTAGCCTTCTTAAGGCAAACTTGTTTAACTTATGTCTGTACTCAGATATTCTTGCTTCCGCTGACTCTTGTGTTTTTGAGCTTTTGTATTCGAGCCCTCGAGGCCCCTGGCTTGTAATATAAAGCTTGTATTATTTTAATTTGTGTCTAGAGTTGTGTTGTGATATCTTCCAGTGAGTCCTTGATCTTGGCCGTACACATTTGCGTGCACGATTAGTGTACGGACAAATCGGGGGCGTCACAAGTTGGTATCAGAGCCGACTGCCTGTAGGAATCCCCCTTTCCAACTCCTTGGCCGAAGTTGAGTCTAGTCTTTAAAAAAACAAATTTACTAACTTGTTGTGTGGCTTACGGGCCCACATCACCATTGGGTGGTATTAGGATCTTTTACTCCTCGTCTATACTCTGGGACTCTTATCTCTCTTCTATTCGGGATAAATGAATTTTGCTAAATCTAACATTAGGATCTCGTTATCACTTTCACCCGGAGAGCACCTTATGATCGATGATCGTCCGGTGCATCAGAAGACCCTGAAGATACTCTCCGCTGTTAACCCGAGAACTTGTGTTCATCGCCTTTGTAATTCACTGCCACCGATATGTCCCTATGGATATCTGCATGCACTTGTCATTCTCATGATCATTCCTCGTCGCTCTTGTTATTACAAGATGCCTCAAAATATTCTCCGTTGTCTTCAGAATCCTTTGAGTTTACTGCCCTGCAATTTTATTTCACATGAAAACCCTTACGGTTATTTCCTCACATTTATCGGGGATCCGTTTTTCTCAATTGACCATGTGTCCCACAAAATTCTTCTGAATACTTTTCGATCTTTCGAAAATCCTCTGCAGCCAGTCACTCTTGAAATTCTTGCCTGCTTGCAATATGGTTAATTTCATATGACTAGTAGTCTTCATTAACATCCCTTGTCTTAGCCATTTTGAGCCTACTGATTCAATGTGTGCGTATGCACGCAGTCATCAGGTTATCCTTTATAAAATTATCTTTCCAACTCAGACGTCATTCCGGACATGAGTCGGTTCTCGGCAATTCAAACCTTTATTGATTGTACAACTAAGTGTTGTCAACTTATCCATCCTGGATCAGAGCGTCTGCTTCTGATCCTTCGTTTTGGAAACCATAATTTCTTTCTATTTAAGCTTCATACTAATCAGGTGATTTTTGAATCTGATGCCTCTGCATTCTCCTTCCTCTGAGTGAGTACCGATACTCACATCAGCTCCATTGTGGATCGCTCGATCCTTTGTTGAAATATTATCTGACAGTGTCCTTCGTATACAAAAAAAAACTCGAGAAGTTCTGTCCCTGATGCATAATACCTTCGGTAAATTGTATCCTCTTCTTTGACAACCATGCTCTCCCTTGGAGCTGGTGATATTTACTTTTGAAACTTGTGGTATATGTTACTAAGATGCCCGATGGGTTGAACCTATGCCTTCCCCTAATCCGTGAGAACCCAAAAGTTTTCACAAGGCATACTCTTCCGGTGTCTCACCAAATGGAATTCCAACACTACAGTTTTATCAAAGCAAGAGGTAAATGAAACGTATGCATTGGAGAAATGGGAGTCGACCTTGAGCTTTTGTTCATGCCCATGGAAACGATGTAGACCGTCTCGGGAGCTTCTTGCAAAATGATTTTTCATCTAAATAATTCTTTCGGTGTCAATAAATTTGATCCCTTGCAGTTATGGTTTCGACCATGCTGTCCTTATTCAATATATCTGGAATAAATCCATCCTACGCCTCGTAAATTTTTGACAAGGTTAAATCATCTACTGTCATAGGTCAATGACCTAGTTCAACTTCTATCGTGTTCTACCTTCGAGTTTTACCCTCTGATATCTCGAGGATATCATGCCTTTGCACCACACCTTTTGAACTTTGATGAAGCAATACCTTTGCTTGTCATAATCACTCTACGGGTTCTAGGTTGCCGTCAACCGAGGACACCGTTTAGTAAATCAAATCTGCTCTAAAAATTCAACACCCCTAGTAGATGTTACTGGGAAAATTTTAAACTCAATCTGGTTTATTCCTTGACTATCGGGTACATCCCTTGTCTAGCTATCTTCGACTGTGCTACCTCGTCCTTCTTTGGTGCACGAATTCTTCAGTGTGTGAGCACGACTTACGTCGAGCTTTCAACATCATGTTGCTTGTCTCGAAAGGCAACGTTGGTTCCGACCTTGCATATTTTATATTGATCCTATAACTTGCCACTTTGTCATTCTCTTGCTTGTTGCCGTTGTTGTTTGATTGCATCCTCTTGAAACCTCCCGGCAAAGGTGTCGGATCACCTTCAACACTTTGACTTCTTCCGAGATGTCAACTGTGTTCATGATGAGTAATACTCTCCTTGCCCTTGATGATTTTTATTATCATCGGCAACACCCTTGACTTCCCTTCATCGCGAACTCGTCCACATTAGGAATACAACTTGCTCTCCAGCTAATGTTGTGTTCTACCTTGAAGTATTACTGTCTTTTATATCGAAATGTTGAGGGGATTGCCCCACCTCTTAGAAATTCTCGGTATGAAGATACTTCTCACCATCACCATTCTTACTTGGTCCCCGTGTTATTTTTAACCGGGATACCAATATGCTAACGATGCTGCTTGAGTTATGTACTTCTAGCAACCCTATTGCTTTGGAGTTAATGTTCGACAGTTTGTTCTTAGACTGTTGGTTATTGAATCGTCACTCTAACATTGATCTTGCCGCCTAAGGTCATATTTCTGGCACACCTTTCAACTAATGATTAATGTTGTATGTTTTCCTCGAGCATACAACATTATATCATTTGAATCGACAAGTGTCATCTTCTTATTCACATTATTGTGGAAATCCATCCGTTTGGATTTCTCAATGAATTGTCGCTGAACCCATCAGCCACCTCCTCATCCTATCTTTGGTTAAGGATGAACTTTTGTTTCGGGAACCCGCTCCCATAGTTCATTTCCCGATAATCTTGCAATGTCATTTCATCGATTGGTGTTGCACCTTTTCTTCTCAAACATCCCGGGTCTGAGGTATCATGACGCCAATCGGATCTGAATCTCGGTCAGATATGATGGTTGGGACAACTTTCCAGGACTTATAATATTGGTCCTTTGATGACTCGGTAATATGATGTCATGCCTAGCACCCCTGACTAGAGGACCTATCATTATATTCTCTTCTGCAAGGATAACTATTCTTCCAGGAGGAAATTGTAAGACTTATTTTATAACTTGCTCATGATGGATCATTTGTGTATCCAAAGTCTGGCCCTTGATTGAAACACCATATCATTGCTACCTCGAAGCATGACTATGATACCCCGCTCATCAACAAGAACATTGGAGGCGTGATGCTAAATGTTTCTTGGTCAGTTATCCAAACACCGATGTATGGGTAACATCTCGATTAATCCTTGCCTCTTTATCTAAATGATTGGGTACTTGCTCTCCTACCCTGTATGCCATGTTCTTCTTGTCCATGGGAAGGATACACTACTAATAATTGTGTGTAATCACAATTTTCCTTTCCATTTGTTTTTTTAACCTTTCTTTGATCTACATATAATCTAAGCAGTAATATTTTTCTGCTTATGTAAACACCTTGGTGTACAACTCTGTCAGTAAGACCTTGATTCTATTGATGATAACATCCTGGTACTGCCGCTGAACGAGAACTTTGCCTGTTGGTCCGCCTCGTTTCAACGAGCGGGAAAATGGTTCTCTTCTTTCCTCGTCCTAGGTACCGACATGGTTGGCGACATAGCTGACAAGCTATCCACTGACATGCCTCCCTGTCGAGGCTGTGCAAGATGTCACCAACCTTCCTACTCTTAACCCACATGGTGGGCCCATAACCCACAGGTCCACGGGGTCGGAACCTGACTCTCCTGTACAACCCTGATTTTAATGTATCCTTTGCACCTGGCTTCGTATGTGATTCACGAGCTAAATTCTATACCATTATTCACCCTGGGATCAAACACCATGTTATTATCGTTACTGAAGCCCTCACTCCAGCTTCTGCCTAGGCATCGAATGACTGCCTACCCGTTTGAAACTTTGGTACCATCACTTATTGTTCTCAATGCATTCACTGAAATACTACGCGTAGGGTACTTCGTGTATCACTTTCTGAATTCACTGTCAGATGCACATACTTCGTGGAGATACGTTCCACCAAAGTTTTCCCCCTGGTCGCGTTCGTAGGACGATGGAGATCCCGAAGAAAGGATGACGACTTGATCATGATGACTTGAAGCAGAGAAATGAAGACTTCACCGAAAGGGATCAACCTCTTCGAAAAGGGCAGCCAAGACCGAGAAGACTCGTTAGGTTGCGCTACCAGCACCCCCCCTTACTACACTGCTTAAATCTCGGGACGAGATTTCTTGTAGTGGAGGAGAATTGTGACGCCCGGGTAATCAAGCTACAGTAAACCTCTGCTAATGATGCCACGTCACCACGATTACTGTTGCTAATCTCGCGTTAGTTCGGAACCAATTCAAATCCAAGTTAAAAAGAAAATCAAGCAAACAATAAAAGTTTTCAAATATTAAAACTAAAATGTTCTGAGTGAACTAGGTAATGCATAAACAATTATAGTGGAGAAACCACACTTTTATAAAATATTTTAATACTCTAAAATGAATAAAACAGTAGCTAAGGCAAATAATTAAATGCCATTTATATTGGTAAAATAATAAACTATATTATTTTGGGGTGGAACTTTTTGTGGGAGTGAAATAATTACTAATACTAAATTAGGTACAACTTTTGTAATATACAAAACAAAATTTAACTTGTAAATAAAAGAGAACAGAAATAGAAAAATAAGTAAAAGAAAAGAAAATACAAAAAAAAAAAGAAAAACAAAACCCCCCTCCCTTTGGGCCGAATGGCCCAACCGGGCATCTAGGCCACCAGGCCGGCCCAACCCCATTTCCCCTTACTCCCCATCGCAACCGAACCCTACCCAGCGAGCCCCCACTCTCCCTCACCTTTTCCCCACGACCCCTCTCTCCCCTTCTCCTCCACTTCTGGATCGCGCCCCCGTGCTCCCGATCTCGATCCGTCGACGCGCGCCGTCGCCTCTCCGCCCTCGTCGCCGGCGGCCCGGACGCGGCCCGGACACGGCCCCGTCCTCGACTGCCTCCCCGACGGCGCCCCGTCCCCATCTCCGTCGTTCGTCCCCGACCTCCTCACCGTCGGACCACATCGCGCCTCGCCGCCCCTCGTCCCTCCAACGCGGGTGAGGCTCGGGCTCGGGTCATATCTCCTCTTCTCCCCATCGTTGACCGCACATGACGCTGCCCACTGCTTCACCCGGCGTCGTCGTTCGCGCCCTGCCCGTGAGCCCGCGTCGGCCAAGATGGAGGCCGTACGCGCGCGACCTCGCCTGACCGCGCATCTAGCCGCTGCAAGCCGCGCCGTTCTTCGCTCGTCGTTGCTCCGGCAGCCGCGCCCCCCCCCCCCTCTGCCCCGATGGCTGGCCGCCGTGCGCCCGCCTCCCCACGCGGACGCGCTCGCTCCGCACCCGCGCCGCACCGGCGCCCTGGCTACGGCCCCGGCCGGGCCAGCTCCGGCCGGCCACCGCCGCCGTGCCCCCACCACACCGGTCGGCCGGCGCTGTCCCGTGGCCGCGCCCTGGCCACGGCCATGCCCGGCCGGCACCCTCTATCAACGCTGCGCGAGCATCCGGGCGCCACACGGGCGCCCGCCCGTTAACCGCCCGTCCGGTGGCTCGTGCCACTGACCTATGGCCCCCAGCACGTAGGGCCCAACGCCCTTAAAAAAAAATATGTTAAAAAAATAGATAAAATAATAATTAATTAATTAACTTATTTAAGATTGGTTTAATTAAACTAAATATGTGGTTAGGTTAATTAAACCACTAATTAGCTATTAGTGTATGACAGTAGGCCCCACACGTCAGTTTGACCAAGTCAACACCCATGTTGACTGCTGACGTCATGCTGACGTCATGCTGATGTCAGCATGCACTATTCTGGATAATATTGAATTAAATTAATTAAATAAATTCCAGAAATTAATAAAAACTTTAGAAAATCATATCTTTTAAACCGTAATTCGGATGAAAATAATTTGTACATGAAAGTTGCTCAGAACGACGAGACGCATCCGACTACGCAACCCGTTTGTCCACTACACCTCTCTATCATACCGAACGTGCAACCTTCCCCCTCCGTTCCATCTGCCCGAAAACGCGAAACACCGGGAATACTTTCCCGGATGTTTTTCAACCTTGCCAGTATCACCTCCTACCGCGTTAGGTCACACGTAGCACTGCGTATTTCCCTGTTATGCTTTGTGTGCTATTGCTTGCTCTGTTATTTATTTGTTTCCCCTTCGTTGCTTATTTTCGGTAGACTCCGATACTGTGATAGACCCCGAGACCATTGATGTTGCGGTGTTCGACTACGGCTACGCTTCCGAAGATTCCTTTCGTCTGCAGGGCTTCCAGGCAAGCCCCCCCTTGATCACCAGATATCGCCTATTCTCCTCCCTCTTACTCTTGCATTAGTTTACTACTATTGTTGATTCGATAACTCCTATTCTGATGCATAGCCTGTCATTGTTGCTACCACTGTTGATACCTTTACCTGTTATCCTAATGCTTAGTATAGGATGCTAGTTCTCCATCAGTGGCCCCTCATCCTTGTCCGTCTGCCATGCTATACTATCGGGCCGTGATCACCTCGGGTGGTGATCACGGGTATATACTATATACATACTTTACATACACATGATGATGATGATTCGGAGATGGGGGCTGAAGGGGCAGGTGGTTCCACCCAGGTAGTGGTGGGCCTGGGTTCCCGACAGTCCCCTGATGGTTACTTTGTGGCGGAGCGACAGGGCGGGTTGCGACCACCTAGGAGACAGGTGGGCCTGGCCCTGGTTGTTGTCCGCGGTTATTTCATAATAACACGTTTAACGGGATCTTGGTATTTGATCTGAGTCTGGCCATTTGTTCTATACGCACTAACCAGCTGCGTGGGAACAGTTATGGGCACTCGACGTCGTGGTATCAGCCGAAGCCTTCTTGACATCAGCGACTTAGCGGCGCGCGCCGGATTGGACTGGAATGCCTACTCTGGTATTAGGAGAGGCTAGGTCTGCTTACCGGCCGCCCTCGCAACGTGCATGTGTGCATTGGGCGATGGGCCCAGACCCTCGTGCGCTTAGGGTTTAGACCGGCGTGCTGACCTCTCTGTTGTGCTTAGGTAGGGCTGCGACGTGTTGATCTTCCGAGGCCGGGCATGACCCTGGAAAGTGTGTCCGGCCAAATGGGATCAAGCGTGCTGGGTTATGTGGTGCACCCCTGCAGGGAAGTTAATCTATTCGAATAGCCGTGTCCCTCGGTAAAAGGACGACCCGGAGTTGTACTCTGACCTCATGACAACTAGAACCGGATACTTAATAAAACACACCCTTACAAGTGCCAGATATAACTCGGTGATTGCTCTCTCACAGGGTGACGAGGGGAGGATCACCGGGTAGGTTTATGCTATACGATGTTACTTGGTGAACTTCCATCTATTCCCTTCTACTGCAGCAAGACGGAGGCCGCGAGAAGCGAGGATACTTGTTACTTTCCAGCTACCCTCATCTTCTGCTACAAGATGGATGATACGAGAAGCGTAGTCTTCGATTGGGTTAGCTATCCCCCTCTTATTCTGCTTTCTGCAGTTCAGTCCACATATATTACCCCCTTTACACAGATATCATTGCATATGTAGTGTAGATCCTTGCTTGCGAGTACTTTGGATGAGTACTCACGGTTGCTTTTCTCCCCCTTTTCCCCTCTTGTTCCTTCTTCTCGGATGATGCAACCAGATTGATGGAGTCCAGGAGCCAGAAGATCCCGATGATGTTTCTACATGGAGTTCGGCTTCGAGGAGTAGTTAGGAGGTCCCAGGCAGGAGGCCTTGCCTTTTCGATCGTTGTTACTTTTGTGCTAGCCTTCTTAAGGCAGACTTGTTTAAGTTATGTCTGTACTCAGATATTCTTGCTTCCGCTGACTCTTGTGTTTTCGAGCTTTTGTATTCGAGCCCTCGAGGCCCCTGGCTTGTAATATAAAGCTTGTATTATTTTAATTTGTGTCTAGAGTTGTGTTGTGATATCTTCCAGTGAGTCCTTGATCTGGGCCGTACACATTTGCGTGCATGATTAGTGTACGGACAAATCGGGGGCGTCACACAAGATTACTTAAACAATCATCAAATGACTTCCCATAAACAGAGAAATCATCCATGAAAACCTCTCCAATGTTTTCACAAAAGTCAGAGAATATAGCAGTCATACATCTTTGAAAGGTAGCAGGTGCATTGCATATACCAAAATGCATACGTCTATAAGCATAAGTTCCAAAGTGACAAGTAAAAGTAGTCTTTTCTTGATCAGGTTGAGAGACAGGTATTTGTGAAAAACCAGAGTATCCATCAAGGAAGAAAAAGTGTGTGTGCTTTGATAGTATTTCTAGCATTTGATCAATAAAAGGTAGAGGGTAATCATCTTTTCTAGTTGCTTTATTTAATTTCCTAAAATCAATTACCATTCTATAGCATGTAACAATTCTTTGTGGAATAAGTTCATTCTTATCATTAGGAACAACAGGAATACCCCCTTTCTTAGGAACACAATGAACGGGACTTACCCATCTACTATCAGCTATAGGATAGTTTATACCTGCTTCAAGAAGTTTTAATATTTCCGTTCTTACCACCTCTTTTATTTTCGGATTTAACCGATGTTGATGATCGACAACGGGTTTAGCATCAGGTTCCATATTAATCTTATGCTGACATAGAGTGGGACTAATGCTCTTTAAATCATCAAGAGTATATCCAATAGCAGCTCAGTGCTTCCTTAGAACTTTCAATAATCTTTCTTCTTCATGTTCTGAAAGGTTAGCATTGATAATAACAGGATATATCTTCTTTTCATCAAGATAAGCATATTTCAAAATGTCAGGCAATTGTTTTAATTCAAACACAGGTTCACCTTTAGGTGGAGGAGCACCTCCTAGAGTTTCAATAGGTAGATTGTGTTTAAGCAGAGGACATTGCTCAAAGAAAATATCATCTATTTCATTTCTTTCATGCATATGTAAATCATTTTCATGGTCTAGTAAATATTGTTCTAGAGGATCAGTAGGAGGCACAACAATAGAAGCAAGACCAATAATTGCATATTTACTAGGCAATTCTTTTTCACGAAGCTTTCTATTAAACTTGGAGAAATTAAATTCATGAGACTCATCACCAAAACTAACACCGATAGTTTGTTTCTTACAATCTATTTTAGCATTAACGTTGTTCAAGAAAGGTCTACCAAACATAATGGGACAGAAGTCGTCTTGTGGGGAACCAAGAACAAGAAAATCAGTAGGGTATTATTTTCCCACACAAGACTTCAACATCTATGACAATGCCAATTGGTGATATAGTGTCTCTATTAGCCAGTTTAATAGTGACATCAATGTCTTCTATCTCTGTGGGTGCTATGCCATTCATTTCTTGGTATAAATAGTGGGGAATAGCACTCACGCTAGCACCTATGTCACATAAACCATTATAGCAGTGATATCCTATTTTGACTGAGACATTATGCATGCCAACAACAGGTATGTGTTTATCCTTTTTATCAGGCTTGGCAATTCTAGCAGCTTCTTCATTAAAGCAAATAACATGCCCATCTAAATTTTCTTCCAAGAGATCTTTGACCATAGCAATATTAGGTTCTACTTTAATTTGTTCATCTGGTTTAGGTGTTCTGATATAAATTTTGTTAACCATAGTTGAAACTTCAGCATGTTCCTTTATCCTAAAAGGAAAAGGGGGGATTTCCATATAAGTAGTAGGAAGAACTGGATCAACATTATAAATTATAGTTTCTTCTTTAACTGGTACCGGTTCTTTAATTTCTTCTTTGATAGGTGGGTGATATTTAAACCACTTCTCTTTAGGGAGATCAACGTGAGTAGCAAAAGATTCACAAAAGGAGGCTACTATCTCAGAGTCAAGTCCATATTTAGTGCTATACTTTGAAAAAGCATCAGTATTCATAAAAGATTTAACACAATCATACTTAAGCTTAATACCCAACTCTTTACCTTCATCGAGTTCCCAATCTTCAGAGTTGTGTTTGACTCTTTCCAAAAGATCCCACCGGAATTCAATAGTTTTCTTCATAAAAGAACCAACACAATAAGTATCAAGCATGGATTGATCATTACGAGAAAACCGAGCATAAAAATTCTGAATAATAATTTCTCTTGAGAGCTCATGATTGGGGCATGAGTATAACATTTGAAAGTGCAACTAATCCCCGGGTGGTTTTGGTAATTAATAACAACATATATATCATTGAACTAATATTATCTTGAGAATCATTTCAGAGAAGTTCGATGATATGGGTATGGAAATGTCTGAAGAAGTGGACCCCTCAAAATGCTAAGACAAGCATTGGCAAAAGCTCAAGACTCCATTTTTGGTTTAGTGATCAAAGATCACATTGAGTCCATAGGAAAAGCCAATACTATTAAAAGGGGATGAGGTTGTGTTAATGTTCTTGTTGCTCAAGTGCTTGGTGATCTAACTCCCTCAACTATCAGCACTATTCACTACTTAACACACACCCATAAGTAATCTCGGTCAAACCAACTCTGTCTCACCGAGATGAAGTTATCTCTACAAACCCTAACATCTCGGTCACACCGATTTATCCAACTCAGTCCCACCGAGATGAACCTCTTCAGTTGTTTCTCCAAACCCTAGCTTCTCGGTCAAACCGATTCTGAGTTTCGGTCTCACCGAAAAAGGGCTGCCAACCTTCTGTGATCAGTTGACATCAATTCGGAATATCCGAGTTTATATTTTCGGTCTCACCGAAAATGGCAAACCCTAACCTTTGACTCACTTCGGTCCCACCGAGATGGTATTTTCGGTCCCACCGAAAATCCCAACGTTCACTATATTTGAACTTTCGGTCTGACCGAGTTTTCACTTCGGTCTGACCGAGATTGGTCAAATGTGTGTGTAACGGTTGGATTTTGTGTGGAGGCTATATATACCCCTCCACCCCCTCTTCATTCGTGAGGAGAGCCATCAGAAAGTACTACCATTCCTACCATACACTTTCTGAGAAGTGAACCACCTACCCTTGTGTTGAGATCAAGCCATTCCATTCCTACCATATGAAACTTGATCTCTAGCCTTCCCAAGTTGCTTTCCACTCAAACCTTTCTTCCACCACAGCCATATCAGTGAGGAGAGTTGAGTGTTGGGGAGTTTATCATCTGAAGCACAAGAGCAAGGAGTTCATCACCATCAACACCGTCTATTACCTTTTGGGGGGTGGTGCCTCCTAGATTGGTTAGGTGTCGCTTGGGAGCCTCCGTCGTTGAGATGTGGAGTTGAACCAAGAAGTTTGTAAGGCCAAGGAGATCGCCTACTTCGTGAAGATCTACCCCGAGTAAGGCTAGTCCTCCGTGGGCGTAGGCCGTGATGGAATAGACAAGGTTGCTTCTTCGTGGACCCTTCGTGGGTGGAGCCCTCCGTGGACTCGCGCAGCCGTTACCCTCCGTGGGTTGAAGTCTCCATCAACGTGGATGTACGATAGCACCACCTATCGGAACCACGACAAAAATCTCCGTGTCACCAAACTGCGTTTGATCTTCTCCACCTCCTTTTTACATGTGCAATTTACTTTCCGCTGCATATACTCTAGAATTGCATGTGTAGGGTGTTACTTGATTTGATCTTGTTTGTGAAACTGCCAAAAACTTTGCATGATCTAAAGGCAGATTTTTTATATTGTCAAGTAGTCTAATAACCCCCCCTCTAGACCTACTTCGATCCTACAAGTGGTATAAGAGCTTTGGTCTCCATTGCCTTGGTTTCCATTGCATTGGACTCCATAAGCTTGGTTTCACAACCTAGGAGAGTATGGCGTCTAGTGAGGGTAATTATCGTAGAGGTCCTTACTTTGATGGTACAAATTTTGCTAGTTGGAAGCATAAAATGAAAATGCATATTCTTGGTCATAACCCTGCCGCATGGGGCATTATTTGTGTTGGCATGCAAGGTGATTTCTTTGAAGAAGGAAAAGTTCCGGATCGCGAAGCTACACCCGAAGAGTTGCGGATGTTGCAAAACAATGCTCAAGCTTGTGACATTCTCTTCAATGCTTTGTGTCCCGAAGAGTTCAACAAAATCAGCCGTCTTGAGAATGCTAAAGAGATTTGGGATACTTTGGTTGAAATGCACGAAGGTACTGAATCTGTGAAGGAATCAAAGCTAGATATTCTTCAAGGTCAACTTGACAAGTTCAAGATGAAGGATGGTGAAGGAGTCGCTGAAATGTACTCTAGGCTTGCTCTTATCACAAATGAGATTGCTGGCTTAGGAAGCGAAGAAATGACCGACCGATTCATCATTAAGAAGATTCTCAGAGCTTTGGATGGAAAGTATGACACCGTGTGCACTTTGATCCAAATGATGCCAAACTACAAGACTCTCAAGCCAACTGAAGTCATTGGAAGAATTGTTGCTCATGAGATGACACTTAAGGATAAGGAAGAGCTTCACAACAAGTCAAGTGGTGCTTACAAAGCTACAAGTGATGCTCCTACTACCTCAAGTGACAAGCTAGTTTCCAATGAAGAGATAAGCCTAATGGTCAAGAACTTCAACAAGTTCTACAAGAATAGAGGCAAAGAAAGAAGCTCAAAGTCTAGATCATATGATGGAAAGAGATCTTCTAGTCGTGATCGAAACTGCTACAATTGTGGAAGACCCGGACACTTCTCAAATGAGTGTACGGCTCCCCACAAGAGAAGAGAAGAATCTCCAAGAAGAAGAGCAAGAGATGAGTCACCTCGGAGAGAGAGAAGGAGTAGAGATGATCGTTATGAACGAAGACCCTCTCGGAGAAGCAAGGATTCGCAGAGGAAAGACAAGTCATCAAGGAGCTACACAAGAAGAAGACATCAAGCTCATGTTGGTGAATGGGTCTCCGGCTCCGACTCTGACAGTCAATCCGATGGAAGCCATCACTCCGACTCCGACTATAGTCAAGATGAAGGTGTTGCCGGACATGCACTCGTATCCTCCAACTCCAACTCCTACGACTTATTTGATTCACCAAATGAGGGAATTGGAAGATGCTTCATGGCTAAAGGTCCCAAGGTAACACACCCTGAATTCATTGACTTTGATAGTGATGAGGATGACTTACTTGGTGAAGATGAGCTCTTGCATGATAAATCTAGTGAGCTTAGTAATGATGAAAATGCTAGTAGTCTTTATAGTCGAGAAGAGTCGAATGACAATGCTATGAAGGAGATTGAGCGTCTAACTAAAGAACTAAACACTCTTAAGTTAGCTCATGAAACAACTCAAGAATATCATAGAGAGCTCCTAAGATCTCATGAGAAGCTACGCTTCGAGAAGCTCACTCTAGAGCAAGAACATGAGTTTCTAAAAGCGATCAATGACGATCTTCGAAAGAAGAGTTCTTCATATCTTGCCAAACGACTTCTCTTGTCTAATTTCTTGCCACCTATTAAGACTAAGCATGACAAGCATAAGAAAAATTCTTCCTCTAGTAGTAACAATAACAATGTTAAATCCAATATTGTTGCTTCTAGTAGTTCTCTTGATTCCACTAACAATGTTTCAAGCCAAGTTACACTTGAGCAAGAAAATAGCTTATTGAAGTAAATCATAGAGAAAGGTGTCTACAAGAGTCTTGCCGGAAGCAAGAACTTTGAGGAGATTGTTCGCAAACAAGGAAGACACCGGAAGAATCAAGGGATTGGTTTTGAGCGAAAGTTCAACGCCGAAGGTGTTGAGTGGGAAGAAGGTCAATACCCTACTCCACAGTTTGTCTCACAAAAGGAGAAGTATGATCCTACTTCTTCCAATGTGGAACAAGCTCAAGATGACCTTCCACCACAAGACCACAAGCTAAAGGCCAAGGACAAGCTTCAAGAGGAGATTGATGCATTCATTGAAGCACCTCAAGCCATGGTCAAGTGGGTTCCCAAGGACACATCAAGTTCTACTTCGTCAAGCTCAACTACAACACCAAGGATTCCCATCAAGATGATGTGGATCCCAAAGAAGGAGAACTAGTAGGTTCTTGAGGGTGACTCCGCCAACAAACTTCACTCATATTCATTTTGGCAAGAACTTGTGCAATCAACTTCCACATCATGCACTTGTTCAAGGAGTCACAAACCCTCTTGTTGGTAAGTCAAGGGACAAGGTAATCATTGCTTTCATGGACATCATCTTTTGTGAATTTCACTCTATGTCTATGGATATTCTTGTTTGTTCCTTGTGGGACTAACCCATGTAGGTATTGAAAGTGCCCTAATCCAAGGATAGCTCTCAACTCTTGATGATCTACATCAACATTGAGCATCCACATCTTCAACATCTACATGAAGTCTTCTACGACAACCCAAGGTTAGTTTGACCCTTTAAAAGGGGTTCTCACATCTAGGGGGAGCTTTGCTCTAAAAATTGAGCTAAAGCATCTCCAAATGATGTGAACACATAAATGCTTTATGTAAAAGTGGTAACCCCACTTGTGCTTAAACGATGAGTATGACCTATGATCAAATGTTCTCATTTGGCTCCTAAGTCAATATACTCATATATAGATGACCTAGTCATCGACAATTTGTGTGCTAGTAGCTAGAGTTTTGGTTGTGCATGTTTGACACATATTTCAGTTGCTATCTTATTGTGTGAGCATGTTGAATGCATGATTCTATTCATTCAAGGACATCCATTTGTGGTTTTGATTGTTTTGGTTTCTTTTTCTGGCCAAATGGATGGACAAGAATGCCTAAGCACCTTCCCTAGCTATCTATGCTATCTTGTCTCAAATTCTATTCATGCTTATATCACAACTTTGAACAAGTCTTTTTCGGACAGTTCGAGTGAGGAGCACTCGGAACCACCGATTCGTCTAAGGCTGACTTCCAAAACCTTCTAAGTCCATTTCGGTCTGACCGGCTTCCCAATCTCGGTCCAACCGAAACACTTAGATTGATCTAGGTTTCATCTCGGTGAAACCGAGTTCAAAATCTCGGTCTGACCGATATGCGTAACTGCACTGCAATTATGCATCTCGGTGACACCGAGTTTTTCAACTCGGTCCCACCGACAGCATGGGGTTATATATACTGAGGGCTGCGCGCGATCTATTCCTTTCAAACGTTCGCCCTCCAAGACCCCTGCTGCCGTCGCCCTGATCTAAGGATCGTCGCCGTCGTCGCCTGTGCGCCCTCGCCGCAGGTCTCCGCCGCCGTCAACGGTAATCTTCTCCGCCGTTGCCGCCGTAGAGGGACACCACCAAGTTAGGGTGTGTCCCGATCCCTTTCATGCTCCACTTCTGATTCTTGCATGATAGGACTGCCCTGATTCAATCCACGTTTGATATGATCCCAATACATTGTTCAGATCTTCTAGTTTCGAGGAAAATCCTTAGGTTTAGGTTTCCACGGAATGCATCTCGGTGAAGCCGATTCCTGAAACTCGGACTGACCGATTTGGTCTCTGACCATTGCACTACATAGTTCGGTCTGACCGAGTTGTGGAAATCGGAATGTCCGAATTGAAGTTTCTGTGAAACCCTAAGTTTTCGGTAGGACCGAAACCCATTTCGGTCTGACCGAAAGTGGTGTGTAGGTTCTGTTGAACACTTCGGTTACACCGAAACTTGAAATCGGTTTGACCGAAATACATTCTGTGAAAACTCAAAACTAAGTTTTTAAACTCATTTTTCTTTGCAAAAACTTCTGCAGTTGTGATAACTCTTCTACTCTGCCTACACCTTATCTTTTCACAGGTTTTTCAGCCATGTCAGATGTCAGTGACAGCCAAAACAGGTCTGAATCACCGTTTGCTGAAATTCCAGAGGCAGATACAAGTCCTGCAAGCAGCTCTAGTGATGATGGTGAGAGGAGTACCCCTAGTGGTCTGCCTCCTGCAGCTACGAGAACCAGGAAGAAGAGAACTTCTGATGATGAGGATTCTGACTTTGTTGCTGAGGAAGTTACCTCCAAGCCCAAGAAGAATGTGGTTGCCAAAGAGCACCAAGGGCAGCAAACAAGGAAAGGCACAAGTAAAGTGAAGCAATCAGCAGTTGCCAAGAAGCTCATCTTGGAAGAGCCAGCTCCAAGCAAGGTGAAGAAGACTTCCAAGAGGAAGAGAGTTGTTTATGCTGAACCTCAAGTTGATGCTGAAGAAGAAGAAGAAGAAGAAGAAGCACCCCAGCCTCCTCCTCAGAAAGCTAAGTTCATGGGTGATGCTATTCGGGCTCAAGCCTCCTCCAAGCCCAAGAAGCCTGCTCAAGCTAAGGCAGCTCCAGCGAAGCCCAAGAGGACAACCAGAAGCATTCCAGCTTCTGAGAAGAACAAAGGTGAGATGCCACCTTCTGAGTCAGATGAAGAGCATGTGTTGCTCAAGCTCCGTCCCAAGTTGCCACTCCACAATGATGCTCATCCTCAAGCTGAGGACATGAAGGCAAGGAAGGACAAAGGTCTCAGGCTATGGAGACAGTCTGATCCATATGCCGTAAGGAGAAGGACTGCTGTGGACCCCAGATTCCACACCAGAGAGCAGCAGGACTTCTATGAGACCGTGCTAATGGATAAGAAGCCCATTGTTGCTGACACCAGGTATGTTGACTGGAAGTACATTGACAGTGAAGAGCACCGGGACTTCTTTCCCCATGTGCATGAGAGCTTTACTGCATGTGGAGTTGCTGATTTTGTGGGTCAAGAACTGACAGCATGGAATGACGAGATGATCATGCAGTTCTATGCCACAGCCCACTTCTATCCTGATGGCAAGATCACCTGGATGACTGAAGGTCAAAGGTTTTCTTCAACTGTTGCAGAATGGGCAGAACTTCTGAACGCTCCTGTACAGAGAGAGGATGACATTGATGTCTATGGGATTCCTAAGAAGAGTCATGATTCCATGAAGAATATGTACAAGGAGATCCCAGCTGCTGATTTGGAGGGATGGAAGCTCGGCTCAGTGTATTATCTCCAGGCAGGTCTGACCACTACTAACACTATTCTGAGGCATACTTTGATGCCTAAGTCAGGTGACCACCGGATGATACGAGGCTATTCTATCAACATGCTGCACATTCTCGATGAGAAGGCACCTTTTAAGGTGATGGACTTGATGGTAGAAACCATTAAGAGGACTGCAGCTGACCAGAAGAGGTCGTGTGGGTTTGCTCCGCAGATACAGATGCTCATCAACGCCAAGTTTGGCACGGGCAAATTCATGTTGGATAGGAAGCACTTGCCACTGCAGCCAGAGCATGAGGACAACGTAGTTGTGATGGATGAAGAGGATCCCACCTCAGTTGAAGGGCAAGCCAAGATCGAAGCTGCAAAGAAAGCCAAAGCTGACAAAGAGGCAGCAGCAGCAGCAGCTAAGCCAAAGAGCTTTGGAGAACAGATTCTTGAAGCAACCCAGAGAATTGAACAACGCCTGGCCAGCATTGAGCAATCTCAGGAGAGCCTTGAGAGGATTGTCGAGGACAAGATCCACGCTCTAGACGTGAAGCTGACTGAGATTCAGGTGTCTGTCAACAAGCTTGAGGCAGACATGGAGGAGACTAGGCAGGAGAGAGCAGAGCTTATGCAGGATGATCTAGTCCAGGACTCTCATCGCCAGACTGCTCCGGTTCCCAGAGGATCCAGATCTGCAGCTATCCCAGTGGCAGACTCCAGGGCTACCACTTCAGCACCAGCTACAGCTCCAGCAGTTCCTACAGCTCCAGCATCCACTCCTCCACCGCAGACATCAGCAGAGGTCTTCGCAGATGCAGCTATCTCTACACCGACATCGACCCAGACGGGAGCAGCCAGCAGAGCCCGCAGTGACGTTTAGCTCTATACCTTTTCGAACTTTTTGGTAACTTGTTGCCAAAGGGGGAGAAATTGTTATAGATCATAGGGCTTCGAGAGAGAGAGTGCTCTTTCGTTTCTTCGTCTTTTGCCGGTTTCTCTGTGATACATTGGTTTCTTTTGGTTCCAGATACTTTATGTGTGCTTGCTACTACGTTTGATGCTACCTTAATGAGTGCTTAGCCATACTATGCTTTAATGTGTGCTTATTGCTTATCCTATGCTATTCCTTATTGTATGGCTATTTACTCTTGTCTTGGTGATTAAGTGCATGTTATTCATTCTTATCATTTTGTGCGCTCCACCAAGATGTATGTGACATGGAAGAGTGACCCATAATCCTAATCGATTGTGCATTTGCATTCAAACGCAAATTTTAAATAATGCACAAATTTAGGGGGAGCTCTTGTTTATCACATACTTCTCAAAGCGACGATATTATTCATTGATTATATCTTTTGTCGAAGCTTTGATCTATATGTTGTCATCAATTACCAAAAAGGGGGAGATTGAAAGTGCAACTAATCCCCGGGTGGTTTTGGTAATTAATAACAACATATATATCATTGAACTAATATTATCTCGAGAATCATTTCAGAGAAATTCGATGATATGGGTATGGAAATGTCTGAAGAAGTGGACCCCTCAAAATGCTAAGACAAGCATTGGCAAAAGCTCAAGACTCCATTTTTGGTTTAGTGATCAAAGATCACATTGAGTCCATAGGAAAAGCCAATACTATTAAAAGGGGATGAGGTTGTGTTAATGTTCTTGTTGCTCAAGTGCTTGGTGATCTAACTCCCTCAACTATCAGCACTATTCACTACTTAACACACACCCATAAGTAATCTCGGTCAAACCAACTCTGTCTCACCGAGATGAAGTTATCTCTACAAACCCTAACATCTCGGTCACACCGATTTATCCAACTCAGTCCCACCGAGATGAACCTCTTCAGTTGTTTCTCCAAACCCTAGCTTCTCGGTCAAACCGATTCTGAGTTTCGGTCTCACCGAAAAAGGGCTGCCAACCTTCTGTGATCAGTTGACATCAATTCGGAATATCCGAGTTTATATTTTCGGTCTCACCGAAAATGGCAAACCCTAACCTTTGACTCACTTCGGTCCCACCGAGATGGTATTTTCGGTCCCACCGAAAATCCCAACGTTCACTATATTTGAACTTTCGGTCTGACCGAGTTTTCACTTCGGTCTGACCGAGATTGGTCAAATGTGTGTGTAACGGTTGGATTTTGTGTGGAGGCTATATATACCCCTCCACCCCCTCTTCATTCGTGAGGAGAGCCATCAGAAAGTACTACCATTCCTACCATACACTTTCTGAGAAGTGAACCACCTACCCTTGTGTTGAGATCAAGCCATTCCATTCCTACCATATGAAACTTGATCTCTAGCCTTCCCAAGTTGCTTTCCACTCAAACCTTTCTTCCACCACAGCCATATCAGTGAGGAGAGTTGAGTGTTGGGGAGTTTATCATCTGAAGCACAAGAGCAAGGAGTTCATCACCATCAACACCGTCTATTACCTTTTGGGGGGTGGTGCCTCCTAGATTGGTTAGGTGTCGCTTGGGAGCCTCCGTCGTTGAGATGTGGAGTTGAACCAAGAAGTTTGTAAGGCCAAGGAGATCGCCTACTTCGTGAAGATCTACCCCGAGTAAGGCTAGTCCTCCGTGGGCGTAGGCCGTGATGGAATAGACAAGGTTGCTTCTTCGTGGACCCTTCGTGGGTGGAGCCCTCCGTGGACTCGCGCAGCCGTTACCCTCCGTGGGTTGAAGTCTCCATCAACGTGGATGTACGATAGCACCACCTATCGGAACCACGACAAAAATCTCCGTGTCACCAAACTGCGTTTGATCTTCTCCACCTCCTTTTTACATGTGCAATTTACTTTCCGCTGCATATACTCTAGAATTGCATGTGTAGGGTGTTACTTGATTTGATCTTGTTTGTGAAACTGCCAAAAACTTTGCATGATCTAAAGGCAGATTTTTTATATTGTCAAGTAGTCTAATCACCCCCCCTCTAGACCTACTTCGATCCTACAACATTGACTTAAGCCTCCCCCGAGCTTGAGCGCTACTTTATCCTTCATGAGGCCAAAAATTATATATGTAATTCCGATCACGATGAACTAGATGCAAAGGATATTTTTTTTGGTGAAACTCCATTTTCAATCGGCTCCAGTTCCAAGATCCAATATCATCGCATAGCCTATACCATGCTAATGCTTTTCCCTTCAAAGATAAAGGAAAAACCTTCTTCATAACTTGATCCCCGGGTAAACCTGCAAGCTTAAACAATCCGCAAATCTGTTCCATATATATCAAGTGCATATCAGGATGTTCGGTTCCGTCTCCTGCATAAGGATTAGCTAGAAGTTGTTCTATCATACCCAAAGGGATTTCATATTCAATATTTTTCAGTAGGTGCAGTGGGTTGAGGGGTAGCTAATTGTGGTTCTGGTCGAGGTGAAGATACCCCGAACAAATCCCTCAAAGCATTGTTCTCCATAGTAACAAGTGACAATAAATTTCAGCACACTATATGAATGTTTCCTTACAAAATTCCACTTACCAAGAGCGCTTCACTCCGCGGCAACGGCGCAAAAAATTGCCTTGATGACCCACAAGTATAGGGGGTCAATTGTAGCTCTTTCCGATAAGTAAGAGTGTGGAACCCAACGAGGAGCAAAAGGAAATGACAAGTGTTCTTTAGTAAGGTAATGTCTGCAAGTGTTGAAATTGTAAGTAGCGTGTCGGTGTACTAAGGTAGGGGTACCTTAGTACCCCAACTTGTGCACGGGCAGTAGCAGCTTCCCGCGGCTGGGTTTACCACGTGCTCGCCGGAAACCTTTCCAAACCCTATTAAGCCATTCAAGAACAAAGTATATGAGTCAGAAGATCAAGGCCCCAGCAAGAGGAGCTTGCCGGGAAGGCCGTACCAGGCTCAAGACTGTCACTTTAGCACAAGGCCCTGGCAAGAGGTGCTTGCCAGGAAGACCAAGGAATGCGCACCTCAAGAAGCGCCTCGGCGCATCATGCGCCCCGGCAGGATCCGGGAAGCGACAAGCTTCCGGGCCCGGCAAGGTCAAGGCCCCGGCAAGGTGCTTGCCGGGGAGAACTCATGCTGTGTGCCCGCGCTCCAGCTCATCTGCCCACGCGTCGCCCTGAGGCCCTTCCAGGGACGCGTGGCGGATGGCTGTGCAGCCTGGGGTACACGGTGGCAATCCACGGTGACGAGGCTACCGCCGTGTCGAATGGAGAAGCATGGACGGACGCTTTTGGGGTCGACGGTGACAGGCATTTAATGCCCTTGTCCCCCACTGTCAAAGTTAGGTGATGACCACTGTTCAACCACTGTTCATGCACTGTTCCCGCACTATTACAACTACCACCACAGTTACATTTTTGCCCTCCTCTATGTTGACACCTGTCGGTGACCCCTTGAGCTATAAAAGGAGGCCCATGCACAACGTAGAAAGGGTTCGAATCCTAAGCAACTCTCTCGCTCGGTGTAGCTAGTACTGTAGCTCTTCAAGCTCCCGAGCTCAATACAACCAAAGCAGGAGTAGGGTTTTACGCGTCCGTCGCGGCCCGAACCTGGGTAAACTGCCCGCGTGCTCTCCTCAATCTGCTCTTCGTGCTCCCTCCGCTCCTTTACCGCAACGTAAAAGGGGCTCCGGTCCCATAGGTGTTCGTGGTGGACAGTTTCCCCCGACATCTTTGGCGCGCCAGGTAGGGGGGCGTCGAGGTTGTGCGAACCTGATCCGGTGCTCACGCGGGCGCATTCTCCATCAACCTCTCCAACTTCACCAACAACAACATGGCCCCGAAGAAGAAAGCTTCGGAGGTCGCAGGCCCGTCTGCGTCTGTTCCACCGCCACCAGAACCAACGGTGGGTGGAGGAGATGGCGGCGGAAGGGTGGTTGCCGGCGAGGAAACTCACGGCGCCACCAAATCCAAGGACAAGGCGGACGACCGGACAAATTCCAAGGCCTCGGTGTCCGTAGACGTGCCACGTCCATCTCAGCAGACGACAGGCCAGCAGCGTCGTGGTACAGGAGGTACCATACGCTTGCTGGGCCAAGGACAAACCGGAGGATCGCGGGATGCTCAAGGCCATCGCCCTGGCACGAGCAAGGCGCAGTCGCCGGGGCGAGAGACTGCTCCTTCTAACCCTGTTAGAAGTCCGAGCATATCTCGTTCCTCGCACCGCTCGCCGCCGCTCCCCTCCTCTCCAGCAGAAGCTCTCGCAAGAGCGCAACTGCTCCTCGATTTCCCTCCAGCGGCAGACAAGGCCGAAGACTGCAGGGCGACGATCCAAAGCCTCATCGCCTTCACCAACAATGACACGCCGCAGCAGCCGGCGACATCGCGGCCACGGCAAGTCGACCAGACGAAGGCCGATGGCGACAAGACCGCCGGGGGTGCAACCACCGTGCACTCCCCGCCGCGGAAGCAGAAGACGCCTCCCCGCCGGATCAACGTCGACGACGATTCCACGGCGTCGTCGGATCCGCGGGCTCGTCGGGACCAGCGCCAAGTCCTTGACGATCGGCGACAAGAGGATGCTCGGACGACAATCGAGCGCCGACGAGAAGCCCGGCGACAATCGGATCAGCGCGCTAGGACCGCTGTCGACACGCACGCGCCCGGTGAACCAGGCGACTTGCCGTACGCGGCAGGTTGCCCTGCGTTCACCCGTGAGCTGCGGCGCGTCCAGTGGCCCAGCATGAAAAATTTCAAGCCCGACGTACCCGAGAAGTACGACGGCAAGACGCACCCCTCGGAGTTCCTCAGCATCTACACCATCGCGGTGCAGGCTGCCGGGGGACGCGACGAGAAGATATTGGCTAATTACTTCCCGCTAGTGCTTAAGCCTAACGTTCGTTCCTGGCTTATGCACTTGCCGGAAGGCTCCATTTCTTCGTGGGCAGATCTGTGCCACCAATTTGTTGGCGCCTTCACAGGCGGCCACAAACCCCACGGCCAGGAGAGCGATCTCCACATCTTGGCCCAGAAGGAAGGAGAACCCCTACGCAAGTACATTCAACGGTTCAGCCGCGTGCAGCACAACATTCCCGACGTCCACCCCGCTGCGGTTATCAGCGCGTTCCACGAGAACGTGCGCAACCGCCGCATGCGGGAAGAGATGGCCATGACCAAGATCCGGGATGTCAGCGAGCTCTACGCTCTGGCTGACAAGTGCGCGCGCGCCGAAGAGGGGAGGAGACTCCCCGGAGAGGATGCTGGCGCAGGGGGAAGCGACAGTGAGGACGCCGCCCCGGCAAAGAAGAGCCGGCGGCGGAACAACAGAAGAAAGAAGAGCAAGGAAGTGCTGGTCGTCGAGCAGTCCGGCAAGGAGGCTCCCGCCAAGAAGGCACAGGCTGGCGGCTCCGGCAAGGAGCCTGCACCTGTAGCGGCAGCCGACAAGCAGGACGGCTCCGACAAGCAATACTGCAAGATCCACCGCACCAAGGGCCACGACCTTTCGAACTGAAAGCGAGTCGAGTACCTCGTAGAACAGCAGAAAGCTGAATACGAGCGTCGCGACAAGGAGAAGACCCAAGGTGGCGGAGGAGAACCAAGCAAGAAGCGGCCATTCAATGGCCGGGGAGGACGCCGCGGCAAGGCCAAATAGCGGCAAGGAGATCGACCTCCCCGGGGCCGCGACAAGGATGAAGAAGAAGACGACGACGACGACATGGAGGAAGGTGATAACAGCGAGCAGGAGTTCCAGAAGGCCACAGAAGTCCTGTGTGTCGACGGAGGCGCCTCCCTGCATACTTCTGAAAGTGCAACTAATCCCCGGGTGGTTTTGGTAATTAATAACAACATATATATCATTGAACTAATATTCTCTTGAGAATCATTTCAGAAAAGTTCGATGATGTGGGTATGGAAATGTCTGAAGAAGTGGACCCCTCAAAATGCTAAGACAAGCATTGGCAAAAGCTCAAGACTCCATTTTTGGTTTAGTGATCAAAGATCACATTGAGTCCATAGGAAAGCCAATACTATTAAAAGGGGATGAGGTTGTGTTAATGTTCTTGTTGCTCAAGTGCTTGGTGATCTAACTCCCTCAACTATCAGCACTATTCACTACTTAACACACACCCATAAGTAATCTCGGTCACACCGATTTCTCCAACTCAGTCCCACCGAGATGAACCACTTCAGTTGTTTCTCCAAACCCTAGATTCTCGGTCAAACCGATTCTGAGTTTCGGTCTCACCGAAAAAGGGCTGCCAACCTTCTGTGATCAGTTGACATCAATTCGGAATATCCGAGTTTATATTTTCGGTCTCACCGAAATGGCAAACCCTAACCTTTGACTCACTTCGGTCTCACCGAGATGGTATTTTCGGTCCCACCGAAAATCCCAACGTTCACTAGATTTGAACTTTCGGTCTAACCGAGTTTTCACTTCGGTCTGACCGAGATTGGTCAAATGTGTGTGTAACGGTTGGATTTTGTGTGGAGGCTATATATACCCCTCCACCCCCTCCTCATTCGTGAGGAGAGCCATCAGAAAGTACCACCACTTCTACCACACACTTTCTGAGAAGTGAACCACCTACCCTTGTGTTGAGATCAAGCCATTCCATTCCTACCATATGAAACTTGATCTCTAGCCTTCCCAAGTTGCTTTCCACTCAAATCTTTCTTCCACCACAGTCATATCAGTGAGGAGAGTTGAGTGTTGGGGAGTTTATCACTTGAAGCACAAGAGCAAGGAGTTCATCACCATCAACACCGTCTATTACCTTTTGGGGGGTGGTGCCTCCTAGATTGGTTAGGTGTCGCTTGGGAGCCTCCGTCGTTATGTGGAGTTGAACCAAGAAGTTTGTAAGGGCAAGGAGATCGCCTACTTCGTGAAGATCTACCCCGAGTAAGGCTAGTCCTCCGTGGGCGTAGGCCGTGATGGAATAGACAAGGTTGCTTCTTCGTGGACCCTTCGTGGGTGGAGCCCTCCGTGGACTCGCGCAGCCGTTACCCTCCGTGGGTTGAAGTCTCCATCAACGTGGATGTACGATAGCACCACCTATCGGAACCACGACAAAAATCTCCGTGTCACCAAACTGCGTTTGATCTTCTCCACCTCTCTTTTACATGTGCAATTTACTTTCCGCTGCATAAACTCTAGAATTGCATGTGTAGGGTGTTACTTGAACTGATCTTGTTTGTGAAACTGCCAAAAACTTTGCATGATCTAAAGGCAGATTTTTTATATTGTCAAGTAGTCTAATCACCCCCCCTCTAGACCTACTTTCGATCCTACAAGTGGTATCAGAGCGTTGGTCTCCATTGCCTTGGTTTCCATTGCATTGGACTCCATAAGCTTGGTTTCACAACCTAGGAGAGTATGGCGTCTAGTGAGGGTAATTATCGTAGAGGTCCTTACTTTGATGGTACAAATTTTGCTAGTTGGAAGCATAAAATGAAAATGCATATTCTTGGTCATAACCCAGCCGCATGGGGCATTATTTGTGTTGGCATGCAAGGTGACTTCTTTGAAGAAGGAAAAGTTCCGGATCGCGAAGCTACACCCGAAGAACTGAAGATGTTGCAAAACAATGCTCAAGCTTGTGACATTCTCTTCAATGCTTTGTGTCCCGAAGAGTTCAACAAAATCAGCCGTCTTGAGAATGCTAAGGAGATTTGGGATACTTTGGTTGAAATGCACGAAGGTACTGAATCTGTGAAGGAATCAAAGCTAGATATTCTTCAAGGTCAGCTTGACAAGTTCAAGATGAAGGATGGTGAAGGAGTCGCTGAAATGTACTCTAGGCTTGCTCTCATCACAAATGAGATTGCTGGCTTAGGAAGCGAAGAAATGACCGACCGATTCATCATTAAGAAGATTCTCAGAGCCTTGGATGGAAAGTATGACACCGTGTGCACTTTGATCCAAATGATGCCAAACTACAAGACTCTCAAGCCAACTGAAGTCATTGGAAGGATTGTTGCTCATGAGATGACACTTAAGGATAAGGAAGAGCTTCACAACAAGTCAAGTGGTGCTTACAAAGCTACAAGTGATGCTCCTACTACCTCAAGTGACAAGTTAGTTTCCAATGAAGACATAAGCCTAATGGTCAGGAACTTCAACAAGTTCTACAAGAATAGAGGCAAAGAGAGAAGCTCAAAGTCTAGATCATATGATGGAAAGAGATCTTCTAGTCGTGATCGAAACTGCTACAATTGTGGAAGACCCGGACACTTCTCAAATGAGTGTACGGCTCCCCACAAGAGAAGAGAAGAATCTCCAAGAAGAAGAGCAAGAGATGAGTCACCTCGGAAAGAGAGAAGGAGTACAGATGATCGTTATGAACGAAGACCTTCTCGGAGAAGCAAGGATTCGGAGAGGAAAGACAAGTCATCAAGGAGCTACACAAGAAGAAGACATCAAGCTCATGTTGGTGAATGGGTCTCCGGCTCCGACTCTGACAGTCAATCCGATGGAAGCTATCACTCCGACTCCGACTATAGTCAAGATGAAGGTGTTGCCGGACTTGCACTCGTATCCTCCAACTCCAACTCCTACGACTTATTTGATTCACCAAATGAGGGAATTGGAAGATGCTTCATGGCTAAAGGCCCCAAGGTAACACACCCTGAGTTCATTGACTTTGATAGTGATGAGGATGACTTACTTGGTGAAGATGAGCTCTTGCATGATAAATCTAGTGAGATTAGTAATGATGAAAATGCTAGTAGTCTTTATAGTCGAGAAGAGTCGAATGACAATGCTATGAAGGAGATTGAGCGTCTAACTAAAGAATTAAACACTCTTAAGTTAGCTCATGAAACTACTCAAGAAGATCATAGAGAGCTCCTAAGATCTCATGAGAAGCTACGCTTCGAGAAGCTCACTCTAGAGCAAGAACATGAGTTTCTAAAAGCAATCAATGACGATCTTCGAAAGAAGAGTTCTTCATATCTTGCCAAACGACTTCTCTTGTCCAATTTCTTGCCACCTATTAAGACTAAGCATGACAAGCATAAGAAAAATTCTTCCTCTAGTGGTAACAATAACAATGTGAAATCCAATATTGTTGCTTCTAGTAGTTCTCTTGATTCCACTAACAATGTTTCAAGCCAAGTTACACTTGAGCAAGAAAATAGCTTATTGAAGGAAATCATAGAGAAAGGTGTCTACAAGAGTCTTGCCGGAAGCAAGAACTTTGAGGAGATTGTTCGCAAACAAGGAAGACACCGGAAGAATCAAGGGATTGGTTTTGAGCGAAAGTTCAACGCCAAAGGTGTTGAGTGGGAAGAAGGTCAATACCCTACTCCACAGTTTGTTTCACAAAAGGAGAAGTATGATCCTACTTCTTCCAATGTGGAACAAGCTCAAGATGACCTTCCACCACAAGACCACAAGCTAAAGGCCAAGGACAAGCTTCAAGAGGAGATTGATGCATTCATTGAAGCACCTCAAGCCATGGTCAAGTGGGTTCCCAAGGACACATCAAGTTCTACTTCGTCAAGCTCAACTGCAACACCAAGGATTCCCATCAAGATGATGTGGATCCCAAAGAAGAAGAACTAGTAGGTTCTTGAGGGTGACTCCGCCAACAAACTTCACTCATATTCATTTTGGCAAGAACTTGTGCAATCAACTTCCACATCATGCACTTGTTCATGGAGTCACAAACCCTCTTGTTGGTAAGTCAAGGGACAAGGTAATCATTGCTTTCATGGACATCATCTTTTGTGTACTTCAATCTATGTCTATGGATATTCTTGTTTGTTCCTTGTGGGACTAACCCATGTAGGTATTGAAAGTGCCCTAATTCAAAGGATTGCTCCTAACTCATGATGATCTACATCAACATTGAGCATCCACATCTTCAACATCTACATGAAGTCTTCTACGACAACCCAAGGTTAGTTTGACCCTTTAAAAGGGGTTCTCACATCTAGGGGGAGCTTTGCTCTAAAAAATTGAGCTAAAGCATCTTCTAATGATGTGAACACATAAATGCTTTATGTAAAAGTGGTAACCCCACTTGTGCTTAAACGATGAGTATGACCTATGATCAAATGTTCTCATTTGACTCCTAAGTCAACATACTCATATATAGATGACCTAGTCATCGACAAATTGTGTGCTAGTAGCTAGAGTGATTGGTTGTGCATGTTTGACACATATTTCATTTGCTATCTTATTGTGTGAGCATGTTGAATGCATGATTTTATCCATTCAAGGACATCCATTTGTGGTTTTGATTGTTTTGGTTTCTTCTTCTGGCCAAATGGATGGACAAGAATGCCTAAGCACCTTCCCTAGCTATCTATGCTTTCTTGTCTCAAAAATTCTTTTCATGCTCATATCACAACTTTGAACAAGTCTTTTTCGGACAGTCCGAGTGAGGAGCACTCGGAACCACCGATTCGTCTAAGGCTGACTTCCAAAACCTTCTAAGTCCATTTCGGTCTGACCAGTTTCTCAATCTCGGTCCAACCGAAACACTTAGATTGATCTAGGTTTCATCTCGGTGAAACCGAGTTCAAAATCTCGGTCTGACCGATATGCGTAACTGCACTGCAATTATGCATCTCGGTGACACCGAGTTTTTCAACTCGGTCCCACCGACAGCACGGGGTTATATATACTGAGGGCTGCGCGCGATCTATTCCTTTCAAACCGTTCGCCCTCCAAGACCCCTGCTGCCGTCGCCCTGATCTAAGGATCGTCGCCTTCGTCGCCTGTGCGCCCTCGCCGCAGGTCTCCGCCGCCGTCAACGGTAATCTTCTCCGCCGTTGCTGCCGTAGAGGGACACCACCAAGTTAGGGTGTGTCCCGATCCCTTTCATGCTCCACTTCTGATTCTTGCATGATAGGACTGCCCTGATTCAATCCACGTTTGATATGATCCCAATACATTGTTCAGATCGTTTAGTTTCGAGGAAAATTCTTAGGTTTAGGTTTCCACGGAATGCATCTCGGTGAAGCCGATTCCTGAAACTCGGACTGACCGATTTGGTCTCTGACCATTGCACTACACAGTTCGGTCTGACCGAGTTGTGAAAATCGGAATGTCCGAAGTGAAGTTTCTATGAAACCCTAGTTTTTCGGTAGGACCGAAACCCATTTCGGTCTGACCGAAAGTGGTGTGTAGGTTCTGTTGAACACTTCGGTTACACCGAAACTTGAAATCGGTTTGACCGAAATACATTCTGTGAAAACTCAAAACTAAGTTTTTAACTCATTTTTTTTGCAAAAAACTTCTGCAGTTGTGATAACTCTTCTACTCTACCTATACCTTATCTATTCACAGGTCTTTCAGCCATGTCAGATGTCAGTGACAGCCAGAACAGGTCCGAATCACCGTTTGCTGAGATTCCAGAGGCAGGTACAAGTCCTGAGGCTAGCAGCTCTAGTGATGATGGTGAGAGGAGCACCCCTAGTGGTCTGCCTCCTGCTGCTACGAGAACCAGGAAGAAGAGAACGTCTGATTCTGAGGATTCCGATTTCGTTGCTGAGGAAGTTACCTCCAAGCCGAAGAGGCAAGTGGTCGCCAAAGAGCTCCAAGGGCAGCAGCCAAAGAAAGGCACGAGCAAAGTGAAGCAGTCTGCAGTTGCCAAGAAGCTCAACTTGGAAGAGCCAGCTCCAAGCAAGGTGAAGAAGACTTCCAAAAGGAAGAGAGTTGTTTATGCTGAACCTCAAGTTGATGATGCTGAAGAAGAAGAAGAAGATGCACCCCAGCCTCCTCCTCAGAAAGCTAAGTTCATGGGTGATGCTATTCGGGCTCAAACCTCCTCCAAGCCCAAGAAGCCTGCTCCAGCTAAGGCAGCTCCAGCGAAGCCTAAGAGGACAACAGAAGCATTCCAGCTTCTGAGAAGAACAAAGGTGAAATGCCACCTTCTGAGTCAGATGAAGAGCATGTGTTGCTCAAGCTCCGTCCCAAGTTGCCACTCCACAATGATGCTCATCCTCAAGCTGAGGATATGAAGGCAAGGAAGGACAAAGGTCTCAGGCTATGGAGGCAATCTGATCCATATGCCGTAAGAAGAAGGACTGCTGTGGACCCCAGATTCCACACCAAAGAGCAGCAGGATTTCTATGAGACCGTGCTAATGGATAAGAAGCCCATTGTTGCTGACACCAGGTATGTTGACTGGAAGTACATTGATAGCAGAGAGCATCGGGACTTCTTTCCCCATGTGCATGAGAGCTTTACTGCATGTGGAGTTGCTGACTTTGTGGGTCAAGAACTGACAGCATGGAACGACGAGATGATCATGCAGTTCTATGCCACAGCCCATTTCTACCCCGATGGCAAGATCACATGGATGACTGAAGGTCAACGGTTTTCTTCAACTGTTGCAGAATGGGCAGAACTTCTGAACGCTCCAGTGCAGAGAGAGGACGACATTGATGTCTATGGGATTCCTAAGAAGAGTCATGATTCCATGAAGGATATGTACAAGGAGATCCCAGCTGCTGATTTGGAGGGATGGAAACTCGGCTCAGTGTATTATCTCCAGGCAGGTCTGACCACCACCAACACTATCCTGAGGCATACTTTGATGCCTAAGTCAGGTGACCACCGGATGATACGAGGCTATTCTATCAACATGCTGCACATTCTCGATGAGAAGGCACCTTTTAAGGTGATGGACTTGATGGTAGAGACCATCAAGAGGACTGCAGCTGACCAGAAGAGGTCGTGTGGGTTTGCACCGCAGATACAGATGCTTATCAACGCCAAGTTTGGCACGGGCAAATTCATGTTGGATAGGAAGCACTTACCACTGCAGCCAGAGCATGAGGACAACGTAGTTGTGATGGATGAAGAGGATCCCACCTCAGTTGAAGGGCAAGCCAAGATCGAAGCTGCAAAGAAAGCCAAAGCTGACAGAGAGGCAGCAGCAGCAGCAGCTAAGCCAAAGAGCTTTGGAGATCAGATTCTTGAAGCAACCCGGAGAATTGAACAACGCCTGGCCAGCATTGAGCAATCTCAGGAGAGCCTTGAGAGGATCGTCGAGGACAAGATCCACGCTCTGGACGTGAAGCTGACTGAGATTCAGGTGTCTGTCAACAAACTTGAGGCAGACATGGAGGAGACTAGGCAGGAGAGAGCAGAGCTTATGCAGGCTGATATAGTCCAGGACTCTCATCGCCAGACTGCTCCGGTTCCCAGAGGATCCAGGTCTGCAGCTATCCCAGTGAC
>LR738709.1:82252668-82293072 GCA_902687465.1 Secale cereale
TTGGTTAGGTGTCGCTTGGGAGCCTCCGTCGTGATGTGGAGTTGAACCAAGAAGTTTGTAAGGGCAAGGAGATCGCCTACTTCGTGAAGATCTACCCCGAGTAAGGCTAGTCCTCCGTGGGCGTAGGCCGTGATGGAATAGACAAGGTTGCTTCTTCGTGGACCCTTCGTGGGTGGAGCCCTCCGTGGACTCGCGCAGCCGTTACCCTCCGTGGGTTGAAGTCTCCATCAACGTGGATGTACGATAGCACCACCTATCGGAACCACGACAAAAATCTCCGTGTCACCAAACTGCGTTTGATCTTCTCCACCTCTCTTTTACATGTGCAATTTACTTTCCGCTGCATAAACTCTAGAATTGCATGTGTAGGGTGTTACTTGAACTGATCTTGTTTGTGAAACTGCCAAAAACTTTGCATGATCTAAAGGCAGATTTTTTATATTGTCAAGTAGTCTAATCACCCCCCCTCTAGACCTACTTTCGATCCTACAACTTCCCACCGCCAACTCAAGTAGTGGGTGCGGGAAGTAAATGCAGCTGAGCCGCCCATTGAGTCACGCAGGCTCCTGAAGTGGTCCAGCACGCCCATCATTTTTGATCTTGAGGATCACCCTGACCGCACAATGGCGGTCGGGTGCTTGCCGATGTTGGTCTCACCAACAATCCGCAACCTCAAGGTCACCAAAATGTTGGTTGACGGCGGGGCCGGCCTGAACTTGATCTCCTCAGCTGTGATCAAGAAGCTCCAGATCCCAGACGGCGAGCTCGAAGAAACCGGGTCGTTCCAAGGAATAAACTCGGGAAGGAGCAAGCCCAAGGGGAAGATCACTCTGCCAGTGACCTTTGGCGGGGAACTTAACTTCAGGACGGAGAGGATAACCTTTGACGTGGCCGATATCCCATTGCCATACAATGGGATACTTGGACGTCCTGCCCTCGCAAAGTTCATGGCAGCTTCCCACTATGCCTACAACGTACTCAAGATGCCGGGGCCGATAAGCGTCATCTCTGTCCCTGGCGACAAGAAGGACGCGCTTATCTGCGCCGACAAGATATACCGGGATGCAGCAGCCGCAGCGGAGAGCAACGCACTTGCCGCTGAAGCTCCCGGGGGGAAGAAGACCAAGACCAAGTCCGGCAAGGGCTCTGGGGCCCACTCCGGCAAACGCACCTCCTCGGAGTGCTGCGCTGCCGTCGAGGACGCACCATCGAGCTCCACCGGCAAGTGCAAGAAAGGGATGGCCGCTCCACCGGCAACCAAGAAGGTGTCCGCCAAGGAGGACGGCACTGGTGGTACCTTCACCATCAGTGCTACGCTCGACAAAAAATAGGAAAGCGCACTCGTTGCCTTCCTGCGGGCGAATGTCGATGTGTTTGCGTGGCGACCATCTGACATCCCCGGCGTTCCCAGGAAGGTAATTGAGCACAAGCTTGCTGTTTGTCCTCATGCGCGGCCCGTCAAGCAGAAGGTCAGGAAGCAAGCCGTGGAGCGCCAAGAATTCATCGCCGAAGAGATCAAGAAGCTAGAAGCAGCAGGTCTGGTTAGGGGCATGATCCATCCCACGTGGTTAGCAAATCCAGTTGTCGTGCGTAAGGCCAACGGGAAGTGGAGACTGTGTATAGACTTCACTGATGTGAATAAAGCATGTCCCAAGGATCCATTTCCCTTGCCGCGCATTGACCAGATTGTTGACTCCACCGCCGGATGTGAGCTGCTTTCCTTCCTTGATGCATACTCAGGTTACCACCAGATTTTCATGGCCAAGGAAGATGAAGAGAAGACTGCATTTATCACTCCATGCGGCACATATTGGTTCATACGCATGCCCTTTGGGTTGAAGAATGCAGGCTCGACATTTGCAAGGGTGGTGCACACTGCTTTTGAGCCACAGATCCACAGAAATGTAGAGGCCTACATGGATGATATAGTGGTCAAGAGCAAGAGCAAAGATACCCTGATACAAGATCTGGAAGAAACGTTTGAGAATCTGCGCAAGATCCAGCTTAAGTTGAACCCCGAGAAGTGCGTCTTTGGAGTCCCCTCCGGCAAGCTTCTCGGGTTCTTTGTGTCCCAGAGGGGGATTGAAGCCAATCCCGACAAGATAAAAGCCATCGAGCAGATCGAAGCCCCGAAGCGCGTCAAGGACGTAAGGAGACTTGCAGGTTGTGTAGCTGCCCTCAGTAGGTTCATTTCAAAGTCTGCAGAACGCGCCCTACCTTTCTTCAAAATCTTGAAGAAGGCAGGACCTATGAAATGGACTCCGGAAGCGGAGGCAGCGCTGCAGGACTTGAAAGGATACCTATCCTCCACTCCAATACTTGTCGCACCTAGGCCACAAGAGAAGTTGCTGCTGTACCTAGCAGCAACCAATCAAGTGGTTAGTGCCGCGTTAGTAGCGGAGAGGGAAGCGGAGGAAGAGTTTACACCACCGGCGAGTGAATCCAGCGACAAGCAGGGGGCTTCCCCGACAAGCTCTGGCTCCGACAAGGACAAGTCTGCGCAGGAACAAGGAGAAGTGCGAAAGAAGATGGTGCAGCGCCCAGTGTATTTTGTAAGTTCCCTCTTGCAGGGAGCTAGATCAAGATACTCTGGGGTGCAGAAGTTGCTTTTCGGCCTCCTCATGGCCTCGAGAAAGCTGCGCCATTACTTCCAAGCACATGAGATAACAGTGGTCACTCGCTTTCCGTTGAAGAGGATATTGTAGAATCCAGAAGGAACGGGCAGGATCATCGAGTGGGCACTGGAGCTGTCAAGCTTTGGTCTCAAGTTTGAAAGTACTTCAACCATACAGAGCAGAGCTTTGGCGGAATTCATAGCCGAATGGACCCCAACGCCCGACGAAGAAGTTCCAGAGACAAGCGTCCCCGTACAAGAAGCAAGCAGTGAATGGGTAATGTACTTTGATGGTGCCTTCTCGCTGCAAGGCGCCGGTGCCGGCGTGGTACTTATAGCGCCCACCGGGGAGCACCTCAAGTATGTTATCCAAATGCACTTTCCCAAGGAGCAAGCGACAAACAATACTGCTGAGTATGAAGGTTTGCTTGCCGGTCTCAGAATTGCGGCCGAACTTGGGATCAAGAAGTTGATTGTACGGGGAGATTCTCAGTTGGTGGTCCGACAAGTCAACAAGAGTTACCAGAGCCCTTTGATGGAAGCCTATGTTGATGAAGTGAGAAAGCTTGAAGAACACTTTGAAGGTCTGCAAATGGAGCATGTTCCAAGAGCTCATAATGATATTGCAGATGGACTTTCAAAGTGTGCTGCGATGAAGTTACCTGTGGAACCAGGGACCTTCTTGCTCAAGCTAACTCAACCATCCGTTACACCATCAGTTGGGCAAAGTAAGAAGAGAAAATTGGTCTCTGGCGACTACTTGCCGGCGGATCTTCCAGAGGCCGCCGCCAAGGTCCCCAAGATCAACAACCAAAGTGTTGAGGAACAGTTTGCTCCTGCAGATCCTAGGGTGTGTACAGTTGAAGCAAGCGTTCCCGACAAGCCTCGCCCCGGCAAGCTTGCCGGGGGACCATCAGCTCCGACAGAACCGAAAGTTCTTGCCGTAGAAGCTGAGGTTCCCGCAGCAGCCCTCATGCCTTTAGTCCTTGTTGTTGACCCTCGAGCTCCGGCATGGGCGCAGCAGATCGTTCGTTTTCTGCAAACTGGAGAACTTCCCGACGACCCAGAAGAGATAGAGAAAATAACCCGGCAGTCAAGTATGTACCAGTTCGTTGACAACGAACTGTACAGAAGAAGACTCAATGGTGTCAGGTTGAAGTGCATTTCCAGAGAAGACGGACAGAAGCTGTTGGCAGAGATACACGGAGGCATATGTGGTCACCACATTGGCGCAAGGGCACTTGCCGGGAAGGCGTTCCGGCAAGGGTTCTTCTGGCCAGAAGCCCTCCAAGATGCAACTGCACAAGTAACCAAGTGTGAAGCGTGCCAGTTCCATGCCAAGAAAATTCACCAGCCAGCTCAAGCTCTCCAGATGATCCCTTTGTCCTGGCCCTTCTCGGTCTGGGGGCTCGATATCCTCGGCCCCTTTCCCCGCGCAGTCGGGGGCTTTGAGTACTTGTACGTTGCGATCGACAAGTTCACAAAGTGGCCAGAAGTGGAACCGGTGAGAAAGGTGACAGCACAATTAGCAGTCAGGTTCTTCAGGTCAATTGTTTGCCGTTTCGGGATCGCTAACAGGGTCATTACCGACAACGGTACACAGTTTACTAGTCGCACCTTCATGCAGTACGTCCAAGACCTTGGCGCCAAGGTCTGCTTCGCTTCTGTTGCTCACCCAAGGAGCAATGGTCAAGCGGAGAGGGCAAATGCTGAAGTGCTGCGCGGACTCAAGACAAGAACCTTTGACAGGCTATGCAAGTGCGGAAGAAACTGGATAGAGGAGCTACCGGCGGCTCTTTGGTCAATCAGGACGACACCAAGTCGAGCCACCGGACAGACACCCTTTGCTCTTGTCTATGGAGCAGAGGCAATTCTCCCCACGGAACTCGTTTACGGATCTCCTCGAGTGCTCGCTTATGATGAGCTCGAGCAAGAGCAACTGCGACAAGATGATGCATTGCTCCTCAAGGAGGAACGTCTCCAGGCTGCTGTACGAGCTGCTCGATACCAGCAAGCCTTGCGTCGCTATCATAGCCGCAAGGTCAGGGCCAGGAGTCTCGAGGAAGGCGACCTTGTTCTTCGGCGTGTTCAGTCCGCCAAGAATTCCAACAAGTTGACGCCGAAGTGGGAAGGCCCTTATCGGGTGAGACAAGTCACAAGGCCCGGCGCTGTCCGCCTTGAGACCGAAGAAGGCTTACCGGTGAGCAACTCCTGGAACATAGAGCATCTTCGCAAGTTTCACCCATAAGGCGCGGTTGCCGTGATCCGCTCCGGCAACCACCTTTTGTACGAGTCTTGCCGCTGTCGCATGTAAACCTTTGTACAAAGCCGGGCGCAGATCCCGTGCATCAGTAAAGTTTTTTTGTGCTTCGTACTATTTGCCATTTCCATGCCTTTCTTTGGTTATTTGAATGCATTATTTGGCACCTTGTGCAAAGCACATCCCCGGTAAGCCCTAGCAAACCGTAAGGCCCTATGCTTGTTTTTCCTCCTTTTCTTCTTTTCATCTTAAGCAGAAGGAGACTTCCTCGCGCACAAATTTGCCGGGGGGGAGGGGAAGGAGATGGAGGATGAACCAAGTGTTGTTCAAGAAAGAGGAGCCTTGTTGGGGAACAAGCGATATATGAAAGCTAAGTTACCAGAATTTGAGCAGTTCAAATTTTTAAATTTTAGTTATCTTCCTTGAACAACCACACTTTGTATGGAAAACCTGTGCGCGGAGGAACCTACCCGTGGCTAGCCGCACCCTTACTTTGTCTCCGAGCACGCTCAATGACTTAAGTGAGCCGCGACAAGTGTCGCGCCCTTATTTCGTTTTCGAGTTCGCTCAGCAAGATAAGTGCGCTGCGCCTAGCTGCGGCAAGGTTACTTGCCGGTAAGGCCTTTGCCAGCAGGCTGCTAAGAGTCCAGCACTCAGCGCTCGCGGCAAGGGCCCCTTGCCGGCAAGTCCCCTAGAAGCGTAGGGTTGAAAGCATACAAAGTGGAGGACCAAAAGCAAGGGAGATAACACCGCATCGATTGCTCAGAAATAAGATAATATATTACAGAGATAACTTGTCGCAATGACTAATAAATTCATGTTCATGGCACACTTTGCAGCGGCGAAGGAAATAGAAAGAAAGAGGCCTAATCTACGCGATCGCATTCACGCCTGGAGATCTTGTTCACCTTGGCGATGATGTGGGCGACCTGCGCCTTCAGTGCCTCCAGATCTGCGTCGTCCGGCAAGCTGCGGAGGACGTTGACGAGATTGATGCCAGGGTTGCGGTAGACGATCTTCGTCAGGACGCGCTCCAAAGTGCCCGCGCAGAGCTGACGTGACTCCTCGGCCAGCTGCGCGGGGAGCTTCTCCTACAGACGTGCAAGCGCCGGCGCGACTCCCGGAAGAAGAGACTTAACTTGGCGCTGTGGGGGAGATTCTGGTCCGGAGAGTACACGAGGTGCTCCACCCTCAGCGCCATCAACTCCTTATCGATATTAGCAGCAGAGGCGACCAAGTCGTCGGTCCACTGCTCCACAGCCCGGCTGAAGTTGTTCGCTGAAGTGGCGGCGCTCTCCACTAGGCCTCGTTCCTTGCGGAGCTCGTCCTTCAGGTTCGTTTCGCGGTCCCGGGCAGCGTCAAGTGAATCAGTTAAAGTGGAGACCTTCAACTCCAAGTCAGCGATTGAATCTTTGGCGACAGTAAGCTCGTCGCCCTTCTTGGAGAGGCGTACCTGAAGGTCGGAGTTGGTGTGGGCGTCCTTCTCGCGCTCTACGTTGAGCGCGGTGACCCTATCCTCACTCGCCTTCAGGTACCGCTCCAACTGATCAACTTTGAGCTCCAGTTCCCTCTTGGCGGTTTCCGCGGCGGCTGCGGCTTCCTTTGCCTCCTTCATGGCCTGCTCCCGGGCAGTGAGCTCGTCGTCGTGGGCGTCTAGCTGAACCTTCCGCTGGTTGAGCGCCCCCTCCCGACGAGACAGTTCCTCGGCGGCCAGCCGTTGTCGCTCTTCTGCTTCCGCCTTCTCCAGGAGGAAGGCCTGCTGCTCTTCGGCGAGTGCTTCCCGCTCCTCCGCCAAGTTGCGGAGAGCGGCCTGGTTGGCGGCGCGAAGCTCCGCCGCCCGCTTCTCCAAGTCCACTCCAGCCTTGGCGGCAAGAGCTTCTCGAGAGTCCAGCTTCGCCTGCCTGGCCCAATAAAGGGCCAGGAGCCGGCGGAGCAGCTTCTCCTCTTCGGGCTCGTCGCGCCCGCCAGGCGCCTCAACAATCTTCAACCCCACGGAGGCGAGCACCTCTCCGTCGTAGGTCTCTCCCTCCACGGGGGCTCGCGACGAGGACCCCCAAGGGACTTGTATGAAGACGCCATTGGGGGCCTCAAGGTAGATGCCCGGCTGCTCCTTGGCGGCGGAGGGGTCGGCGGCCGGTGCAGCGCTTGACGCTCCTGCTGCCTCCGGGCCAGCAGTGTGGTCGCCTTCTCCCTCCCCGGCCGCGGCGTCTGCGGTCGGGGCAGTCTCCTCAGCGGCGGGCTCGTCGGCTCCTTCCATGCCCTCAGCGGCAGTGGCGTTGCCGTCGTCGCCTTGCGCGCCCTCCTCGTCGGTGCCTTCAGTCTCCATCTGCTCCGGCGCAGGAGGATCTAGCAGAAGAAAAAGAAAAGAAAAGATCAAGCAAATATCCAAAAAGACAAGTTCAAGAAGATAAAGCTGCAAGACTTACCTTCGCGAACTTCGTCGACGACGGGCTCCTTCGCCGGGGAGTCCTCCCTTGGCGGTGGAGCAGTGGCCCCTGCTGGCGGAGGGCCGCCCGTGCCCTCCCTTGGCGGGGTGGCCACCCTCGTCGGGCTGCTCACCCTTGGCGGGGTGCCCGTCCTTGGCGGAGCATTCTCCCTCGCCGGGGAGCTCACCCTTGGCGGGGAGGGTGGAGCAGTTAGCTCGTCGGGGGCAGTCTCTGGGCGCTCCTGCGGCTGCGGCTCCACTTCTGCATAAGACAAAACAAGACAAACAAGGCAACAAGATATTAGCACAAGCAAAAACCTCAAGCGCGCCCGGCGAACGGAAAGCTCAAGACCAGGCTTACGCTGGGGGCTGCTCCTCAGAGCAGCAGGTCGATCCGACAAGTTCGTCGCCGGCGCGTCCCCTGTCGCCGCGACGGGCGAGTCGTCCTCGACATCAACCACGGGGATCTTGGCCCGCTTCGCCATCCGCTGGGCCAGGGACCTGAAAGCAAAACAAAAAACAAGATCAGAATCATCAAGAAAGATCAAGACAGAATCGAAGAAGTTACAAATTACAAGTGCTTACTCCTCTTCCTCGTCGTCGTCGGAGCTAAGGGCGGAGAAATCGAACTCCACCTGAGGTGCTCCCGCGCGAGGAGCAGGAGGAGAAGGCTCCCTCGGGCGCTTGGCGGTCTCCAGGGCTGGGGGCTGCGAAGACCCAGCCTCCGTTGACGCCGAGGCCCGAGGAGCAGGCGGAGCGGCCGCTTCACTCCGGGAGGGTCCCCCTCCGCTTGGCACTTGTGCGCGGGGCGCCTCCGTCGCGGCTGGTGCGCGGGGCGCCTCCGTCGCGGCTGGCGCACGGGGCGCCTCCGTCGCGGCTTGGCTCGCCCTGGTGGCTCGCGTCGCCCGGCGAGCAGGCTGCTGTCGGGGCGCCTGCGTCCTCGTCGCTATGGCCGCCTTGCGGAGGCGTTTCCTCGGCGCTTGCGTGGGACTTGCCGGAGGCGGGGAGTTCTCTGAGGACGAGGAGGCATCGCCGTCGAGTCCCAGAGATCCGCCGGTGTCTTCATCGGCCTCGGCGTCCTCCTCCTCCTCCCCGGCAGGCTCGCTGGGCCCAGCACCATGCCCGGCGACCTCGCTCCCTCCGGCGGTCCCGCTACCTCCGGCGGTCCCGCTTCCTCCGGCGGACCTGCTCCCTCCGGCAACCTCGCCCCCTGCGGCGACCTCGCTCACAACACCGGGTATTCCGGAAAGCCTCAGGGAAGGCACCCCGCTGAACTCCTCGGGCGGAAGCTTGAGCAGTCTACGGATCTCTGCCTCCTCTGCTTGGCACGCCTCGTCCGCGGCTTGCGCCTCGTCGACGGTGAATCCGAAATGTCCTGCCGCTGCAGCTGCGGCGGCCTCTTCCATCCGGGAAGCAATATAAGCTATGTCCCGGGCCGTAGTGGCCCGGGTAAGGCCCCTGTTCTCCTCGGAGTTCTTGGGCATCTCAACCAAGTTATCAAAGAAGCTCAGAATGGCATCCGACGGAGGCTGGATCCAAGTAGGGACGATGCCATGGGAGTCGCACTCCGGCATCATCGCGCGCAAGGAGTCACGGGCGGTGCTGTTGCACAGTGGCACCACTCCCTTGGCGGGTCTGAACCACTCCGGATGCGCCGGGTCATGCTTGAAGAGCTCTCGCACCATTCCTTTCAGCTCCAAAGCGGTGAAATTGAAGTTCAATCCGCAGCGCAACCTCATGATATCCGCCGCATTGCCAAATTCCCAGGCGGGCCTTTTCCTCTCTTGTAAAGGGGCAATGCGGCGGCGGAGGAAATCTGCGCCAACCTCTCCGATGGTCAGATTGGCTACCCGGAGACGAATGATCCTGACGAGGGCAATACTGAGTCTGTTGTCCTCCGGGGCCAATTCACTCCAGTCTCTCCCACGCACTATGGCAGTTGTGCGCGGCGCAGTGAAGGGCTCCGGCTTGTCCTCCACCACCCAACACCAATCTGCACGCCATTCTTCCCACTTGCCGCGGAGTTCTCCCTTTAGGTATGAATCTTTCTTGTTCAACCGGAAGATCCAGGAGATGCCGCCGGAGAGGGGAGCGCCAGCCTCTACTCTAGGCATAAAGAAATGGCGAAAGAGTGCTACGTTTGGATGGATCCCCACATAGTTTTCGCACAGATGTGCGAAAACCGCCATCATAAGGATGGCGTTGGGGGTAAAGTCTAGGAGGTGGAGGTTGTATGTGTTCATAATGTCACAGAAAAACTCCGAGTATGGAGGGCACAATCCGCAGTGGAAGAAAACAGCAAAGAAGAAATACCTGCCGGGAACCAGATCTTTGGCGACGGCGGGGATGGCTCTGGTACGAGGGTGAGCTTTGGTCTCCCCGGACCAGAAGAGGTAGTACTTGTTCCGCAGCTCCCTCGCGCTGAGCCTCGGCGCGAAGACCACATTCCTCTTCCGCATGGTGGCCAGCTTCGCAGCCTGCTCGGATTTCTCCTTCTTGGCCTTGTCCGCTTTCGCCTTCTTGCTCTTCGGAGCCATGGCGAAGGCGGCGAGGGAAGAGGCGAGGAGCTCGACGGCGCCGCGGGTGCGGAAGACGACGGAGGAGGGGTGGAGGCAATGAGCAGCGGAGGATTTCTGGAGGTTGAAGATGCAATGAAGACGAAGGAGGGAAACTGCCCCTGCTTCCTCTGCTTTTAAGGGGGAAGTGGGGGACGCTCCGCATTTCCCATTAAAGAACGAGGCCACGATCTCTCCCACGACGCCGCGATCGACGCATGCCGTTAGGGAGGGGCGCGGCGGATGCGGACGGGGATTTACGGCTTGCCGTGGGCCGCGCGTGCCCGTGCACTGTTTTGGGCCTGGCCGAACAGCGCTCGGCACCGTGTGTGGCCCAGGCCCGGGGGCTCCTGTCGGTGTACTAAGGTAGGGGTACCTTAGTACCCCAACTTGTGCACGGGCAGTAGAAGCTTCCCGCGGCTGGGTTTACCACGTGCTCGCCGGAAACCTTTCCAAACCCTATTAAGCCATTCAAGAACAAAGTATATGAGTCAGAAGATCAAGGCCCCGGCAAGAGGAGCTTGCCGGGAAGGCCGTACCAGGCTCAAGACTGTCACTTTAGCACAAGGCCCTGGCAAGAGGAGCTTGCCAGGAAGACCAAGGAATGCACACCTCAAGAAGCGCCTCGGCGCATCATGCGCCCCGGCAGGATCCGGGAAGCGACAAGCTTCCCGCCCCGGCAAGGTGCATGCCGGGGAGAACTCACGCTGTGTGCCCGCGCTCCAGCTCATCTGCCCACGCGTCGCCCTGAGGCCCTTCCAGGGACGCGTGGCGGATGGCTGTGCAGCCTGGGGTACACGGTGGCAATCCACGGTGACGAGGCTACCGCCGTGTCGAATGGAGAAGCATGGACGGACGCTTTTGGGGTCGACGGTGACGGGCATTTAATGCCCTTGTCCCCCACTGTCAAAGTTAGGTGATGACCACTGTTCAACCACTGTTCATGCACTGTTCCCGCACTATTACAACTACCACCACAGTTACATTTTTGCCCTCCTCTACGTTGACACCTGTCGGTGACCCCTTGAGCTATAAAAGGAGGCCCATGCACAACGTAGAAAGGGTTCGAATCCTAAGCAACTCTCTCGCTCGGTGTAGCTAGTACTGTAGCTCTTCAAGCTCCCGAGCTCAATACAACCAAAGCAGGAGTAGGGTTTTACGCATCCGTCGCGGCCCGAACCTGGGTAAACTGCCCGCGTGCTCTCCTCGATCTGCTCTTCGTGCTCCCTCCGCTCCCTTACCGCAACGTAAAAGGGGCTCCGGTCCCATAGGTGTTCGTGGCGGACAGTTTGCCCCGACATAGCGGAATAGTTTGATAGCAAGATAATTTTGTAACGAGCAAGTAATGATAGTAGTAGAAAGAATGCGGCAAGATATACCAATCCTTTTGAGGCAAAGGACAGGCAAAGACGGTCTCTTATAATAAGCAAAGCGTTCTTGAGGGTACACGGGAATTTCATCTAGTCACTTTCATCATGTTGGTTCAATTCGTGTTCGCTACTTTGACAATTTGATATGTGGGTGGATTGGTGCTTTGGTGATGTTCTTACTTGACCAAACCTCCTACTTATGATTAACCCTCCCGCAAGCATTCGCAACTACGAGAAAGGTATAAACAATAAATTCTAACCATAGAATTAAACTTTTGGATCCAATCGGCCCCTTACGGAATAATGCACAAACTGGGGTTCAAGCTTCTGTCACTCTCGCAACCCACCATCTAATTACTACTCCACAATGCATTCCCTTAGGCCCAAATATGGTGAAGTGTCATACATTCAACGTTCACATTACACCTCTAAGGGGATCACAACATACATACTATCAAAATATCGAACACATATCAAATTCACATGATTACTTGCAACATGATTTCTCCCGTGACCTCAAGAACAAAAGTAACTACTCACAAATGATGAACATGCTCAAAATCAGAGGGGTGTTAAATAGCATAATGGATCTGAACATATAATCTTCCACCAAATAAACCATATAGTAATCAACTACAAGATGTAATCAACACTACTAGTCACCCACAAGCACCAATCTATAGTTCCGGTAACAAGATTGAACACAAGAGATGAACTAGGGTTTGAGATGAGATGGTGTTGTTGAAGATGTTGATGAAGATAGCCCTCCCCAAGATGGGAGAGTTGTTGGTGATGATGATGACGATGATTTCCCCCTTCGGGAGGAAAGTTCCCCCGACGGAATCGCTCTGCTGGAGGGCAAAAGTGCTCCTGCCAAAGTTCCACCTCGAGACGGCGGCGCTCTGTCCCGAAAGTCTTCTCCTTATTTTTTTAGGTTAGAAGGGCTTATATACCAGAAGATGGGCACCGGAGATGGGCCTGGGTGAGCACAACCCACCAGGGCGCGCCTGGGGGGGGGGGGCTGGTACACCCAGGTGGGTTGTGCCCACCTAGTGGGCCCCTCTGGTGGTTATCAGCTCTAGCATTTTTAATATTTTCCATAAAAAAATCTCCGTGAAGTTTTAGCTTGTTTGGAGTTATGCAGAATAGGTGGCCTGACATAGCGTTTTCTTGTCCAGATTTCCAGTTGCCCGAATTCTCCCCCTTGGTGCGTTCCTTGCAAATTATGAGAGAGAAGGCATTAGAATTACTCCAAAAAGAATTATTTTGCATAATAACAACATAAATAACAGCAAGAAAACATGATGCAAAATGGATGTATCAGTTTACCATCGAGGTTTTCTCATGCATGGCCCTTTCTCTGAGACTAGCCACAATGGACACTAGCTTACACTAGTAACATACACATATCCCTAGACTATGTTACTACCTTCATAATGGGTAGTAACGTAAGTCTGATGTTACAATAACTAGCTAAGTTACTCAAACTACATCCCTCCTCATTAATTCATTGCCACATAGCAAATTTGCTGAGTTGGACTTGATGTTACTGCTGAAGTTACTCCCACTATGGCTAGTCTAATAGCACATTATTGGGCAGCTCCAGGAATCATTATAATATTTTGGTTTCTTACAATTTGGTTTTGCACATGTAGGTCCTGTTGTCAGAGGCTTAGACCCACTGTTCGACCAATTTTGCATAGGGGGAAATGAGATGTCCATGAATATCAGTTAAGTCAAGAAACTCATAAAGATTGTTAGGATAGAGAAACTTGCGGCGAATAATAGCAAGATCTTTGTTTGCGCAACGAATAAGACATCGGACAACTATAGGATGGTACTAACTCTTTTACCTTGTTATTTTCAGTATGCCATTTCAAAATTTATAAAAGATATTTCTGCATGTCTCTGTTTTCAATACTTTCCAAAGCAGTTCACCGATGATTACCTCTTAAACTACCTGCATGGTCAAGAGGTGATGAACGTAATCATTCAACACCCATGGTACAATATTGAAGTCTTCCTCAAGAGGATGAAGGTTGGGCGGGCAATTATCCATAGCCACTAGCCTAAAGTTGCAAAGACATTCAACATCATTGAAGGCTCAATATTCGCCTTCCGCTTTTGTAGTTTCCCAAATGAGATTCAACTATCTATTTACCGTGTATGATGCTACTTTACAAAGGTTTTTGATGTTGCATGTGAAACTTGGTTCTATTGTGTAATGACATAACTAGCTATATCCCTCTTTGGTGTAACTGAATGCTGAAGCTATATGATGTAATTCGATTATGAAATCATGGTTGCCGTTATACGGATATAAAATATCTGGTGTGCTTTATAAGAAATATCAATTTGGTTACTACATGGATTATCTATAATATGCTAATTACCCTGCTTATTGGTGTTTTCTATTGCAGACAATTACTCAGACAACACCGTGGGCGATAAACATAAACAACCCACATGGTTTCTAGAACATAGGCGTGTTGGATCAACTAACAATCACACACGGTTTCTGGCATAGAACTGTTTGCGTTAGGCCACCTTACAAAAACGTTTCCTGCTACTTCTTGAGCTTGCGTTGATTTTTCCCTTGAAGAGGAAAGGGTGATGTAGCAAAGTAGAGACAAGTATTTCCCTCAGTTTGAGAACCAAGGTATCAATCAAGTAGGAGGTACAAGCAAGTCCCCAATATATGCACCTACACAAACTAACAAACACTTGCAAACAACGCAGAAAAGGGGTTGTCAATCCCTTCAACGTCATGAACAAGAGTGAGATGTGATAGAGATAGAATTAAAACGAAAGTAAAAAAGCAAAATAAAGTAAACACAAAATAATTGCAGCAAGGTATTTTTGGGATTTTTGTTTTATAGATCTGAAAACAATAGATGTAAAATAGACCCGGGGGCCATAGGTTTCACTAGAGGCTTCTCTCTTGAATAAAGCATACAGCGGGTAAACAAATTACTGTCGAGCAGTTGATAGAAAAGCGCAAAGTTATGACGATATCTAAGGCAATGATCATGAATATAGGCATCACGTCCGTGACAAGTAGACCAAAACGATTCTGCATCTACTACTATTACTCCACACATCGACCGATATCCAGCATGCATCTAGAGTATTAAGTTCATAAGAACTGAGTAACGCCTTAAGCAAGATGACATGATGTAGATGGATAAACTCAAGAAATATGATATAGACCCCATATTTGTATCCTTTATGGCAACAATACAATATGTGCCTCGCTACCCCTTCTGTCACTGGGTGAGGACATCGCAATATTGAACCCAAAACTAAGCACCTCTCCCATTACAAGAACTGCCAATCTAGTTGGCCAAACCAAACCAATAATTCGAAGAGAAATACAAAGATATCAAATCATGCATATAATAATTTAGGGAAGATTCAAAAAATATGCATAGATAATCTCATCATAAATCCACAATTCATTGAATCTCGACAAACACACCGCAAAAGAAGATTACATCGAATAGGTCTCCAAGAACATCGAGGAGAACATTATATTGAAGATCAAAGAGAGAGAACAAGCCATCTAGCTACTAGATATGGACCCGTAGGTCTGTGGTAAACTACTCACACATCATCGGAAGGGCAGCAACATTGATGTAGAAGCCCTTCATGATCGAATCCCCCTCCGGCAGAGTACCGGAAAAGGCCCCCAGATGGGATCTCACGGGTACAGAGACCTGCGATGGTGTAAAAGTATTTTCATGGATGCATCTAGGGTTTCTGGAATATTTCCGTATTTATAGGCCAAAGAAGGGGTCAGGGGGTCTCCGAGGGGGCGATAAGCCCTAGGGGCGCCCCTTAGGGCGCGCCTCCCCGGCTTGTCGTCGCCTCGCGGACTCTCGGACTTGGACTCCATGTCCTACGTGTGTCTTCTGGTCCTAGAAAATCATCGCAAAAGTTTTATTCTGTTTGGAGTCCGTTTGATATTCCTTTTCCGCGAAACTCAAAAACAAGGAAAAAATAGAAACTGACAGTGGGCTCTAGGTTAATAAGTTAGTCCTAAAAATAATATAAAATATCATAATAATGCATATAAAGCATTCAAAGTTGATAATATAATAGCATAGAACAATCAAAAATTATAGATACGTTGGAGACGTATCAAGCATCCCCATGCTTAATTCCTCATCGTCCTCGAGTAGGTAAATGATAAAAACAGAATTCATGATGTGGAATGCTACCTAACATATTTAGCGATGCATTTCTTCTTTATTTGGCATGAATGTTCAGATCCATATGACTCAAAACAAAAGTTTAGCAATATCAAAACAATAATAGTTCAAGCATACTAGAAAGAAAATTATGAAGCTTAAAAAATAACATTGCTAAAGAAAGGTATCCCTACAAAATCATATAGTATTGTTATGCTCCTGCTCCCTCTTCTTAGAACAAAGTATAAATCATGCCCACCCCAGTGTCAGCCAATCAATTGTTTCATACTTTTTAACGCGCTTCAACTTTTTCAACTCTTCACGCAATACATGAGCGTGAGCCATGGACATAGCATTATGTGTGGAATAGAAGGTGGTAGTAGACAAAAGTAGGGAGAAAGTCTCACATCAACTAGGCAAACCAATGGACTATGGAGATGTCCATCAATTTATATCAATGTGAGTGAGTAGGGATTGCCATGTAATTGATGCACTAGAGATATAAGTGTATGAAGACTAAGTGGGTGTGCATCCAACTTGCTTGCTCATGAAGACCTAGGGCATTTGAGGAAGCCCATCGTTGGAATATACAAGCCAAGTTCTATAATGAAAATTTCCCGCTAGTAATATATGAAAGTGACAACATAGGAGACTCTCTACAATGAAGAACATGGTGCTACTTTTAAGCACAAGTGTGGAAAAGGATAGTAACATTGTCCCTTCTCTTTTTTTTCTCTCATTTTTTAGGCTCCTCTTTTTTTGGAGACTCTTTTCTCTCTCTTTTTTTCTTTTTTTTCGTTTCTCTTTGGAGACTCTTTTGGCCTCTTTATTCATAACCTCACATGGGACAATGTTCTAATAATGATGATCATCACACTTTTATTTACTTACAACTCGATATTACAACTAGAACAAAATATGACTCTATATGAATGCCTCCGGCAGTGTACGATGATGCGCAATGATCTAGTGTAGCAGTGACATCAAAAAATTGAACGAGCCATGAAAATATCATTCTAGCTATCTTATGATCATGCAAAGCAATATGACAATGATGGTATGTGTCATAATAAAAATGAACGGTGGAGTTACACGGCAATATTTCTCGGAATGGCTATGGAAATGCCATAATAGGTAGGTATGGTGGCTGTTTTGAGGAAGGGTATAAGGTGGTTTGATGTACCGGCGAAAGTTGCCCGGTAATAGAGTGGCTAGCAGTGGTGGAAGGGTGAGAGCGTGTATAATCCATAGACTAAACATTAGTCATAAAGAACTCACATACTTCTTGCAAAAAAAAAATTAGCCCTCGAAGCAAAGTACTACTACGCATGCTCCTAGGGGAAGGTTGGTAGGAGTTAACCATGGCATGCCCCCGACTTTCACGCAAAGATAGACAATCAAGAATAAATAGCGCTCCAACATCATCACATAACTAGAAGACCATACATGCATGCTATGAGAATCACAAACCTTAACACAATTATTTCTTTAACCACACTACTTAATACTAGAATGAATCGAATATCACCATCTTAACATATCAGAACAATTGAAAGAAATAAAACTTCTCATGAATTTAATGCTCTTTATGAAAGTTTTTATTATACCCTCTTTGAGTGCCTATCATATTAGGACTAAATTCATAACCCAAGCAAATTAGCATGCTGTTTAGAGACTCTCAAAATAATATAAGTGAAGCATGAGAGTTCATTAATTTCTTCAAAATAAATATCACCGTCGTGCTAAAAAATATGTAATGTGAAGAACTAGAGCAACTACCTAGCTCAAAAGATATAAGTGAAGCACAAGAGTATTCTAATAAACTCACGATTAATGTGTGTCCCTCTCGAAAGGTGTGTACAGAAAGGATGATTGTGGCAAACTAAAAAGCAAAGACTCAAATCATACAAGATGCTCCAAGCAAAACACCTATCATGTGGTGAATAAAAATATAGCCCCAAGTAAATTTACCGACGGATTGAAGACGAAAGAGGGGATGCCATCCGGGGCATCCCCAAGCTTAGATGCTTGGTTTTCCATGAATATTACCTTGGAGTGCCTTGGGCATCCCCAAGCTTAGGCTCTTGCCACTCCTTATTCCATAGTCCATCCAATATTTACGCAAAACTTAAAAACTTCACAACACAAAACTCAATAGAAAACTCATGAGATCCGTTAGTAAAACAAATTCAATCCTTACTTGTAGGTACTGTTATGAACTCATTCTTATATTATATTGGTGTAATATCTAATGTATTCTAACTTTTCCATGGTTCATACCCCCGATACTAGCCATAGATGCATCTAAATAAGCAAACAACACAAAGAAAACAAAATCTATCAAAAACAGAACAGTATGTAAAGATGCGAATTGAGGTGAAACTTCTACATCTCTAAAACTTCTGAAAAAACAGGACAACATGGGCAATTTGTAGATAAGAAACATGTAAAAATTTCAGAATTCATGTTCCAGCAACCACAAACAATTTTGACACTGGACGCAAAAGTTTCTGTTTTCCAGAAAAAATCAATCTACTATCTTCCAAATCATCCCAAAGGTCTTACTTGGCACAAACACTAAATTGAAACATGAAAACACATCTAAAGAAAGGCTAGATGATAGATTTATTCAATAACAGCAAGAAAAAAAACAAAAAAATTTGGGTTCACTACAACAGGAACCCACATTCAGCAACGCATCGATGTGTTGTTGTATGTCCATATATGTGTTGTTAAGGTCTACACCAACGGATTAGTATATGTTGTCGTTGGTGGCGTTGCAAGGGTCTACAACAACATATATACATGCGTTGGTAAACGACCCATAGAAGCGTTGTTACATAGCAACATATACAGTTAGGGCCAAACAACATTTCGTATGCGTTGTTGGCCTATAAAGTAGGATTTTTAAAATGCACATAACCGACCATTGCAAACGAGTAAAAGCTTTGCTAGATTGCATGGACAATTATTGATATCTTACATATACCAATTACCATCCAGAATTATTGGTATAGTGCATAGAAGCTACAATATAATAAACAAAAATATCTCATATATTAAACCAGATATGTTGCATTACAAAGATCACGACAAAGATTACAAGTTGTGAAACTCTCTAGTAGTAGACCAATTCTCGAGTTTGCAATCAACTATAATGTTTTAGACATCGATCCATACAATGACATTCTTTTTATCATGTAGTAGCCTCTTTCATAACCTTGCAATCAAAACTTGGGCCATATATCATCAGTTTATCTTGGCAATCTACAACAACAAAAACGTGACTAACTTAGGGAAAATCAGGTTAATAGAGAAGTCGAATTTTAAAGAGTACCATAGAGTGGTTGAAGGCCATGCCATTAGTAGCACTATATGCTGTAAAGGAAAGTACTAACCTACATGTGACAAAAACATTTGATCGTTGTTTTCTTATGAACAAACTTGCTATATGTCAGTTGAGTTAATAAACCGTATTCCCACAAAAAAAGAGTTAGTAAACCACAAAAAGAAAATACTACTAATTAGTAAGAAACGAGGTACATCCCATAAATTAAATTAAATATCATGTGCTGACATACAAGAAACAAGTTTAAACTAATGAGAACTTTCATAAATCATAGAAAAAATCATTTCAAGATTCTATTCCACAAGAAGTTCTGTAGCATTTCTGACACATATGGTCAAAAGAAAACTAAACAAGTAGAGATGCTTAAATTAGTGGATCGTAACAACAAGATGAAAAATGGCCACTGTGCTAATGCTTTCATACATCATAGATGAGTATCCACATGAGAACATCTACAATGTTGCGGATCCTATGTTTCTTTAAGAATTGTATGACGTATAATGATGCTATGTTTCCTATGTTCGATTTTCCTAGCTCTAGAGAATGTTCATAAAATATCAAAGTTAGAATAAGATGGTGAACACTGTTCAGATTGGCAAAGATAATTGAAGAATGGCCACATCATTGCTCCCAGCAAAAGAAATGAACTACATATTAAGGGTAAGCAACAAAAAGTGGTAATTTTCTGATATATTCAGTCCGTACAAACTATTTCCCGCTAGCTGTTATAATTTTCCCACAGAATAACAGGGGAGAGTCCAACTGAGCTATTGTATTCACTTAAACATATTTCTTTAGATGAAATATCTAACTTTATTATTCACTTCAAAACTTTTCGAACTGTATAGCATAACACAATCACAAAATAAAATTTGAAATCAAAAGTATTTACACGACGTAACGATAGGTACCTCGTAATATGTCTCATCTTGATGAAACCTGTTCTGAATATGATAGTATTGTCCAAGATTACACAAAGTTGTTCCAACCCTACAAGAGGTAGTAAACATGTTTTGTGCAGATCAAGTTAACGTAAGGAATTTATATGAAATATCATAAGAATTGACAAGTGTACACCAGAGTGATAAGGATATAATATTTAGTTCTCTAGTATACAAAGATACAAGTGTACGCCATTATTCCACTCATCAACAACAGCACACACTGAGCACGCATAGATGCATAGCACGCACCATGGAATGGAAACATATATCATGTTACATATGCATCCCACTATCCACTCTATTTTAACCCTAAAAATAGCCATGTGTTCACTCTTACAAAATGAACCGAATCAGAAAATACTGAAAAATAATATGGAAAAGAAATCCGGTCAGAAACTTACAGTACAGTATATCAGTAGGTTCGAACGATTTCTCCAGGATTTCAATTGCTTCCAGATATAATTGTTCAGCTTTCTTGTACTCTTTGCTTAACCTATACAACTCCACACCTGCAATACTGAAAAACAGAGGTAAGAAAAGGAATGACACTTCAGGAAAAACCAGTACTTAAGATAGCTTTATGAAAGCACACCACATGACAGAATGTGGCCTGGCCTTTTAAATTCGTTTACTGAAAAATTGAGTGACTGATACGTCCAAAATGCATCACTATTTTGTATCATAATTTATCCTTATACATTGATATATTTCACGTTACGGTGATGTTCTTATGTTGTTTTGGTCTATTTTACACAGTTTGCAAACTTTCCGATGCCGAAGCAGCAGACGCAGGATTCAGCAGTAAAAAGTGGACGCTGAGTTGCTGAAGAAGAATACCTCCAAATTACCTGAAAATTGACGGGAGATATTTTTCAGACGGATCACGAAGGCACGCGAAAGGGCAACCAAAGGGGGGCCACAGGGAGCCCAGGCGGCCTGGGGGCGCGCCCCCCTGGCCGCGCCGGGGGGGCGCCTGGAGCCCCTGGCCCACCTCTGGCCGCCCCCTTTTGCATATATGCTCTCCGTTATCCAAAAACCCTAGGGATGGGAAATTTTTCGGATTTCCGCCGCCGCTCCGTGGCGGAAACCTACAAAGAAGAAAAAGCCATCTCCCGCGGGCAGATTCCGCCGGGGAGATCACCTCCCGGAAGGGGAGATCGTCGCCATCGTCATCACCATCGTCACGGGCATCATCGAGATCATCATCAACATCATCCCCAACACCAGCACCATCTCCATCTTCATCCAAATCTCATCTTACAATCGCAATTTGTGTTGTAACTCGTACTACCTATCCTCTCTACTCCATCGGTGTTGATTACAACTTTGTGGTGAATGCTATTGAGTTTTGTTGGAGAAATATTATTATGTCCAGATTGTTTATCACCTATTTATCCCCACTGATCATGATCTCCTTTATGTCTCGTGAGTAGTTACCTTAGTTCTTGAGGACATGGGGAAAGTCTTGTTGTTAGTAGTCATATGCTGTTGAAGTAATATGTGTAGTTTGATACTTAAGTTGCGTTGTCATTCTACTAGTGGTGTTGTGTGAGTCGAACACCCAACACTTCGCCTTATTAAGGACCTAGGAGAATACATTGTGTATAAAGAATGCTTATGGTGGGTTGCCGGAGTGACAGAAACCTGAACCCCAGTTCGCACGCTTTTGCATAAGGGAATAATGGATCCTCGATCGTATTGCTATGGTTAGGCTTTTGCCTTAAATTCTATCTTGTATTTGCGGATGCTTGCAAGGTGTTTAATCATAAGAGTGCACTCATCTTAGTCTAGAGAGTGTACTAGCATAGATCCACCCACTCAACACTTATCAACACATAACATAGTATCGATACGGAATATGGTGAAAGCACATGACTACCTCTCTCGTGTGTCCTTAGGAATGCTTTAGTCTTTATAAGTTCAGTTGCTAGGCCTCTCCTTTGCTAAGAAAGGATTGGGCCACTTGTTACTCTCAGTGCCTTTTACATTGCTTGCTTTTACCTTCTTGTTGCCTATATCGAGAAAACCCCTAAAAAGTTATCTTTCAGTGCTTGCAGTAATTTCTTGCTCAGAATCGCTTATCAATACCTTCTGCTCCTCGTTGGGTTCGACACTCTTACTTATCGAAAACGCTGCAATAGATCCCTTACGATTGTGGGTCATCAAGTACCGTTTTCTAGCGCCGTTGCCGGGGAGCGTAGCGCTATTGGTAAAGTGAAACTGGTAAGGAAGTTTTTTTATAATTCTGTTTTTGTTTTTGCTATTGCTGCTCTTTGTCCTTATGGATAACCCTGTTATTGGAGTGTTGCTTGCGGGAAGACGCCCCACACCTGTGGTGGTTGATCCTCCCCCTACTGAAATTGTGCCTTATAAAATACCAGCTGGCATTATCGATTATGTTTTGGCTAATCGTTATGCAGGAGATAGACATCCCGGTGAACACTTGCTATATCTGTCACAACTAAGTTCATTATTTAAGCTTGCAGGTGTATCGAGGGAGTTTGTCATGAGAAAATTGTTTGCCGTATCACTTATAGATAAAGCTTCGGATTGGTATAGGCTTCTCGATAACTCACACTTGCTTGACTGCAGGAGCTTATGTCTCTCTTTTATACTAAGTTTTATCCTCTTCATGAAATTCATCGAGACAGGAACTATATCTATAACTTTAGGTCTCGTGACGGAGAAAGCATTGCTCAAGCTTGGGGGAGATTGAAGTCCCTAATGCTCAAATGCCCTATTCATAAGCTTCCCAAGGAAATTATACTTACAAATTTTTATGCCAGGCTTTCTCGTCAGGATAAGGAGATGCTGGATGCCTCCTCTAGTGGGGTATTTCAGAAAAAGAGTGTTGAAGAAAGGTGGGATCTCATTGAAAGGATCCATAGGAATACCGAAGATTGGGAAATTGATAAAGGTATTGAATCTGCTATAAATTATGAACATGATTATATTGAGAGCTATGTGAAAACTGATTACTTCAATACTTTTTGCTCTAAGATTGGTCTTGATTCCCATCTAGTGATTGATTTGTGTAAGAATTTTGCCTCTCACGTTGATTCTTTTAAAAAGAAGAGAGACCAGCACCATGAACCTTTTAAAGAGTCACCTATTGACATTTATGTTGCTGACCCTATTTTGCCTACAGTTATATATGAAAAGCATCCTTTTCCCGCAAGGATAAAGGAGCACTCTTTTGTGACAGGCATAATAAATAAAAGTGTGAGACGAGTTGATGAGCCTGAGGACCAGATCAAAGTCGATCCTCAAGTTGCATTGATTAAAGACCTTGCTACTAATGATGTTTTGGATTCCAATATAAATTTTTGTGCTGTTTCCACTAACCTTGTCCCAGCCAAGAATAAAGGCCCAATTTCAGGTACTCCAGTGGTATCTGTTAAAATAGGAGATCACAATTATTATGGGCTATGCGATTTGGGATCGAGTGCAAGCGCTATCCCCTATTCACTTTATGAAGAAATCATCGGTGAGATTTCCCCTTGTGAACTTGAAGAAGTTGATCTTACCATTCATCTTGCAAACAGAACAACTATCTCTCCTATCGGAATTGTGAGAGACATTGAAGTCCTACGTGGAAAGGTAAAATACCCTACCGACTTTCTAGTACTTGGTTCAGAGAGGGACAATTTTTGTCCAATTATTTTTGGTAGACCTTTTCTTAGAACTTGTGGAGCTATAATAGATTGCAAGAAAGGTAAAGTTTCTGTTGAATTCGATGGTGAGCCATATGAATTTAATTTTTCTAAGTTCTCTAAGCAGCCTCATGGTACTGATTTACCTAGTGATGATAAAATTATTGAAAGTATTGCCTCTATTGCTATTACCCCTAATGATCCTTTGCAGCAATACATGGAGGACCACGAGAATGATTTGCATATGCAGGAAAGAAATGAACTAGATGAAATATTTTTTTAGGCAACCTGCTATCCTGAAGCACAACCTTCCGGTTGAACATTTGGGAATTTTATCAAAACCGAAGGAAGACCCGGTGTTCGATCTTAAACCTCTTCCCAATACGCTCAAGTATGCTTATTTAGATGAAAAGAAAGTATATCATGTTATTATCAATTCTAACCTTTCAGGATATGAAGAAGAGCGATTATTGGAAGTACTTCGTAAACACCGAGGCGCAATTGTGTCGGGGAAACTGGACGCCCACGAACAGCTATGGGACCGGAGCCCCTTCTATGTTGCGGTAAGGGAGCGGAGGGAGCACGGAGAGCAGATCGAGGAGCACACGCAGGCAGTTTACCCAGGTTCGGGCCGCGATGACGCGTAAAACCCTACTCCTGCTTTGGTTGTATTGAGTTTTCGGAGCTAAGGAGCTTGAAGATCTACAGTACCAGCTACACCGAGCGTGGGAGTGAGTGAGTTTCTGGGATCGAACCTCCTCTACATTGTGCATGGGCCTCCTTTTATAGCTCAAAGGGGTCACCGACAGGTGTCAACGTAGAGGAGGGTAAAACTGTAAAATAGGTGGTAGTTGCAATAGTGCGTGAACAGTGCATAAATAGTGGATGAACAGTGGTCTTCACCTAATCTTGACGGTCGGGGACAAAGGCATTGAATGCCCGTCGTCGTCGCCCCAAAAAGTGTCCGTCCATGCGTCTCCGTTCGCCACGGCGATATCCTCGTCACCGCGGCTTGCCATCGTGTACCCCAGGCTGCACAGCCATCTGCCACGTGCCCCTGGAAGGGCCCCAGGGCGACGAGTGGCCAGATGAGCTGGAGCGGAGGGACACAGCATAGGCTCCCCCGGCAAGCACCTTGCCGGGGTCGCAACCTTGCCGGGCCCGGAAGCTTGTCGCGCTCCGGGTCCTGCCGGGGCGCGCGATGTGCCATGATATTCTTCCTTGAAGTGCCGTTCTTTTGGCCTTCCTCGCAAAATCCTCTTGCCAGGGTCTTGCGCTGGAATGATAACTTTGAGCCTGGTGCGGCCTTCCCGGCAAGCTCCTTTTGCCGGGGGTCTTGTCTCTTAACTTGAATACTTTGTTCTTGAATGGCTTCATAGGGACTAGAGTGGAGCTTGGCGAGCGCGTGGTAAGCCCTGCCACGGGAAGCTGCTACTGCCCGTGCACAAGTTGGGGTACTAAGGTACCCCTACCTTAGTACACCGACAGGAGCCCCCGGGCCTGGGCCACACACGGTGCCGAGCGCTGTTGGGCCAGGCCCAAGACAGTGCACGGGCACACGCGGCCCACGGCAAGCCGTATCCCTCTCCGTATCCGCCGCATCCCTCCCTAACGGCACGCGTCGATTGCGGCGTCGTGGGAGAGATCGTGGCATGTTCTTTAATGGGAAATGCGGAACGTCCCCCACTCCCCCCTTAAAAGCAGAGGAAGCAGGGGCAGTTTTCCCCCATTGCCTTCATTCTGTCTTGAATCTCCAGAAACCCCCGCCGCTCCCTGCTTCTGCCCTTCCTCCACCGTCTCCCCTACCCGCAGTGCCGCCGTCCACCCTCGCCGCCCCCGCCATGGCCCCGAAGAGCGACCAGGAGAAGAGCGACAAGGCGAAGAAGGAGAAGTCCGAGCAGGCGGCGAAGCTGGCAGCCATGCGAAGAAAGAGGGTGGTCTTCCCGCCAAGGCTCGGCCCGAGGAAGCTGCGGGACAAGTACTACTTGTTCTGGGCGAGGGAGACGAAGGATCATCCCCGCACCCAAGTCTCCCCCCCCCCCCCGCCGTGGCTGTCGACATGTTTCCGGGAGGTTACTACTTCTTCGCTGCATTCTTCTATTGCGGTCTTTGCCCTCCGTTCTCGGAGTTCTTCTGCGATGTGATGAATACGTACGGCTTCCGTCTCTTAGATTTCACCCCAAATGCCATTCTCACCTTGGCCGTTTTCGCACATCTGTGCGAAAACTACGTTGGGGTCCACCCAAATGTAGCTCTTTTCCGCCACTTCTTCACGCCTAGAGTAGAGTCCGGATCCCCCCTCTCCGGCGGCATCTCTTGGATCTTCAGGCTGAACAAGAAGGAGGCGTACTTGAAGGGAGAGCTCCGCGGCAAGTGGGAGGAGTGGAGGGCAGATTGGTGTTGGATTCTGGAAAAGGAGCCCGAGCAGTTTACCTTGCCGCGCCAGACTGCCATAGTGCGCGGCAAGGATTGGAGTGACTTGGCCCCGGAGGACGACAAGCTGCAGATCGCCCTAACCAGGATTCTTCGTCTCCGGGCTGCCAATCTGACTGTGGGTGAAGTTGGAGCTGATTTCCTCCACCGCCGCATTGCCCCTTTGCAGGAAAGGAAGAGGCCTGCTTGGGAGTTCGGCAACGCGGCAGACCGCATGAGGCTGCGCCCCGGGTTGAACTACAACTTCACCGTCTTGGAGCTGAAGGGGATGGTCCGGGAGCTGTTCAAACACGACCCCAAGCACCCGGAGTGGTTCAAACCGTCGACCGGAGTAGTTCCCTTGTGCAACAATACTGCCCTCAGTGCCATCCGCGCGGCAATGCTTGAGTGCGACTCCCACGGGGTCGTCCCCACTTGGCTGGAGCCTTCAGCGGAGACCGTGCAAGCCTTCTTCGACAACTTGGTTGAAAAACCACGCAACGCCGATGAGAGGAAGGGGTTCACCCGGGAGACCACCGCGCGGGATGTGGCGTACATTGCCTCCAGGATGGAGGAGGCCGCCGCGGCAGCAGCGGCAGGCGAGTTTGGATACACCGTTGATGAAGCGGAGGCGGCGGACGCGGTGAGCCAGGCCGAGGAGGAGGAAATCCTCAAGCTACTGCAGATCACGCCCGAGGAGTTTGCCGGGGAGCCTACTGGGGAGCCTGCCGGGATTGGCGAGGCTGCCGGGCAGGGTACTGAGTCCAGCGGGCCTGCCGAGGAGGAGGAGGAGGAGGCGGAGTCCGGTGATTCTGATGAAGACTCCGGCGGATCCCTGAATCTTAACGACGACACCTCCTCATCCTCGGAGAACTCTCCGCCACCACCAAGTCCAAGCCCTCCGCCGCAACCGAAGAAGCGCCTCTGCAAGGCCGTCGAGACGGTGAGGCCGCCGGCGCCTCAACAGCGACCGCAGCGCTGGGCGACACGCGCCACCACGACGAGCAAGGTCGTCAAGGAGGCGCCCCGTGCCCGAGCGACAAGCGGAGGGGGGTCTTCCCGGAGTGACTCCGGGGTTCCTTCTGCCCCTCGGTCCTCAGCGACGACCGGTGCTGGGTCTTCACAGCCCGCAGCTCCGGAGCCCGCCAAGCGCCCGAGGGATCCCTCTCCTCCAGCTCCTCGCGCTGGAGCACCCGAGGCGGGATTTGACTTCTCCGCTCTCAGCTCCGACGAAGAGGAGGAAGAGTGAGTACTTGCAATTTTCATTTCCTTTGATTTTGTCTTGATTTCTCTTGCTTGGTTCTGATCTTGTTTTGGCTTCTAGGACCTTGACCCAGCGGATGGCGAAGAGGGCCAAGATCCCTGTGGTCGATATCGAGGACGACGAGCCCGCCGCAGCGGCAGGAGACGCGCCAGCGGCAGACTTGCCGGATCAGCCTGCTGCTCCGAGGAGCAGCCCCCAGCGTAAGTCTGGTATCCATTTTTCTGCTTGACGGGCGCGCTTGAGGTTATTGTCAGTACTGATGTCTTGTTGTCTTGTGCAGAAGTGGAGCCGCAGCCGCAGGAGCACCAGGAGGTTGCCCCCGACGAGCCGCTTGTTCCACCCTCCCCGCCAAGGATGAGCTCCCCGGCAAGGGACGGCGCTCCGCCAAGGATGGGTACTCCGCCAAGGGCGAGTACCCCGCCAAGGGCGAGCACCCCGCCAAGGGCGGACTCCCCGCCAAGGGAGGGCACCGGAGGCCCTCCGCCGGCGGGGGCTTCTTCTACGCCGCCAAGGGATAACTCCCCGGCGAGGGACCCCGTCATCGAAGAGGCCCGCGCAGGTAAGCCCTTGTACTTTCTTCTTCTTGAATTCTTCTTTTTGGATATTTGCTTGACGAATCTTTCTTTTCTTTTTCTTCTGTTGTCAGACCCGCCCGCTCCGGAGCCGATGGAGACGGAAACCATCGTCGAGGAGGAGGCGCGCAGCGAGACTGGCGATGGCACCGTCATGGAAGGAACGGTCGGCGCCGACGTGCCAGCTGCCGAGGAGACTGCCCCAACCGCCGACGCCGCGGCTGGGGAAGGGACCGGCGACCATACCGCTGGCCCGGAGGCCGCGGGAGCGCCGGACGCTGCACCGACCACCGACCCCTCCGCCTCCGCACCTGGGTCGGGCGTTTATCTGGAGGCCGCCAACGGGGTGTTCATTCAAGTCACGTGGGCGTCCTCATCAAGGGCACCCGCGGAGGGAGAGACGTTTGACGGAGAAGTCCTCGCCTCCACCGGATTGAAGGTTGTTGATGCGCCCGTCAGCAGCGACGAGCCCGAAGAGGAGCGGCTCCTTCGCCGGCTCCTGGCCTTGTACCGGGCCAGGCAGGCGAAGTTGGAGTCTCGGGAGGCTCTGGCTGCCAAGGCTGGTGCTGACTTGGAGAAGCGCGTCGCGGAGCTCCGTGTCGCCAACCAGGCGGCCCTCTAAAACTTGGCGGAGGAGCGCGAAGATCTTGCCGGGGCGCAGCAAGCATTCGTCCTCGAAAAGGCCGAGGTCGAGGAGCAGCAATGACTGGCCGCCGAGGAGCTGTCTCGGCGGGAAGGAGAACTCAACCAGCGGAAGGTCGACCTCGACAACCACGAGGACGACCTCACCGCCCAGGAGCAAGCCATCAGCGGGGCTCTGCAGGAGGCGAGGGACGCCGCTGCCGCCGTGGAGACGACCAAGAAGGATCTGGAGGCCAGGGTGGCGCAGATGGAGCTGTTCTTGAAGGCGAGCGAAGACAGAGTCACCGCGCTCAACATGGAGCGGGAGAAGGACGCCCACACCAACTCGGAGCTACAAATCCGCATCTCCGAGAAGGGTAAAGAGCTCACCGACGCCAGGGACTCCATCGCCGATTTAGAGCTGAAGGTCTCCACCCTTACTGACTCGCTTGACGCTGCCCGAGACCGCGAGACGAAGCTGAAGGACGATCTCCGCACCGAGAGGGCCCTGCTGGAAAGCACCGCCGTCTCGCAAAACCACTTCCAGCAGACGGTGGAGCGATGGACTGAGGAGCTCGTTGCCTCCGCCGCCAACATTGACATGGAGATGATGGTGTTGAGGGCGGAGCATCTCGTGTACTCCCCCGACGAGAACCTCCCTCACAGCGCCAAACTGAGTCTGTTCTTCAGGGGAGTGGCGCCGGCGCTTGCGTGGCTGCGGGAGAAGATCCCCGTGTAGCTGGCCGACGAGGCGCGTCGGCTCTGCATGGGCACCATGGAGCGGGTGTTGTCGAAGATTGTCTACCGCAACCCCGGGATCAACCTCGTCAACGTCCTCCGCACCTTGCCGCCCGAGGCTGATCAGGAGGCGTTGAAGGCCCAAGTTGCCCACATTGTAGCCAAGGTGGGCAAGATCCAGAGGGTCGACGGGGACCGTAGGGATTAGGCTTCTTGCTTCCCTCGCCGCTGTTGATTGAGTCATAGGCAGTAGTTGATTAGAACAGCGGCAAGCTATCTCTGTAATACATACTTTTATTTTGGGTAATCAATGCAGTGTTATCTCCCTTGCTTTTGGTCCTTCACTTTGTATGCTTTTCACCTTACGCTTTTTAGGGGAACTTGCCGGCAAGGGGCCCTTGCCACGAGCGTTGAGTGCGGGACTCTTAGCAGCCTGCTAGCAAAGACCTTGTCGGCAAGTAACCTTGCCGCAGCTAGTCGCAGCACACTTAAATTGCTGAGCGAACTCGAAAACGAAGTAAGGGCGCGACACTTGTCGCAGCTCGCTTAAGCCGTTGAGCGTGCTCGAAACAAAGTAAGGGTGCGGCTAGCCACGGGTAGGTTCCTCCGTGCACAGGTTTTCCATACAAAGTGTGGTTGTTCAAGGAAGGTAACTAAAATTTAAAAATTTGAATGCTCAAACTTTGGTAACTTAGCTTTCATTGGGTTGTTTACTTCCCGGCAATACTTTTCTTTCTTGAACAACACTTGGTCCATACTTCTATCTCCTTCCCCCCCCGGCAAACTTGTGCGCGAGGAACACTCCTTCTGTTTCAGAGAGAAAGACAAAAGAGGAGGAAATACAAGTACGGAGCCTTGCGGCTTGTTACTGCTTACAAGGAGTGTGTGCTGCACAAAATGTCAGATGATACATGCAAGTAAAAGGAAAAGCACGAAATGACAAATGGTGCGAAGCACAAAAGTTTTACTGATGCACGGGGTCTGCGCCCGGCTTTGTACAAAGGTTTACATGCGACAGCGGCAAGACTTGTACAAAAGGTGGTTGCCGGAGCGGATCACGGCAACCGCGCCTTATGGGTGAAACTTGCGAAGATGCTCTACGTTCCAGGAGTTGCTCACCGGTAAGCCTTCTTCGGTCTCAAGGCGGACAGCGCCAGGCCTTGTGACTTGTCTCACCCGATAAGGGCCTTCCCACTTCGGCGTCAACTTGTTGGAGCCCTTGGCGGACTGAACGCGCCGAAGAACAAGGTCGCCCTCCTCGAGACTCCTGGCCCTGACCTTGCGGCTATGATAGCGACGCAAGGCTTGCTGGTATCGAGCAGCTCGTACAGCAGCCTGGAGACGTTCCTCCTCGAGGAGCAATGCATCATCTTGTCGCAGTTGCTCTTGCTCGAGCTCGTCATAAGCGAGCACTCGAGGAGATCCGTATACGAGTTCCGTGGGGAGAACTGCCTCTGCTCCATAGACAAGAGCAAAGGGTATCTGTCCGGTGGCTCGATTTGGTGTCGTCCTGATTGACCAAAGAGCCGCCGGCAACTCCTCTATCCAGTTTCTTCCACACTTGTGCAGCATGTCAAAAGGTTCTTGTCTTCAGTCCGCGCAGCACTTCAGCTTTTGCCCTCTCCGCTTGACCATTGCTCCTTGGGTGAGCAACAGAAGCGAAGCAGACCTTGGCACCAAGGTCTTGGACGTATTGCATGAAGGTGCGGCTTGTGAACTGTGTGTTGTTGTCGGTGATGATCCTGTTAGGGATCCCGAAACGGCAAACTATTGATCTGAAGAACCTGACTGCTGACTGTGCTGTCACCTTTCTCACCGGTTCCACTTCTGGCCACTTTGTGAACTTGTCGATTGCGACGTACAAGTACTCAAAGCCCCCGACAGCGCGGGGAAAGGGGCCGAGGATGTCGAGCCCCCAGACCGAGAAGGGCCAGGACAAAGGGATCGTCTGGAGAGCTTGAGCTGGCTGGTGAATCTGCTTTGCATGGAACTGGCACGCTTCACACTTGGTTACTTGTGCAGTTGCATCTTGGAGGGCTTCTGGCCAAAAGAAACCTTGCCGGAACGCCTTCCCGGCTAGTGCTCTTGCGCCAATGTGGTGACCACATATGCCTCTGTGTATCTCTGCCAACAGCTTTTGTCCATCTTCCCGGGAAATGCACTTCAATCTGACACCATTGAATCTTCTTCTGTACAGTTCGTTTCCGACGAACTGATACATACTTGACTGCCTGGTAACCCTTTCTATCTCTTCTGGTTCTTCGGGAAGTTCTCCAGTTTGAAGAAAACGGATGATTTGCTGCACCCATGCTGGAGCTTGAGGCTCGACATCAAGGACTAAAGGCATCAGGGCTGCTGCGGGAACCTCAGCTTCTACGACAAGAACCTGTGATTCTGCCGGAGCTGAGTGTTCCCCGGCAAGCCTGCCGGGGCAAAGCTTGTCGGGAACGCCTGCTTCAACTGTACAGACCCTTGGGTCCGCAGGAGCAGACTGTTCCTCAGCATCTTGGTTGCTGATCTTGGGGATCTTGGCGGCAGTCTCTGGAAGATCCGCCGGCAAGTAGTCACCGGAGACCAACTTCCTCTTCTTGCTTTGCCCAACTGATGGTGTAACGGATGGCTGAGTTAGCTTGAGCACGAAAATCCCTGGTTCCACAGGTAACTTCATTGCAGCACACTTGGAGAGGCCATCTGCGATGTCATTCTGAGCTCTTGGAACGTGCTCCATCTGTAGGCCTTCAAAGTGTTCTTCAAGCTTCCTCACTTCATCGACATAAGCTTCCATCAAAGGGCTCTGGTAACTCTTGTTTACTTGTCGGACCACCAACTGTGAGTCTCCCCGGACAATCAGCTTCTTGATCCCAAGTTCGGCCGCAGTTCTGAGACCGGCAAGCAAACCTTCATATTCGGCAGTATTGTTTGTCGCTTGCTCCTTGGGAAAGTGCATTTGAACAACATACTTGAGGTGCTCTCCGGTGGGCGCTATGAGCAACACGCCAGCGCCGGCGCCTTGCAGCGAGAAGGCGCCATCGAAGTACATTATCCACTCCTTGCTTGCTTCTTGGACGGGGATGCTTGTCTCTGGGACTTCTTCATCTGGTGTTGGGGTCCATTCTGCTATAAACTCTGCCAAAGCTCTGCTCTGTATAGTTGAAGTACTCTCAAACTTGAGACCAAAGCTTGACAGCTCTAGTGCCCACTCGACGATCCTGCATGTTGCCTCTGGATTTTGCAATATCCTTTTCAAGGGAAAGCGAGTGACCACTGTTATCTCATGTGCCTGGAAGTAATGGCGCAGCTTTCTTGAGGCCATGAGGAGGCCGAAAAGTAACTTCTGCACTCCAGAGTATCTTGACCTAGCCCCCTGCAAGAGGGAACTTACAAAATAAACTGGGCGCTGCACCATCTTCCTTCGCACTTCTCCTTGTTCCTGCGCAGACTTGTCCTTGTCGGGGCCAGAGCTTGTCGGGGAAGCCCCCTGCTTGCCGCTGGATGCGCTTGCCGGGGATGTGGGTTCCTCATCCGCCTCCCTCTCCGCTACTAACGCAGCACTAACCACTTGATTGGTCGCCGCTAAGTATAGCAGCAACTTCTCTTGTGGCTTAGGTGCGACAAGTATTGGAGTGGAGGATAGGTATCCTTTCAAGTCTTGCAGCGCAGCCTCCGCTTCCGGAGTCCATTTCATAGGACCTGCCTTTTTCAAGATTTTGAAGAAAGGCAGGGCGCGTTCTGCAGACTTTGAAATGAACCTGCTGAGGGCAGCCACACAGCCAGCAAGTCTCCTTACGTCCTTGACACGCTTCGGGGCTTCAATCTGCTTGATGGCTTTAATCTTGTCGGGATTGGCTTCAATCCCCCTCTAGGACACGAAGAACCCGAGAAGCTTGCCGGAGGGGACTCCGAAGACGCACTTCTCAGGGTTCAACTTGAGTTGTATCTTGCGCAGATTCTCAAAGGTTTCTTCCAAGTCTTGGATCAGGGTATCCTTGCTCTTGCTCTTGACCACTATATCATCCATGTAGGCTTCTACATTCTTGTGTATCTGTGGCTCAAAAGCAGTATGTATCACCCTTGCAAATGTTGAGCCTGCATTCTTCAATCCAAAGGGCATGCGTATGAAGCAATATGTGCCGCATGGAGTAATGAATGCAGTCTTTTCCTCATCTTCCTCAGCCATGAATATCTGGTGGTAACCTGAATATGCATCGAGAAATGAAAGCAACTCACATCCAGCCGTGGAGTCAACAATCTGGTCGATGCGCGGCAAGGGAAACGGATCCTTAGGACAAGCTTTATTCACATCGGTGAAGTCTATACAAAATCTCCACTTCCCATTAGCCTTGCGCACGACAACTGGATTGGCCAACCACGTGGGATGTAGTACCCCTCTGACCAGGCCTGCTGCTTCCAACTTCTTGATTTCTTCGGCGATGAATTCTTGGCGCTCCACGGCTTGCTTTCTGACCTTCTGCTTGATGGGCCGCGCATGAGGACAAACAGCAAGCTTGTGCTCAATTACCTTCCTGGGAACGCCGGGGATGTCAGACGGTTGCCACGCAAACACGTCCACATTCGCCCGCAGGAAGGCAACGAGCGCGCTTTCCTATTTGGGGTTGAGTGTAGCACTGATGGTGAAGGTACCACCAGTGCCGTCCTCGTTGGCGGACTCCTTCTTGGTTGCCGGTGGAGCTGCCATTCCTTTTTTGCACTTGCCGGTGGAGCTCGATGGTGCATCCTCGACGGCAGCGCAGCACTCCGAAGAGGTGCGTTTGCCGGAGTGGGCTCCAGAGCTCTTACCGGACTTGGTCTTGGTCTTCCCCCCGGGAGCTTCACGGCAAGTGTTTTGCTGTCTGCCGCGGCTGCTGCATCCCGGTAGATCTTGTCGGCGCAAATAAGCGCATCCTTCTTGTCGCCGGGGACAGAGATGACGCTTATCGGCCCCGGCATCTTGAGCATGTTGTACGGGTAGTGGGAAGCTGCCATGAACTTGGCGAGCACAGGACGGCCAAGTATCCCATTGTATGGCAACGGGATATCGGCAACGTCGAACGTGATCCTCTCCGTCCTGAAGTTGAGCTCTCCACCAAAGGTCACTGGCAGCGTGATCTTCCCCTTCGGCTTGCTCCTTCCCGGGTTGATTCCTTGAAACGTCCCGGTTTCCTCGAGCTCGCCGTCGGGGATCTGCAGTTTCTTGATCACAGCGGAGGAGATCAAGTTGAGGCCGGCCCCGCCGTCAACCAACATCTTGGTGACCTTGAGGTTACGGATAGTTGGTGAAACCAACATCGGCAAACACCTGACCGCAGTTGTGCGGTCAGGGTGGTCCTCAAGGTCAAAGATGATGGGCGTGCCGGACCATTTCAGCAGCATGCGCGACTCGATGGGTGGCTCAGCCGCATTCACTTCCCGCACCCATTGCTTGAGTTGGTGGTGGGAAGTGTGCAGAGAGGCACCTCCATCGAAGCACAGAACTTCTGTGGCCTTCTGGAACTCCTGCTTGCTATTGTCTCCTTCATCCATATCCTCGTCATCGTCTTCGTCGTCGTCCTTGTCTCGGCCCCGGGGAGGTCTGTCTCCTTGCCGCTGCTTGGCCTTGCCGCGGCGTCCTCCCCGGCCATTGAACGGCCGCTTCTTGCTGGGCTCTCCTCCGTCTCCTTGAGCCTTCTCCTTGTCGCGACGCTCGTATTCAGCCTTCTGCTGCTCTACAAGGTACTCTACCCTTTTGCAGTTTTGGAGGTCGTGGCCCTTGGTGCGGTGGATCTTGCAGTACTGCTTGTTGGAGCCATCCTGCTTGTCGGTTGCCGCTACAGGGGCGGGCTCCTTGCCGGAGCCACCAGCCTGTGTCTTCTTGGCGGGAGCCTCCTTGCCGGACTGCTCGACAACTAGTACCTCCTTGTTCTTCTTCTTCTTGTTTCGCCGCCGGCCTTTCCTTGCCGGGGCGGCATCCTCGCTGTCACTTCCTCCCGCGCCGGTATCCTCTCCGGGAAGTCTCCTCCCCTCTTCAGCACGTGCACATTTGTCAGCCAAAGCGTAAAGCTCGCTGACGTCCCGGATCTTGGTCATGGCCATCACCTCCCTCATCCGGCGGTTACACACGTTCTGGTGGAACGCGCTGATAACCGCGGCAGGGTGGACATCGGGAATGTTGTGCTGAATGCGGCTGAACCTTTGGATGTATTTGCGCAGGGACTCTCCCTCCTTCTGGGCAAGGATGTGGAGATCGCTCTCCTGGCCGTGGGGTTTGTGGCCGCCCGTGAAGGTGCCAACAAACTGGTGGCACAAATCTGCCCATGAAGAAATGGAGTTCTCCGGCAAGTGCATAAGCCAAGACCTGACGTTTGGCTTAAGCACGAGCGGGAAATAGTTGGCTAGGATCTTCTCGTCGCGTCCCCCGGCAGCCTGCACCGCAATGGTGTAGATGCTGAGGAACTCCGAGGGATGGGTCTTGCCGTCGTACTTCTCGGGTACGTCGGGCTTAAAATTCTTCATGTTGGGCCACTGGACTTGCCGCAGCTCTCGGGTGAACGCAGGGCAACCTGCTGCGTACGGCAAGTTGCCTGGTTCACCGGGCGCGTGCATGTCGACGGCGGTCCCAGCGCGCTGATCGGACTGTCTTCTGGCTTCTCGTCGATGCTCGATACGAGTTCGAGCGTCCTCTTGTCGCCTGTCGTCGAGGACTTGGCGCTGATCGCGGCGAGCCCGCGGATCCGACGACGTCGTGGAGTCGTCGTCGACGTTGATCCGGTGGGGTGGCGATTTCTGCTTCCGCGGCGGGGAGTGCACGGTAGTTGCACCCCCGGCGGTCCTGTCTCCATCGGCCTTCGCTTGGTCGACTTGCCGCGGGCGTGATGTTGCCGGTTGCGGCGGCGTGTCGTTGTTGGCGAAGGCGATGAGGCTCTGGATCGTAGCCCTCCAGTCTTCGGCCTTGTCTGCCGCTGGAGGGAAATCGAGGAGTAGCTGAGCCCTGGCTAGGGCTTCTGCTGGAGAGGAGGGAAACGGCGGCGAACGGTGCGAGGAGCGGGACACGCTCGGACTTCTAACCACGTTAGAAGGAGCATGTTCCCGTCCCGGCGACCGCGCCTTGCTCGTGCCAGGGCGTTGGCCTTGAGCGTCCCGTGACTCGCCGGCCTGGCCACGTCCTAGCAAGCGTATGGTACCTCCGGTACCACGCCGCTGCTGGTCTGGCACCTCCTGAGAGGGACGTGGTGCGTGTACGGACACCGAGGCCTTGGAGTTCGCCCGGTCGTCCGTCTTGTCCTTGGACTTGGTGGCGCCGTGAGTGTCCCCACCGGCGTCCACCCTTCCGCTGGCGCCTCCCCCACCAACCGTCGGCTCTGGTGGTGGTGGGATCGACGCAGACGGGCCTCCAACCTCCGAAGCCTTCTTCTTCGGAGGCATGTTGATGTAGCGGATGAAGTTGGAGAGGTTGATGAAGAATGCGCCCGCGTGAGCGCCGGATCAGGTTCGCACAACCTCGACGCCCCCTACCTGGCGCGCCAAAGATGTCGGGGAAACTGGACGCCCACGAACACCTATGGGACCGGAGCCCCTTCTACGTTGCGGTAAGGGAGCGGAGGGAGCACGGAGAGCAGATCGAGGAGCACACGCGGGCAGTTTACCCAGGTTCGGGCCGCGATGACGCGTAAAACCCTACTCATTCTTTGGTTGTATTGAGTTTTCGGAGCTCGGGAGCTTGAAGATCTACAGTACCAGCTACACCGAGCGTGGGAGTGAGTGAGTTTCTGGGATCGAACCTCCTCTACGTTGTGCATGGGCCTCCTTTTATAGCTCAAAGGGGTCACCGACAGGTGTCAATGTAGAGGAGGGTAAAACTGTAAAATAGGTGGTAGTTGCAACAGTGCATGAACAGTGCATAAATAGTGGATGAACAGTGGTATTCACCTAATCTTGACGGTGGGGGACAAAGGCATTGAATGCCCGTCGCCGTCGCCCCAAAAAGTGTCCGTCCATGCGTCTCCGTTCGCCACGGCGATATCCTCGTCACCGCGGCTTGCCACCGTGTACCCCAGGCTGCACAGCCATCTGCCACGTGCCCCTGGAAGGGCCCCAGGGCGACGCGTGGCCAGATGAGCTGGAGCGGAGGGACACAGCATAGGCTCCCCCGGCAAGCACCTTGCCGGGGTCGCAACCTTTCCGGGCCCGGAAGCTTGTCGCGCTCCGGGTCCTGCCGGGGCGCGCGATGCGCCACGATATTCTTCCTTGAAGTGCCGTTCTTTTGGCCTTCCTGGCAAGCTCCTCTTGCCAGGGTCTTGCGCTGGAATGATAACTTTGAGCCTGGTGCGGCCTTCCCGGCAAGCTCCTTTTGCCGGGGGTCTTGTCTCTTAACTTGAATACTTTGTTCTTGAATGGCTTCATAGGGACCAGAGCGGAGCTTGGCGAGCGCGTGGTAAGCCCTGCCACGGGAAGCTGCTACTGCCCGTGCACAAGTTGGGGTACTAAGGTACCCCTACCTTAGTACACCGACAAATTGGCTATACCCTTGTTGACCCCTTAAGGGGATTAGTCCATCTATCTGTCAACATACTATCAACCTTGAGCCTGATGCTAAACCAGTTGTTGATCATCAACGATGGTTGAACCTGAAGATGATGGATGTTGTGAGAACTGAGATTCTCAAGCTTCTGGCCGCAGGTATTATCTACCCTATAGCTGATAGTAAGTGGGTAAGTCTGGTACATTGTGTTCCTAAGAAAGGAGGTACAACTGTGGTTCCTAATGATAAAAATGAATTAATACCTCAGAGAATTATTATTGGATATAGAATGTGTATTGATTACAGGAAGTTGAACAAAGCAACCAGGAAGGATCACTACCCGTTGCCGTTCATCGACCAAATGCTTGAAAGGTTATCCAAAAATACCCACTTTTGTTATCTCGATGGTTATTCTGGCTTCTCTCAAATTCATGTTAACACTGTCGATCAAGAGAAGACCACTTTTACTTGTCCCTTTGGTACTTATGCTTACAGGCGTATGCCTTTTGGTTTATGTAATGCCCCTGCTACTTTTCAAAGGTGTATGTCTGCTATCTTTCATGGTTTCTGCGGGGATATTATGGAAGTCTTCATGGACGATTTCTCCGTCTATGGAACTTCTTTTGACCATTGTCTTCACAACCTTAATAAAGTTTTGCAGAGATGCGAGGAGACAAATTTGGTACTCAACTGGGAAAAGTGCCACTTCATGGTTAATGAAGGAATTGTTCTTGGTCACAAGATTTCCGAAAGGGGAATTGAAGTGGACAAAGCTAAGATCGAAGCTATTGAGAGGATGCCCTACCCAAGGGACATCAAAGGTATTCGCAGTTTTCTCGGTCATGCAGGTTTTTATAGAAGATTTATTAAAGACTTTTCTAAAACCTCAAGACTCCTCACTAATATTCTCCAGAAGGACGTTCCTTTTGTATTTGATGAAAATTGTAAGGAAGCTTTTGAAGTCCTTAAGAATGCTTTAATAACCGCTCCTATAGTGCAACCACCTGACTGGAATTTACCTTTTGAGATTATGTGTGATGCAAGTGATTTTGCTGTTGGAGCTGTTTTAGGACAAAGAGTTGATAAGAAATTGAATGTTATACATTATGCTAGCAAAACTCTTGATAGTGATGAAAGGAATTATGCTACTACTGAGAAGGAATTCTTAGCTGTAGTTTTTGCTTGTGATAAATTTAGACAGTATATTGTTGATTCCAAAGTTATTATTCATACTGATCATGCTGCCATTAAGTACCTTATGACAAAGAAGGATGCCAAGCCAAGGCTTATCAGATGGGTACTCTTTCTTCAAGAATTTGATTTGCAGATTGTTGATAGGAAAGGAGAAGACAATCCGGTAGCGGACAATCTTTCAAGGATGGAAGATATACCGCATGATCCCATCCCAGTCAACGATAGTTTTCCGGACGAGCAACTTGTCGTTGTAAAAGTACAATCTCTTTCCGACCCTTGGTATGCAGATTATGCTAATTTTATTGTTGCAAAGTATTTGCCTCCAGGTTTAACACTTCAGCAAAGGAAGAAGTTCTTTCATGATTTGAGGCACTACTTCTGGGATGACCCACATCTTTTCAAAGAAGGTCCCGACGGGATCGTGAGGAGATGCATTCCGGAACATGAGCAGAAGGACATTCTCAGACGGTGTCATGATAGTCCCTATGGAGGACATCATGCCGGTGAGAGGACTGCACATAAGGTTCTTCAATCAGGTTTTTATTGGCCTACTCTCTTTAAAGATGCTAGAAATTATGTTTTAGCCTGTGATAAATGTCAGAGAGTTGGTAACATTAGTAGAAGGAATGAGATGCCTATGAATTACTCACTAGTGATTGAACCTTTCGATTGTTGGGGTTTTGATTTTATGGCTCCTTTTCCTTCTTCGCACAAGTACACTCACATTTTAGTAGCTGTTGATTATGTGACCAAGTGGGTTGAAGCAATCCCCACTGAAAGTGCTGATCACAAGACATCTTTGAAAATGCTTAAAGATGTAATTTTTCCTAGGTTTGGTGTACCAAGGTATCTCATGACTGATGGGGGATCACACTTCACGCATGGAGCTTTTAGAAAAGCTTTGGCTAAATACGATGTTAATCATAGAATTGCTTCACCATATCATCCTCAAACTAGTGGGCAAGTTGAGCTCACCAATAGAGAGATTAAGTTGATCTTGCAGAAGACAGTAAACAGAAATAGAAAGGACTCGTCAAATAAGTTAGGAGATGCTTTGTGGGCATATAGAACTGCTTACAAAAACCCCATGGGCATGTCTCCCTATAAGATGGTGTATGGCAAGGCTTGCCATTTGCCATTAGAGTTAGAGCACAAAGCTTTCTGGGCTGTTAGAGAGCTTAACGCTGACCCAAAACTAGCTGGTGAGAAGCGTCTCATGAACTTGACTTCTCTAGATGAATGGAGAAGTGAAGCTTACGAGAGCGCTAAAATGTTCAAGGAAAAGGTAAAAAAGTGGCATGATAGGAAGATTCTGAAATGTGAATTTAATGTTGGTGATAAAGTTTTGTTGTTCAGATCCCGTTTCAGGTTTTCTCCAGGTAAACTACTTTCCAGGTGGGAAGGACCATTTCATATTGAAGAAGTTTATCGGTCTGGAGCAATTAAGATTAATAATTTGGAAGGCACCAAACCTCAAGTTGTGAATGGGCAAAGACTTAAACATTACATAGCAGGAGACCCTGTCAATGTTGATGTGAATATAATATACACAACAACCCATGATGAACATGTTGCAGCCCTGTTTCAGACGCCAGCAGAAGCAGAATAAAGAAAATGTATGTAGTACGGTAAGGAAACATCGCGAACCGCCATAAAAGTTCCGTATTACGAGTTTCTGCAAAATTAGTAAAACTCCGAGCCTAAGTGGAGCCGCCGGAGATGACCTCCAGGGAGTCCTGGCGCCCCCCC
>LR738709.1:82293213-82385704 GCA_902687465.1 Secale cereale
GGCCGCGCCGGGAGGCCGCCTGGACACCCGGGAGTCCGTCTCCGACCCCGCTTTGGTCCGTTACCTTCCTTTCTGTGCATAAATTTTTCCTATATATTTTCCCGGATTGTTCCGGCAACGTATCTTGCGATTTCGCGTGTTTTCTCTTCGATCTGTTTCTGCCAGGGAATCTTTCAGCTGAATTTAGGTGCCATGGCTTCTCCAAACTCCCCCAAGGACGAGTTCGTCTTCAACGTCATCAACCCTTACCTCGCAGAGGTGAAGAAGCACCCTCAGGTTGTTCGGATGGAGGACGGTGTCCTTCATCAAGAAGATCTGAAGGGACCTATCAAGGAGGGGAGCATCCAGGCCAGGCTGGAAGAAGTGGAGCAAGAAGTCTTCGAGTACAAGAAGATGATCGAGCGTGGTGTTGAAGCTAACTTTAACATCACCAACGAGCTGAAGAACTACTTCCTGAAGGAGATGAAGGAGATGTGGAAAAGCATCACCGCATCTGAAGAAAGAATTATAGAGCTCCAAGGGCAAATTAATGATCTACATAACCAGAACTGTGAGTATGAACTAAGGTTTATGCGCATGAGTTTGGGTGCTGAATGCAGGATTCAGGAAACGAGCTTCTCATATGAGACTGGAGAACCCCTTCCATGGAAGCGTTTCGCCAAGGACTACTTGATCAACGCCAACAAGGATGATGAGTGAAATCTCCTAGGGTAATGGCATTCCCTTGGCTTGTTCCAAGCTTGGGGGAGTGCCCGGTATCTTTATCTTTACCTTTTGTCTTTTAGAGTCAAGTAGAGTCGTATCATGTCTAGGGAGGTTATTATATGAGATAGGTGTGTGCATTGAGGTCTATCACTCCTTCGGTGAAGAATTGTATCCATGAGTGTGGAGTCGTCCATGATGGAATATTAATGAGAAGTTTATTGGTTCCTTTTGCTGCACTCGGTATTCTCTTCACGCAATCGACCTTGTATGATGATTCTTATGGGGAGTATTGACCTTATGTCAGGTATGGCGGTGAAAACTTTATTTAATCTTGGCAAACATAGCTTTGGTCATAACAACAAGCATGATTTTCTTAAAGTATCAACATAGCCAAAACCTTTATGTTATTATGTTTGAAGTGTTATGCTGACAAGGAAGTCAACTTGATGTGTTATGCTTATTCCAATGTTCATGCTTTATATTGCTTTGCATCTTAGTCATCATCAATTGTCTGTTCTTTCAAAACCTTTGCTAGCCTAACTCTGTACTAAGCGGAATTCTGCTTGTGCATCCATACCCTTAAGCCAATACCTTCCATATGAGTCCATCATACCTTCCTACTCGTGGTATTCCACTACCACCTCCTAAAGTACAGAATTTATGTGTTATCCTCAAATGTTCAAAATCTTTTATTTTGTGCCTCTGCTTTAGCTCATGAGGAAGTAATAGCTAATCCATGATCTTTTTGAGTTGGACAAGCTTCACCCCGGGATTGCATGTATAATGTGCAAACCCATAATACGAGAAGGAACTGGCATTGAGTGCGCCCGGCTCAAAAAGATAATATAACAAACAAACCCTCCTGCACGCTTTGTTCATGAGAAATCAGAAAACTTTGGCAGTGATTAACAAAGGAGAATAAGAGGATGTGATCGTCCTCGTGCGGGAGCCGTTCCTCGAAACTTGTCCAGCTCAAGAAGTAGTTGAGTTATCTATTAGCATTCGTTGACAAATCATGCACCTCTCAAAACTTGTTTTCATTCTGTTTGATTTAAGGATAGCACATGAGTTTTCCCTACTACCCTAGAGCAGGGCCCATCTTTTAATTTTAAGTTGAGTCAGTTATTCCTACTCCCTTCTATTCTTAAAGAGAGCAGACATTTGATGTTGATAAGGATTCATTCATATAAAGCTGCATTAAGATTTGTCATATCATATCCTTGTTGACATTATCATTCGATAAGTAAGTTGTTTGTCATGCCCAGCTAAGGCAAATATCTTCCTTTGTTTTAACACTTTCACTTCTTGCCTATTAACATGTTATTTCAAAAAGCTTCAATTGATCTCATCAAAATATAAGAGCAAAAGTTAAATCTATTTGTTGTTCTTTGACCAAGGGACATGTTTGTCATGATAATGAGTTTCCTTAGCCCTACTTTCGAATATAAGTGTTATCACTCTTTTATAAGGGCTTTATGAATTGAAGATTGCTGTTGAGGATATTTGAGTTGGTAAAGAAACTATGATGCTTCTTGTCTGTATTCTATTTATCGACACTTCACTCTCTAAACTTGTGGACAGGTTTACCGAGTTCATATTCGCTTGGGGACAAGTGAGGTCTAAGCTTGGGGCTGTTGATACGTCCAAAATGCATCACTATTTTGTATCATAATTTATCCTTATACATTGATATATTTCACGTTACGGTGATGTTCTTATGTTGTTTTGGTCTATTTTACACAGTTTGCAAACTTTCCGATGCCGAAGCAGCAGACGCAGGATTCAGCAGTAAAAAGTGGACGCTGAGTTGCTGAAGAAGAATACCTCCAAATTACCTGAAAATTGATGGGAGATATTTTTCAGACGGATCACGAAGGCACGCGAAAGGGCAACCAGAGGGGGGCCACAGGGTGCCCAGGCGCCCTGGGGGCGCGCCCCCCTGGCCGCGCAGTTGGGGGCGCCTGGAGCCCCTGGCCCACCTTTGGCCGCCCCCTTTTGCATATATGCTCTCCGTTATCCAAAAACCCTAGGGACGGGAATTTTTACGTATTTCCGCCGCCGCTCCGTGGCGGAAACCTACAAAGAAGAAAAAGCCATCTCCGGCGGGCAGATTCCGCCGGGGAGATCACCTCCCGGAAGGGAAGATCGTCGCCATCGTCATCACCATCGTCACGGGCATCATCGAGATCATCATCAACATCATCCCCAACACCAGCACCATCTCCATCTTCATCCAAATCTCATCTTACAATCGCAATTTGTGTTGTAACTCGTACTACCTATCCTCTCTACTCCATCGGTGTTGATTACTACTTTGTGGTGAATGCTATTGAGTTTTGTTGGAGAAATATTATTATGTCCAGATTGTTTATCACCTATTTATCCCCACTGATCATGATCTCCTTTATGTCTCGTGAGTAGTTACCTTAGTTCTTGAGGACATGGGGAAAGTCTTGTTGTTAGTAGTCATATGCTGTTGAAGTAATATGTGTTGTTTGATACTTAAGTTGCGTTGTCATTCTACTAGTGGTGTTGTGTGAGTCGAACACCCAACACTTCGCCTTATTAAGGACCTAGGAGAATACATTGTGTATAAAGAATGCTTATGGTGGGTTGCCGGAGTGACAGAAACCTGAACCCCAGTTCGCACGCTTTTGCATAAGGGAATAATGGATCCTCGATCGTATTGCTATGGTTAGGCTTTTGCCTTAAATTCTATCTTGTATTTGCGGATGCTTGCAAGGTGTTTAATCATAAGAGTGCACTCATCTTAGTCTAGAGAGTGTACTAGCATAGATCCACCCACTCAACACTTATCAACACATAACATAGTATCGATACAGAATATGGTGAAAGCACATGACTACCTCTCCCGTGTGTCCTCAGGAATGCTTTAGTCTTTATATGTTCAGTTGCTAGGCCTCTCCTTTGCTAAGAAAGGATTGGGCCACTTGTTACTCTTAGTGCCTTTTACATTGCTTGCTTTTACCTTCCTGTTGCCTATATCGAGAAAACCCCTAAGAAGTTATCTTTGAGTGCTTGCAGTAATTTCTTGCTCAAAATCGCTTATCAATACCTTCTTCTCCTCGTTGGGTTCGACACTCTTACCTATCGAAAACGCTGCAATAGATCCCTTACGGTTGTGGGTCATCAGTGACAATGTGTGAAATGCAAACCATACAAACCTAACGTACTGGGAAAACATAATGATACATTAGTATTTTAGTGCGTGATGTATTGATGCCAAGAAGTCAGGTCATTCAGAGTAGTTTGGCCGAGGTTATTGTGGTGTAACGGACAATCACTTGATAGAAAGCAAAGATTGGAAACTAATATTGAACCCTCTTCTAGAAGTTACTTCTGTAGATAATAGGGTCATGCCCTTTGTCTTGAGTAAATCTATTTGTGGAGACTGCACACTTGGTCTGAACCATTTCTTCAGAGCATAAACCTAGATGAAAAAAATCAGCTACATATAAAAATAGAGATAAGGACAATCATTGTTGTAACGACCATTGTAGCCTCCAAATGAAAATAGAAATCATCTCCATTAGTTGTATGAAGTACAAAGGAGATTATGAAGATCACCTGCCGACAGCTTGGGTGCATAACACATTCAGATTCTTCATGAATCATCGGCGTCGGAGGAGGTAGCCAAGGTAGAGGATGACAGTCGAAGCCGATTCGGCAGCAGCGTATGCAGAGACACGACGGTAGTGGGCCCCCGAGGAGGCGTAGGAGTCGTTCGGCCCGTGGCGACTAAGGTTGTTGTAGGAGCATGTTCAGGGGCGCCGAGGATGCCGCGGCGGCGGAGGATCCGAGGAGACCAGCGGAGTCAGGTGATGAGTGATGGCGCGCCCCGGGGTGGCGGAGCTAGCCGCCAAGACCGGTTAGCGGCGGCGGCGTGCCGTTCGGCTGAGAGAAATCATGGGGGAGAGAGATGGCGGATAGAGGTAGAATCAGGTGGAGATAGGTTACGGGGAATTTTTTTTGGAAACGAGGAGGTCAGATTTCCCTTTTGTAAAGCAAGGAGGTTAGTGCCAAGTAAGGATAGTGAGGGAAGTGGGTGGTTGAACAAAACAACACATATGTCATCACCGTTGCTAGACTTGTGTTGTTGTATGGGGGTTCCTGTTGTAGTGGTTGCCTCCCAACAAGCGATATTGTTTAACGCCCTTGGCTAGGCATAAAGCAACGATCTAGCTATTGTCCTCTTTGGTACTTAAACCATAATTAGCATGATTGTAATCCCTAGGAAGTTCATTGGGTTTGTTAAAAATAATATCCCCAGGTAAGAAATCAATGAATTTACTTATAGTGATAGGCTCTTGAATGATATTGTTAAGGCTAGGACTAATTCCTATCATCTTTAGATCTTCGTTCCCTTTACTAGATGATTCACCCTTATTTTTAGGAACATTAACGAACTTAGAAAACTCAGTAGGGGAAAATTTGGGAGTGGTTTTAACATAGGAAAAAGCGGAACCCAAATTAGTAATGATACCTTCTAACTTGTCAATTCTAAAGGAATCTTGATTTATTTTCTCATTGACTAGGGGTTCCTTTTCTCTTAGGCTCTTTAAAGTAATTCCTTCCTTTGATCCGTATTGAGTGATTTTGTTGTGGAACTTTTTATCCAAATTTTCAATAAGTTATATAGTAGGAATTTTATTTTCAATAATATCAAGCCTTTGCATGACATGCTCCAAAGTTAAAACCATTTCATTAACCATAAGTGGGGGTGAGCCTACCAAATTATTAGTAGCATCATAAGCATCAAAAGTATGGCTACCCAAGAAATTTCCTCCTGTGATGTTGTCTAGCACATACCTATACCAAGCAGTAATACCCACATAAAAATTTCGAAGGAGAATGGTAGTGGATTGCTTACGGGTAGATCTATTATGAGCATTGCAAATTCTATACCAAGCATTTTTTAAATTGTCTCCCTCTTTTTGTTTAAAATAAAGAACTTTGCTTTCAGGAGTACTGGCAAGGGTAGATGGGCTAGTCATGTTTCAGAAATAAGCGATCTAGTGCACTGGCAAACAAAAAGAGAATGAGAAGGATGAACGAAAAAAAAGGACGAAAAAAGGAAAAATATTTTTTGTGTTTTTCTGAAAACGTTATAGAAGTGGTGCAGATGAAAACGAGAGGCAAATGGTAAATAATGTAAGTGCAAGAGATGAGAATTTATGACAAGTACTTGGCAGGCTTGATGTAGACCTCCCCAGCAACAGCGCCAGGAATTCTTCCTGCTACTTCTTGAGCTTGCGTTGATTTTTCCCTTGAAGAGGAAATCGTGATGCAGCAAAGTAGAGATAAGTATTTCCCTCAGTTTCAGAACCAAGGTATCGATCCAGTAGGATGTACAAGCAAGTCCCTAATATATGCACCTGCATAAACTAACAAACACTTGCACACAACGCAAAAAAGGGGTTGTCAATCCCTTCAACGTCACAAACAAGAGTGAGATCTGATAAAGGTAGAATTAAAACTAAAGTAAAAGGCAAAATAAAGTAAACACAAAATAATTGAAGCAAGGTATTTTTGAGTTTTTGGTTTTATAGATCTGAAAATAATAGATGTAAAATAGACCTGGGGGCCATAGGTTTCACTAGAGGCTTCTCTCTTGAATAAAGCATAGGGTGGATAAACAAATTACTGTCAAGCAATTGATAGAAAATCGCAAAGTTATGACGATATCCAAGGCAATGATCATGAATATAGGCATCACCTCCATGACAAGTAGACCGAAACTATTCTGCATCTACTACTATTACTCCGCACATCGACTGCTATCCAGCATGCATCTAGAGTATTAAGTTCATAAGAACAGAGTAATGCATTAAGCAAGATGACATGATGTATATGGATAAACTCAAGCAATATGATATAAACCCCATCTTTTTATACTTGATGGCAACAATACAATACGTGCCTCGCTACCCCTTCTGTCACTTGGTGAGGACACCGCATGATTGAACCCAAAACTAAGCACCTCTCTCATTGTAAGAACTACCAATCTAGTTAGCCAAACCAAAACAACAATTCGAAGAGAAATACAAAGATATCAAATCATGCATATAAGAATTAAGAGAATATTCAAATAATATTCATAGATAATTTGATCATAAATTCACAATTCATCGAATCTCGACAAACACACCGCAAAAGAAGATTACATCGAATATTTCTCCAAGAATATCGAGGAGAACATTGTATATAAGATCAAAGAGAGAGAAGAGCCATCTACCTACTAGCTATGGACCCGTAGGTCTGTGGTAAACTACTCACGCATCATCGCAAGGACGGCAAGGTTGATGTAGAAGCCCTCCATGATCGAATCCCCCTCCGGCAGAGTACCGGATAAGGCCCCCAGATGGGATCTCACAGGAACAGAGACCTGCGGCGGTGCAAAAGTATTTTCATGGATGTTTCTAGGGTTTCTAGAATATTGCCGTATTTATAGGCCAAAGAAGGGGGTCAGGGGGTCTCCGAGGTGGCCACAAGCCCTATCTAGGGGCGCCCCCCTAGGGCGCGCCTCCTGGCTTGTCGTCGCCTCGCGGACTCTCTGACTTGGACTTTAATTTCTACGTGTGTCTTCTAGTCCAAGAATAAACATCGTGAAATTTTATTCCATTTGATATTCCTTTTCTGCGAAACTCGGAAACAAGGAAAAACATAAACTGGCACTTGGCTCTAGGTTAATAAGTTAGTCCCAAAAATAATATAAATAGCATAATGATGCATATAAAACATCGAAAGTTGATAATATAATATCATGGAACAAACAAAAATTATAGATACGTTGGAGACGTATCATTTCCACATAAAAAAACTATGTGTGATATACATACGAACGGAAACATTTTTCTAGGATTCACTGTGTGGGATGTACATACGAATGAAAACGATTAGGGTTTGATGCCTCGCCCGATCGCACACAAGCTCATTTTTTCCCGTGTGTTTGGCCGGAGGGCCTATCCCCTACGGTTTCTGGGTCATGTGGGAAGGACCCCCCCCCCCATATGGCACACACACACTTGGCGATGGTTTAAAACTCCATCACGGAAAGGGGGTAAAAACTGTTTGTATAGCACGTCTCTGCACCAGTGCGATGATTCTCCACTTCGCTCAAAAATTCTTTGAACTTTTCAAATGTTTAAGACTTTCGTTTCATCAAGTAGATATACCCGTACCTACTCAAATCATCAGTGAAGGATAGAAAATAATGATACCCCCCGCGTGCTTCAACACTCATTGGACCGCGTACATTGGTATGTATTATTTCCAATAAGTCATTATCTCGCTCCATTGTTTCGGAGAACGGTGTTTTGTCATCTTATCCACGAGGAATGGTTTGCAAGTATGAAATGATTCATAATAAATTGATTCCAAAAGTCCATCCGCATGGAGTTTCTTCATGGGCTTTACACCAATATGACCTAAATAGCAGTGCCACAAGTATGTTGCACTATCATTATCAAATTTTCATCTTTTGGCATCAATATTATGAATATGTGTATCACTACGACTGAGATTCAACAAGAATAGACCATTCACTAAGGGTGCATGACCATAAAACATATTACTCATATAAATAGAACAACCATTATTCTGTGACTTAAATGAATAACCGTCTCGCATCAAACAAGATCCAGATATAATGTTCATGCTAAATGCAGGCACCAAATAACAATTATTTAGGTCTAAAACTAATCCTGAAGGTATATGTCAAGGTAGTGTGCCGGCGGCGATCACATCAACCTTGGAACCATTCTCGACGCGCATCATCACCTCGTCCTCAGCCAATCTTCGTTTATTCTGCAGCTCCTGTTTTGATTTACAAATATGAGCAACTAAACCAGTATCAAATACATAGGCGCTACTACGAACACTAGTAAGGAACACATCTATAACATGTATATCAAATATACCTTTGTTCGCTTTGCCATCCTTCTTATCTGCCAAGTACTTGGGGAAGTTCCGCTTCAAGTGACCATTTCGCTTGCAGTAGAATCTCTCAGTTTCAGGCTTGGGTCCAGATTTGGGCATCTTCATGAGAGCGGTAACTTGCTTGCCTGTCTTCTTGAAGTTCCCTTTCTTTCCCTTGCCCTTTTTCTTGAAACTGGTAGTCTTGTTAACCATCAACACTTGATGCTCTTTCTTGATTTCTACCTCCGCCGATTTCAACATCGTGAAGAGCTCGAGAATCATTTTTTTCATCCCTTGCATATTATAGTTCATCATGAAGCTTTTGTAGCTTGGTGGCAGTGACCGAAGAACTCTATCAATAACACTCTCAACTGGAAGATAAATTCCTAGCTGAGTCAAGTGGTTGTGGTACCCAGACATTCTGCATATGTGTTCACAGACAGAGCAGTTCTCCTCCATCTTACAGCTAAAGAACTTGTTGGAGACTTCATATCTCTCAACCCGGGCATTAGCTTGAAATATCAACTTCAGATCTTGGAACATCTCATATGCTTCGTGGCGTTCAAAACACTTTTGAAGTCCCGGTTCCAAGCCGTAAAGCATGGCACACTGAACTATCGAGTAGCCATCAGATTGAGCCTGCTTGGCGTTCATAACATCTGCATCAGCTCCTACAACAGGTATGTCACCTAGCGGTGCATCAAGGACATAATTCTTCTAAGCAGCAATGAGGATAGTCCTCAAGTTACGGACCTAGTCCGTGTAGTTTCTACCATCATCTTTCAACTTAGTTTTCTCTAGGAACGCATTAAAATTCAAGGGAACGGTACCATGAGCCATTGATCTACAACATAGATTTGCAAAGACTATTAGGACAAAGTTCATGATAAATTTTACTTCAATTAATCAAATTACTTGAACTCCCACTTAAATCAACATCCCTCAAGTTGTCTAAGTGATACATGATCCAAATCAACTAACCCATGTCTGATCATCACATGAGATGGGGTAGTCTTCAATGGTGAATATCTCCATGTTGATCATATCTAGTATATGACTCATGTTCGACCTTTTGGTCTCCAGTGTTCCGAGACCGTGTATGTATAAGCTAGGCTCGTCATGTTTAACCCAAGTATTCTGCATATGCAAAACTGATTTACACCCGTTGTATGTGAACGTAGAGTCTATCACACCTGATCATCGCGAGGTGCTTCGAAACGACGAACTTTAGCAACCGTGCATACTCAGGAGAACACTTTTATCTTGAAATAAAGTGAAGGGATCATCTTATAATGCTATGGTCGTACTAACAAAAATAAGATGCATACATGATAAACATCACATGCAATCAAAATATGTGACATGATATGGCAATCAGCAATTCATCATCTTGCGCTTTTGATCTCCATCTCCAAAGCAACGGCATGATCTCCATGTCCAAAGCAACACCTTGATCTCCATCGTTGCGTCGGGGTCGTCTCGCCAACTATTGATTCTACAACTATTGCTAACGCATAGCGATAAAGTAAAGCAATTACATGGCACTTAGTGATTGACACATAGGTCATACAATAAATTAAAGACAACCCTAAGGCTCTTGCCGGTTGTCGTACTCATCGACGTGAAAGTCGTGAACTTATTACAAAACATGATCATCTCATACATCAACACATATCATACAACGTCTTAACCATATCACATCACAACATAACCTGAAAAAATAAGTATGACACCCTCTACTTTGTTGTTGCAAGTTTTATGTGGCTGCTACGGGCAACTAGCAAGAACCGTTCTTAGCTACGCAAAACTGCAACGGTGATTATCAAGTTGCTATTTAACCTTTTGCAATGACCGTCGTAGTCAAATAAGATTCAACTAAAATGGGAGCAACGAACACCCGCCAGCCACCTTTATTTAAAACAAGTTGCATGTTAGTCGGTGGAACCGGTCTCATGTATGTGAACATGTAAGGTTGGTCCAAGCCACTTCATCCACAATACTGCCAAATCAAAATAAGACATTGGTTGTAAGCAATATGAACATCACCGCCCATAACTCCTTTGTTATACTCGTGCACATCATCTACACATAGACCTAGATCATGATGCCGCTGTTGGGGAATGTTGCATGGAAAACAAAAACAAAATCTACGCACAAGCAAGATCTATCCATGGAGATGTATAGCTACGAGAGGGGAAGAGCATCTACATACCCTTGTAGATCGCTAAACGGAAGTGTTTATCAACGCGGTTGATGTAGTCGTGCACCTTCATGATCCATTCCGATCAAGCACCGAACATAAGAAACATCCGCGTTCAGCACACGTTCAGCTTGATGACATCCTCACCTTCTCGATCCAGCAAGAGGGGCAAAGTAGTAGATAAGTTCCGGAAGCATGATGGCGTGGTGAAACTATTTCCGCAGGGCTTCGCCAAGCACAACAGATTTAAAGCGAAGGAGGAACTAGAAGGTTAGCCTAGCTCTTATTAGTCAACTAGGACCAACTAAAACTAGAAGAACTAGAGGAGGTTACAAAACTTGTGTCCTAGTGGCTAGCCTTGCTCCTCTATTTATATGTTGAGCCTAGGGGTCGTACCTTAGGGAGAGGGCCTCCCCAAAGTCGGTTTGGAACGCAAGGAAGAGTCCTTCTCGGATTCCAGTACCAGATGTCATCGTCCTCGGTGTCTGGCCCCTGACCTTCACAAAACTTCCTTTTGCACTGACCTAAAGCCCCGTGGGCCATACACCTTGGCCCAGCCAATCTTCCGGTGATCCAATAATTATCCGGTGTATTCTGGAACTCTTCCGGAGACCGAATACTATCATCCTATATATCAATCTTTACCTCCGGACCATTTCGGAGCTCTTCATTATGTCTTTGATCTCATCCAGGACTCCGAAAAACATTCGGTCACCAACATACATAACTCATAGAATATTATATCATCAACGAACGTTAAGCGTGCGGACCCTACGGGTTTAAGAACGATGTAGACATGACCGAGACGCTCTCCGGTCAATAACCAATAGTGGGTCATGGATGCCCATATTGGTTCCTACATATTCTATGAAGATGATTATCGGTCGAACCTTTATGACAGCATACATAGTTCCCTTTGTCCATCGGTATGTTACTTGCCCGAGATTCAACCGTCGGAATCTCCATACCTAGTTCAATCTCATTACTAGCAACTCTCTTTACTTGTTCCGTAATACATCATCTTGTAACTAACTCCTTAGTCACTTTGTTTGCAAGCTTCTTGTCATGTTGTATTATCGAGAGGGCGCAGAGATACCTCTCCGTCATACAGAGTGGCAAATCCCAGCCTCGATCCATGCCAATTCAACAGGCACCTTCAGAGATACCTATAGAGCACCTTTATGATCACCCAGTTACAAAGTGACATTTGATACACACAAGGCATTCATCTGGAGTCCATGAGTTGCATGATCTCATGGTTGAAGGAACATGTATTTGACATTAAGAAAGAAGTAGAAATAACTGGAAGATCATATGCTATGCTAATGGATGGGTCTTGTCCATCACATAATTCTCCTAATGAAGTGATCCCGTTATCAAACGATAACTCATGTCTATGGTTAGGAAATCTTAACCATCTTTTGATCAACGAGCTAGTCTAGTAGAGGCTCACTAGGGACTTGGTATTTGTTTATGTATTCACACATGTATTTAAGTTTCTGATCAATACAATTATAGCATGAATAATAAACCTTTATCATGATTAAGGAAATATAATAATAACCACTTTAATATTGTCCCTAGGGAATATTTCCAACAATATTAATTAAGCCTCTGCTGACTAGATGCATTAATTGATTTGTATATACATATATTAACGCTTGTTTCTTCTTTTAGCCCACCGGATCGAGCCAATCTTCTATAAAGCAATGAAGCTCGAAAAAAAGGTTGGGCGATCATGAAATGTTCAAGATCGAAGAAGTCGCTGAAGATGGCAAACTGACTGGTCCCGCGCGAAATGCAAACCGATTTCTAAGTCAATGCGGAGTTATTGTTAGGACATTATCCCAATCACCATTCGAGAATGGAATAAGCCAAGGGCGGATGAAGTTACTTATGTCAACGATAGATCCAAAGAAATGCTTTGGAATACGCTAATGACAAATTTCACCCTACCGCCAGAGGTGGATCCAAATAACAAAGTTATAGAGAGAAAACTCAAGGCGTGGACTCTTAAGAAGATGGCCGCACAATTCTGCAGCTGCAAGTAAAGATTGCACAAAGACTATGTTAAGAAAAACAAGACTCCAACATTCACCGGATCATATGAGAAGATAAAAGATCACTGGCCCGCATTTGTGAAGTACAAGACATCAAATGAAGCTAAGAAAAGGTCATAAATAAATACGAACAATGTTGTAAAGAAGGAATTGAAGGAAATATGCCCTAGAGGCAATAATAAAGATGTTATTTGTATTTCCTTATATCCTGATAAATGTCTTTTATTCATGCTAGAATTGTATTAACCGAAAACTTAGTACATGTGTGAATACATAGACAAAATAGTATGTCCCTAGTATGCCTCTACTAGACTAGCTCATTGATCAAAAATGGTTGTGTTTCCTAGCCATAGACATGAGTTGTCATTTAATCAACGGGATCACATCATTAGGAGAATGATGTGATGGACTAGACCCATCCGTTAGCTTAGCACTATGATCGTTTAGTTTTACTGCTATAGCTTTCTTCATGACTTATACATGTTCCTATGACTATGAGATTATGCAACTCCCGAATACCGTAGGAACACCTTGTGTGCTATCAAACGTCACAACGTAACTGGGTGATCATAAAGATGCTCTACAGGTGTCTCCGAAAGTGTTCGTGGTGTTGGCATAGATCAAGACTAGGATTTGTCACTCCGAGTGTCGGAGAGGTATCTCTGGGCCCTCTCGGTAATGCACATCATAATAAGCCTTGCAAGCAAATGACTAATGAGTTAGTCACGAGATGATGTATTACGGAATGAGTAAAGAGACTTGTCGGTAACGAGATTGAACTAGGTATAGAGATACCGACGATCAATCTCGGGCAAGTAACATAGCGATGACAAAAGGAACAATGTATGTTGTTATGCGGTCTAACCGATAAATATCTTCATAGAATATGTAGGAGCCAATATGAGCATCCAGGTTCCGCTATTGGTTATTGATCGGAGATGAGTCTCGGTCATGTCTACATAGTTCTCGAACCCGCAGGGTCCGCACGCTTAACGTTTGATGACGATCGGTATTATGAGTTTATGAGTTTTGATGTACCGAAGGTAGTTCGGAGTCCCAGATGAGATCACGGACATGACGAGGAGTCTCAGAATGTCCGAGACATAAAGATTGATATATTGGACGACTATATTCGGACACCGGAAGTGTTCCGTAAAGTTTCGGAATTAACCGGAGTACCGGAGGGGTTACCGGAACCCCCTGGGGAAGCTATGGGCCTTAATGGGCCGTAGGAGAAAGAGGGAAGGAGGGCCAGGGCTTGGCCGCGCACCCCCCACCCCTTGGTCCGAATTGGACAAGGAAGGATGGGGGGTGGCGCCCCTTTCCTTCTCCTTCTCCCTCTCCTTCCTTTCCCCCTTCTCCCTTTTGGTAGTTCCTACTAGGAATAGGATTGCAATCCTATTCCTAGTAGGATTGTCCTCCTTGGCGCGCCAATAGGGGCCGGCAGGCCTCCCCCCTTGCTCCTTTATATACGGGGGCAGGGGGCACCCAAAGACACACAAGTTGAATTGTTTTAGCCGTGTGCGGTGCCCCCCTCCACAAAAACACACCTCGGTCATACTGTCGCAGTGCTTAGGCGAAGCTCTGCGCCGGTAACTTCATCATATCCGTCACCATGCTGTCGTGCTGAAAAAACTCTCCCGTGAAGCTCAACTGGATCAAGAGCTCGTGGGACGTCATCAAGCTGAACGTGTGCTGAACGTGGAGGTGTCGTACGTTCGGTGCTTGATCGGTTGGATCGCGAAGAAGTTCGACTACATCAACCGCGTCACTTGACGCTTCCGCTCCCAGTCTACGAGGGTATGTAGACACACTCTCCCTCTCGTTGCTATGCATCTGGTAGATAGATCTTGCGTGATCGTAGGAAAATTTTAAAATACTACGTTCCCCAACAGTGGCATCATGAGCCAGGTCTATGCGTAGATGATATGCACGAGTAGAACACAATGAGTTGTGGGCGATACTAGTCATACTGCTTACCAGCATGTCATACTTTGCTTCGGCGGTATTGTGAGATGAAGCGGCCCGGAACAACATTACGCGTACGCTTACGCGAGACTGGTTTCACCGTTATGAGCACTCGTTGCTTGAAGGTGACTGGCGGGTGTCTGTCTCTCTCACTTTAGCTGAATCGAGTGTGGCTACGCCCGGTCCTTGTGAAGATTAAAACAGCACATACTTGACGAAACATCGTTGTCGTTTTGTATGCGTAGGTACGAACGGTTCTTGCTAAGCCCGTAGCAGCCACGTAAAACTTGCAACAACAAAGTAGAGGACGTATAACTTGTTTTTTCAGGGCATGTTGTGATGTGATATGGTCAAGACATGATGAGATATACGGTTTTGTATGAGATGATCATGTTTTGTAAAGTTATCGGCAACTGGCAGGAGCCATATGGTTGTCGCTTTATTGTATGAAATGCAATTGACATGTAATTGCTTTACTTTATCACTAAGCGGTAGCGATAGTCGTAGAAGCAATAGTTGGCGAGACGAGAACGATACTACGATGGAGATCAAGGTGTCGCGCCGGTGACGAAGGTGATCATGAAGGTGCTTTGGAGATGGAGATCAAAAGCACAAGATGATGATGGCCATATCATGTCACATATTTTGATTGCATGTGATGTTTATCTTATTATGCTTCTTATTTTGCTTAGTACGATGGTAGCATTATAAGATGATCCCTTACAAAATTTCAAGGTATAAGTGTTCTCCCTAAGTATGCACCGTTGCGAAAATTCGTCGTGCCGAGACACCACGTGATGATCGGGTGTGATAAGCTCTACGTTCAAATACAACGGGTGTAAGCCAGTTTTGCACACGCAGAATACTCGGGTTAAACTTGACGAGCCCAGCATATGCAGATATGGCCTCGAAACACTGGAGACCGAAAGGTCGAGCGTGAATCATATAGTAGATATGATCAACATAAGATGTTCACCATTGAAACTACTCCATCTCACGTAATGATCGGATATGGTTTAGTTGATTTTGATCACGTGATCATTTAGATGGCCGGAGGGATGTCTATCTAAGTGGGAGTTCTTTAAGTAATATGATTAATTGAACTTTAATTTATCATGAACTTAGTCCTGATAGTTTTTGCATATCTATGTTGTTGTAGATCAATGGCCCGTGCTACCGTTCCTTTGAATTTTAATGCATTCCTAGAGAAAGCTAAGTTGAAAGATGATGGTAGCAATTACACGTTCTGGGTCCGTAACTTGAGGATTATCCTCATAGCTGCACAGAAGAATTATGTCCTTGAAGCACCGCTAGGTGACAAGCCCCCTCCCGCTAATGTAGACGCTTTGAACGTCTAGCAGACGCGGTCTGATGACTACACGATAGTTCAGTGTGCCAGGCTTTACGGCTTACAACCGGGACTTCAACGACGTTTTGAACGTCATGGACCATATGAGATGTTCCAGGAGTTGAAGTTAATATTTCAAGCAAATGCCCGGATTGAGAAATATGAGATTTCCAATAAGTTCTACAGCTGCAAGATGGAGGAGAATAGTCCTATCAGTGAACACTTGCTCAGAATGTCTGGGTACTACAATCATATGACTCAACTTGGTTGCAAAGTTGACGAGGATAGTGTTATTGAAAGAGTTCTTCAATCACTGCCACCAAGCTATAAAGGCTTTGTGATGAACTATAATATGCAAGGGATGCAGAAGACAATTCCCGAGCTCTTCGCTATGCTCAAAGCTGCGGAGGTAGAAATCAAAAAGGAGCATCAAGTGTTGATGGTTAACAAGACCACTAGTTTCAAGAAAAAGGGCAAGGGAAAGAAGGGGAACTTCAAGAAGAATAGCAAGACAGTTGCTACTCCCGCGAAGAAACCCAAGTCTGGAGCCAAGCCTGAAACTGAGTGCTTCTACTGCAAAGGGACTGGACACTGGAAGCAGAACTGCCCCAAGTATTTGGCGGATAAGAAGGATGGCAAGGTGAACAAAGGTATATGTGATATACATGTTATTGATGTGTACCTTACTAATGCTCGTAGTAGTACCTGGGTATTTGATACCGGTTCGGTTGCTAATATTTGTAACTCCAAACAGGGACTACGGATTAAACGAAGATTGGCTAAGGACGAGGTGACGATGCGCGTGGGAAATGGTTCCAAAGTCGATGTGATCGCCATCGGCACGCTAACTCTACATCTACCTTCGGGATTAGTTTTAGACCTAAATAATTGTTATTTGGTGCCAGCATTGAGCATGAACATTATATCTGGATCTTGTTTGTTGCGAGACGGTTATTCATTTAAATCAGAGAATAATGGTTGTTCTATTTTTATGAATAATATCTTTTATGGTCATGCACCCTTGAAGAGTGGTCTATTCTTATTGGACCTCGATTGTAGTGATACACATATTCATAATATTGAAGCCAAAAGATGCAAGGTTAATAATGATAGTGCAACTTATTTGTGGCACTGTCGTTTAGGTCATATTGGTGTAAAGCGCATGAAGAAACGCCATAGTGTTGGACTTTTGGAATCACTTGATTATGAATCACTTGGTGCTTGCGAACCATGCCTCATGGGCAAGATGACTAAAACTTCGTTCTCCGGAACTATGGAGCGAGCAATATATTTGTTGGAAATCATACATACTAATGTATGCGGACCAATGAGTGTCGAAGCTCGCGACGGGTATCGTTATTTTCTGACCTTCACTGATGATTTGAGCAGATATGGGTATATCTACTTAATGAAGCACAAGTCCGAAACATTTGAAAAGTTCAAAGAATTTCAGAGTGAAGTAGAGAATCATCGTAACAAGAAAATAAAGTTTCTGCGATCTGATCGTGGAGGTGAATATTTGAGTTACGAGTTTGGTCTTCATTTGAAACAATATGGAATAGTTTCACAACTCACGCCACCCGGAACACCACAGCGTAATGGTGTGTCCGAACGTCGTAACCGTACTTTATTGGATATGGTGCGATCTATGATGTCTCTTACCGATTTACCACTATCGTTTTGGGGTTATGCTTTAGAGACAGCTGCATTCACGTTAAATAGGGCACCATCTAAATCCGTTGAGATGACATCTTATGAACTATGGTTTGGCAAGAAACCAAAGTTGTCGTTTCTTAAAGTTTGGGGCTGCGATGCTTATGTGAAAAAGCTTCAACCTGATAAGCTCGAACCCAAGTCGGAGAAATGTGTCTTCATAGGATACCCAAAAGAAACTGTTGGGTACACCTTCCATCACAGATCCGAAGGCAAGATATTTGTTGCTAAGAATGGATCCTTTCTAGAGAAGGAGTTTCTCTTGAAAGAAGTGAGTGGGAGGAAAGTAGAGCTTGATGAGGTAATTGTACCTTCTCCCGAATTGGAAAGTGGAACATCACAGAAACTAGTTCCAGTGATTCCTGCACCAATTAGTGAGGAAGCTAATGATGATGATCATGAAACTTCAGATCAAGTTTCTGCTGAACATCGTAGATCAACCAGAGTACGTTCCCCAACAGAGTGGTACGGCAACCCAGTTCTGGAAGTCATGTTACTAGACCATGATGAACCTACGAACTATGAGGAAGCAATGATGAGCCCAGATTCCGCAAAATGGCTTGAGGCCATGAAATCTGAGATGGGATCCATGTATGAGAACAAAGTGTGGACTTTGGTTGACTTGCTCGATGATCGACAAGCCATCGAAAATAAATGGATCTTCAAGAGGAAGACCGACGCAGACGGTAATGTTACTGTTTACAAAGCTCGACTTGTTGCGAAAGGGTTTCAACAAGTTCAAGGAGTTGACTACGATGAGACTTTCTCACCTTTAGCGATGCTTAAGTCTGTCTGAATCATGTTAGCAATTGCCGCATTTTATGATTATGAAATATGGCAAAACTGCATTCCTGAATGGATATCTCAAAGAAGAGTTGTATATGATGCAACCAGAAGGTTTTGTCGATCCAAAAGGTGCTAACAAAGTGTGCAACCTCCGGCGATCCATCTATGGACTGGTGCAAGCATCTCGGAGTTGGAATATACGCTTTGATGAGGTGATCAAAGCATACGGTTTTATACAAACTTTTGGAGAAGCCTGTATTTACAAGAAAGTGAGTGGGAGCTCTGTAGCATTTCTGATATTATATGTGGATGACATATTGTTGATTGGAAATGATATAGAATTTCTGGATAGCATAAAAGGATACTTGAATAAGAGTTTTTCAATGAAAGACCTCGGTGAAGCTGCTTACATATTAGGCATCAAGATCTGTAGAGATAGATCAAGACGCTTGATTGGACTTTCACAAAGCACATACCTTGATAAAGTTTTGAAGAAGTTCAAAATGGATCAGTCAAAGAAAGGGCTCTTGCCTGTGTTACAAGGTGTGAAGTTCAGTAAGACTCAGTGCCCAACCATTATAGAAGATAGAGAGAAAATGAAAGTCATTCCCTATGCCTCAGCCATAGGATCTATCATGTATGCAATGTTGTGTACCAGACCTGATGTGTGCCTTGCTATAAGTCTAGCAGGGAGGTACCAAAGTAATCCAGGAGTGGATCACTGGACAGCAGTCAAGAACATCCTGAAATACATGAAAAGGACAAAGGATATGTTTCTCGTATATGGAGGTGACAAAGAGCTCATCGTAAACGGTTACGTCGATTCTAGCTTTGACACTGATCTGGATGACTCTAAGTCACAAACCGGATATGTATTTTTATTGAACGGTGGAGCTCTCAGTTGGTGCAGTTCCAAGAAGAGCGTCGTGGCGGGATCTACGTGTGAAGCGGAATACATAGCTGCTTCGGAAGCAGCAAATGAAGGAGTCTGGATGAAGGAGTTCATATCCGATCTAGGTGTAATACCTAGTGCATCGGGTCCAATGAAAATCTTTTGTGACAACACTGGAGCAATAGCTTTGGCGAAGGAATCCAGGTTTCACAAGAGAACAAAGCACATCAAAAAATGCTTCAATTCCATCCGCGATCTAGTCAAGGAGGGAGACATAGAGATTTGCAAGATACAAAAGGATCTGAATGTTGCACACCCGTTGACTAAGCCTCTTCCACGGGCAAAACATGATCAGCACCAGGACTCCATGGGTGTGAGGATCATTACTTTGTAATCTAGATTATTGACTCTAGTTCAAGTGGGAGACTGAAGGAAATATGCCCTAGAGGCAATAATAAATATGTTATTTGTATTTCCTTATATCATGATAAATGTCTTTTATTCATGCTAAAATTGTATTAACCGAAAACTTAGTACATGTGTGAATACATAGACAAAATAGTATGTCCCTAGTATGCCTCTACTAGACTAGCTCATTGATCAAAGATGGCTATGTTTCCTAGCCATAGACATGAGTTGTCATTTGATCAACGGGATCACATCATTAGGAGAATGATGTGATGGACTAGACCCATCCGTTAGCTTAGCACTATGATCGTTTAGTTTTACTGCTATAGCTTTCTTCATGACTTATACATGTTCCTATGACTATGAGATTATGCAACTCCCGAATACCGTAGGAACACCTTGTGTGCTATCAAACGTCACAACGTAACTGGGTGATCATAAAGATGCTCTATAGGTGTCTCCGAAAGTGTTCGTGGTGTTGGCATAGATCAAGACTAGGATTTGTCACTCCGAGTGTCGGAGAGGTATCTCTGGGCTCTCTCGGTAATGCACATCATAATAAGCCTTACAAGCAAATGACTAATGAGTTAGTCACGAGATGATGTATTACGGAACGAGTAAAGAGACTTGCCGATAACGAGATTGAACTAGGTATAGAGATACCGACGATCGAATCTCGGGCAAGTAACATACCGATGACAAAAGGAATAACGTATGTTGTTATGCGGTTTGACCGATAAAGATCTTCGTAGAATATGTAGGAGCCAATATGAGCATCCAGGTTCCGCTATTGGTTATTTACCGGAGATGAGTCTCGGTCATGTCTACATAGTTCTCGAACCCGTAGGGTCCGCACGCTTAACGTTTGATGACGATCGGTATTATGAGTTTATGAGTTTTGATGTACCGAAGGTAGTTCGGAGTCCCGGATGAGATCACGGACATGACGAGGAGTCTCGGAATGTCCGAGACGTAAAGATTGATATATTGGACGATTATATTCGAACACCGGAAGTGTTCTGTAAAGTTTCGGAATTAACCGGAGTACCGGGGGGGTTACCGGAACCCCCTGGGGAAGCTATGGGCCTTAATGGGCCGTAGGAGAAAGAGGGAAGGAGGGCCAGGGCTTGGCCGCGCGCCCCCCACCCCTTGGTCCGAATTGGACAAGGAAGGGGGTGCCCCTTTCCTTCTCCTTCTCCCTCTCCTTCCTTTCCCCCTTCTCCCTCCCTTTTGGTAGTTCCTACTAGGAATAGGATTGCAATCCTATTCCTAGTAGGATTGCTCCTCCTTGGCGCGCCAATAGGGGCTGGCCGGCCTCCCCCCTTGCTCCTTTATATACGGGGGCAGGGGCACACAAAGACACACAAGTTGAATTGTTTTAGCCGTGTGCGGTGCCCCCCTCCACAGAAACACACCTCGGTCATACTGTCGCAGTGCTTAGGCGAAGCTCTGCGCCGGTAACTTCATCATATCTATCACCACGCCGTCGTGCTGACGAAACTCTCCCGTGAAGCTCAACTGGATCAAGAGCTCGTGGGACGTCATCAAGCTGAACGTGTGCTGAACGCGGAGGTGTCGTACGTTCGGTGCTTGATCGGTTGGATCGCGAAGAAGTTCGACTACATCAACCGCGTCACTTGACGCTTCCGCTCCCGGTCTACGAGGGTACGTAGAAACACTCTCCCTCTCGTTGCTATGCATCTGGTAGATAGATCTTGCGTGATCGGAGGAAAATTTTAAAATACTACGTTCCCCAACAGGAATATCACCATGTTATGTGGTCAGGTGGCTACAAGGTTGCCAGGCCTAAGTGGGAGAAAAGTGAGAATGACCTGATTGATAAAGGGATCCATCCAGAGACATTGGAGTGGACCGAACGGTCAAACACTTGGTTCTACGGGCATGGGGGAGAGTTTGACCCAGAAATAGGGAGGTGTATTTTTTACAAAATCTCAACTTGCAACACCCCTCAAACCCTTAAAGTTGCAATGAAGGACGTGTACGACGGGAAGTTCAATCCCGACAGAGAGAATGACGAGCTAACACGCACCCTCGGGAATGCTGAACAAAGTGGACAAACACGAGGCACATCAGGATCCATAACGTGGAAGATTGGGTTTTCTGACTGTAGTGAGACTTATAGAAGCCGAGGGAGAAAAAAGAAACAACATGCAGACCGGATGCAGAAGATAGAAGAAAAATTAGAGCATCAACAGAAGCAAATAGAGGCACTTACCAGCCAGCAAGATACCGACCCATCTCAGTGTCACGAAGATCGTGCGTTCGATACTACCGGCCCATCATCTCAGCGAAAAAGCGGCGTGGCTTCCACGGAGCTCGTTCGGCCCATAGAAGATATCACGGCTCCTCGCTACCCCTTGGATGATATCACACAGAGCGAAATTGTGAGCCACATGTGAAATGCATGAACATATCATTGAAGGTGACGTTCGGATTTTCCTTACCTCATGTAGGTAATGGAACTTACCATTGCTCTTCGATTACATATGGCCATGCTGCTGTTGGGCTGGATGAAGTTATGAAAGGGATTTGAGTAGTTGGAGCTTGACTTCCCTATAGGTGAAGGGGGGACTGAACTGGGTGATGCCAGAAAAAGTACCATTCTATGGAAAAAAGGAACACATCGTGCTTCCACATTGGACGCCAAGGCTATCGACTCCTCAGAGTAGCAATCCAGCTCTATCTCCATCGCATCGGCCGTCTCCGCGGCCTCAGCAGACTCTGCCGCCTTAGCCGTCTCCGCCACGTCAGCAGACTCCGCCGCCTCCGCCGCCTCAGTACCGGGTGGACAAGCGAAAGAGAATCGTCGCTCTGGTGGCTAGTACTACAACTGCGAAGAAATCCAGAGCATGTACAAGGAACATCTCAAGGAGGCTCCTTCCAAGTTACCATACGAATTGACTGATGAGGAACTCAAGAAGAAAGTGGATGCTGATGTGAAATGTCAACTTGCACCGAAACGTCCTGAGTCAAAGGAGAAAATAGATCCGACAAAAGTGAAGCAGTTTGTGAAAAACCTTACGCGACCACCGCCTCGCTGCCATCAAACTTTGACCGCTCTATTATGAAGTCACATAAAGAACATGTGAAGCGATCGGGAAGTAGTAGTGCAAGGGGGAAATAAGTCCCCAGCTCGACGGACAGAAAAACCAATTGTGCCCCCCGGTTCAACGTGTTTTACGATACCGATTATGATCTGGAGGTAGTGGCCACTTTTGCTCAATACTTAGGCGAGCAGGTAGAGTTCCCCATGGCTGACTTAGCATACATATACCAACACGAAAAGCCTCTCGTCAGACTTGAGGAGGTCCGGCTTCTACCAACACAAATAAGAAGATTGCATGAGTGGTACATGGAAGCCTCAAAGGAAGGTAGCAACTTTCTCATGGTGGGAATTAGAGATGAGAATTACTTCAATGGAGACGAGGAGATGTACATTGAATTTGATGAATTATTTCAGTTATACAATCAAGACACCATCGACAAATCTATCCTCAGTTGCTATTGTCTGTAAGTATTATTTCTGTAATTAAGTCTCTAGCTCAGCTCATTCATTGCGTGTATAATTATCCTCACTATATTATGCAGAATGGAGATTCTCGAATGCAAAAGAGGACAAATCTATGACATTGGGTTCATTAACCCAAATAACATACAAGGATATACGGTACAAAACAAAGCCAAGGAAACAGAGGATAACTTGCTAAGGGCATTAATTGAACAACAAACCAGAAGGGAAATATTATTTACTTACAACTTCAAGTAAGTGTTACTGTCTTGTACACATTTTGTTTCGCTTACTCTATGTTAAGTGTAATTGCTGAGTTATGCGTGCGCATGTTCCACTTGTTCTGTTAGTCATTTAGTTTGACGCATGAAAAGTACTTTTCGTGGACTCGAAACGTAAAGACCCTAAGATGTGGACGGACCTGAGTGAAATGCTCCAGAGGTAATTTCAATCATTATCGCACTATATCGGCAACTTTGGTTCATTTCTTGATATCTAATAATTAATAACTCATTTATTCATTTTCTTTGCCGGACAGGGTTTGGAAAAAATTTCACCAAGGAGGCTAGGGTGAATGGAAAAAGGAGTTGCAATTTCGACAACTCAATGTAAGTAGTACTAGCTAGGTCCGCGCATCTCTTTGATTCTAGTTTCAATACCATTATCAAGCTTGATTATTATTTTGATTGAACTCTATTCTTGTAAAGTGCTTGAGGCACGAAGACGGAAATTTATGTGGATACTACGTTTACGAGTTCATTCGCCAGACGACATGTGAGAAAGGCAGAATTTTAGAACAACTTAAAGTACGTAAACAATATTCACAATTTTATTTTATTACAATCAATTGTGTGGAGTTTCATTCATATATATTGATCCCCTTCTTTAAATTAGATCGAACGGATGCGGGACGATCTCCTACCAAAGGATCGCGTACGAGAAATTCAAGAGAAATTGGCGGGATTCTTACTTGAAGAGGTCATACCCAAAACCGGAGAAGACCATCGGGAATTGGTAGCGATTTTTGGTAATTAGATATTAGTGATCGTAAGAGATATTATATTGTATATATGCATGAACGTGTACCATATGTAGTAGCTTCGAATATATATACAAAAATTTGTTCGACCAAGCACGGAGAAAAATGTCACTTCTCTATATTCATGACGATGTTGTGTAATGGTTCCTTCATTGCTATATGTAGTAGTGTCGAGTTGAATGAAAAACATAAAATAGAAATAAAAACTCTAAATAAAAAAGAAATGAATAGTAAACACACACAAAATGAAACATCAAATGAAACCCCCTAAACCCACCAAAACCCTAAACCCCAGTGCTTGCCGGCGCCTGACGCGCAGTGGCCTTTAGTTCCGATTGATTTTACGAACTGGTACTAAAGGTCCTCCTACCCGAGCGCTTCACAACGGCCACATGGAGCCCCTTAGTTTAGTACCGGTTCGTAACACAACCGGGACTAAAAAGGAAGGCATCTAGTCCGGATTTCTAAAGATCCTTATAAACCGGGACTAATGTCTCTTTTTCTACTAGTGCCAGCTTATGAACAATCTGCATTAATAAGTCATCACCAAAATGGTTATCTTTTTTTTTAGGACCAAAAAGGTCATCTTCAAATAGGGCATCATCTATGATGCCGTGCCGTATATGGCTGAAAAATTACCTCACTCGCGAAAAAAGAATAGGAAAAATTACCTTACGTCTACACCGGCCTATGGCGTGGATGATGCCGTGGGGATCTTCTCGTAGACGTCCCTTTTTCCCTTCTGGTAGATGTCTTTTTTTCGCCTCTCGTAGATGTCTTTGACAACGATTTTTCTTTTGTTGGATGTGAATTAGCCGTAGAGATTCAGCTCAATGTGAGTTGGCTCGATGCAGTAGGCGTCGTTGAAGATGCGGATCGTGCACGGCTGGTTGGTTAATACTTACGTCGTGTGGCGTCGGTGAGGCTGCACGTCATGTCCGGCGGTTGCGTGGCGTACTGGAGCGAATCTAAGCGTGATGGGATCGTGTACGGTGTACGCGGACGGTTGATTGGATCTGCAGCGTGGAGTCCCTTGGCGAGGCAGCAGCTACCTTCTGCATGGACCGGCTGCAGAGAACGCCTGGCTTCTCATTGCTCACGTGCATGCCCACATGCAATGATTGCGTATGTGAGGTTAAGGTGGTTGCACTTAGATCCCGTTGTCTGCAGGCCGGCCTGTGTGGTCGCAGAAGATCCGATGCTTGCTGTTGGTTTCATGGAGTCGGGTGGGCGTAGGTGCATGACTCGAGGTGTGGATATTATTGGCTTCAGGTTTGAATATGTTGTCTTTTTTCTTTTTTTGCGTGTATCAGGTTGTGAACTGAAATAGCACCGGCGGTCCCTATCCCTTGGCACCCAGAGCAAGCAATGCAATAATCCATCCGTTTACAAATGTGAAATGTTTTGCATATTTCAATATGAATACATACGGATTGAAACTAATGAACAAACATACTAAAATATGTCTACATGCATCTGACTCATAAAAAAAGGTAGAACATCTTATAGTATTTGGGAACGAAAGGAGTATGTGCGAACATCAGAGTCGCATCGTGTCGGCCAGCTGTATGAACCTAGTTAAGCTGGCTCCACTCGGACACATCGGCACAGGATGACGTTGTTGACCCGAGCTCCGAATGTAAGCCGCTCACACTCATCAAGCAACGTCATGCACCAGCTGCTCCCGCATAGTCTTGCGCCGCCACTGTGGGTGAAGATGGTCGCAATTTTCTCTCTGCATGCCCCGTTCGATTAATCCTAATTAATCAACTCAAGAGGATTAGAGGGGAATGAAAGGAACTTTAACTTTGAAAGAAATGTAATCTCCTCGATCCACTTTAACCCCATCCAATCAACTCGTAACCGAACATTTATTAGTCATGCACAACACTACTATACCAGGCTGGTCACGGTGGAGAGTATCATACATATGATACTAATAGATTATAGATTACCTTATTTATTGCCGTACATGACACATAATAGGATATTATTTAGTATGATGTGGTTTTTTTTTTTTTGAGACACTGATACGGTTTCATATATGATATAGAGGCAGAGCTATGGGCCGACTATCGGGCAGGCCAGACTAATTACACACACGACTTAGGTTTTTGGCCTAGTTTTTTTGTCTCCATTCCCTATTTTCACGTGAGCTGGGCCGGCCAAGGCCCACTTTGGCCCCAATGTAGCTCCGCCCCTGATGATACTCAATCCTCCCTTTCATCATTTAATTCTATGTCACATCATCTAAACTACTTAGTTGACATGCATGATACTCCCTCCATCTTAGTTTACAAGTCTTACACGTGTACATAGGTCATTAATTTGACCAACTTAATAAAAGGCATACATTACAAAAAATAATCATTATAAACTTTAGATATTCTATTTTCTAGTTATATAATTTTTATGTTAAACAATTTATTTTACATAAGTTAAACTGACGACCTAGATACACGTGCAAGCCTTGTAAACTGAGATGGAGGTAGTACTTCATATGATACTCCCACTGTGACCAACCTTACAATATTTTCTTAGGTATAACACGTAGTGGGACAGCCATGGACAACACCAGCCCAAACTGCTCCGTCATATCTACAGGGGCACCATCTTCTTCTCCAGGCAATGTCCAGTCAAAGTGATAGAGCATTGAGCCGAGTATAAGTGGCACCATCTTACTTGAGAGTTGCAGCCCGGGACAGATCCGCTTCCCGGCGCTGAATGGGATCAACTCAAAATCCGCGCCGAAGAACTCTATCTCCCTATGCAGAAATCTTTCCGGCAAGAACATGTTGGGCTCATCCCATAACTCGGCATTTCTGCATATCCCCCATATGTTCACCAGGGCAGCCGTGCCTTTAGGGATGTTGTAGCCTTGTATTTCCACTGCCTCCTCGGCTAGCCCGGTGGCGAATGGCACCGGGGGATGGAGCCGTAGTGTTTCTTTGATGACCGCTTGGAGATATGGGAGGCTGCTAGTATCGGACTCCTCCATCTGTGTGGATGGTCGGCTGCCGAGGACGTTCCTCAACTCCGCTTGGAGTATGTGCATGATGGGAGGGTTTTGCAGTAGCTCCGACATCGCCCACTCGATTGTGGTGGGGACCGATGTTGCGCCTAGTAGTAATTCCTGAAAATGCATGCATGCATGAGATTAATAGATTTGATTCAACGTGCGACTGAATTTTTTTCCCATGTCAACTTATTTTAAAACAAAACATATATCATAGTGTAAAAACTAAAACTTAATAGGAAACATGAGGATTTTTGGGGTTGGGGTGTCAGTAGAGTTATAATGAAGAATGAATTACATGCACGGGTATATTTAATGAATAGGGAAAATAAAAAACTCAAAACAAATGACAAAACTTGAACACAAATTGTATTGTTTCGCAATTATGCAAGCACACATAGTAGTGTAAATTCCGACAACAGTATGATTTCCATAATGAAGATCCGTGTTATCTCATGTATGGCATCATGTCCTGCGCACATACACTTGTCACCCGCACGAGAACGAGCATACGCACACGTGCGTGCACACATACATAAGACACGCGCGACGTCAGACACGCAAATCCACACATAACACACGGAGGCATAAATATTGTGATACAAAGAAAGAGAAAAACACTCAAAAACAAAGCAAGAAAAAGCAATCACTCAAAAAAAGGAAAAAAAGAGTGACTGAGCTGACAAAACATTTCATAATAGCAGAAGCCATGTCATGTCTGTATGCTTACCATGAATAGACCTCGGATGGACTCCTGGTTCATCACCCATCCGTCCTCGTCTTGCACGTCGCCCTCCATGTCAAGCAACACATCCAACAGATCGTTCCTGAGAGCATCACCGTCCGCCCGGCTGAGCTTCCGCCGCTCGATCTGCTCGTCGATGAGCGTATACAGCCATGTGAGCAGCTTCCCCGCCTTGCGCCGGACACCCTGAAGGTCGAGGGCCGCGAGCGCCGGGAAGAAATCGGACACGTTGGGCAGGCCGGACAGCACGGCCGCCTCTTCCGCCACGTCCGCCAGCTCCGACACCACGGCCGGATCTAGCTTCTCCGAGAACATCCCGAGACACAGCACGTTCACCATGGCCACGAACGCCTCGCGAGCCACATCGACCGGGGCGCCTCCGGCCGCGGACACGCGCCGCACCAGCTCGCGCACCTCCTCCTCCCGCACCGCCCGGTGCTCGTCGAGCGGCCGGGGGCCGAGGAGCGCGGCCCTGGAGTGCTGCCTGAAGGCGCGCCACTTGCCGCGCGGCGGGAGCGCGACCATGGAGTTGGCGTCGTGGTCCATGACGCGCCAGGCGTCCAGGCCACGGCGAGCGGCCAGGCTGGCGTTCTTTTTCTGCAGGACCTCGCGGGCGGCCTCCGGCGAGGTGGCCACGACGGCTGGGACAGTGCCGAGGCGGATGAACATGAGCGGGCCGTGGATGTCGGCGAGGCTGGCGAAGGAACGGTGAGGGTGCTCGCCGATGTCGAGGAGGTTACCGAGGACCGGGAGTGGCCTGGGGCCGGGCGGGAGGCCTCGGCGTGCGTCGGCGAGTGGTTGTAGCGCGTAGGACGTGAGCAGAGTGAGTGGGAGGGATGCCGCGCACAGGAGGGAGGAGAAGTCAGCCATCTCTTGCTTCGGGGCAGACCAGTTTCCCGGCTTTCTTCCGACAGAAAGTTGAGCGCAACCTCACCGATCCATATATAGTGTCCCAGACACGAGTGTGGCGTTGCAAAGCTCGTTTTGCAATAAAAAATAAAAAAATATATTATAATAACTTCATCGTGCGTGCTCACGGTTTCGCTAAACCGAGCGTCCACGCCTCGACCGCTCGTTGCCAGTATATCGCACGGCCCACGAGCGCCAAGTGTTTCCTGGTCGGGGAGTTATTTTTTTTTGGGAAGGCCATCATGACAGCTTTATATATTAAGGTGAAACAATTATTTCATCGTTCGCTAATCCTCTTAATAAGAAGTTGGAGGATCATCGTCCCAACTACCAGAATGTTTATTCAAAAAACTGAACTTAGCAAGCTCATGAGCTACACCATTCACTACCCTATTATAAATGTTTAAATTTGACCTTCCCGACTAAATTGGCTAAATCAACACACTCCGCGTAAATAGCCGCCGCTGAATCCCACCATTGCCATTGGCCAATGCAGAAGTTGATCACTTCAAGAGAATCTGACTTCGCTTTAATATTATCAAGGCCCAAAGAATATGCAAGAGATAAGACTTCCTTCATAGACATTGCTTCAGCAGTTGTAGCATCGGCCGCATGGTTTAAATAAAGGCACCTAGCTGCTACGAAGGAGCCGTTATGATCTTTTTTTTTTTGAACGAAGACGCTGGCTGCGTCCGGCTTTAAATTAATAAAGCCAAAAGGGCAATCGTCAAACACATAAGTTTAGGTTACAGACCAAAGTATAGCTCATAGTTTAAACTTCCGACACCAACACGCGCAACAAAAGAGACATCATGAAAAAACGATAGGTAGGATGGCAATCTTGCTTAAGCTGTCCCATCGTCTCGTCGAACTTGGCATGTCATCACTTTGATCTTCTCCATGACAGAAATCATGTCTTGTTCATCAAGCGCTTTCCCCAACGGCATCCACACCTGGAGAAAAATGTGGCATTTGAATAATATGTCAGCTGGGTGTTTTGGGAACTTGTGTTCGATCGTGAATTTGTTGCGCACCGTCCAAAGGGACCATAAAAGCGCCCCAACGCAACGCCACAGAATTCTCGCAGAGGATCCTTTCTGGGCCGAGAGAATGTCTAAGAGGTCTTTCGATGTATGAGGTTGCCAATTTTTGTCGAAAGTTTCCCTCACCGCACTCCACGCAAAACGGGCCAGCACACATTGGAAAAAAATATGGTTGGCATCTTCGGCCAGCCCACACAGAGTACAAGTGCCATCGGTCGGGCCATGCCGTTTGGCCACGTTATCAGAGGATGGTAGCCTATTTCTCACCATCTGCCACGTGAAGATTTTGATCTTCAAAGGCAGCCCCGCTTTCCATAATCCCCTAACCATGGAAAGCACCGGGCCCTCGGACATTTTGGAATATAAGGATTTGACCGTGAACAGTTTAGAGGACGTCAGTTTCCAAGAGACGGCGTCAGACTCGGTGGAGAGTTCAATATTTCTCCAAGCCACCACCAAATTATCCCAGTTGGCAGCTTCCACCAGCCCTAGAGCACGAATGAAGGTAATCGCCGGGGGGCTAACTCTTAGGGCATCGGCAACCATAAGGTTGGGATCGGTGGCAAGATGGTAAAGTTCTGGATGTGATTGCCACAGAGGGGCATGCTCCCACCAATGGTCAAGCCAAAAACGGGTAGAGCCGCCGTTCTTAATAGAGAAATGCGCCCCAAGAGCGAAGGCCGGCCGAATGGCCTGGATCCCTTTCCAGAACGTTGATCCCGAGGATTTAGCTTGAAAAACCGTTCCGTCCGGGAAATATTTGGCTTTGAGAATGCGGGCCCAGAGCCCAGACTCGTTTTGCGCTAGTCGCCACCACCACTTGGTTAATAGTGCAACATTCATAAGCTTGGAGTTGGTAACCCCAAGCCCCCCAAGTTTTTTTGGCCGACAAATTGCCGCCCATTTGACCAAATGGTATTTCTTTTTGGCTCCCGTTCCTTCCCAAAAGAATCGAGATCGGGGGGTGTCAAGTTTGGCGTGAACCCCATCCGCCAGGAGGTACATACCCATGATAAAGATAGGGAGAGAGGATAGACTCGAATTGGTCAGGATGAGTCTGGCCGCAGACGACATAAATCGTCCACGCCAAGGACTAACACGATTGGCTACTTTCCCATAAAGAGGTTCCCACTCAGCGATGGTAAGTCCGCGGTAAGATATGGGTAGGCCCAAGTACTTGATCGGAAAGGTACCACGCCTACAATTGAGTAGGTTTGCCACGTGGGAGCTCGAGAGGTCATCCATCCCTATGGTGACGACTTCACTCTTGAGGAAATTGATCTTCAGTCCCGACATGAGTTCAAAGGCCAGGAGAATGAGTTTGATAGAGGCCACACTACTATCATTGGGCTCGAAGAGGAGTAGCGTATCATCAGCATATTGGAGGTGAGACACTCCGCCCGGGATGAGATGCGGGACAAGACCAGAAATGTGGCCTGCAGCACACGCACGTTGAATCAACGCGGCAAGTGCGTCCGCAACAAAGTTGAAGATTAAAGGAGAGCTCGGATCCCCTTGTCTGAGTCCCCTCTTGTTGCGGAAGAAATTGCCCATTTCTCCGTTAATGGTGACCGCCGTGTGTCCACTAGACACAAGGTGCATGATGCGGTGGACAAAACCTGCCTCAAAACCCTTTTTGAGGAAGACTTCCTGGACAAAGTCCCAATTCACACGGTCATAAGCCTTCTCGAAATCGAGCTTGAGTAAAACTCCCTTAGTTTTATTCTTTTTAAGCTCGTGGACTATTTCCAACAAAGCGATCGGGCCCTCTAAGATATTTCTATGTTTAAGGAAGCCCGTTTGGCTATGACTTATAATTCGCTGCGCTATTGGAGCGAGACGAGAAGCATAGGCTTTAGCGCAGATCTTGAAAGGGACGTTGATGAGAGTGATAGGTCTGAAAAGGCGAATGTTGTCCGCCCCTTTGACCTTGGGAATAAGACTAATGGCACCGTAGTTCAGGCTCGAAAGATCTAATGTCCCTAGGGCAAAGCCGTTAATAATGTCGTAGAAAAGGTGTTTCAACATGGGCCAGAATCGCTTGAAAAATTCCACGGGCCAACCATCTGGTCCGGGCGCCGTGTCGTTCTTCATATCCAACAGAGCCTTATCGATCTCTTCCAGAAGGAAAGAGAGCGCCAGGCTATCATTTTCCTCCTGCGACACCTGCTCCGCCGGATTCCACAAATCCGTGCGGAGACGCTGAGGTTTTTCACTGGCCGTCCCCAGAAGGCCAATGAAAAACTCATAGATGTGGGCCGAGATTTGCTCCTGTGTGAGCAACAAGCCCGAGTCGGATTGAAGGCGGAGAATAGTGCTTTTCCGTTTTCTACCATTCGCAAAAGCGTGAAAACCTACGGCGCAAGTATTCCTCTTCTGCCCGGAGCAAGGCTAGGACTTGGTCTTCCAAGGAATAACGGTGCGACCATTCGTCCTCCGAAAAGGGGCGAAGGTCCGCTTCCAAGTCAAGGCGAGCAATTTCGTCCACCAGCCGAGCCCGCTCTTTTTTGGACGCACTACCTTGGTTTGCTCCCCAGCCACGTAGAAAGGCCCGAAGCTTACCCGCCGCGGCGGTCCAAAGATTCGCTGGGGATTTTTGAGGTCCAATCGTTGAGGAAATGTCGTTCCAACGATTGCGAACCATAAGCTCGAAGCCCCCATACTCAAACCAAGCCGTTTCAAAGTAGAAACGATGACTACGTCTAATCGAATCCTCCCCTGAGGAGAAGATTAACGGTATGTGATCCGACCCTATGCGCGTCTCAGCCACTAGAGAGCATAGAGGGAATAGGGCCTCCCACTCCGGAGTGAAAAACACCCGGTCTAGGACGCTGCGGACAGGGTTAGTTTGTTTGTTGGTCCAGGTATACCTGGCTCCTGTCCTAGCCGCTTCCCTAAGGACAGCCGCAGCGATTGCCTGATTGAACATGGACACCCTTGTCCAGTCAATATTGCTGTTGTTCTTGTCCGCACCCGAGCGGATCAAGTTAAAATCACCCCCAACCACGACGGGGAGATTAAGATTGCGTTTGGTACTCACAACTAAAGATAACTCATGGAGGAACTCTTGGGAACGGTCGTGGTTAGCCGGGCCGTACACGCACATAGTAACCCAGGTAAGACCTGAGCCCTTGTGTTGGGTGGTCACGTAAACGCAAAACAGTCCAACCTCCCAGGTTAACACCTCACAGATATCCCGATTACATCCCATGAGGATGCCTCCGGAGTGACCCGAAGAGGGGAGCCAATGCCAGTCAAAACGTTGGAGAGGGTCCAGGGCAAGTAAATCTCTATGCGAAAAGTCTAACTTGATCATTTCCTGAAGAGCAATAAAATCGATGCGTTCCTTAGCAATGAGTTCGCGAAGCTGGGTGCGGCGGCCAACATGGCCGCAGCCCCGAATATTCCAGAAGAGGAACCGCATCTAAAGAATACGATTTCGAAGGCGAACTCCCCTAGAGGTGATCACCTTAGCCACTTTCTTCTTCGTCCGTCCCCGCCCCTGCGAGTCCCTCGGAGAAGAAGGAGGTGCATCAGCCCCAAAGTTCGATGCAACCTCATTGGGCACCACGCTATCGCCAGCCCCGACTGGGATAGTCTCGGGTATGTCCGGCTCTGCACACCTGGCAGCAGCCTCGGCAAGAGATGCCTGCGCCTCTTCGCGCGCCCTAATTAGAGATATAACCTCCCCGGGGGGATTAGGCACGAACACACCAGCGTCGTCCAAGATCGAAGCAAGATGGTTATCGGAGAAGGCATTGAGAATGCGGAAGGAGGGAGGGGGATTACCTGAGGCCTCCATGTTCTTGTCGGCGATGCGAAGCTGGGCGCTTTCCATGGACGATAACTCCCCCAACTTGGCCTTGGCACGCGCACTAGGCGCCCGCTGTGCCACCGGGGTCGCCCGCGATCGCTTGGCCTTGTTGTTGATTCCGTTCGCACCCAAGGCAGCACCCAGTTCGCCTCCCAGCTCCATCGAAATTCCAGGCCCCGACGAAAGAGGGGCCTTGGACGTCGGTTTTCTCCCCGCCGTCTTCTTAGGTTGACGTCCCGCGCTGTTGGATCCCCGCTTAGGACCCGGAGTGTGATCAGTGTCGCCAAGCACCACCAGTTCTTGCTCTTCGGACAGAGGGTTGTTGAGGGAGGGAGGCTCCTTGGGCCCCCCAGATCCGCCTTGGCAGGCCAGAGGGAGAGCGTCAAGGTTGGACCCATATTCATTGAAGGAAGTATCGAGGGACCGGGCTAGCGGAGGCACGCTAACCGCAGTGTCCTAGGTCGCCGTTCCCATGGTACCCACATCAGAGGTCAAAGCTCCCAGATTTTCCCAAGTCTCAGTGTCGATTGAAGTATCATGGAGGCTATCATCCGGATCGTCCGCGGTGACAGGCAGAGGGGGGGCTGCAGAAGACTGGTGTCCCCAGTGCCGGCACCGCCCGGACCGCACGGGGCCGCACCAGAGAGCTTGGGCGTCGGTACGTTCAGCCCCGAGGGCGGAGCCTTGGCCGTTGGAGGGGCGGTCACCGCCAGAGGGGCACGGTCACCACCGCGCTTAGGTAACACCTCCCTTTCGACCTTGATTTGGTACCCCTCGCTGTTAAACCAAACTTCCACCATCCCGTTAAGCTTTTCGGGAGCTCGGCATGCAATCTTCATCCTGACAGGCCCCAACCTAATCAGGGAAAGTTCGTCCACCACGATAGGCCGCCCCAGCATTCGTAATCCTTCCTTGATCCGATCCTCACGACGGTGTTTCTTAGGAATGCCGTATAGACGAACCCACGTCTCCGGCATGAGCATAGGTTGAATTTATTCATGGAGCATATCCCGCACCCTTGCGGTTATGTCATGGATAGACAGAAAGAGTTTTCCACTGGACTTAGCCATGTGCAGAAGATCAGCAGAGGGGAAAACCACCAGAAAGTCATCATCGCCAACTTGCGTAACCTGCCAGTCCCAATCATTCGCCACCATGTGTTTGAGTTCTTGCTTGAGGATGCGGAGCGTCAGCTTCCCTGGTTCGGCCGATAGGATCGCCGCGTTCTTGATGCGTTCGTCGATGGGTAACTCCAGTGTATCGTCGTCGTCGTACTCCAAACAGAAAAAACCTTCGCCGGAAATCGCACTCCCCATGATCTGTAGATGGAGCTGCCGACCCCGTGTCGGGCAGTTTGCCGAAGCATGGCCCTCCTCCTTGCACAGCACACATAGGGGCTTGTACTTGCACTTCGATTGATAGTGTCCAAGCCTACCGCACTTGAAACACTCCACCTCAGGCACCTCCTCCACCGGAATTGGCTCCGCCGCCGTGCCCTTGGAGGCAGCGGGGAGCCCCGGACCCGCCGGATCTGGAGTGGCCCGAGTTTTTGGAGGGAGAGGAGCGACCCCGCTGCCCTCGCGTAGATCTCCCCCTCGGACTTCTTCTCCAACGCGCGCCGGCGCTGGAGCTGATTCTTCTTGTTCTTCTTGGCCTGTTGGTGGATCCACCATGGGGGAGGGGGACCCCAGTCCCCCTCGCGCCCGCCGTGGTCGCGCGGCCCGTCGGACCACCCACGGCCCTCACGGCCATCGGATCGATCCCGCTGAGTGCGCTTGGCCTTGGCACGGAGATCCATCTCCAAGCGCCGCTCGTCCGCCGGATCCAGGGCCTCGAGCGGGCGCTTCTCCGCGCGGCGGTCGCCCATGACCACCGCCGCGAAAGACTTGAGAAGAGGGGGAGGGGGGGCGAGAGGGAAGAGGGAGCGGGCGGAATGAACGAGGCGCCGCACCTCACTGGGAGTGGCAGGAAACCCTAAGAGTGGGTCGAGGCAGCCGCGACGGAGCCATAAATACCTGGACCCCGAGGTCGTCGCAGGCTTTTGCGAGGTGGGCCGAGGGGGCCCTAGCGGGGGAAGGCCGCCAGGCCCAGGCGCCACCACCCCTAGGGCCCGGTCGCGAGACGGACCAGACGCCTGAGCAGATGGGCCCACCGTCCCAGCATCCACCCCGGTCCAACCACCAGCCCAGCCGGGCCGCCCAGCCCAGAAAGACCGCCAGGCCCATCCTGGCCGCCCGGCCCAGACCGAGCACCTGGCCCAGCCCTAGGTCCAGGCGCGGTCGTCGTCTCCGTCCCCCCGCTGGATCGCGCCGCCGCACGAGAAGACGGCGCCGGAGAGGAGGACGCCGGGGCCTGCAGCTCCGGCCATGCCAAGGAGGAGCACCCCGGCAGCCGAGCACCCACCGGCGACGGGGCCCGGACCAGGGGAACCGACGGAGCCACCCCACCGGCGCAGGCAAGCCCCGCCGGCGACCAAATCCGTCGCGCCATGGCCCGAGGTCCTTTACCCCCAGGAGCGAATCGACGACCCGAGCCCAGCTCCCTCTTACTCACCGCGAAAGCCACAAAATCCCCCACCGTAGGGCCCTCCGGCACCTTCCGAGGGTAAGGCACATCCGGCGAAACAGGCCGCGTGACCACCGCGTCGTCCTCCTCGTCGGAAACGTCCCCCGCCAGCGCCCAGAAACGGTTGGAGCGCGGAGCGGCGGAGCGCCGAGGAGACTCCGGCGTCCCAGCCCCCGACCGTCGCAGTCCACCGCGGGGTGAGCCACCCCCATGGCTCACCACCGTCCATGCCCCAGGCCGCGGCGGGGATCGCACCAACCCCCGCACCCCGGCGACCGAGGGCCCGGCCCAGCACGGGACGACGTCCGTCGACGTCGCGCATCTTGTGGCACCGGCCGCCCAAGGCCCCTCGACGACGGCGGGTAGGGAGGCACCCTCCTCCCCGGCAAGGAGCCCGGCGGCGGGTAGGGATGCGCCCGCCGCACCACCCAAGCGCCCCAACGGTGTGATTTCAAAATGAGCCATCAAGTGCTCCTAGCCGTCACCGCTGCTGCTCACTTCTGCTGCTGCTGATTGCCTCTAGCAAGGGCCCAAAGCTACACTAGGCCGTTATGATCTCTGATGACTGCTGCAGTTGCTCTGTACCTTCTTCCAAGTGGTAGGAAGCATCAACATTCAATTTCCTTATTCTTGGTTCATGTCTAGACCATCTTTCTTCCACAACATTACCTGAATGTTTCCTCACCCATAAGGCATTCCCAGTAATGGCAAGGATTGAAATTGCACTACTTCCAGTTAGGTATACCTTTCGTTCGTGCGTTTACTTGGCGTCTGAGCCACCAGATGTATTTAAGAAGAATGGTTTCCCCCAGCTTTGTATTCCAAAGCAACCATTCGATACAACCAATGATAGGTGCTGGGGGGAAGCAGCACAAGCACGCCCAAAAGAAAACAAAAAGAAAAGGAAAAGAAACAAATGCCGATAAAGGCGGATCGACAAAAAAACGACGAAGTCTCGCGACCGTTGCATCCACCGGAGATCGCCCACCAAGCTCCGAGACTCCGAAGCGCCGGTACCAAGCAACACCTCCAAGAAGGAATGCGACGATGACAACGTTGCTGCGAAGGGTTTCCCCCGGTACACGACGAGGAGAGAGGAAGGGTAGCCCCGACGCCCTCCAGGAAGGTCGGGCGGCACCCTCAAGCGCCACCGTGTCGGTGTCGGCCAAACCAACAGGGATTTCTCCCGATCCCATCCTCTACCTCAGGCACTTCGGAGCTCGCCACCAAACCGACCACCACCCAGCGCCAACACGGACACGAAGCTTCCCACGCTGTCTCACCATAGCACCGCGAAGATGGCATGCACAACGAAGAAGAGGAGCCGGGACTAGTGTAGCAGCACCGTCGACATACGGGAGGCCCCCCCTCCACCGTCCACGACGGTAGCCGACCGGACGCCATAGCAGGAGCTTACCAGGCCAGTGGCCCCACAGGCCCGGACAGCTCCCGCCTCCGCGCAGTAGCTGGCATGCCGCCGGCGTCACTATCCCAGTCCAAGCCGCTCTCCTGCCTCCCAATACAGAGGGCGTCGCGGTCACACCGGAGTCAACCCGCAAGGACCCAAACGGGACCCTACGGGCCCAGATCTGGGCCGGGGGCATGCCGTCGGCCGGCCAACACCACCGGACCGCCCTGCCGCCAAGAGGCGGCACCACCATGTCGAGCGCCGCCGGCCACCGCACCAGGCCGCCGGACCTCCACCGGCTGAGCAGCACCGCCGCGTCCCCCCACCCCGGGGAGGAGGAGCGCGCGCGGGGAAGGAACGACCCGCCGCCGCCGACACCACCCGGCCAGATCCGGGGGTGCCCGCCGGCGGCGGCGGGAGGGTGGGGTAGGGACGAAGGTGGGCGGACCAGGAGGGAGGGGGGCGCGCGCCGCCCCGGCTGCCTCCCGGGGAGACGGCGGAGGCGGCTGGACGAGGAGGAGGGGCGGGGCGGAGCGCCCGCGCTCGTGCAGAGCGGCGGCGGAAACGGGGGAACGGGAGCTGGAGCGGGGAAGCGGGCGCGGGGGAGCGGGGCGCCGCGCCGGGCGGGCGACAGCGGCGGCCTAGGGCCCGCCGGCGGCGGGGTGGAACCCTAGCGGGAGCGGTACAATTACTCGTTGTTAAACTTTGATGAATTGTGTATTGACACCAGAACCCAGCCACCAGATGTACCAACAGTCGACCGCAATTGTTTCCCCGATGCCAATTGCTTGTGTACCAGGCATTACACCTCCGACACTGCAGATTAGGTTTTCAAGAATTTCTGAACCAGAACGGTCAGCTAATATATTGCTGGAATTTTAGTCTATTTTGAGCCAGCCCAATAGCAATTTCAGAATTCCTAATAAATCCTAGAGGCCCACTCAACCCATTCATGCAAGGCAAGAGGTGGAACAAAGTTTAGTCTCACATTGCTAGTTTAGTGGGAGTTGAACCTCCCTATAAGGGAGGATGTTTCCCCACATGTATGAGCATGAGAACAAGAGGGGCATCCACGCGCGCTCCTCCTTCTCCGCCGCCCGCCACGCCACGCCTCGCCTCGCCTCGCCTCATCACGACGTGCCGCGGGTTGCGGGAATGAGTCGAGTCGATGAACAAAGTTTAGTCCCGAACCTCCTTATAAGGGAGGATGTTTCCCCACATGTATGAGCATGAGAACAAGAGGGACATCCACACGCTCTCCTCCTCCGCCATGCCTCGCCTCGTCATGACGCGTCGCGGGTTGCGGGAATGAGCCGAGCCGATGTCTAAATTTTTGCCACGCACGACGGGTATTCGAATGGTCACACGAGAGCTGAAAAGTTTTTCGGTAGTGGAGAATGAATCCGAACGGTGCACCTCTTCGGCTGCTACCTGTTCACTTCGTCTCCCGTCGCGGCCGGCTCACCTCCTTCTCCTGTGCCTATATAAGAGAGGTCGCCCCTCTCCAGAGAGACACACCAGAAGATCATCTCCTTCTCGCCACCGAATTCCAATCTCTGAGCTGCTCCTACGATCTTCCCCATCCCAGCTTGCGGCGTGCACCGCAGGTCAGGACAGTAGGCCTCCGAAACCGCACATCTTTGAGTCATGTACGGGAGAAGGGTGATAAGGTTTTTGGGGAGCGCTCTGCGCGACTACTGACCAGTTCATCACAGACACCAACGACCACTTCCCCAACGATGACTTCTTCCCCGACGTCGACAACATCTGTGACGACATGGCTGGCGAGGATGTCGACCCCAAGAGCAGTGCTTCTGCTGCTGCTGCTGCCTCTGCTACTGCACAGTACGTGTTCATGTTTCTTTTGCTTGAGGTCCTGCTACAGTTTCTTGCTCTACTATGTGCTCTGTATATGTTCGGTTCTAGTTCATATATGTGGATGCTTTTTACCTTCTTTCTCTTAGATTGCATGACTTATGTTATTACTGCTATTTTAGTCATGCTTTATCTAGTATTTCCGTTAATAAAATTATTTGGTAAATTGCTCATATTTCCAACAATCCAAAAACCTTATTATAAGCAATTTACCCCAAGTGGTTTTGCTGCTTCCATGAGACCTCCTGTGTTTGAGGGTATCCACTATAAGTGGTGACGCGTGAGAGCAGTTCTATGGTTTCAAACCATGAGCTACTATGACGCCACTCTTGGCAAACCTGAAGGAGATTATGATGCTCAACATGAACAAGCTTTTCTGAAAATGGATACCCTGTTTAGGGCTGCTCTCTTGAGTGTTCTTGGTGAGAACATAGTTGATGCTTATGCATCAATTGATAATGGAAAAGATATGTGGGACAGAGTCGAGGCCAAGTTTGGGGTCTCGGATGCCGGCACTGAGCTATACATCATGGAGCAATTCTATGATTACAAGATGACTGAAGAGTGCTCCGTGGTTGAGCAAGCTCATGAGATACAGTCATTTGCTAGAGAACTTGAGCACTTCAATTGCATGCTACCTGACAAGTTTGTTGTCGGGGGTATCATCACTAAGCTTCCTCCTTCGTGGAGGAACTTTGCTACCTTACTGAAGCATAAGAGGCAGGAGTTTTCCGTTCCAGATCTCATTGGTACTCTTGATGTGGAAGAAAAGGCGAGAGCAAAGGACACACGTGCTCGAGGTATTGAGGGAGGATCTAGTGCCAATCTGTACACAAGAAGAACTTCCAGCCCAACAAGTTCAAGAACAAGGGCAAGTTTGATGGGAAGAACAAGGTTGTACAACACACGAACTTCAAGAAGAAGAATGACAAGAAGAAAGGTGTCTGTCATGTGTATGGAGATCCTGATCATTGGGCTCCTAGTTGCCCTAATCGCTAGGACAAGCGTCATCTTGGGAAAGGCGGCAAGACCGCTAATGTTGTCATTGGAGACACTGACATGAAGGATGATGGGTATGGTATACTTCCCACTATTCTTTCAGTATGTCATTCTCCTGATTGGTTGATTGACACGGGTGCTAATGTGCATGTATGCAGTGATATTTCCATGTTTTTGTCTCATCAGACCGCATGGACTTCCACCGTGCTGATGGGCAATGGTTCAAGTGCTTCTGTTCATGGTGTTGGCATGGTCGATCTGAAGTTTACTTCGAGGAAGATCGTGCGGCTAAAGAACGTGCATTATTTCCCCTCTATAAATAAAAATCTTATTAGCGGATCTCTTCTGTGTAGAGATGGCTACAAGCTTGTCTTTGAGTCGAACAAATTTGTAATATCCAAGTATGGAACCTTTGTTGGTAAAGTCTATGAGTCAGGAGGCCTGTTTCGTTTATCCTTGTCAGATGTTTGCAATAAAGTTGTTAATCATGTTTACAAAAATAGCGAATCAAATGTGTGGCATTCACGTCTTTGTCATGTTAACTTTGGTTGCATGTCTCGACTAGTCAAATTGAACTTAATCCCTAGTTTCACCACCGTCAAGGGATCTAAGTGTCAAGTTTGTGCGCAAGCTAAGCAACCTTGTAAGTCTCACACGACTACGGAAACAAGAAATCTTGCACCACTAGAGCTCATACATTCAGATCTTTGTGAAATGAATGGTGTTTTGACAAAATGTGGAAAGAAATATTTCACGACGTTAATCAATGACTCCACTAGATACTGTCATGTGTATCTTTTGAAATCAAATGATGAAGCTTTGAACTTCTTCAAGATCTATAAAGTAGAAGTGGAGAACCAACTTGATCGAAAAATCAAGAGGCTTCGGTCTGATCGTGGTGGAGAGGATTTTTCCAATGAATTTGATTATTTTTGTGCGGAACATGGTATAATCCATGAGAGGATGCCTCCCTATTCACCTCGGTCTAATGGGGTAGCCGAAAGAAAGAACCATTCTCTAGCTGATTTGGTTAACACCATGTTAGACACATCGGGTCTCACCAAGGCATGGTGGGGGGAGGCGATATTGACTGCATGTCATGTCCTAAACCGAGTTCCCACGAAGAACAAAGAGATAACTCCATTTGAGGAATGGGAGTAGAAAAGGTTAAAACTCTCTTACTTACGAACCTGGGGTTGTTTGGCGAAAGTCAATGTGCTAGTTCCACAGAAACACAAACTTGGACCAAAGACTGTGGATTGTAAAATCTGAGGTATCGGACATGCATGTCGGTACAATCATGGAGTCGAATGATGCGACTTTCTTTGAAGATATCTTTCCCATGAATGATATGGGTAGCTCGTCAAGTCAAGAGTTGCCTAGTTCCTCGAGCCGGGATGTAGTTGTAGTTTCTGAACCTATTATTCCGATGCAACTTCTTGAAGATCCCGTGAAGGACAACAATGAGGCTCCTAAAAGGAGTAAGAGACAGAGGACTGCAAAGTCTTTTGGTAATGATTTTGTTGTATATCTCATTGATGACACTCCCAATTCTATTTCAGAGGCCTACGCTTCTGAAGATGCTGACTACTGGAAGGAAGCGGTCCGTAGTGAGATGGATTCCATCTTGGCAAATGAAACTTGGGAGATAACTGATCGACCTCATGGGTGCAAACCTATAGGGTGCAAATGGGTGTTCAAGAAGAAGCTTAAGCCTGATGGTACTATTGAAAATTACAAGGCACGGCTCGTGTCTAGGGGTTCTACCCAAAAGGAGGGTGAAGACCTTTTTGATACTTACTCACATGTGGCTCGACTGACCACTATTCGAGTGCTACTTTCACTAGCTGCCTCACAAGGTCTTCTCATTCATCAAATGGATGTTAAGACTACTTTCCAAAATGGAGAGTTGGATGAGGAAATTTACATGGAACAATGATGGCTTCTCGCCCCTCGTTGGTTACCCCAAGTGGAAGGTTTGAGCTGCAGTGTAGCGGAAGTTTTCCCTTGGCAAAGATACCAAGGATCGATTTCCCTGAGACTCCCAGTTTCAACAAGAAGGTGTCAACTGCTAACGGCGCCAGATATTAGCAATCAACGTGGACTTGCACACAGATACAAATAACTTTGCTCCCAATGAGTACAGAGAGGTTGTCAATCCCTCCGGCCTTGTCGTTTACAAAGGATCAAACGCAAGTGATAATAGTGATAGGTTTTGCTACAATAGTAAGTAAAAAGCGGAAAGTAAATAGCGGATGTGATCAATGATGGTAATATGGAACGGGGTCCCATGATGTTCACTAGTGATGTCTCTCTCCCAAAAGACGATAAAACAGCTATGTGAGGTAAACGAATTACAGCTGGGCAATTGACAGAATTATGTGCGCAAACCAATGCTAACTATGTTACAAGAAAGGTAGAGGTTCAAAGCATGGGCGGTACACCAAGGCAAATAGACCGAAATCCATCTGCATCTACTACTAATCATCCACCTTGAGATATCTATCCAGAACATCTCGCTGGTATTAAGTTGCGAGTCCCACCCATAGTGTAAACTCAAAGCAACAGACAACTGCATTAAAAGAACTTTGCGTAAAGTAAACAATCCTTGCACCCGCGGGCACAAGCACCGTTGTTTTCCCCCTTGTGGCAACATCACATCCCCTAGACTCATGTTTCTGTCACTCAAGCTAGTCATCGAGGGGCATGAACCCACAATCAAGCATAATGTTCCCTCTTGGAGTCACTACCTACTACTTGGCCAAAGCAATAAATAACAATGGAGAACATGCAAGAATTACTTACGAACATAAATATAAAAGAGGTAGATCAAATATATTACTCAAACACAATCTGAACATAATCTCACAATCCATCGGATCCCAGCAAACTCATCATAGCAACAGCATAAGGTTTACATATGTGCCTCGATCATGTAGGGCAGCTCACGAGGACTAATTAGTGAAGCACAAGAACGGGAGGAGAACATCACATAGCTACTGGTCATGGACCCATGGTCCAAGGGAGACTACTCACAACTCATCCGGGAGGCGTCCATGGTGGTGGAGAGGCTCCCGGTGGTGATCCTCCCCTCCGGCAGGGTGCCGGGAAGAGTTCTCCTGGTGCTCCCGATCTTGGAAGCGCGGCGGCGGCGGAACAGAGATGAGATCACGAAAAAGGGTTCCCGTCTCGAGGGTTTCGGGACACGATATAAATATATGCCAAAGGGGGGCATCAGCGGAGACCTGGGGGGCCCAGGCGCCCCCCGGCGCGGCCAGGAGGGGGGCCGCGCCACCAGGGTGCCTGGAGCCCTGGTGGCCCCCCACCGGCTGTACTTTGGCTACCCGGAAGCTTCTGGAACGCTGATTTTTTATATAATTTTTCCGGGATTTTTCTGGCAGTTCTCGTAATGGGAAAACCTGAAATACAAAAACAGCTGAAAATAGAAACTGGCACTGGGGTGCACTGAGTTAATAGGTTAGTCCAAATATGATCAAAAGTGTATGGAAGTGTATAAATATCATAGCAATATCACCCAAAAGAGGCATGGAGCAAGCAGAAATTATAGATACGTTTTGGACGTATCAACATCCCCAAGCTTAATTCCTGCTCGTCCTCGAGTAGGTAAATGATAACAAGAATAATTTCTGTGGTGACATGCTATTAACCATATAGGACTTTTTCATAGTCATATGACAAAAGCTTACTGAGACAATGAATCTGTAGTAATTAAGTTGCCTCATGAGAAAATCACAAAGAACTGAAAGTTTTACAATATGATACTGAAACATCAAATAGATTTGTAATGAACATGGTGTGCAAATATGATAAAGTGATATCTCGCTTTCCCCCTTTAGTGAAGCAAAACATAAATGCAGGGGCACCTCCAAGGTTTAAGTGATGACTAGATACAATGATTTCAAAATAAACGATATCACAATCATGCAAAAGACAATGCTACTTTGGGACAATGCACATTACACTCAGAATGACAATCATGCTCTCAGTAGTTGGTGCTTTTAAAAGAAGGTGGAGACTCTCGAACCGTGGCTTTTGTTGGCAAGGTTGAAAACCCGTATTCGGAAACAAAGACAAAGCATGTACCAGAGCTCTTGGTTTTAAAAACAGAGGTAATAATTTTTTTTATTATGCATGTTCCGTCAACGAATGCTAGCAGAGAACTCAATTACTTCTTGAGATGGACAAGTTTTGAGGAACGGCTCCCGAAAGAGGACGATCACATCCTCTTAATCTCCTTTGTTTATCACTGCCAAAGTTTTCTGATTTCTCATGAACAAAGCGTGAAGGAGGGTTTGTTTGTTATATTAATTTTGAGCCAGCCGCACTCAATGCCAGTTCCTTCTCGTGTTATGGGTTTACACATTAGACATGCAATCCCGGGGTGAAGCTTGTCCAACTTAAAAAGATCATGAATTAACTACTACTTCCTCATGAACTTAAAACAGAGGCACAAAACAGAAATGCATTTTTTTTCTTTTTGAATAATTTCGAGATGGTACATGAAAGTCTCCGTTAGGAATGGCAGCTAAATACCACGTAGGAAGGTATGGTGGACTCATATGGCATAACTGGTTTAAAAGAATTTGGATGCACAAGCAGTCAGTCCGCTTAGTACAGGTGGAGGTTAGCAAAAGACTGGGAGCGACCAACTAAGAGAGCAATGACGGTCATAATCATGCAGAGCGACAAAGCAACATTGAATCGGGCATGGTAGTTATATCGCTACTCAGAAACAAAAGATCATCAAGGCTTGATAGACTTTCTTTACAGTCTTAAATATGCGTGAGCATACGCCAAGTCAATCAAAATAAATTCTTGAAGGAAGATATTACTAAACCATACCACATCATAGGCAAACAAATCATGTTGGTACTCCAATAACACATTGGGAACCCCCCCAGCTATTTGAGACTAACCATAAGAAAACATGAACTACTAAGCACCATTATGCACGTAGCATTTTTATCATAGACATATCAACCAATGCAATGGAAGCAAACTCTCTTAATAAGATAAGCATGATAACTAAAGAGAGTTCAAGCAACCAACTAAACAAAAGCTCTTTTAAAAAGATATGCATGAAAACTAAAAGCTAAGCATGATAGTAGCTATTGAAAGACAAAGAACACACACAGCAAAGATAGACATGAAAATTCTATGTTATGTTCTAGGTAGAAGTGGAGCGTGTTTCTCTCCCACATAAAGAAAGCTGAGTTTCGACTCGTTATGAAAAGCTAAGGAAAACTAAAAAGGAAAACTAAAAGCAAGACGCTCCAAGCATAGCACATAACACATGAAGTGATAAAAATATAGTGGAATGAAAGACGAACTGATAATGTTGATGGAGAAGGGGATGCACGGGGGCATCCCCAAGCTTAGACGCTTGAGTCTCCTTGAATATTTCTTGGGGGTGCATGGGGGCATCCCCAAGCTTGAGCGTTTGACACTCCTGAATCTTTTTATCATCTTCCCTCGCACACTTGAAAACTCTCTTCATACATAACTCATCATAATCTGAGTAGCGAGGTTAGTACCCTTAATAAAATAATTGTTACTTGCTGGAAATAAGGATATTCTTGAAGATCTACTGTTTCTCAAGATTGCCAAAAGGTTTTTGCAAAGAAAAAGCAAGCTCAAGGTTTGCAAAATGAAGGAAAGGCAAAACAGGACAGAATCTGTGAAAAACAGAACAACAGGTAGTAAATGATTTTTTCGGGGCACTTCTGCAACTCTAATAAAAAACTCAGAACAGACGCACGAAAGACAATTGTATAGAGCACGCTGTCGAAAAAATTCAGACCAAAAAGATGATCTGGTGATTTTATACGAATTTTTCTATCCAAGGACAGAATATGTTTCCTGGACAGCACGTCACAACTTTTGAACTTTCTTGCAATCAGAGGCTACACTTGGCACAAAGTTGAAAAGCAAAGATACAATGATGATGCTACTGTAGTAACAACATCAAGACACAACAAAAAGCAAAATAAAATTTTATTCATGTGGGCTGCCTCCCAAAAGCGCTTTCTTTTATGCCTTTATGCTAGGCATAATGCAAAGAGATCAAGTTTTATCAAGAGTAAAAGAATAGCTAGCCCGTATAACGGACTCAAAAGGTAACTTAATCTTCTTTCGAGGGAAATGTTCCATCCCTTTCTTGAGAGGAAATTGAAATTTTATATTCCCCTCTTTCATGCAATGATAGCACCAACGATGCGTAGAAAAGGACGTCCCAAAATAATTGGACACGAAGGTTCACATTAATGTCCATAATAGTAAAATCAACGGGAACATAATTATCATTGACAATGATAAGAACATCATCGATCCTCCCCAAAGGTTTCTTTATGGAAGAATCAACGAGACGAACACCAAAAGAACAAGAATCAAAAGGTTTCAATTTAAGCATATCATATATTCTTTTGGGCATAACGGAGGTACTAGCTCCAACATCACATAAAGCATAGCAAGAGAAGTTATTCAACTTAATTTTAATCATAGGATCCCAACCACCTTCTAGCTTTCTAGGTATGGAGACTTCTACTCTAAGTTTCTCCTCCCTAGCTTTGATGAGAGCATTAGTGATATGCTCTGTGAAGGCAAGGTTAAGCGTGCTAGTGCGGGGATCTCTAGACATCTTGTGAAGGAAATCAATAACTTCGGTAAGAGTGCAATTATCAAAATCAAGGTCACTACTATCAAGTAAGGTGGTAGTGGTGTCCTTTAGGTTCACTTGTTTGGTAGTTTCTATAGTCATAGCATCACCATTAATAGGTCCAATGGCACCAGGAGTGCATTGGGTGCTAAGAGTTTGGATATCCTCAACAACTTGGATAGTAGCAACAGTGTGGTGGGTAGGAAGGTTCTTAATTCTATCTTCTTCCTCCCTTTCTCTAGCCCATCTCTCTTTAAGTTTAGCCATAATCCTAATATTTTCATTAATTTGCACTTGAATAGCATTCATAGGAGTGACCTTCCTCTCCTCAAGAGGGGAAGTTCTAATTTTAAGAAATTCTACCTCATTGGCTAAATTGTCTACCTTCGAAGAGAGATCATCTAGTTTGTTTAGTTTTTCTCCTACACTCTTATTAAAGGCTTTTTGGGTAGTGATGAAATCTTTTAGCATAATTTCTAGTTCAGTAGTGGAGTTTCTGGTGATAGGATAAGCATTGTTGTTCCCATAAGAATTAGAGGGGACCGGTCTAGGATTGCTACCAAAATTACTCCTATAAGCATTGTTATTAAAATTGTTTCTAGAGATAAAGTTCACATCTACTTGTTCTTGAGCAATCAAAGAATTTAAAGGAACATCACGAGGATCAACAGAAGATTGCTTCGAAAGTAGGGACATGATCAAGTCAACTTTTTCATTTAGGGAGGAAATCTCCTCGACAGAGTTTACCTTCCTACCTATTGGAGCGCGTTCGGTGTGTCATTGGGAATAGTTGGTCATCATCTCATCAAGAAGCTTCGTGGCAGCACCAAGTGTAGTTGACATAAAGGTTCCTCCCGCGGCCGAATCTAACAAGTTCCGCGAGGTAAAGTTCAAGCCTGCATAAAAAGTTTGGATAACCATCCAAGTAGGCAAACCATGAGTAGGGCAGTTCTTGATAAGAGATTTCATACGTTCCCAAGCTTGGGCAACGTGCTCATTATCCAATTGTTTAAAATTCATTATGTTACTTCTTAGTTGGATAATTTTAGCAGGTGGATAGTATTTTCCAATAAAAGCATCTTTGCACTTGTCCCATGAATCTATGCTATTTCTAGGCAAAGACTGAAACCAAATTTTAGCTCCTCCTCTCAAGGAGAAGGGAAAAAGCTTAAGCTTAACAATATTACCATCTATTTCATGGTACTTTTGCATATCACAGAGTTCAACAAAATTGTTTAAGTGTAAAGCAGCATCATCTCCAGCACCGGAGAATTGATCTTTCATAACTAGGTTCAGTAAAGCAGGTTTAATTTCATACGAAGGTGCTGAAGTGGCAGGTGTAGTGATAGCTGTGCAGATAAAGTCATCGTTGTTATGACTAGTGAAGTCACACAACTTGGTGTTCTCGGTGGAACCCATAGTAGCAAGCAAGCAAGATAACTATTTTTCTGATTTTCGATAAAAGATACTAAAGCAAAAACTGAAAGGTAAACTAACAAGACTAAAAGCAAAGGTAAAAGATAGCATGCAACTCCCCTATCTTGAAGAGTGGAGTCCCCGGCAACGGCGCCAGAAAACTTTGCTTGATGGCTTCTCGCCCCTCGTTGGTTACCCCAAGTGGAAGGTTTGAGATGCAGTGTAGCGGAAGTTTTCCCTTGGTAAAGATACCAAGGATCGATTTCCCCGAGACTCCCAGTTTCAACAAGAAGGTGTCAACTACTAACGGCGCCATATATTAGCAATCAACATGGACCTACACACAGATACAAATAACTTTGCTCCCAACGAGTACAGAGAGGTTGTCAATCCCTCCGGCCTTGTCGTTTACAAAGGATCAAATGCAAGTGATAATAGTGATAGGTTTTGCTGCAATAGTAAGTAAAAAGCGGAAAGTAAATAGCGGATGTGATCAATGATGGTAATATGGACCGGGGTCCCATGATATTCACTAGTGATGTCTCTCTCACAAAAGACGATAAAACAGCTATGTGAGGTAAATGAATTACAGCTGGGCAATTGACAGAATTATGTGCGCAAACCAATGCTAACTATGTTACAAGAAAGGTAGAGGTTCAAAGCATGGGCGGTACGCCAAGGCAAGTAGACCGAAATCCATCTGCATCTACTACTAATCATCCACCTTGAGATATCTATCCAGAACATCTCGCTGGTATTAAGTTGCGAGTCCCACCCATAGTGTAAACTCAAAGCAACAGACAACTGCATTAAAAGAACTTTGCGTAAAGTAAACAATCCTTGCACCCGCGGGCACAAGCACTGTTGTTTTCCCCCTTGTGGCAACAACACATCCCCTAGACTCATGTTTCTGTCACTCAAGCTAGTCATCGAGGGGCATGAACCCACAATCAAGCATAACGTTCCCTCTTGGAGTCACTACCTACTACTTGGCCAAAGCAATAAATAACAACGGAGAACATGTAAGAATTACTTACGAACATAAATATAAAAGAGGTAGATCAAATATATTACTCAAACACAATCTGAACATAATCTCACAATCCATCAGATCCCAGCAAACTCATCATAGCAATAGCATAAGGATTACATATGTGCCTCGATCATGTAGGGCAGCTCACGAGGACTAATTAGTGAAGCACAAGAACGGGAGGAGAACATCACATAGCTACTGGTCATGGACCCATGGTCCAAGGGAGACTACTCACAACTCATCCGAGAGGCGTCCATGGTGGTGGAGAGGCTCCCGGTGGTGATCCTCCCCTCTGGCAGGGTGCCGGGAAGAGTTCTCCTGGTGCTCCCGATCTTGGAAGCGCAGCGGCGGCGAAACAGAGATGATATCGCGAAAAAGGGTTCCCGTCTCGAGGGTTTCGGGACACGATATAAATATATGCCAAAGGGGGGCATCAGCGGAGGCCTGGGGGGCCCAGGCGCGGCCCCCCTCCTGGCGCGCCTGGAGCCCTGGTGGCCCCCCTCCGGCTGTACTTTGGCTACCGGGAAGCTTCTGAAACGCTGATTTTTTATATAATTTTTCCGGGATTTTTCTGGCAGTTCTCGTAATGGGAAAACCTGAAATACAAAAACAGCAGAAAACAGAAACTGGCACTGGGGTGCACTGAGTTAATAGGTTAGTCCAAATATGATCAAAAGTGTCTGGAAGTGTATAAATATCATAGCAATATCACCCAAAAGAGGCATGGAGCAAGCAGAAATTATAGATACGTTTTGGACGTATCAAACAACTATATGGGTTTATAGTAGATGGTCAGGAAGGAAAAATGTGCAAGTTGCTAAAGTCTTTATATGGACTTAAGCAAGCACCCAAGCAGTGGCATGAGAAGTTTGAAAGAACTTTAACAGCTGCATGCTTCATTGTAAATGAAGCTGATAAATGTGTGTACTACCAACATGGTGGGGGCGAAGGAGTTATCCTTTGCTTGTATGCCGATGACATATTGATTTTCGGAACAAATTTAAATGTTATAAAGGAGGTCAGGAATTTCCTATCTCATTGTTTGGAGATGAAAGATTTAGAAGTGGCTGATGTCATTCTAAACATCAAGTTGTTGAGATACGATGATGGTGGGATTACACTACTTCAATCTCACTATGTGGAAAAGATCTTGGGTCGCTTTGGCTATAGTGACTGCAAGCCCTCTCCAACACCATATGATGCAAGCGTGCTGCTTCGAAAGAATCGAAGAATTGCTAGAGATCAATTGAAATATTCTCATATTATTGGCTCGCTTATGTACTTAGCCAGTGGTACAAGACCTGGCATCTCTTTTGCTGTTAGCAAACTGAGTCGGTTTGTCTCGAAACCAGGAGTTGTGCATTGGAAAGCTCTAGAGAGAGTTTTGCGTTATTTGAAAGGCACTGCAAATTATGGAATTCACTACATTGGGCACCCAAAGGTGCTTGAAGGGTATAGTGACTCAAAATGGATCTCGGATGCTGATGAGATAAAGGCCACGAGCGGATATGTATTCACTCATGGAGGTGGCGCTATTTCTTGGAAATCTTGCAAGCAGGCCATCTTAACGAGGTCAACAATGGAAGCAGAACTCACAACACTAGATACAACTACGGTTGAAGCAGATTGTCTTCGTCGGTTGTTGAGAAACCTATACCGGGTATCCTTATGAACTGTGACAATCAAACTGTGATCACGAAAGTGAGTAGTTCAAAGGATAACATGAAGTCATCAAGACATGTTCAGAGAAGGTTGAAGTCTGTCAGGAAAATGAAAAACTCCGGAGCTATTGCATTGGATTATATCCAAACGTCTAAAAATCGGGCAGATCCTTGTACTAAGGGTCTATCACGTAATGTGATAGATAATGCATCGAAGAAGATGGGTATGAGACCCGCAATATGAGTTGTCCATAGTGATAACCTATTCTATGTGATCGGAAATCCCGTGAATTAGATGTGAAAGACAAGTTGTTGGTCAACTGAGAGGAGAGTATCCTTACTATTAATACCACTCCATAAAGATGCAGTACTCTCCTAAACTACATGGCAGGTTGATGTATATCTTAATGTGTTTTAAGTATCTTGTTTAGCAGAGATGTTGTCTTGCAGAACATCTTTTGAAGAACACACCTATATGAGTTCGATAGTTAAATGTCGCAATCTATGAGAGTAGGGTGCTCTCTAGTAAACTCATGAAAGGTATCGGGTTATGCTCCACCCGCGGGGAAGACCCACAGTAGTCAAGTATCGGTCAAGGCTTTGTGTGAAGCTAGATTCGCAGAAAACTTGCAGTTCAAGGCATAGTCCACTGTTCAAGTTGCTTACTAGTGTAGCATAGAGTTCTAGGTGGAATTTCAACTTAATAGTCTCCACTGCAGTACCGATATATAAAACAGTGTTTTGAAACCAAAGGCAAAATTTGTGTGCCTCTGGGATCTGGCGGGGGATTGCTGGAATTTTAATCTATTTTGAGCCAGCCCAATAGCAATTTCAGAATTCCTAATAAATCCTAGAGGCCCACTCAGCCCATTCGTGCAAGGCAAGAGGTGGAACAAAGTTTAGTCACACATTGCTAGTTTAGTGGGAGTTGGACCTCCTTATAAGGGAGGATGTTTCCCCACATGTATGAGCATGAGAACAAGAGGGACATCCACGTGCGCTCCTCCTCCGCCGCCCGCCTCGCCACGCCTCGTCACGACGCACCGAGGGTTGCGGGAATGAGCCGAGCCGATGTTTAAATTTTTGCCACGCACAACGGGTATTCGAACGGCCACACGGGAGCTGAAACGTTTTTCGGTAGTGGAGAATGAATCCAAACGGTGCACCTCTTCGGTTGCTGCCTGTTCACTTCACCTCCCTCTTTTGCTTCGTCTCCCATCATAGCCTGGTCACCTCCTTCTCCCGTGCATATATAAGAGAGGTCGCCCCTCTCCAGAGAGACACACCAGAAGATCATCTCCTTCTCGCCACCGAGTTCCAATCTCTGAGTTGCTGCTACGATCTTCCCCATACCTGCTTGCAGCGTGCACCATAGGTCGGGATAGTAGGCCTCCTAAACCGCACCTCTTTGAGTCTTGTACGGGAGAAGGGTGATAAGGTTTTTCGGGAGCGCTCTGCGCGACTACTGACCGGTTCATCACGGACACCGACGACCACTTCCCCAACGACGACTTCTTCCCCGACGTTGACAACATCTTTGACGACATGGCTGGCGAGGATGTCGGCCCCAAGAGCAGTGCTTCTGCTGCTGCTGCTGCCTCTGCTACATCACAATACGTGTTCATGTTTCTTTTGCTTGACGTCCTGCTACAGTTTCTTGCTCTACTATGTGCTCTGTATATGTTCGATTCTAGTTCATATATGCGGATGCTTTTTACCTTCTTTTTCTTAGATTGCATGACTTATGTTATTACTGCTATTTTAGTCATGCTTTATCTAGTATTTCCATTAATAAAATTATTTGGTAAATTGCTCGTATTTACAACATATATGTGTTGTAATGCATTCATAAATTCCAAGGTTAGTCCATATTTGCATAGCTAGCGTATATGTAAATAAGAGATTCTTAACATATTCATCTCCTTGCTTGCAGATTGGACATTGTCCAACTAAGCCAACATGGTGATTTGCTAGGATAGATTTCAACGGAATAATTCCATGCAATCTCCTCCAGCAGAAGATATTCACCTTTGCAGGGATTTGAAGATTCCATAATGTTTTCCATACTGGATTTATAACTAAGGGTCCCGGCCCTAAAAGGCTTGTTCGGTATTTGTGATTCCATTCGAGCTGGTAAGCGGATTTAACAGAGAAAATACTAGTTCTTGAAGTCATCAAAAGCTGAGAAGTTCAAGGGAATCTGGAGTACTCTTCTAGCATCAACTGGCCACAAAACGGTATTAATTAGTTCCTCATCCCGTTGACCATTTATCGGATCTATAAGTTTGTAAACTTTAGTAATAACAGTCTGACCCCTCGGAGTGATTATCATTTTGTTTGGGCTAGCAGGAACCCAAGGGTCCTCACATATATTAACTTTTTGGCCATCACCAATCCTCCATATAAATCCTCTCTTAAAGGTTTGCAATCCAACAATAATCCTTTGCCATGTGAACGATGCTCCCTTTTTGGGTCCAGCTTTTAATAAGTCTCCACTTGGATAGTATTTAGCCATAACACGAGCACAAAGAGATTCCGGACACGTAATTAGTCTCCAACTTTGTTTTGCTAACATTGCAAGATTGAAAGAGTACATATGTCGAAATCCCATTCCACCCATTTTCTTGGGCACACATAACTTCCACCAAGCATACCAATGCATTTTAATTTTTTCTTCATCATCACCCCATCAGAATTTTGCAATGATGTCCGTAATTTTCTTGCACACACCCTTCGGAATCAAGAATACTGACATAGCGAATACTGGTATGGCTTGTGCCACTGCTTTTAATACGATTTCCTTACCCCCAAGGGATAACTGTTTCTCCATCCATCCACAAATTCTATCCCATATCCTTTCTACAAAGTGATTGAAACAATCACTCCTATTTGCCCCCACGAGAGCTGGAAGTCCCAGGTATTAGTCTGATAAGGCCTCAATATCAATATGGAGTTCTTGACGAATTTCAGCTCTAGACACCATACTTGTATTTGGGCTAAAGAAGATGCTTGACTTAGCTCTACTCACAATCTGTCCAGAGTTTGCACAGTAAGTTTCTAGTACCTGCTGTAAGGAAGCTGCATTCAACATATCTGTGTCCATGAGGATAAGGGAATCATCAGCAAATAGTAGGTGTGATACTGACGGTACATTTCTGCACACCTTTACCCCATTAATGCCACCAGCTTCTTCGTACTGCAGTAAACTAGATAAACCTTCGGCACATAATAAGAACAAATATGGCGATAAGGGATCGCCCTGCCGAATACCCCTCGTGGGAATGAAGCTATCCGTCTCGTGAGAGTTATATCTGATATTGTACCTTACCGAAGAGACACAATTCATAATAAGCTGCACCCACTCGGCCTGGAACCCCATCTTGAGCATCATATTTTTCAGGCAAATCAACTCAACCCTATCATACACTTTATGCATGTTCAGCTTCACAGCGCAAAGACCTGGTAGGGGGAGTTAATTGCATGGAGATACCTGATACGTCCAAAACGTATATATAATTTCTGCTTGCTCCATGCCTCTTTTGGGTGATATTGCTATGATATTTATACACTTCCATACACTTTTGATCATATTTGGACTAACCTATTAACTCAGTGCACCCCAGTGCCAGTTTCTGTTTTCGGCTGTTTTTGTATTTCAGGTTTTCACATTACGAGAACTGCCAGGAAAAATCCAGAAAAAATATATAAAAAATCAGCGTTCCAGGAGCTACCGTGCGGCCAAAGTACAGACGGGGGGACCCACAGGGGTTCCAGGCGCCCTGTGGGTGCCCCCCCTGGGCCGCGCCAGGGGGGGCGCCTGGGCCCCCCGAGACCCGTCTGGTGACCCCCTTTGGAATATATTTAAGGTTCGTCGAGGAAACCCTGATTCTGGAACCCTTTTTTCCAGACGCGATTCCGATCTCCGCCGCCATCTCCATCAAGCTTCGGGGGACCAGAATTCCTACGCCGGCACCCTGCCGGGACGGGGAAGTGCCCCCGGATTCATCTCCATCGACGTTGCTTCCTCCCTCCATGGTGCGGGAGTAGTTCCTCCTCGGGGCTGAGGTTCTTACCAATAGCTATGTGGTCAATTCTCTCTCCCATGATGTGATCTTCGTTTTGATCATAGGCTATGTTAATCTAGGGTGATCCCATGATATTTCCCCTTCCTCTATGTATTGGATTGATGTACTCACTTGTCTTTATCTAGTATAATCCCCGAGACCAAGGTGACAGCGGTCTATTGGACATGGATTAGAACAATATTTTCATGAGTGATTTCCTCTCTTGTGTGTTGATTGAAGATTGAGAGTCTCTTGGTGCTTGTCTTTGACTATCCTTTAGATATGTTGTGGTGATTGTGGGACTCTCTTTGGATGGCCGCGGTGACATTGGGAAATCCTTAGATTGAGAACTACGAACTTTGAGGTGTGCTTTTGTAGCCCTACATAATTCTCGTCCTCTCTTGACCACGAAGGAATGACCTCCAAGTGTGTCCCCTTTGCATGTTTTATGGGAAATATCATGTGATTCGATTATGTTAATGTTGTTGGGAGTTGCCACTAGTGAAAGTATGAACCCTACGCCTCGTTTCCACCATTGCAATACCGTTTGTGCTCACGTTTACTACTTGTTTGCTTGCTGCACTTTTTATTACATATTTATATTACCTTGTTTTGCCATCCATATCACTTGCCATTTAACCTCTCTTCGCCGAACTAGTGCACCTATACATCTAACAAGTGTATTAGGTGTGTTGGGGACACAAGAGACTTCTTGTATCTTAGTTGCAGGGTTGCTTGAGAGAGACCATCTTCAACCTCTACTTCCCTAAGTTCGATAAACCTTAGGTCATCCACTTGAGGGAAATTGTTGCTGTCCTACAAACCTCTGCGCTTGGAGGCCCAACATAGTCTACAAGAGTAGAAGCGTGTGTAGACATCAAGCTATTTCTGACGCCGTTGCCGGGGAAGTGAACGCTTGAAGGTATATCTTTAGATCTTGCAATTAAATCTTTTTGTTTCTTGTTTTTATTTCACTAGTTCTGCTTATGGACAACCCTGTTATTGGATCATTGCTTGCGGGAAGACGCCCCACACCGGTGGTGGTTGCTCCTCCCCCTACTGAAATTGTGCCCTATGAAATACCAGCTGGTATTATCGATTATGTTTTGGCTAATCGTTATGCAGGAGACAGACACCCCGGTGAACACTTGCTATATCTGTCACAATTAAGTTCATTATTTAAGCTTGCAGGTGTATCAAGGGAGTTTGTCATGAGGAAATTGTTCGCCGTATCACTTATAGATAAGGCTTCAGATTGGTATAAGCTTCTCGATAACTCGCACTTGCTTGATTGGCAAGATCTTATGTCTCTCTTTTATACTAAATTTTATCCTCTTCGTGAAATCCATAAGAATAGGAATTATGTTTATAATTTCTATCCTCATGACGGAGAGAGCATAGCTCAAACTTGGGGGAGACTGAAAACGTTAATGCTAAAATGTCCTAACCATGGGCTCCCCAAAGATATTATTATTACTAACTTCTATGCGAGGCTCTCTCGACAGGATAAGGATTTGCTCGACGCTTCCTCTATGGGTTCTTTCACAAACAAAAAGATTGATGCTAAATGAGAACTCCTTGAAAGAATTCAACGCAACACTGAAGATTGGGAGATCGACAAAGGTAAAGAGTCAGGTATAATTTATGAGTATGATTGCATTAAGTCCTTTGTTGAAACTACAAGTTTTAACAAGTTTGGTGCTAAGTTTGGGCTTGATTCTCAACTCCTTGTCGATTTCCTCAAATCTTTTGCTTCACATCTTAATATGCCTAAGGAGGATTGGATCAAGTATCATAAACCTTTTAAAGAGACTTGCAAAGAAAATGAAATTGTTCATGATGATTGCAACATGCATGATCCAATTCCTAAAAATGAAGTTTTATATAAGCATGTTAATTTTTGTGGAGTGGATAGACCTTGTGAAAGGCCTATGATTGAAGAAGAGAAGTATTGTAAGCAACATAAGCATGAAAGAACAATCACTTGGGTCAGAGATTTAAATGAAATTGCTAGAGAATTGTGTGACCTTTATCCTTTTACTTGTGAACTTTGCCGTATAGAGGGTCACTTTAATTTTCAATGCATGAACTCTCAAAACATAACTGTTAACCGGTTGTGTGATGACATGATCACCTCTGATCTTTATGATGAGCTTATGTTATTTTTGATGTGTGAAGAGCTATCAGAAAAGACTTCTTGGCTGGATGATAATTCCATAGGAATAAAAAACACTTTGCAAAATTGCCATCTCTATTGTGTTGTTAATTGCCATGAAAATGATTACATAAGTAAGATTAGAAAGGAGGGAACTTTACCAAAGTATAAAAATGTCTCTTATATTTCTGCTAATAAAAAGGAGAGTTTCTCCCAAGTTTCCCCTATTGTTTCTAATGATAAACCAGGATATGTGGAGAAGCTTCATCTCCAACCACCCCCTCCTAAGGTGAAGAAGAAGAAAAAGAAGAGGAGGAGGAGGAGGAGCAAGAAGGAAGAAGAATGGGTATCAACCTGGCCTGAGCATATTCCTCCTGTCAAATTTTATCCTAACGGTTGTAAGTTTAAAGAAGAAGGTGAAGTTTATTGCCTTAATTATCATCTTGATGATACATTCGTAGGTACTATTGAAGATGATTTTAATTATGATATCCATGTTACTTATTGTGATTGGGAAAATGATGATAATGCTGCTTATGATCTTGAAAATCTTTTTGGTACCAACTCTGAAAGTGAAGATATGGGAAGCTCTAAGCTTGGGGATGATAGGATTGCAAATATAGACAACATGTTAGTAATTCTCTTGCTAGTAAGAATAAAGACAACATGTTTACAAATATAGTTGCTAGCAATGATAATGCTCTTCTCTACCATGATGATGTTATAACTCCAATCTATAGTGATTATAAAGGTACCTATGACATAAGGAGAAATTATCCTTATGAAACTTGTCATAATCATGAAGGGAATTACTCCCTTGTTGAACACCACCCTCCTAATATACAACTAATCTATAGTGTTCAAGTTGTTTATGATAGTCCTACTCCCACTATTACCAATGAGAAAAAATATGCTTATGTGGGGAGTGAGAGTACCTTTTTGCATGTGGATCATGGTAACAATGATTTATGTGATGCTTATATTGTTGAGTTCATCCATGATGCCACTGAAATTTATAATGAGAGAGGGAGGCTTGGTTCTAAATATCTTAATAATAAGAAGTTTCCTCTCTTTATGGTGAATATTTTGAAGTTATGCTTGTTTTGCCTTCCTATGCTAGTTGCTTCGTGCTTCAATGAATTATTCTAGTGCAATATTCCTATGCATAGGAAGCATGTTAGGCTTAAATGTACTTGGCATTTGCTTCTTGATGCCCTCTTTTGTTCTTCGGCTCTTATTCTTACGAGAGCATCATTAAAGTCCTATGCCTAGCTTAAAGGCATAAAAGAAAGCGTTTTTGGGAGGCAGCCCACAATGAATAAAATTTTATTTTGCTTTTTGTTGTGTCTTGATGTTGTTTACTGCTGTAGCATCATCATTGTATCTTTGCTTTTCATATTTGTGCCAAGTATAGCCTCTGATTGCTAGAAAGTTCAAAAATTGTGAGGTGCTGTCCAGAAAACAGATTTTGTCTTTGGATAGAAAAATTCGTATAAAATCACCAGATCATCTTTTTGGTCTGAATTGTTTCGACGGCATTCTCTATATAATTGTCTTTCGTGCGTCTGTTCTGAGTTTTTTGATTTGAGTTGCAGAAGTATCCCGAACAGATCGATTACTACCTGCTGTTCTGTTTTTCACAGATTCTGTCCTGTTTTGCCTTTCCATAATTTTGCAAATCAAGAGCTTGCTTTTTCTTTGCAAAAACCTTTTGGCAATCTTGAGAAACAGTAGAACTTCAAGAATATCTTTATTTCCAGCAAGGTATAATTATTTTATTAAGGGTACTAACCTCGCTAATCAGATTATGTTGAGTTATGTATGAAGGGAGTTTTCAAGTGTGCGAGGGAAGATGATAAAAAGATTCAGGAGTGTCAAGCGCTCAAGCTTGGGGATGCCCCCGTGCACCCCCCAAGAAATATTCAAGGAGACTCAAGCGTCTAATCTTGGGGATGCCCCCGTGCATCCCCTTCTCCATCAACATTATCAGTTCGTCTTTCGTTTCGCTATATTTTTATCACTTCATGTGTTATGTGCTATACTTGGAGCGTCTTGCTTTTAGTTTTCTTTTTATTTTTTCATAACGAGTCGGAACTCAGCATTCTTTATGTGGGAGAGAAACACGCTCCACTTCTACCTAGAACATAACATAGAATTTTTCATATCTATCTTTGCTGTGTATGTTCTTTGTCTCTTAATAGCTACTATCATTCTCTGCTCTTAGTATCCATGCTTATCTTTTCAAAAGAGCTTTTGTTTAGTTGGTTGCTTGAACTCTCTTTAATTATCATGCTCACCTTATTAAGAGAGTTTGCTTCCGTTGTATTGGTTAATATGTCTATGATAAAGATGCTACGTGCATAATGGTGCTTAGTAGTTCATGTTTTCTTATGGTTAGCCTCAAATAGCTGGGGGATTCCCAATGTGTTATTGGAGTACCAACATGATTTGTTTGCCGATGATGTGGTATGGTTTAGTAATATCTTCCTTCGAGAATTTATTTCGATTGACTTGGCGTATGCTCACGCATATTTAAGACTGTAAAAAAAGTCTGTCAAGCCTTGATGATCTTTTATTTCTAAGTACCGATATAACTACCATGCCTGATTCAATATTGCTTTGTCGCTCTGCATGATTATGACCGTCATTGCTCTCTTAGTTGGTCGCTCCCAGTCTTTTGCTAACCTCCACCTGTACTAAGCAGACTAACCTTGCAATACATAGCTCATGGAAAAGTAGCTTAAAAACTATTGTGGTAAAGAATATGTTGCCTATGTATCTTATTTCTTATAAGTTGCTTGCTGAGCGGTAACCATGTTTCTGGGGACGCCATCAACTGTCACACTTTTGTTGAATATCATGTGAGTTGCTATGCATGTTCGTCTTGTCTGAAGTAAGGGTGATTTGCCGTGGGTTGAATGAATATGCATATTGTTAGAGAAGAACATTGGACCGCCAACCAAAGCCATGCATCATGGTGGAAGTTTTAGCTTGGACTTAATCCTCAATCTCTTATGAGAATATGCTTATGCATTTAAGAGGAGTCCATCATCTATTTTCTATGTTGTCCTGGTATGGATGTCCTCAAGTTGAGATCTATCAAAAACGAGAAATCAAATGCGATTTATCTCCTTGGACCTTTGTACAGGTGGCATAGAGGTACCCCTTTGTGACACTTGGTTGAAACATATGTAATGCAATGATAACCCATGGAAATCCGAGCTAATTAGGACAAGGTGCGAGCACTATTGGTATTCGATGCTTGAGGCTTGCAACTTATAGGATGTCTTATGCATGACACATATGAAGTACTACTACTGTTGACAAAATTGCTTCTATGTTTTCAAAATAAAAAGCTCTAGCACATAACCATTCTTTTACTTTTATGTTGAGTCTCCACCTTCTTTTAAAAGCACCAACTACTGAGAGCATGATTGTCATTCTGAGTGTAATCTGCATTGTCCCAAAGTAGCATTGTCTTTTGCATGATTGTGATATCGTTTATTTTGAAATCGTTGTATCTAGTCATCACTTAAACCTTGAAGGTGCCCCTGCATTTATGTTTTGCTTCACTAAAGGGGGCAAACTAGATATCACTTTATCATATTTGCACATCATGTTCATTGCAAATCTTTTTGATGCTTCAATATCATGTTGTAAAACTTTCAGTTCTTTGTGAATTTCTCATGAGGCAACTTAATTACTACAGATTCATTGTCTCAGTAAGCTTTTGTCATGTGACTATGAAAAAGTCATATATGATTAATAGCATGTCACCACAGAAATTATTCTTGTTATCATTTACCTACTCGAGGATTAGCAGGAATTAAGCTTGGGGATGTTGATACGTCCAAAACGTATCTATAATTTCTGCTTGCTCCATGCCTCTTTTGGGTGATATTGCTATGATATTTATACACTTCCATACACTTTTGATCATATTTGGACTAACCTATTAACTGAGTGCACCCCAATGCCAGTTTCTGTTTTCGGCTGTTTTTGTATTTCAGGTTTTCACATTACGAGAACTGCCAGGAAAAATCCAGAAAAAATATATAAAAAATCAGCGTTCCAGGAGCTACCGTGTGGCCAAAGTACAGCCGGGGGGGACCCACAGGGGATCCAGGCGCCCTGTGGGCGCGCCCCCCCTTGGGCCGCGCCGGGGGGGGCGCCTGGGCCCCCCGAGACCCGTCTGGTGACCCCCTTTGGCATATATTTAAGGTTCGTCGAGGAAACCCTGATTCCGGAACCCTTTTTTCCAGACGCGATTCCGATCTCCGCCGCCATCTCCATCAAGCTTCGGGGGACCAGAATTCCTGTGCCGGCACCCTGCCGGGACGGGGAAGTGCCCCCGGATTCATCTCCATCGACGTTGCTTCCTCCCTCCATGGTGCGGGAGTAGTTCCTCCTCGGGGCTGAGGTTCTTACCAGTAGCTATGTGGTCAATTCTCTCTCCCATGATGTGATCTTCGTTGTGATCATAGGCTATGTTAATCTAGGGTGATCCCATGATATTTCCCCTTCCTCTATGTATTGGATTGATTTACTCACTTGTCTTTATCTAGTATAATCCCCGAGACCAAGGTGACAATGGTCTATTGGACATGTATTAGAACAATATTTTCATGAGTGATTTCCTCTCTTGTGTGTTGATTGAAGATTGAGAGTCTCTTGGTGCTTGTCTTTGACTATCCTTTAGATATGTTGTGGTGATTGTGGGACTCTCTTTGGATGGCCGCGGTGACATTGGAAAATCCTTAGATTGAGAACTACGAACTTTGAGGTGTGCTTTTGTAGCCCTACATAATTCTCGTCCTCTCTTGACCACGAAGGAATGACCCCCGAGTGTGTCCCCTTTGCATGTTTTATGGGAAATATCATGTGATTCGATTATGTTAATGTTGTTGGGAGTTGCCACTAGTGAAAGTATGAACCCTAGGCCTCGTTTCCACCATTGCAATACCGTTTGTGCTCACGTTTACTACTTGTTTGCTTGCTGCACTTTTTATTACATATTTATATTACCTTGTTTTGTCATCCATATCACTTGCCATTTAACCTCTCTTCGCCGAACTAGTGCACCTATACATCTAACAAGTGTATTAGGTGTGTTGGGGACACAAGAGACTTCTTGTATCTTAGTTGCAGGGTTGCTTGAGAGAGACCATCTTCAACTTCTACTTCCCTGAGTTCGATAAACCTTAGGTCATCCACTTGAGGGAAATTGCTGCTGTCCTACAAACCTCTGCGCTTGGAGGCCCAACATAGTCTACAAGAGTAGAAGCGTGTGTAGACATCAATACCACACTTGGAGCAGCTATAACGAATCAGTACCACTATTCAGTTTTTTGCATGTCAATACCACGCTTGAGGCTAATTGTTGCAAAACGGTCTAACCACCGTATTGATGGCATATCTGACCGTTCAGGCCCAACTGTCAAGGGCTTATTGGCATGTTATTTCATTAAAAAAACCTTGCTTTCTATTTAATCACGCATATACCCTGGTTCGTCAAAAAAAGGTTCCGCAAAAAAAAAACGGAAAAATACGAACGTGTGTTGGCCGAGTTTCGAACCGACGACCTCACGCTGTAGTGCGAATGCGCCCAGCGTCTGTGGTCCATGCGGGATACTGTCGCTTTATAATACGGAGTATAATTGAATGTTAAACGGGCTGCAGGCCCTTCTACACTGCCAAATTTTAAAAACAAACTGAAAAATAACGATGCGTCCGGGTAACTGAAGCAAACACCTCAACCACTACTGCCCCCTTTTCTTTAACTTTATTTTTTACGGAATCTGCAGGCCCTCTTCCTTTTGCTTTGTTCGATAAATTCAATATAACTTGTTCTATTTAAATCTTATGTAAGACATTGTGCCCATTTTCACTGCTAGTTTTCTTACAAAAAATTCGGCAAGAAAATAAAAACTATATTCTCGTATTACAAATAATATATGTAGAAATCATAAATAAAATATAATCTTGTATTTCAATATATATTAAGGTGGTGCTGCTCAGGTGAAGCTATACGAAGTGGTGTGGTTTAAAAAAGTTCAATATATTAGAAAAAGTCAGTCTAGCCAGTGATCTTTTATATATTTTTTTGAAAAGTTTATCTTATATCTAAAAAATGTTCAATGTATATAACACAAAAATTCATCGTATATTATACAATAATCTTCAGTGTGTATTTATAAAATAACGTTCAGTGCAAAAACAAAATTGCATATACTAAACCTATATAAGAAAGAAGTGTAAAAAAATCCGAAGAATACCCAAGATCTTGGAAAAGTTTAAAAAATTCGAAACAAGAAAAACACATAAAAAAAGGAAAATGCCAGAACGTGTCTAAAAGTATAAGGAAAAAGTCCAAAATAAACAGTAAACTTGTAGGCAACAGATAAATCAAAACCTGAACTTTGAATCCCGAAAATTGACACTCTCATCTTGTCAATCCGGTCTATTCCAAACCCTAGACCCGTTTGACACACCGGGAATACTCAATCCCGGCCGGGATAACCTGCTACTCTCACTAACGAGAATTTGGGCCGGCCCACCATACCACAGCGAAGTAGCCTGCTGTCGAAATATTCGTTTATTTAATAAATTTAAATTTCAGTATTTTGAAAAAGATGTTTCTCTTTTTTCCATAAATTAGGAAAATGCTCAGGAATTAAAAAAATGTGTTCATGTGTTTTGAAAAATTGTTCGTGTTTCCAAAAAAGGTACAGAAATTTCAAACCTAGTCATGTGTTCCATAATTAGTACAGATTACCAAAAAAAATCGTATTTTTGAATTCAAAAACAAATTCTGGAATTTTAGAAGATGTTCGCACATTTTAAAAACTGTTCCGAAGTTAAAAATACACTCTTGTTTTCTATTTTTGTCATCAATTTTAAATTGTTTCATGTTTTACCAAAAATGTTTAGCCATTTAACATTTTGTTTGCATTTTCGTAGCCTTTTTGCAATTTTAAAAAGTGTTCACATTTTTCAAAAATATTTGGAATCCCAAAAGCTTTCGCAGATTTCAAAAAATGTCTTTGAATTTAAGAAATGGTGGCACATTCTCCAAAATATGTTTTGGAGTTTTTTAAAATCATTTGTGTTTTCATTTAAGAATGTTACTGTGTTTTCTTATATATATGTCACATTGTCTATCATGTATGCGTGCCTCGAGTGCGAGCTCCCGAGTTCGATTCCTCGCAAGCTCACTGGTTTTGTCATAGAAGAAAAGTATATTAAAAAAAGTGTTGAAAACATGCATTTACAAAATATTACGTATTTACAAAATATCTAGAGTATATTAAAAAAGGTTTGAAGTGTGCACTAAAAGTTTACATTGTGTACTGAGAAAAAATAGACATGTATCCAAAAAATGAAACCAAATTAGAACGGCGAAGAAACAAAAAGGAAAGCAAAAGAACCAAACAATACGAAGAAACGAACAAAGAAGCAGAAGAAAACCAAAAAAATAACGAAGAAATAACCCAAAGTAAACCAATGCAAACAGAAAGTATGATGAAGGAAAAAAAATAGAGAAGAGCGAGCCAACCTGCATCTAAGCACGAGCGGCGTGAGCAACTGTGCTAATGGGCTGCATATGATCCAAGATCTAAAGACGAGGGATCAACGCAAAATGTTCATGGTTGTCTTCCTGGTCGCTGCGTGGAGCCTATGAAAGGAAAGAAATAACAACTACTTTCGAAAAGTGATCCCTTCGGTTGACAGTTGGCGAGCCAGATTCGTACAAGACTTTTCCAACATTGCTTATAGACTCCCTGTAGACAAGAGACATCTTGTCTCGGCTATCCTAGCCTCTGTTCCTTAGCTAGAACAACACTTTGCTCCGCTACCCCCTCCTTTTGCTTGTAATATGGTTCAGACACCCTACAACATTGTACATTTGTAAATACCTCCCATTCTTTTGGGACTTTTAATATATTTATGCAGTAGGACGTGATCTTACTGTTCAACCTTCAAAAAAAAACTGTGCTAATGGGCCAGCCCGATTTTGTCTTATGTCACGCGAATACATGTAAACGCTTTGAATGTTCGAAATGGATCGGAATTGGCAAGTTGAGAGTGCTAATTTGCGGATTTCAAAGTTCAGGTTTGATTTATCTTTGGTCTACAAGTTTCAAGTTTATTTTGAACTTTTTCTAAAGTATAAAAAGACGCATTCCTCCATTTTGACACAAGCATTGCAGTGGCGTAGTGCTTTGCGTGCGGTCCGTCGCATGTTTGATTCCTGGAGGGTGTTTTTTTTTTCATTTGTTTTTAGTAAAACCTGGCAGCCCGTTTAACTATCGTACAATATAAATATTAAGTATCCAAGTTCACCAACAGACTGTGCGTGGTCTTGTGGCTCGGCGCGTGCTTAGACCGTTTTGCAACAATTAGCCCCAGGCGGCATGGTACTGACATGCAAAAAAAATCGAATAGTGATACTGATTCGTAAGTGTGGTATCTTCATGCAATTAACTGTGGTGGGGGACGAGACACAGTTCTCTCACGCGCTATCCGAATAAACCCAGTGCCACGCCCCGTGTCTTATCTCCATAGCGATGCCCTGTCTCCAACATCGCCCCTTTAGCCGCCGTCGTTGGACCCTGGCTGCCCAGCGTGCCTTCATCTTCCGCCCCACCCTCTAGCACGTCTCCTGTTGCACCTACACAACCAGATGCAACCCTGCGCTCTTCCTGACCGGCGACCCCACCCATCCGAGGTCCTACTCCCCCGTGACACCCCCAATTTGACCGTACACTACTTATACACGCAAATGTGTACGACCAAGATCAAAGACTCACTCGAAGATACCACAACACAACTCTGGACACAAATTAAAGATCATACAAGCTTCATATTACAAACCAGGTACCTTGAGGGCTCGAATACATAAGCTTGATCATCCACGAGTCAGCGAAAGCAACAATATCTGAGTACAGACATAAGTTAAACAAGGTGCCATAAGATGGCTAGCACAAACAGGGATACAGATCGAAAAGGCAAGGCCTCTTGCCTGGGATCCTCCTAAACTACTCTTGGTCGTCGGCGGCCTCCATGTAGTAGTAAGCTCCGTCGGGGTTGTAGTAGTCGTCGGTGGTGGCATCTGGCTCCAGGGCACCACCATCTGGTTACATCATCCGAGAAGAAAGGAAAAATGGGAAAAAGAGAGAGCAAAGCAACCGTGAGTACTCATCCAAAGTACTTGCAAGCAAGGATCTACACTATATATGCATTGGTATCTGTAAAAGGGGGGTAATATATGTGGACTGAACTGCATAATGCTAGAGTAAGAGGGGGATAGCTAGGCCTATCGAAGACTACGCTTCTGGCAGCCTCCATCTTGCAACAGTAGAAGACAGTAGCTGGAAATTAACAAGTATCATCGCTTCTGGCAGCCTCCATCCTGAGTAGCTGGAAAGTTCACCAAGTAACATCGTATAGCATAATCCTACCGGCGATCCTCCCCTCGCCGCCCTGTGGGAAAGCGATCACCGGGTTGTATCTGGCACTTAAAAGGGTGTATTTTATTAAGTATCCAGTTCTAGTTATCATGAGGTCGGAGTAGAACTCCGGGTCGTCCTTTTACTGAGGGACATGACTATTCGGATAGATAAACTTCCCTGCAGGGGTGCATCACATTTCCCAGCATGCTCGATCCCCTCTGGCCGGACACACTTTCCTGGGTCATCATTGATCACATCCGCTATTTACTTTTCGCTTTTATTTACTATTGCAATTATATTTATCACTACTATCACTTGCGTTTAATCCTTTGTGAACTACAAGGCCGGAGGGATTGACAACCTCTCTGTACTCGTCGGGAGCAAAGTTATGTGTATCTGTGTGCAGGTCCACGTTGATTGCTAATATCTGGCGCCGTAGCAGTTGACAACTTCTTGTTGAACCTAGGAGTCTCTGGGGATTCGATCCTTGGTATCTTTGCCAAGGGAAAAACTTCCGCAACACTACATCTCACACCTTCCACTTGGGGTAACCAACGAGGGGCGAGAAGCCTAGCAAGAGTTTTTCTGGCGCCGTTGCCGGGGACTCCACTCTTCAAGATAGGGGAGTTGCATGCTATCTTTTACCTTTGCTTTTAGTCTTCTTAGTTTACCTTTCAGTTTTTGCTTTAGTATCCTTTATCAAAAATTACGAAGAAAAAAAATTATTTTGCTTTCCTGTTAGTAGTCCTTTCTGTTTAGCTAAACATGTTAGGATTTAGTGCTTTGAGGGAATCAGAAGTTCTAGATTTCCATCAAAGGGATGGAGAAAATATGAAGAAGGCATGGGACAGAATTTCTGATGCACATAGGAAAATTATGCCTTGGATACCTATAAAAATTGTGCTTAGAAATTTTTACGATGGTCTTTTTAAATGGTGTAAACACTCTCTTGATATTATAGCCGAGGGAGATTTCCTAGAGTGTGATGAAGCTAGAGCTCTTGAAATTATACATGGTCTATCTAGTTACTTTGTTTATGATCATAACTTTGATACTGTCATAGATAGACTTTCTACTATTGAAAAGAGAATGGATGCTCTAGACTTGATGAAGGTAGAGAAACCTAAACCCAATAAGAAAGACATTTTGGAAATAGACAATGATTGGGAGCCTTTGGTTATGATTAGCATCTCTAATCAAAACTTCCTTGCTTATTGTGATATTGGATCTATGGTTTCTACTATGCCAAAAATTGTTCATGATTCTTTATAATTTAACATGGATAGATTACCATCTTATCATGAACACACTAATGGAGATATTTCTGAAATCTAGGGAAGAATAAAAGATGTGCCAGTTAAATTCCTTAAAGGGATTGCAATGATTGATTTCTTCATCATGGAGCCAAACCAAGGAAATATAGTGCTTGGAAGGGACTTCCTCCAAGCAGTTAAAGGCTTCATTGATATAGGTAAGGGACAAATCCGCTTGCGCGGAAAGGAAAAAGGTGTGTACCCCTTTCCTAGAAGGAACAAGAATGAACTTGTTGAGGAACCATTTGAAGCAATTTATAGCTCCGATTATTACGATGGTTATTGATTCCTCTATGCATTATGCCTAGCTTAAAGGCATAAAAGAAAGCGCTTTTGGGAGGCAGCCCACATGAATAAATTTATTTTGCTTTTGTTGTGTCTTGATGTTGTTACTACTGTAGCATCATCATTGTATCTTTGCTTTTCAATTTTGTGCCAAGTGTAGCCTCTGATTGCTAGAAAGTTCAAAAGTTGTGAGGTGCTGTCCAGGAAACAGATTCTGTCCTTGGATAGAAAAATTCGTATAAAATCACCAGATCATCTTTTTGGTCTGAATATTTTCGACAGCATGCTCTATATAATTGTCTTTCGTGCGTCTGTTCTGAGTTTTTTTATTAGAGTTGCAGAAGTGCCCCGAACAAATCAATTACTACCTGCTGTTCTGTTTTTCACAGATTCTGTCCTGTTTTGCCTTTCCTTCATTTTGCAAACCAAGAACTTGCTTTTTCTTTGCAAAAACCTTTTGGCAATCTTGAGAAACAGTAGACCTTCAAGAATATGTTTATTTCCAGCAAGGTATAATTATTTTATTATGGGTACTAACCTCGCTAATCAGATTATGATGAGTTATATATGAAGGGAGTTTTCAAGTGTACGAGGGAAGATGATAAAAAGATTCAGGAGTGTCAAGCGCTCAAGCTTGGGGATGCCCCCATGCACCCCCAAGAAATATTCAAGGAGACTCAAGCGTCTAAGCTTGGGGATGCCCCCGTGCATCCCCTTCTCCATCAACATTATCAGTTCGTCTTTTGTTCCACTATATTTTAATCACTTCATGTGTTATGTGCTATGCTTGGAGCGTCTTGCTTTTAGTTTTCTTTAGTTTTTCATAACGAGTCGGAACTCAGCCTTCTTTATGTGGGAGAGAAACACGCTCCACTTCTACCTAGAACATAACATAGAATTTTCATGTCTATCCTTACTGTGTGTGTTATTTGTCTTTTAATAGCTACTATCATGTTCAGCTCTTAGCTTTCATGCTTATCTTTTCAAAGAGCTTTTGTTTAGTTGGTTGCTTGAACTCTCTTTAATTACCATGCTCACCTTATTAAGAGAGTTTGCTTCCGTTGCATTGGTTGATATGTCTATGATAAAGATGCTACGTGCATGATGGCGCTTAGTAGTTCATGTTTTCTTATGGTTAGTCTCAAATAGCTGGAGGGTTCCCAATGTGTTCTTGGAGTATCAACATGATTTGTTTGCCTATGATGTGGTATGGTTTAGTAATATCTTCCTTCGAGAATTTATTTTGATTGACTTGGCGTATGCTCACGCATATTTAAGACTGTAAAGAAAGTCTGTCAAGCCTTGATGATCTTTTGTTTCTGAGTAGCGATATAACTACCATGCCTGATTCAATGTTGCTTTGTCGCTCTGCATGATTATGACCGTCATTGCTCTCTTAGTTGGTCGCTCCCAGTCTTTTGCTAACCTTCGCCTGTACTAAGCGGACTGACTGCTTGTGCATCCACATCCTTTAATCCAGTTATGCCATATGAGTCCACCATACCTTCCTACATGGTATTTACCTGCCATTCATAACGGAGACTTGCATGTGCCATCTCGAAATTATTCAAAGAAAAAGCATTCTTATTTTGTGCCTATGTTGTAAGTTCATGAGGAAGTAGTGGTTAATTCATGACCTTTTTAAGTTGGACAAGCTTCACCCCGGGATTGCATGTATAATGTGCAAACCCATAATACGAGAAGGAACTGGCATTGAGTGCGCCTGGCTCAAAAAGATAATATAACAAACAAACCCTCCTTCACACTTTGTTCATGAGAAATCAGAAAACTTTGGCAGTGATAAACAAAGGAGATTAAGAGGATGTGATCGTCCTCATTCGGGAGCCGTTCCTCGAAACTTGTCCATCTTGAAAAGTGATTGAGTTGTCTGCTAGCATTCGTTGACGAAACATGCATGATCTAAAATAAATTATTACCTCTGTTTTAAAGCCAAGAGCTCTGGTACATGTTTTGTCTTTGTTTCCGACTACAGGTTTTCAACCTTGCCAACAAAAGCCACGGTTCGAGAGTCTCCACCTTCTTTTAAAAGCACCAACTACTGAGAGCATGATTGTCATTCTGAGTGTAATGTGCATTGTTCCAAAGTAGCATTGTCTTTTGCATGATTGTGATATTGTTTATTCTGAAATCATTGTATCTAGTCATCACTTAAACCTTGGAAGTGCCCCTGCATTTATGTTTTGCTTCACTAAAGGGGGCAAGCTAGATATCACTTTATCATATTTGCACATCATGTTCATTGCAAATCTATTTGATGTTTCAGTATCATATTGTAAAACTTTCAGTCCTTTGTGATTTTCTCATGAGGCAACTTAATTACTATAGATTCATTGTTTCAGTAAGCTTTTGTCATATGACTATGAAAAAGTCCTATATGGTTAATAGCATGTCACCACAGAAATTATTCTTGTTATCATTTACCTACTCGAGGACGAGCATGAATTAAGCTTGGGGATGTTGATACGCCCAAAACGTATCTATAATTTCTGCTTGCTCCATGCCTCTTTTGGGTGATATTGCTATGATATTTATACACTTCCATACACTTTTGATCATATTTGGACTAACCTATTAACTCAGTGCACCCCAGTGCCAGTTTCTGTTTTCGGCTGTTTTTGTATTTCAGGTTTTCACATTACGAGAACTGCCAGGAAAAATCTAGAAAAATTATATAAAAAATCAGCGTTCCAGAAACTACCGTGCGCCCGAAGGACAGCCGGGGGGGCCACCAGGGCTCCAGGCGCCCTGGCGGCGCCCCCCCCCTCCTGGGCCGTGCCGGGGGGCGCCTGGGCCCCCCGAGGCTCCTCCGATGCCCCCCTTTGGCATATATTTAAAGCGTCTCCCGAAACCCTCAATGGAGGAACTCTTTTCGCGATCTCATCTCTGTTCCGCCGCCGCCGCCGCTTCCAAGACCGGGAGCACCAGGAGAACTCTTCCCGGCACCCTGCTGGAGGGGAGGATCACCACCAGGAACCTCTCCGCCACCATGGACGCCTCCCGGATGAGTTGTGAGTAGTCTCCCTTGGACCATGAGTCCATGACCAGTAGCTATGTGATGTTCTCCTCCCGTTCTTGTGCTTCACTAATTTTCCCTCGTGAGCTGCCCTACATGATCGAGGCACATATGTAATCCTTATGCTGTTGCTATGATGAGTTTGCTGGGATCCGATGGATTATGAGATTATGTTCAGATTGTGCTTGAGTAATATATTTGATCTACCTATTTTATATTTATGTTCGTAAGTAGTTCTTGCATGTTCTCCGTTGTTATTTATTGCTTTGGCCAAGTAATAGGTAGTGACTCCAAGAGGGAACGTTATGCTTGATTGTGGGTTCATGCCCCTCGATGACTAGTTTGAGTGACAGAAACATGAGTCTAGGGGATGTGTTGTTGCCACAAGGGGGAAAACAACGGTGCTTGTGCCCGCGGGTGCAAGGATTGTTTACTTTACGCAAAGTTCTTTTAATGCAGTTGTCTGTTGCATTGAGTTTACACTATGGGTGGGACTGGCAACTTAATACCAGCGAGATGTTCGGATAGATATCTCAAGGTGGATGATTAGTAGTAGATATTGATGGATTTCGGTCTACTTACTTTGGCGTACCGCCCATGCTTTGAACCTCAACCTTTCTTGCAATGTAGTCAGCATTGGTTTGCGCACATGGTCCTGTCAATTGCCCAGCTGTAATTCGTTTACCTCACATAGCTGTTTTATCGTCTTTTGGAAGAGAGACATCACTAGTGAACATCATGAGACTCCGGTCCATATTACCATCATTGATCACATCCGCTATTTACTTTTCGCTTTTATTTACTATTGCAATTATATCTATCACTACTATCACTTGCGTTTAATCCTTTGTGAACTACAAGGCCGGAGGGATTGACAACCTCTATGTACTCGTTGGGAGCAAAGTTATTTGTATCTGTGTGCTGGTCCACGTTGATTGCTAATATCTGGCGCCGTAGCAGTTGACAACTTCTTGTTGAACCTAGGAGTCTCTGGGGATTCGATCCTTGGTATCTTTGCCAAGGGAAAAACTTCCGCAACACTACATCTCACACCTTCCACTTGGGGTAACCAACGAGGGGCGAGAAGCCTAGCAACGCTTACTACGGATACCATCAGATAAAAATGAAGGAATCCGACCAGGCCGCGGCGGCGTTTATCACTCCGTACGGGCTCAAAAATGTTGGTGCCACGTGTCAATGCATGATTCAAACATGCTTAGAGAAACAAATTGGAAAGATAGTGGAGGCATACGTGGACGATGCAGTCATCAAGACTAAACGCGTCGAAGCGTTGGCGGACGATCTCCGCCTCACGTTCGATAACCTCTGAACATATGACGTACGGCTCAATCCAGAAAAATGAGTCTTAGGCGTTCCGGCCGGAAAAGTGTTAGGGTTTATCGTTTCCCATAGAGGAATTGAAGCGAACCAAGTTAAAATCCGAGCCTTGTCACAGCTGGCCACGCCAACCGATCTAAAACAAATCCAAAAGCTAGTAGGGTGTGCAACAGCCTTAAGTCACTTCATCTCCAGACTGGGAGAAAAAGCATTACCATTTTATAGACTCCTAAGGCGCACGGACAACTTTGAATGGACGGATGCGGCCACAGCCGGTCTGGAAGAAATAAAGACCCTATTAGCGGGCAATCCAATCCTAGCCGCTCCAAGTATTGGGGAGCCAATGTTGCTTTATATCTCAACAACTCACCAGGTCGTGAGTGTTGTGCTCGTCATCGAATGATAGGAACATGGACATAAATTCCATGTCCAAAAACTAGTTTACTACGTATCAGAGGTTCTTACACCGTGCAAGTCACGATACCCCAATTATCAAAAATTGCCTATGCGGTGTTCATGGCATCTCGGAAGCTCCGACACTACTTTCAAGAGTGTTTGATTATAGTGGCATCTGAAGTACCACTTAATCATATTATAAACAACAAAGACCCCGAATGTGCCATCGAGATCTTGTCGTTCAAAATAATATACAAACCACGTCAGGCTATTAAATCTCAGGTGTTGGCTGACTTCGTCGCATAATGGACAGAGGCCAAACTCCCTAAAGTGTACGGGGCATATCCCACTGTACCATGTATTTTGACGGCTAAAAAATGCTAGCCGGATTGGTGGCTAGCGTCGTCTTGACATCTCCCACAGGGGATATAGTCCGCTACGTACTACAAATCATGTACACGGACTCAAACAATGCTGCCGAATATGAGGCACTACTACATGGTCTCTGCATGACCGTATCCATGGGCATACAACGCCTAAGGTACACGGAGACTCAAACCTCGCAATATCTCAGGTGAACGGAGAATTTGATGCAAATGATCCAAAGATGGAAGCTTATCGAAATGCCATATTAAAAATATCAGCTCGGTTTGAGGGGCTCGAATTTCACCATGTTGCTCGGGACAGTAATCAGGCAGCAGACATACTCGCTCGCATGGGCGCCAAGCGTGACCCGGTCCCACCGAACACCTTTGTAGAAAGGCTGTTTAAGCCATCCGTAATATGGCAGGATGAGAGCAGAGACGCTAATTCAGACCCAATCACACCCCCACCAGCCGAACTCAACAGAGATATCATCGGGGATTCGGATATGGAAATAACATCTTTGGCTCATGAGATCATGGCCGTCATCGCCCCTTGGACCAAACCCTTCCTGACCTACCTTAATAGGCAAGAGCTCCCCGATGATCAAAATGAGGCCCGTCGCATAGTTCGGCGTTCTAAAGCCTATAAAGTCCACGAAGGTGAAGTATACAAGAAAAGCACTACTGGTGTTCTCCAAAGGTGCATCTTTGAAGAGGAGGACCGGCAACTTTTAGCTAAAATACACGCTGGTATGGGCATCCATCACGCTGCAACTCGGGCTCTCGTAAGCAAGGCTTTACGAACAGGTTTTTTTTGGCCAACTGCGCGAGCAGATGCACAAGCCCTAGTCCAACATTGTGTTGGATGCCAACTTTTCGCTAATCAAAGTCATATGCCTCCCACCGCCCTGAGAACCATCCCCATTACTTGGCCTTTTGCGGTTTGGGGGCTGGATATGGTCAGACCCCTTAAAGGGGGAAGCCACAAAAAGAAATATTTACTGGTTATGGTGGATAAATTCACTAAATGGATAGCAGCCAAACCAGTAAGAACGACTGAAGCAGGGCCAATAATATATTTTATATCCGGCGTAGTACACCGTTATGGTGTCCCGCATAGTATTATCACAGATAATGGCTCCAAATTTACAGGTGATGAGGTGAAGAACTGGTGCGCCAAGTTAGGCATTAAACTTGATTATGCCTCTGTGTACCTCCCTCAAACAAATGGTCAAGTCAAATGGGCCAATGGCTTAATAATGAGCGGCATTAAACCCCGACTGGTGCGTGATACGTCCAAAACGTATCTATAATTTATGCTTGCTCCATGCCTCTTTTGTGTGATATTGCTATGATATTTATGCACTTCCATACACTTTTGATCATATTTGGACTAACCTATTAACTCAGTGCACCACAATGCCAGTTCCTGTTTTCCGCTGTTTTTCTATTTCAGGTTTTCCCCATATTAAAAGTGCTCCAAAAATTCCGGGAAAAATACAGGAAAAATCAGCGTACAGGAAGCTTCGAGAAAAACCAAAGTGGGGCCAGAGGGGAGCCAGGGGTGGCCCAGGCGGCCACTCGGCGCGGCCCCACCCCTGGCCGCGCCAGGGGGGCGCCTGGAGCCCCCTCTCCGCCTCTGGTGACCCCCCTTCGCATATATATTCCTCGGGTCCCGAAACCCTCGAGGACGGAACCCTTTTTCGCGATCTCGTCTCTGTTCCGCCGCCGCAGTGCTTCCAAGATCGGGAGCATCAGGAGAACTCTTCCCGGCACCCTGCCGGAGGGGAGAACCACCACCGGGAGCTTCTCCACCACCATGGACGCTTCCCGGATGAGTCGTGAGTAGTCCCCCTTGGACCATGGGTCCATGACCAGTAGCTATGTGATGTTCTCCTCCCCTCTTTGTTCTTCATGGTTTAGACCTCGTGAGCTGCCCTACATGATCGAGGCACATATGTAATCTTTATGTTGTTGCTCTGCTGAGTTTGCTGGGATCTGATGGATTATGAGATTATGTTCAGATTGTGTGTGAGTAATATATTTGATTCACCTCTTTTATATTTATGTTCTTGAGTAATTCTAGCATCTTCTCCGTTGCTGTTTATTGCTTTGGCCAAGTAGTAGGTAGTAACTCCAAGAGGGAGAGTTATGCTTGATTGTGGGTTCATGCCCCCTGATGACTAGCTTGAGTGACAGAAACATGAGTCTAGGGAATGTCCTGTTGCCACAAGGGGGAAAACAACGGTGCTTGTACTTGCGGGTGCAAGGATTGTTTACTTTACGCAAAGTTCTTTTAATGCAGTTGTCTGTTGCTTTGAGTTTACACTTTGGGTGGGACTCGCAACTTAATACCAACGAGATGTTCTGGATAGATATCTCAAGGTGGATGATTAGTAGTAGATGCAGATGGATTTCAGTCTACTTGCCTTGGCGTACCGCCCATGCTTTTGAGCCTCTACCTTTCTTTGCAGCATAGTTAGCATTGGTTTGCGCACATAATCCTGTCAATTGGCCAGCTGTAATTTGTTTACCTCGCTTAGCTGTTTTATCGTCTTTTGGGAGAGAGACATCACTAGTGAACATCATGGGACCCCGGTCCATATTACCACCACTGATCACACCTTCTATTTACTTCCTGTTCTTATTTCCTAGTTGCAGTCATAGCTATCGTTATTACCTCTTGTGTTTGATCCTTTGTAAACAACAAGGCCGGAGGGATTGACAACCTCTCTGTACTCGTTGGGAGCAAAGTTATTTGTATCTGTGTGCAGGTCCTGTCAACCGCTAAGTTTCTGGCGCCGTTGACACCTTCTTGTCGACCCTCGGAGTCTCACGGGATTCGATCCTTGGTATCTTTGCCAAGGGAAACTTTCCGCTACGCTACATCTCAAACCTTCCACTTGGGGTAACCAACGAGGGGCGAGAAGCCATCAAGCAAAGTTTCTGGCGCCGTTGCCGGGGACTCCACTCTTCAAGATAGGGGAGTTGCACGCTATCTTTTATCTTTGCTTTTTAGTCTTGTTAGTTTACCTTTCAGTTTTTGCTTTAGTGTCCTCGATCAAAAATCACAAAAAAATTATTTGCTTTTCTGTTAGCAGTCCTTTCTGTTTAGTCAAGCATGTTAGGACTTGGTACTTTGAGGGAATCAGAAGTTCTAGATTTCCATCAAAGGGATGGAGAAAATATGAAGAAGGCATGGGACAGAATTTATGATGCAAATAGGAGAATTATGCCTTGGATACCTATAAAAATTGTGCTTAGAAATTTTTACCATGGTCTTTTTAAATGGTGTAAACACTCTCTTGATATTATAGCTGAAGGAGATTTCCTAGAGTGTGATGAAGCTAGAGCTCTTGAAATTATACATGGTCTATCTAGTTACTTTGTTTATGATCATAGTTTTGATACTGTCATAGATAGACTTGCTACTATTGAGAAGAGAATGGATGCTCTAGACTTGATGAAGGTAGAGAAACCCAAACCCAATAAGAGAGATATTTTGGAAATAGACAATGATTGGGAGCCTTTTGTTAGGATTAGCATCTCTAATCAAGACTTCCTTGCTTATTGTGATATTGGATCTATGGTTTCTACTATGCCAAAAATTGTTCATGATTCTTTAAAATTTAACATGGACAAATTATCATCCTATCATGAACATGCTAATGGAGACATTTCTGAGATCCAGGGAGGAATAAAAGACGTACCAGTTACATTCCTTAAAGGGATTGCAATGGTTGATTTCTTCATCATGAAGCCAAACCAAGGAAATATAGTGCTTGGAAGGGACTTCCTCCGAGCCGTAAAAGGCTTCATCGATATAGGTAAGGGACAAATCCGCCTACGCGGGAAGGCAAAAGGTACGTACCCCTTTCCTAGAAGGAACAAGGGTGAACTTGTGGAGGAACCATTTGAAGCAATTTATAACTCCGATTATTATGATGACTTTTGATTCCTCCTTTTTGCATCATGCCTAGCTTAAAGGCATAAAAGAAAGCGCTTTTGGGAGGCAGCCCACAACGAATTAGGTTTTATTTTGCTTTTGTTGTGTCTTGATGCTTGTTACTACAGTAGCATCATCATTGTATCTTTTCTTTTCAGCTTTGTGCCAAGTTTAGCCTCTGATTGCAAGAAAGTTCAAAAGTTATGAAGTGCTGTCCGGAAAATAGATTCTGTCCTTGGACAGAAAAATTCGTATAAAATCACCAGATCATCTTTTTGATCTGAATTTTTTTGACAGCGTGCTCTATACAATTGGCTTTCTGGCGTCTGTCCTGAGTTTTTTTTATTTGAGTTGCAGAAGTGCCCCGAAAAAATTATTTACTACCTGCTGGTCTGTTTTTCACAGATTCTGTCATGTTTTGCCTTTTCTTCGTTTTGCAAACCTTGAGCTTGCTTCTTCTTTGCAAAAACCTTTTGGCAATCTTTAGAAACAGTAGCTCTTCAAGATTATCCTTATTTCCAGTAGGGAAAAATTATTTTGTTATGGGTACTAACCTCGCTAATCAGATTATGATGAGTTATGTATGAAGGGAGTTTTCAAGTGTGCGAGGGAAGATGATAAAAGAAGATTCTGGAGGGTCAAACGCTCAAGCTTGGGGATGCCCCCGTGCACCCCCAAGAAATATTCAAGAAGACTCAAGCGTCTAAGCTTGGGGATGCCCCCATGCATCCCCTTCTCCATCAACAATTATCAGTTCGTCTTTCGTTCCACTATATTTTAATCACTTCATGCGTTATGTGCTATGCTTGGAGCGTCTTGCTCTTAGTTTCCTTTTTAGTTTTCTTTAGCTTTGCTTGTTGTTCATAACAAGTTAGAACCCAGCTTTCTTTGTGTGGGAGAGAAACACGCTCCACTTCAACCTAGAACACAACATATTATTTTCATGCTTACCTTTGTTGTGTGTGTTCTTTGTCTTTTCTTAGCTGCTGTCATGTTTAGCTCTTAGTTTTCATGCTTTTCTTTTTAAAGAGCTTTTGTTTAGTTGGTTGTTAAACTCTCTTGAGTTTTCATGATTATCTTGTTAAGAGAGTTTGCCTGTTGCACTGAGTTGTGTGTCTTAACTTAAAGTGGGTAATAGAGGTTGCTATTTAATTTTAGTAGTAACTTGCAATAGTTTTGAGGTATTGCCATGAGTAATGTCTGAACTTTTGGTGTCAAGAGCTTTAGCCTATTAGTGATAGATGTCGTATTTTGGGCAATCCGTGTTTATTTTCGAAAACCTACAAAATAGTTGAGAACTTTAGCTACTAAATGGATCACTAATCTTTGGAGGGATCGAATATTAGAGTACACTCACGTACCATGAGCCGAGGAAGCGCAAGGATAACCAAACCCCCATACACTCCTCCTCGGGGTACTTGTCTCTTTGTGAACCTCCTACTTAGATTGAGAGTTACCGATAATAAGTGCATGAGTTCTTCGGACTAATGTGAGTATTCGAAAGTTGACACTTCCACCTATCCATATTTTTCTAGCCTCTTCGGTACCGTGCATTGCCCTTTCTCACCTCGAGAGTTGGCGCATACTTTGCCGGTGCATCCAAATCCTTGGCACGATATGCTCTGTCATCATAAGCCTCATTATATCCTTCCTCAAAACAGCCACCATACCTACCTATTAAGGCATTTCCATAGCCTTTCCGAGATACGTTGCCATGCAACATCCATCTTCTCATGACTTGATCTTCATGTCATACATGCTTTTTGCTTGATCGATGAGCCGCATGCTAGTTGGGCCTTGCCCTAATCATTGCTACATGACGCGCTAGTATCATTGCATATCCTGCTACACTGGCAGAGGCATACATTTGCATACATCATGATAGTTTCATTTTCTTTATGTTGAGTACTTTTGTAAAGTGTGAAAGATCTTCCATACTTCTTGTAATATATAGAGTGTTGCCCCTAAAGTGAGGAAAAGATCCCAAAGAGGACAAAATCAAAAGATCCCAAAGAGGACAAAAGAGAGTTAAATAGAAAGAGCCATTGAGGCCACAAAAAAAAAGAGAAAAAGAAATAAAAAGAGAGAAGGGGGCACACTACTATTCCTTTTGAGAGATCCACACTCGTACTCCATCTTATACCTTGTACTCCATAGAGATTATCATTTATGCATATAGCTATGTGGGGACCTTCACACTATAGAACTTGGCTTGTATATTCCAATGATGAGCCTCCTCAAAAGAGCTCTAGGTCTTCTTGAGCAAGCAAGTTGGATGCACCCCCACTAGTTCCATTGGAGAGCTTACCTTAGCTCATATGTGCATCCGTTGCATGGCAATCCCTACTCCTCACATCATATCTATCATTTGGCTTTCTCTCGCCGATGATTGTCCTCATTGATGTGAGCCTTTCACACCTTTTTTGTCTTCCCCCTCCATCATTTTTCTCTCTTTGCCATCCTAAGTGTTGACTTTCTTACTTACGCTCATCCATTGCATGAGTGCTCAAAATATCAAAAGGGAGTGGATCATTTTGACTTGTACCTGGCTGACGGTCTGGGGATGAGTCAAGATAAGATTCCAAAGAAGACCAAGTGTGAAACTTTAGTAGATTAAGTTCTCAACAATACAAAAACTATGTTTTATTCTCTCGTATATCCCTATTCCCTTTCTTGCACGCAAACACCATTTGGAGACATTCGAGTCACGGACAGCGAGAGCTCTTGCACCTTTATGTTCTTATGTTACTTGTTACAATACTAATATAGACTCTTGCTTGTTATGACTTGAATTGAATTACATGCCTTGATTGCTTTACTTAAAAAGTTCTTATATGGTTGATAGCATGTCACCACAGAAATTATGCTTGTTATCATTTACCTACTCGAGGACGAGCAGGAATTAAGCTTGGGGATGTTGATACGTCCAAAACGTATCTATAATTTCTGCTTGCTCCATGCCTCTTTTGTGTGATATTGCTATGATATTTATGCACTTCCATACACTTTTGATCATATTTGGACTAACCTATTAACTCAGTGCACCACAGTGCCAGTTCCTGTTTTCTGCTATTTTTCTATTTCAAGTTTTCCCCATATTAAAAGTGCTCCAAAAATTTCGGGAAAAATACAGGAAAAATCAGCGTACAGGAAGCTTCGAGAAAAACCAAAGTGGGGCCAGAGGGGAGCCAGGGGTGGCCCAGGTGGCCACCCGGCGCGGCCCCACCCCTGGCCGCGCCAGGGGGGCGCCTGGGGCCCCCTCTCCGCCTCTGGTGACCCCCCTTCGCATATATATTCCTCGGGTCCCAAAACCCTCGAGGACGGAACCCTTTTTCGCGATCTTGTCTCTGTTCCGCCGCCGCAGCGCTTCCAAGATCGGGAGCATCAGGAGAACTCTTCCCGGCACCCTGCCGGAGGGGAGAACCACCACCGGGAGCTTCTCCACCACCATGGACGCTTCCCGGATGAGTCGTGAGTAGTCCCCCTTGGACCATGGGTCCTTGACCAGTAGCTATGTGATGTTCTCCTCCCCTCTTTGTTCTTCATGGTTTAGACCTCGTGAGCTGCCCTACATGATCGAGGCACATATGTAATCTTTATGTTGTTGCTCTGCTGAGTTTGCTGGGATCTGATGGATTATGAGATTATGTTCAGATTGTGTGTGAGTAATATATTTGATTCACCTCTTTTATATTTATGTTCTTGAGTAATTCTAGCATGTTCTCCGTTGCTGTTTATTGCTTTGGCCAAGTAGTAGGTAGTAACTCCAAGAGGGAGCGTTATGCTTGATTGTGGGTTCATGCCCCCTGATGACTAGCTTGAGTGACAGAAACATGAGTCTAGGGGATGTGCTGTTGCCACAAGGGGGAAACAATGGTGCTTGTACTTGCGGGTGCAAGGATTGTTTACTTTACGCAAAGTTCTTTTAATGCAGTTGTCTGTTGCTTTGAGTTTACACTTTGGGTGGGACTCGCAACTTAATACCAGCGAGATGTTCTGGATAGATATCTCAAGGTGGATGATTAGTAGTAGATGCAGATGGATTTCGGTCTACTTGCCTTGGCGTACCGTCCATGCTTTTGAGCCTCTACCTTTCTTTGCAGCATAGTTACCATTGGTTTGCGCACATAATCCTGTCAATTGCCCAGCTGTAATTTGTTTACCTCGCTTAGATGTTTTATCGTCTTTTGGGAGAGAGACATCACTAGTGAACATCATGGGACCCCGGTTCATATTACCACCACTGATCACACCTTCTATTTACTTCCTGTTCTTATTTCCTAGTTGCAGTCATAGCTATCATTATTACCTCTTGTGTTTGATCCTTTGTAAATAACAAGGCCGGAGGGATTGACAACCTCTCTGTACTCGTTGGGAGCAAAGTTATTTGTATCTGTGTGCAGGTCCTGTCAACCGCTAAGTTTCTGGCGCCGTTGACACCTTCTTGTCGACCCTCGGAGTCTCACGGGATTCGATCCTTGGTATCTTTGCCAAGGGAAACTTTCCGCTATGCTACATCTCAAACCTTCCGCTTGGGGTAACCAACGAGGGGCGAGAAGCCATCAGTGCGCTCCCTATGTGAGTCAGATAAACACTGGGTTGAGGAGCTTGACTCCGTATTCTGGGGGCTACGGGCCACACCTAACCGGACAACCGGATATACACCTTTTTTCATGGTGTACGTCGCAGAGGCTGTTTTGCCCTGCGACATTATCCACGACTCACCTCGAGTGTGTATGTATGAAGAGCGTGAGGCCGAGCTCGATCGGCGGGCTGACCTAGATGGCCTTGAAGAGGAGCGTGATATCGCACAGGCTCGTTCCGCATTCTATCAGCAACAGGCTAGGCGATACCAGAGCAGAGAAGTTTGGGCCAAAACATACAACGTTGGCGAACTCGTTTTACGCCTCCTAGAGAAGTAAAAGGATAAGCTCAAACCAAGATGGAAGGGCCCCTTCATTATTGACGAAGTTCTCACCGAGGAGCCTATCGCCTTTGAAACGCATCAGACAATCGCCTTGAGCCGAATCCATGGAACACTGCTAGCCTCCGATGATTCTACAGATAGTTCGGTAGCACCTTTTATTTCTCTTTTTGTCTAGGTTTCTTACTTTGTTTTCCTTCCTCTTCATTTTTTAGTTTTCCTTCCCAGAAAGTGTTCGGCTATACCGAACTGTTAGGGGTGAACATCTTTAAATGTATATACCTCAATATAATTTGGGGCTTCTATAACCAAGCTTATTATTAAAAGCTTATTGCTCACAGTACTCATGTCGTCTGTATCATACAGTCTCTTCGCCATTATATGCACCTCTATGACTTATCTTTTTGCCAAGCTGGGTTGCCTGGCTCCTGTGTTTATATCCTACGTTCCTGATTGTTCGGCTAGGGTGTAAAGGGAGCACCTCTGCGATTGTTACAACCGGGTAATCCGGACCTGTACCTCAGACGGGTGAAGCCGAAAGCTAGCATTCTTAAGGGAATCATTGGTCGGCGGACAAACGACGAATTGCCTTATTGCACATAAATTTTCAAAGGATAAGCTTCCTGTAATCCTATTTTTTAGGATCAAAGCCTAAGCATACATAAGTATGCATGCTGACCCAGGGAAAGGAACCCTTAATGGAACTATTCTCCCTGGAAGATGTTTCTTGCGTTAAATAGTAATATAACATAACTCCCCGAACAAAACTTGTCTGTTCAAGCAAAATGACCGGATTTCCTAGTTTCCGAACATACTAAGTGTTCACCACAAGTATAGTATCCCGAAACACTCCAACCATTGGGTTTAGGACATTGAAGCCGAAGGTCTGCCATGACAAACTTTTAACAAGTTCGGTCGGAGATAAGTTTGATGATAAACTACATTGCTACATGGAATCAAACGACTATTCTTCATCTATGCCATCTATAAGACTGTCTAACCTACAGTCTTCTTGCGAAAACTTTGCAGCTATCATTACTTGGTCATACACCAAGCTAACGGGAATTTCTTTCCCGTCCGGTCCCCGAGGTCCAACCCGGGCCATTTGATTCGGAGCAAGCCCGGTATAGCGTGTTTTCACCATGGCCCAGGCCTCTTGTGCACCTTCTCAGCATGTTGACGCCTTCCATAATTCAAAGTGACGCCGAGCTCCTTTGAATAAGTTCGCCAGCTCCTCCATAATTTCTGGAGGAGAATCGGATGGCCACAAGGCTTTAGCCATGTTCTTCATGGCTTTCCGAACTTGCTCATGCACTTTGGAGAGCTCTTGTAAAACGTCGCCTTGAAATCTGGATCCTTCTCCTTCAGGCCGCCCAGTTAACAAACCTGCAGGAATAGCATTGTGAAGCTCTGAATCATTGGATAATATGAAAGCTAGGTTAAAGGTCATACTGAATATGCCGCCTTTTAACTTTCTGTTTTCCTTCAAGGCATCCGATAGTTGGGCTCTTAGGTCCTTTAGCTCTTCGGCTTGCTTGACATTTTCATCCAACAATTTGTTCTTTTGCTTAATTGTCCATGTTAATACACGTTGGCCAGTGGCTTCTTGCCCTTCGGCATGTTTTTTGTCCTCCTGAGCAGCCCTTAGCTTCTTCTCCAGTTGATCTATAGATTCCGCCACTGAAACTAAAACAATGTATGCTTAAACATCATCGACGGTGAAAATCACATTTCCTCGGACACTATTTGTCCTTACCATTAGATCCCTTCTTGGACTTCTTCAAGTCTTCCAGCTCGGTGGTGACGGCATTTAGCTTGATCCGGTTTGCTTCAAGATCCTTGGACAACGCGTCATTCTTTTCCTTGAGAACCTGCGGTCATAATGATCCTTAAGTCAGTTGGGCCGACTGCTTCAAGTCTCGGGGGCTACTGGCATATGCTCATTAAATGTACACAAATTCTTACCCGCATATCCTTTGAAAGCAGATGAGGGGCTCAGTCAAGCCCATCCCGAGTAGCTCGAATATACGCATCCACAGAGCTGAGGGCGTTGAACGCTTCCTCAATAAAAATTGGATCGCGCATGGCCTCTTTTTGTTGTCGATGATTCATCACGCTCTCCACTTCGGAATTTGTGACCGATACATTATCTGAGTCCTCTTGTAGAGGACAATCCAGCGTTATGCCCGTTTTGGCTCTTATCCTTGTCGATGGGCCCGGGGCCAGATTGGTTGGTGTTCGGCCAACAGGGTCCTCGGACACAGTTCGGCGTATGCTCCTCCTGGAATAAGATGAAAGGAAAAATGTGACAATCCAACCTTGCTACCGGGCACATATTAAAAACTATACCTCTTCGTTGAAGGAGGGGGCTCGACGGTGCCCCCCACTTCCTTTCGCTTCGAAGACTCGTCCTGCGCAGGCGTCGTCCTCTTAGAAGATGCCCTTGATGCAGTGCGGCGAGACGCACGCCCCCCTATTGAGCATGAGACAGTGCGGTGGGTGAGGCGCGAAGGGAAGGCTCTCTTTGAGAGGATATCTCCTGAGTACTTACATTGGAAGAGGGAAGAAGGCCAGGATAATCGGCTACAATGGCCACTTCTGTACCATCATGGCTCGCCTGATAGAAAACTCCATCAGTGAGTTCTATGAATATATCCGGGTCCTCTTCAAATCCGTGATCTTTGTCGTGAACATGGTCCTCTGGCTGCGGGATAGGGCAATAAACCCCATCGGTCACCTTCCTCCATTCCTGTTGAAAACAACCGAATTTAGTTCGATCAGCCTATCTTTGTGAAGAGGTTGCGTAAAGCTAGCAATCGAAAAATCTCACCCGGTCGATGGGGTTATACATAGAAAAACCTTCCCGACACTTCAAGCGGACAAAGTCTTCTTTCTCCCCCCTTATAAAGGTCAGCTAAGATGGCGGCCAGGGCGGCTGGGGTATCCGGACCCTTGCGTAGGCAGCGAGATGCATCGTCATGTACGTTGTAATGCCACATGGGAAACCCTCTAAACTGAAGTGGCTGAATGCATCCCTCTATCGCAATGGCCATTAATCAATTATCGAAAGTTCAGAGTGGGTGAGTACTCTGATCTTGCTGACTAGCCTCTTAATCTCCGCAGTGTCTTCTTCCTTGAGGCTTCAGGGGCACCAGTTGAAACATTTCTTCAAAGGAGCGCTGGAAAATTCGGGAAGACCATGCCGAATTGGGTCTGGAAGAACAACATCTTCAATATAAAACCACTCCGAGGGCCACTCTTTGGGTCCCTTCTTGGCAGTGTCGGATAGGTAACCTGTCCCTGCTATGCGCCACACTTCGGCGCCGCCCACCTCGAATCCCTTTTGGGAGTGAGGGACGAGGCACAAGAATTTCCTCTATAGCTTTAAATGAGCCTCGCAACCTAAAAATAGCTCGCAAAGAGCAAGGAAACCCACAATATGCAGGATAGAGCCTGGCATGAGATTGTGCAGTTGGAGCCCATAAAACTCTAGGAAAATTTTGAGGAAAGGGTGGATTGGAAATCCTACGCCTCTCAAAAGGAAGGAAACGAAGCACACTCGCTCGTCTTTAGTGGGGTTGGGGAAATTTTCCGCCAAGGCTTCACCATTGATCGAAGCTAATCCAGCCCGGACGAAGACTAGATCTGTGGGAGGGAGATATCCCTCCGTATGAAGTATATTTAGATGAGAGCCGTGGGGGGCGTCAGGAGGAGCCAGGGGCGCTTGCCATATTTGGAGGATTTTTTGTGGCTGGCTCTAAGGGTTTCTGCGTGGTGTGGAATGGCATCCGTGATCCAATCTCTTTAAATAGGTACCATCCCCGCGCGGACAAGGGTTTATTTGTAAAAAGTACATGGACTGTTCGCATTCGTCTCGCACATGGCAGCCAAGGCGACGACGGGAAGGAACCATCAAGGCGGGGTATCAAAATCAAAATCGAACTGTCATTATTCCGAAGAAGAACCTGCCTTGCAAGACCGAAGACATGAAGCCAGATACGACCTCGTCATTGAAGGCAAGTTCAGGGCTACTGAGGGAGTCCTGGATTTATGGGTCCTCAGGTGTCCGAACTACTGAAGGTGGGTCGGACTGATGGGTCGTGAAGATAAAAGCAGAAGGTCATCCCCCGTGTCCGGATGGGACTCCTATGTATGTAGAAAGGCAAAATAAATGTCCGGATGTAATGATTCCTTCCTCCCCAAATAATATTTGTACAACCTTAGGCCCCCTCTGGCGTGTATATAAGCTGGAGGGTTTAGTCCGTAGAGGCTAGCAGAATCACAACAATCATAGGCTAGACTGCTAGGGTTTAGCCATTACGATCTCGAGGTAGATCAACTCTTGTAACCCTATATTTTTCAAGATCAATCAAGAAGGAAGTAGGGTATTACCTCGATAGAGAGGGACCGAACCTGGGTAAACATCGTGTCCAAGTCCCTTGTTACCATCGATCCTTAGAAGCACAGCTTGGGCACCCCTACCCGAGATCTGCCGGTTTTGACACTCATACCAGGACTTCAAAAACGTTTTGAACGCCATGGAGCATATGAGATGTTCCAAGAGCTGAAATTGGTATTTCAGACTCATACTTATGTCGAGAGGTATGAGACCTCTAACAAGTACTTTGCCTACAAGATGGATGATAATAGCTTAGCTAGTGAGCATGTGCTCAGAATGTCTGGGTGCTACAATCACTTGAATCAAGTGGGAGTTAATCTTCCAGATAAGATAGTGATTGACAGAGTTCTCTAGTCACTATCACAAATACTAAAACTTCATGATGAACTATAATATGCAAGGGATGACAAAAATGATTCCCGAGCTCTTCGGGATGCTAAAATCGACGAAGATAGAAGTCAAGAAAAAGCATCAAGTGTTAATGGTTAACAAGACCACTAGTTTCAAGAAAAGGGTCAAGGGAAAGAAACGGAACTTCAAGAAGAATGGCAAGCAAGTTGTCACTCCTGAGAAGAAGCCCAAAGCTAGACCCAAGCCTAAAAAATAAGTGCTTCTACTGTAAAGAAATGGTCACTGGCAGCGGAACTACCCCAAATATTTGGCGGATAAGAAGGATGGCAAAGTGAACAAAGGTATATTTTATATACATGTTATTGATGTGTACCTTACTAGTGCTTGTAGTAGGCCCTGGGTATTTGATACTTGTTCGGTTGCTAAGACTGGTAACTCGAAACAGGAGTTGCAGAATAAATGGACACTAGTTTAGGGTGAGGTGACGATGTGTGTTGAAAGTAGTTCCATGGTTGATATGATCATCATCGCACACTCCCTATACTTTTGGGTTTAGTGTTAAACCTACATAAATGTTATTTGGTGTTTGCATTGAGCATGAACAAGATTGGATCGTGTTTATTGTAATACGATTATTCATTTTAAGTCGGAGAATAATTGTTATTCTGTTTACATGAATAAAACCTTCTATGGTCATACACCCAAGGTGAATGGTTTACTGGAACTCGATCGTAGTAATACACATATTCATAATATTGAAGCCAAAAGATGCAAAGTTGATAATGATAATGCAACATACTTGTGGCACTATCGTTTAGGTCATATTGGTGTAAAGCGCATGAAGAAACTCCATGCCGATGGAATTTTGGAATCACTTGATTATGAATCATTTGATACTTGGGAACCATGCCTCATGGGCAAGATGACTAAAACTCCGTTCTCCGGAACAATGGAGCGAGCCAATGACTTATTGGAAATAATACATACCGATGTATGCGGTCCGATGTGTGTTGAGGCTCGCGGAGGGTATCATTATTTTTTGACCTTCACATATGATTTGAGCAGATATGGGTATATCTACTTGATCAAACACAAGTCTGAAACATTTGGAAAGTTCAAAGAATTTCAGAGTAAAGTAGAGAATCATCATAACAAGAAAATAAAGTTTCTACAATCTGATCGCGGAGGTGAATATTTGAGTGACGAGTTTGGTCTTCATTTGAAACAGTGTGGAATAGTTTCACAGCTCACGCCACCTGGAACACCAAAGTGTAATGGTGTGTCCGAACGTCATAACTGTACTTTATTAGATGTGGTGCGATCTATGATGTCTCTTACCAATTTACTACTATCGTTTTGGGGTTATGCATTAGAGACAACTGCATTCACATTAAATAGGGCATCGTCTAATTCCGTTGAGACGACACCGTATGAACTGTGGTTTGGAAAGAAAACCTAAGCTGTCGGTTCTTAAAGTTTGGGGTTGCGACACTTATGTCAAAAGGCTTCAGCCTGATAAGCTCGAACCCAAATCGGAGAAGTGTGTCTTCATAGGATACCCTAAGGAAACAATTGGGTTCACCTTCTACCACATATCCAAAGGCAAGATCTTTGTTGCCAAGAATGGAACATTTCTAGAGAAGGAGTTTCTCTCGAAAGAAGTGAGTGGGAGGAAAGTAGAACTTGATGAGGTAATTGTACCTTCACTCGAATTGGAATGTAGATCATTAGAGAAAAATGTTCCCGTGATGCCTACACCAACTAGAGAAGAAGCTAATGATAATGATCATGAAACTTAAAATCAAGTTACTACCAAATGCGTAGATCAAGTAGAGCACGATCCACACCAGAGTGGTACGGTAATCCTATTCTGGAAGTCATGTTACTAGACCATGACGAACCTACAAACTATGAAGAAGCTATGATGAGCCCAGATTCCGATAAATGGCTCGAGGCCATAAAATCTGAGATAGGATCCATGTATGAGAACAGAGTGTGGACTTTGGTGGACTTGCCCGATGACCGGCAATCCATTGAGAATAAATGAATCTTCAAGAGGAAGACGAACGCTGATAGTAATGTTACTATCTACAAAGCTCGACTTGTCGCAAAAGTTTGTCAACAAGTTCAAGGAGTTGACTACAATGAGACTTTCTCACCCGTAGCGATGCTTAAGTCTGTTCGAATCATGTTAGCAATTGCCGCATTTTATGAAATCTGGCAAATGGATGTCAAAACTGCATTCCTTAATGGATTTCTGAAAGAAGAGTTGTATATGATGCAACCAGAAGGTTTTGTCAATTCTAAAGGTGCTAACATAGTGTGCAAGCTCCAGCAATCCATGTATGCACTGGTGCAAGCATCTCGGAGATGGAATATACGCTTTGATAAGGTGATCAAAGCATATGGTTTTATACAAACTTAATGTGAAGCCTATATTTACAAGAAAGTGAGTGGGAGCACTACAACATTTCTGATGGGTATACGTGAGTGACATATTGTTTATCGGAAATGATGTAGAATTTCTGGATATCATAAAAGGATATTTGAATAAGATTTTTTCAAAGAAAGACCTCGGTGAAGCTACTTACATATTGGGCATCAAGATCTATAGAGATAGATCAAGACGCTTGATAAGACTTTCACAAAGCACATACCTTGATAAAGTTATGAAAGAAGTTCAAAAATGGATCAGTCAAAGAAAGGATTCTTGCCTGTATTAAGGTGTGAAGTTGAGTAAGACTCGAAATCCGACCACGGCAGAATATAGAGAGAGAATGAAAAGTCATTCTTTATGCCTCAGTCATAGGTTCTATAAAGTATGTCATGCTGTGTACCAGACATGTGGTGTGCCTTGCCATGAGTTTGGCAAGGGGGTACAATAGTGATCCAGGAGTAGATCGCTAGACAGCGGTCAAAATTATCCTTAGGTACCTAAAGAGGACTAAGGGAATGTTTCTCGGTTATGGAAGTGATAAAGAGTTCATCGTAAAGAGTTACGTCGATGCAAGCTTTGACGCCAATCCGGATGACTCTGAGTCTCGATCTGGATACATATTGAAAGTGGGAGCAATTAGCTAGAGTAGCTCCATACAGAGCATTGTAAACATAGAAATTTGCAAAATACATACAGATCTGAATGTGGCAGGCCCGTTGACTAAACTTCTCTCACAAGCAAAACATGATCACACCTTAGTACTCTTTGGGTGTTAATAACAAGGTGATGTGAACTAGATTATTGACTCTAGTAAACCCTTTAGGTGTTGGTCACATGGCGATGTGAACTGTGGGTGTTAATCACATGGCGATGTGAGCTATTGGTGTTAATCACATGATGATGTGAACTAGATTATTTACTCTAGTGAAAGTGGGAGACTGAAGGAAATATGCCCTAGAGGAAATAATAAAGTTGTTATTTTATATTTCCTTATATTAAGATAATTTTTTATTATTCATGCTAGAATTGTATTAACTGAAAACTTGATACATGTGTGGATAAATAGACAAAACACCATGTCCATAGTAAGCCTCTACTAGACTAGCTCGTTAATCAAAGATGGTTAAGTTTCCTAACCATGGACATGTGTTGTCATTTGATGAACGGGATCACATCATTAGGAGAATTATGTGATGGACAATACCCATCCGTTAGCTTAGCATAATGACCGTTCAGTTTTACTGTTATTGCTTTCTTCATGTCAAATACATATTCCTTCAACTATGAGATCATGCAACTCCCGGATACCGGAGGATTCCCTTGTGTGCTATCAAACATCACAGCGTAAATGGGTGATTATAAAGATGCTCTATAGGTATCTCCGAAGATGTCTTGTTGGGTTAGCGTGGATCGAGATTAGGATTTGTCACTCCGAGTATCGGAGAGGTATCTCTGGGCCCTCTCAGTAATACACATCGTAAGAAGCCTTGCAAGAAAAGTGACTAATGAGTTACTTACGGGATGATATATTATGGAACGAGTAAAGAAACGTGCCGGTAGCGAGATTGAACTAGGTATGAAGATACCGAGGATCGAATCTCGGGCAAGTACCATACCGATGACAAAGGGAATAACTTATGTTGTCATAACGGTTCGACCAATAAAGATCTTCGTAGAATATGTAGGAGTCAATATGAGCATCCAGGTACCGCTATTGGTTATTGATCGAAGAGTCATCTTGGTCATGTCTACATAGTCTCGAACCCGTAGGGTCCGCACGCTTAACGTTCGATAACGATATAGTATTATATGAGTTATGTGATTTGGTGACCGAATGTTGTTCGGAGTCCCGGATGAGATCACAGACATGATGAGGAGTCTCCAAATGGTCGAGAGGTAAAGATTGATATATAGGATGATGGTATTTGGATACCGGAAGTGTTTCGGGTGATACCGGGTCACCGGAAGGGGTTCCGGGCACCCCCGGCAAAGATATGGGCTTAATGGGCCAAGTGAGGGAACACACCAGCCCACAAGTGGCTGGTGCGCCCCCTATAGGTCCAGCCATATGGGGAGGAAGGGAAAGGAGAGGAGGAAAAGGAAAGTGTGAAGTAGGACTCCTGCTTCCTTCCCCTCCCCCTCCTTCCTTCCCCCTTGTCCAAATATGGTGAGGGGGCCGAAGTAGGATTCCTCCTACTTGGTGCGTCCTATGACTGCTCCCCTCCCCCTCCCACTTATATATACGTGAAGAGGAGGCGCCTAGAACACACACCAACAATTGTTAGC
>LR738709.1:82415532-82479106 GCA_902687465.1 Secale cereale
GGGGGGGGGGGGGGGGGCGCCCACAGGGCGCCTGGAGCCCCTGTGCCCCCCCTAGGCTGCCTTCGGACGCAGTGTTGTTTCCGGATCGCTGATTTTTTATATAATTTTTCTGGATTTTTCTGGGCAGTTCTCGAAACGTGAAAACGTGAAATACAAAAACAACCGAAAACAGAAACTGGCACTGGGGTGCACTGGATTAGTAAGTTAGTCCAAATATGATCAAAAGTGTATGGAAGTGTATGAATATCATAGCAATATCACCCAAAAGTGGCATGGAGCAAGCATAAATTATAGATACGTTTTGGACGTATCAACATCCCCAAGCTTAATTCCTGCTCGTCCTCGAGTAGGTAAATGATAACAAGAATAATTTCTGTGGTGACATGCTATTAACCATATAGGACTTTCTCATAGTCATATGACAAAAGCTTACTGAGACAATGATTCTATAGTAATTAAGTTGTCTCAAGAGAAAATCACAAATGACTGAAAGTTTTACAACATGAAACTGAAACATCAAAAAGATTTGCAATGAACATGATGTGCAAATATGATAAAGTGATATCTAGCTTGCCCCCTTTAGTGATGCAAAACATAAATGCAAGGGCACCTTCAAGGTTTAAGTGATGACTAGATACAATCATTTCAGAATAAACGATATCACAATCATACAAAAGACAATGCTACTTTGGGACAATGCACATTACACTCAGAATGACAATCATGCTCTCATTAGTTGGTGCTTCAACATAAAGGTAAAAGAAAGGTTAAGTGCTAATGCTTTTTATTTTGAAAACATGGAAGCAATTGTGTCAACGGTAGTAGTACTTCATATGTGTCATGCATAAAACATCCTATAAGTTGCAAGCCTCATGCATCGAATACTAATAGTGCTCGCTCCTTGTCCTAATTAGCTCGGATCTCCATGGGTTATCATTGCATTGCATATGTTTCAACCAAGTGTCACAAAGGGGTACCTCTATGCCACCTGTAGAAAGGTCCAAGGAGATAGATCGCATTTGATTTCTCGTTTTTGATAGATCTCAACTTGAGGACATCCATACCGGGACAACATAGAAAATAGATGATGGACTCCTCTTCAATGCATAAGCATATTCTCATGAGAGATTGAGGATTAAGGTCCAAGCTAAAACTTCCACCATGATGCATGGCTTTGGTTGGCGGCCCAATGTTCTTCTCTAACAATATGCATATTAATTCAACCCACGGTAAATCACCCTTACTTCAGACAAGACGAACATGCATAGCAACTCACATGATTTTCAACAAAAGTGTGACAGTTGATGGCGTCCCCAGAAACATGGTTACCGCTCAGCAAGCAACTTATAAGAAATAAGATACATAAGCAACATATTCTTTACCACAATAGTTTTTAGGCTACTTTCCCATGAGCCATGTATTGCATGGTTAGTTTGCTTAGTGCAGGTGGAGGTTAGCAAAAGACTGGGAGCGACCAACTAAGAGAGCAATGACGGTCATAATCATGCAGAGCGACAAAGCAATATTGAATCAGGCATGGTAGTTATATCGCTACTTAGAAATAAAAGATCATCAAGGCTTGACAGACTTTCTTTACAGTCTTGAATATGCGTGAGCATACGCCAAGTCAGTCAAAATAAATTCTCGAAGGAATATATTACTAAACCATACCACATCATAGGAAAACAAACCAAGTTGGTACTCCAATAACACATTGGGAACCCCCCAGCTATTTGAGATTAACCAAAAGAAAACCTGAACTACTAAGCACCATCATGAAAGTAGCATCTTTATCATAGACACATTAACCCATGCAACGGAAGCAAACTCTCTTAATAAGGTGAGCATGGTAATTAAAGAGAGTTCAAGCAACCAACTAAATAAAAGCTCTAGAAAAGATAAGCATGAATACTAAGAGCAGAGTATGATAGTAGCTATTAAAAGACAAAGACACACACATCATAGATAGACATGAAAATTCTATGTAATGTTCTAGGTAGAGGTGGAGCGTGTTTCTCTCCCACATAAAGGAATGCTGGGTTCCGACTCGTTATGAAAAACTAAAAAGAAAACTAAAAGCAAGACGCTCCAAGCATAGCACATAACACATGAAGTGATAAAAATATAGCGAAACGAAAGACGAACTGATAGTGTTGATGGAGAAGGGGATGCACGGGGGCATCCCCAAGCTTAGACTCTTGAGTCTCCTTAAATATTTCTTGGGGGTGCACGGGGGCATCCCCAAGCTTGAGCGCTTGACACTCCTGAATCTTTTTAGCATCTTCCCTCGCACACTTGAAAACTCCCTTCATACATAACTCATCATAATCTGATTAGCGAGGTTAGTACCCTTAATAAAATAATTATACCTTGCTGGAAATAAGGATATTCTTGAAGTTCTACTGTTTCTCAAGATTGCCAAAAGGTTTTTGCAAAGAAAAAGCAAGTTCTTAATTTGCAAAGTGAAGGTAAGGCAAAACAGGACAGAATCTGTGAAAAACAGAACAGCAGGCAGTAATTGATCTGTTCGGGATACTTCTGCAACTCAAATAAAAAAACTCAGAACTGACGCACGAAAGACAATTATATAGAGAACGCTGTCGAAAAAATTCAGACCAAAAAGATGATCTGGTGATTTTATAAGAATTTTTCTATCCAAGGACAGAATCTGTTTCCTGGACAGCACCTCACAACTTTTGAACTTTCTAGCAATCGGAGGCTATACTTGGCACAAATATGAAAAGCAAAGATACAATGATGATGATACAGCAGTAAACAACATCAAGACTCAACAAAAGCAAAAAAATTATTCATGTGGGCTGCCTCCCAAAAGCGCTTTCTTTTATGCCTTTAAGCTAGGCATAATGCATAGAGGAATCAATAACCATCATAATAATCAGAGTTATAGATTGCTTCAAATGGTTCCTCAACAAGTTCATTCTTGTTCCTTCTAGGAAAGGGGTACACACCTTTTGCCTTCCCGCGTAAGCGGATTTGTCCCTTACCTATATCGATGAAGCCTTTAACTGCTCGGAGGAAGTCCCTTCCAAGCACTATATTTCCTTGGTTTGGCTCCACGATGAAGAAATCAATCATTGCAATCCCTTTAAGGAATTTAACTGGCACGTCTTTTATTTTTCCCTGGATTTCAGAAATATCTCCATTAGTATGTTCATGATAAGATGGTAATCTATCCATGTTAAATTTTAAAGAATCATGAACAATTTTTGGCATAGTAGAAACCATAGATCCAATATCACAATAAGCAAGGAAGTCTTGATTAGAGATGCTAATCCTAACAAAAGGCTCCCAATCATCGTCTATTTCCAAAATGTCTCTTTTATTGGGTTTAGGTTTCTCTACCTTCATTAAGTCTAGAGCATCCATTCTCTTTTCAATAGTAGCAAGTCTATTTATGATAGTATCAAAATTATGATCATAAACAAAGTAACTAGATAGACCATGTAAAATTTCAAGAGCTCTAGCTTCATCACATTCTAGGAAATCTTCCTCGGCTATAATGTCAAGGGAGTGTTTACACCATTTAAAAAGACCATGCTAAAAATTTCTAAGCACAATTTTTATAGGTATCCAAGGCATAATTCTCCTATGTGCATCAGAAATTCTGTCCCATGCCTTCTTCATATTTTCTCCATCCCTTTGATGGAAATCTAGAACTTCTGATTCCCTCAAAGCACCAAATCCTAACATGTTTGGCTAAACAGAAAGGACTACTAATAAAAAGGCAAATAATTTTTTTTGTGATTTTTGATAAAAGATACTAAAGCAAAAATGAAAGGTAAACTAACAAGACTAAAAAGCAAAGGTAAAAGATAGCATGCAACTCCCCTATCCTGAAGAGTGGAGTCCCCGGCAACGGCGCCAGAAAATACTCCTTGATGGGCCTCGAACCCCTCGTTGGTTACCCCAAGTGGAAGGTGTAAGATGCAGTAAGTAGAAGTGTTTTCCCTTAGCAAAGATGCCAAGGATCGATTCCCGAGAGACTCCTAGGTTCAACAAGTAGGTGTCAATTGCTACGGCGCCAGATTAGTAGCAACCAACGTGGACCTGCACACAGATACAAATAACTTTGCTCCCAACGATTACAGAGAGGTTGTCAATCCCTCCGGCCTTGTAGTTCACAAAGGGTTAAAAGCAATGATAGTAGTGATAGATAGTTTTTGCAATAGTAAAAAATAACGGGAAATAAATAGCGGATGTGATCAATGATGGTAATATGGACCGGAGTCTCATGATGTTCACTAGTGATGTCTCTCTCCCAAAAGACGATAAAACAGCTATGTGAGGTAAACAAATTACAGCTGGGCAATTGAAAGGACCACGAACGCAAACCAATGCTGACTACATTGCAAGAAAGGTTGAGGTTCAAAGCATGGGCGGTACGCCAAAGTAAGTAGACCGAAATGCATCAATGCCTACTACTAATCATCCACCTTGAGATATCTATCCAGAACATCTCGCTGGTATTAAGTTGCGAGCCCCACCCATAGTGTAAACTCAAAGCAACAGACAACTGCATTAAAATAACTTTGCGTAAAGTAAACAATCCTTGCACCCGCGGGCACAAGCACCGTTGTTTTCCCCCTTGTGGCAATAGCACATCCCCTAGACTCATGTTTCTGTCACTCAAGCTAGTCATCGAGGGGCATGAACCCACAATCGAGCATAACGTTCCCTCTTGGAGTCACTACCTATTACTCGGCCAAAGCAATAAATAACAACGGAGAACATGCAAGAATTACTTATGAACAAAAATATAAAAGAGGTAGATCAAATATATTACTCAAGATCAATCTGAACATAATCTCATAATCCACCGGATCCCAGCAAACTCAACATAGCAAAAGCATAAGGATTACATAGGTGCCTCGATCATGTAGGGCAGCTCACGAGGACTAATTAGTGAAGCACAAGAATGGGAGGAGAACATCACATAGCTACTGGTCATGGACTCATGGTCCAAGGGAGACTACTCACGAGTCATCCGGGAGGCGTACATGGTGGTGGAGAAGCTCCCGGTGGTGATCCTCCCCTCCGGCAGGGTGCCGGGAAGAGTTCTCCTCGTGCTCCCGATCTTGGAAGCGGCGGCGGCGGTGGAACAGAGATGGGATCGCGAAAAGAGTTCCTCCTCTGAGGGTTTCGGAGGTCCCTCTAAATATATGCCAAAGGGGGGCACCAGACGGGCTTCGGGGGGCCCAGGCGCCCCCCCGGCGCAGCCCAGGGGGGGGCGCCCACAGGGCGCCTGGAGCCCCTGTGGCCCCCCTAGGCTGCCTTCGGACGCAGTGTTGTTTCCGGATTGCTGATTTTTTATATAATTTTTCTGGGCTGTTCTCGAAATGTGAAAACCTGAAATACAAAAACAGCCGAAAACAGAAACTGGCACTGGGGTGCACTGGATTAGTAAGTTAGTCCAAATATGATCAAAAGTGTATGGAAATGTATGAGTATCATAGCAATATCACCCAAAAGTGGCATGGAGCAAGCAGAAATTATAGATACGTTTTGGACGTATCAGCATCCCCAAGCTTAGACGCTTGAGTCTCCTTGAATATTTCTTGGGGGTGCACGGGGGCATCCCCAAGCTTAAGCGCTTGACACTACTGAATCTTTTTATCATCTTCCCTCGCACACTTGAAAACTCCCTTCATACATAACTCATCATAATCTGATTAGCGAGGTTAGTACCCTTAATAAAATAATTATACCTTGCTGGAAATAAGGATATTCTTGAAGTTCTACTGTTTCTAAATATTGCCAAAAGGTTTTTGCAAAGAAAAAGCAAGCTCTTGATTTGCAAAGTGACGGAAAGGCAAAACAGGACAGAATCTGTGAAAAACAGAACAGCAGGTAGTAATTGATCTGTTCGGGATACTTCTGCAACTCAAATCAAAAAAATCAAAACAGACACACGAAAGAAAATTATATAGAGAACGCTGTCGAAAAAATTCAGACCAAAAAGATGAACTAGTGATTTTATACGAATTTTTTTATCCAAGGACAGAATCTGTTTCGTGGACAGCACCTCACAACTTTTGAACTTTCTAGCAATCAGAGGCTATACTTGGCACAAATATGAAAAGCAAAGATACAATGATGATGCTACAGAAGTAAACAACATCAAGACACAAAAAAAGCAAAATATGAAAATTTATTCAGGTGGGCTGCCTCCCAAAAGCGCTTTCTTTTATGCCTTTAAGCTAGGCATAAGACTTTAATGATGCTCTCGTAGGAATAAGAGTTGAAGAACAAAAGAGAGCATCAAGAAGCAAATACCAAACACATTTAAGCCTAACATACTTCCTATGCATAGGAATATTGCAATAGAATAATTCATTGAAGCACAAAGCAATAAGCATAGGAAGACAAAACAAGTGCAGCTTCAAAACCTTCAACATAAAGAGAGGGAACTTGATATTATTGAAATATCTATAAGCATATGTTCCCTTCTCATAATAATTTTCAGTGGGATCACGAATAAACTCAACAATATAAGCATCACATAAAGCATTGTTACCATGATCCACATACAAAAAGGTACTCTTACTCTCCAAATAAGTATTATGAAGAGGATAAAACTTAGTATAAAAGAGAGACATAAGCTCTTGCCAATCAAGCAAGTGCGAGTTATCGAGAAGCTTATACCAATCTGAAGCCTTATCTATAAGTGATACGGCGAACAATTTCCTCATGACAAACTCCCTTGATACACCTGCAAGCTTAAATAATGAACATAGTTGTGACAGATATAGCAAGTGTTCACCGGGATGTCTGTCTCCTGCATAACGATTAGCCAAAACATAATCGATAATACCAGCTGGTATTTTATAGGGCACAATTTCAGTAGGGGGAGGAGCAACCACCACAGGTGTGGGGCGTCTTCCCGCAAGCAACGATCCAATAGCAAGGTTGTCCATAAGCATAACTAGTGGAATACATAAAGAAAACTGAAAGGTAAACTAACAAGACTAAAAGCAAAGGTAAAAGATAGCATGCAACTCCCCTATCCTGAAGAGTGGAGTCCCCGGCAACGGCGCCAGAAAATACTCCTTGATGGGCCTCGAACCCCGCGTTGGTTACCCCAAGTGGAAGGTGTAAGATGCAGTAAGTAGAAGTGTTTTCCCTTAGCAAAGATGCCAAGGATCGAATCCCCAGAGACTCCTAGGTTCAACAAGTAGGTGTCAACTGCTACGGCGCCAGATTAGTAGCAATCAACGTGGACCTGCACACAGATACAAATAACTTTGCTCCCAACGAGTACAGAGAGGTTGTCAATCCCTCCGGCCTTGTAGTTCACAAAGGATTAAAAGCAATGATAGTAGTGATAGATAGTGTTTTGCAATAGTAAATAATAACCGAAAGTAAATAGCGGGTGTGATCAATGATGGTAATAAGGACCGGAGTCTCATGATGTTCACTAGTGATGTCTCTCTCCCAAAAGACGATAAAACAGCTATGTGAGGTAAACAAATTATAGCTGGGCAATTGACAGGACCACGAACGCAAACCAATGCTGACTACATTGCAAGAAAGGTTGAGGTTCAAAGCATGGGCGGTACGCCAAAGTAAGTAGACCGAAATCCATCAATGCCTACTACTAATCATCCACCTTGAGATATCTATCCAGAACATCTCCCTGGTATTAAGTTGCGAGCCCCACCCATAGTGTAAACTCAAAGCAACAGACAACTGCATTAAAAGAACTTTGCGTAAAGTAAACAATCCTTGCACCCGCGGGCACAAGCACCGTTGTTTCCCCCCTTGTGGCAACAACACATCCCCTAGACTCATGTTTCTGTCACTCAAGCTAGTCATCGAGGGGCATGAACCCACAATCGAGCATAACGTTCCCTCTTGGAGTCACTACCTATTACTCGGCCAAAGCAATAAATAACAACGGAGAACATGCAAGAATTACTTATGACCAAAAATATAAAAGAGGTAGATCAAATATATTACTCAAGATCAATCTGAACATAATCTCATAATCCATCGGATCCCAGCAAACTCAACATAGCAAAAGCATAAGGATTACATAGCTGCCTCGATCATGTAGGGCAGCTCACGAGGACTAATTAGTGAAGCACAAGAACGGGAGGAGAACATCACATAGCTACTGGTCATGGACTCATGGTCCAAGGGAGACTACTCACGAGTCATCCGGGAGGCGTCCATGGTGGTGGAGAAGCTCCCGGTGGTGATCCTCCCCTCCGGCAGGGTGCCGGGAAGAGTTCTCCTGGTGCTCCCGATCTTGGAAGCGGCGGCGGCGGCGGAACAGAGATGGGATCGTGAAAAGAGTTCCTGTTCTGAGGGTTTCGGAGGACCCTTTAAATATATGCCAAAGTAGGGCATCGGGGGAGCTTCGGGGGGCCCAGGCGCCCCCCCGGCACGGCCCAGGGGGGGAGGGGGGGGGCGCCAGGGCGCCTGGAGCCCTGGTGGCCCCCCCCAGGCTGCCCTTCGGACGCAGTGTTGTTTCCGGAACGCTGATTTTTTATATAATTTTTCTGGATTTTTCTGGGCAGTTCTCGAAACGTGAAAACCTGAAATACAAAAACAGCCGAAAACAGAAACTGGCACTGGGGTGCACTGGATTAGTAAGTTAGTCCAAATATGATCAAAAGTGTATGGAAGTGTATGAATATCATAGCAATATCACCCAAAAGTGGCATGGAGCAAGCAGAAATTATAGATACGTTTTGGACGTATCAAACACTCAGATGCTCATGCAAATGATGCAGAATTTTCAAGCCAACCAAGCAAATCAAGGCAATCATGGGAACCAAGGCCAAGGCAATCTGTTCAATCAACCTCACTTTGCGACACTGAACCAATTCCTGGCAAAACCAACCGAAGTCGTTCAGTTACTGTGTGGACCCGCTAGATGCTAAAGATTGGATCACAGACATCAAAAAGCACTTTGAATGCAGTAACATGAGACCTGAGGATCATGTCAAGTTTGCCGCTTTCCAACTCAAAGATCAAGCTGCTGATTGGTGGCCAACAGTACAAAGACTCCAGAGGTGATCGTGAGATCTCGTGGACTGACTTCTGCAAAGATTTCTGCTCTCATCACATTCCAACCAGTGTCATTGAGGGCATGCGGGAGCAATTTCACAACCTGAAGCAAGGCACCATGTCCGTCTATCAATACAATGTCAAGTTCCAGAATCTTGCCCGTTATGCGAAGCAAGACATCCCCGATGCCAAGAGCAAGCTATATCAGTTCCGAGGTGGTCTGAAAGATGAACTCCAACTAGCTCTTACCTTGTTCGAGCCAGATGAATTTGATCAATTCTACAATATGGCTCTCAAGCAAGAGGCAACTCAACTCGAGTGTGAAGCTTCCAAAAAGAGGATTAGAGATGCTGTTCACTCCTCCTCTTCCTCTCAAGTGGTTGCCAAGCAGCAGAAGTTCTGGCTTCCGCCTCCTCTAGTGCTCCGTCCTCCAAGCAATAACAAGCTCTCAGGTGGTCGTGGATTCTCCCACCCACCCAACCCAAGCAACTAGTCCAAGTCGCAGTACCAAGCTCCAAGACCAAGTGTTCCTCCTCCTCATCCAGTTTCTGAGGTCACTTGCTACAAATCTGGTCTGAAGGATCATTATTCCAACAAGTGCACCAACCAGAGGCGCCTTCCGCCTCCTCCACCTGTCAGCAATGCTATTGTCAAGCACAATCCCAAGCATGCAAGAGTGAACCTGATGAGTGCAGCTCAAGCAGAGAATTCTTCTGATGTGATAATTGGTAATCTTCAAGTTAACTCTATTCCTGCAAAAGTCTTGTTTCATTCTGGGCACAGTGGACTTTCCAAAGAAGTTATCAATTATTTCTCCGGGCAAACATATGACTTCCAACTCAGTGGCTCCGGATATATCTATTCACATGGGAGATTACAGTTTTCTGGTTTCCCCGGTTATTCTCGGCAACTCCGACATTGATCTTATTCTTGGGATGGATTGGCTCTCCAAGCATGATGCAAATATTGATTGTGCAAATAAGGAGGTCAAGCTAACTCATCCTGACAAGGACGTGATTATCTTCGTGGCTCGAGATAACACAATCAGGCTATTCTCTCTCAATGACAAGGGCGAGATTAATGTCATTTCTCAGATTCCGGTGGTTCGTGAATATGAGGATGTATTCCCTGAAGAGCTTCCAGGCATGCCTCCCCATCGTCAAGTTGAATTCGTCATTGAACTTGAACCCGGTACCGAGCCAGCATGTCGGCGTCCGTACAAGCTTTCTCCTGAGGAGTTGAAGGAGCTGAACTCGATGAGCAAGAACGTATGGGTCTAATCAGACCAAGTACTTCTCCTTGGGGTTGTGGTGTTCTATTTGTCAAGAAGAAGGATGGCACGGAACGCCTTTGCGTTGATTACCGACCATTGAACAAGAAGACAATAAAGAATAAGTACCCGCTCCCCAATATCAATGAATTGTTCGAGCAGCTCAAAGGAGCAAAGGTGTTCTCGAAGCTCGATCTCCGGATGGGTTACCATCAGATTCATATTCGTGAAGAGGATATTCCTAAGATCGCATTCAGGACAAGCTATGGCTCCTATGAATACACGGTCATGTCTTTCGGGCTTGCAAAGGCTCCACCCACTTTCTCTCGGATGATGCACTTCATATTCAACCCTTACACCAATGAATTCGTTCTCGTCTATCTGGATGATATCTTGGTATTCTCCAAGAATGAAGAAGACCATGCCAAGCACCTCCGTTTGGTCCTTGACAGGCTCTGTGAACACAAGTTCTATGCGAAGTTCTCCAAATGTGAATTCTGGCTGGATAAAGTCCTCTATCTTGGCCATATTATCTCTGCCGAGGGCATTTCTGTGAACCCCGAGAAGGTTGAAGCTATTGTCAACTGGGAACCTCCACAGAATGTCAAGCAACTCCGAAGCTTCCTTGGTCTCGCTAGCTATTGCAGAAGGTTCGTTGAGAACTTCTCCAAGATTGCCAAGCCTCTTTCCAACCTGTTGCAGAAGAATGTCAAGTACTCATGGACTCCTGATTGTGATGTGGCATTCAAGACACTCAAAGAGAAGCTCATTTCTGCTCCGGTTCTTACTCCTCCGGATGAGTCCAAGTCTTATGAAGTCTTTTGTGATGCTTCATTGCAAGGTCTTGGTGGTGTTCTCATGCAAGAGAAGAAGATCGTTGCATACACTTCTCGTCAGTTGAAACAGAATGAAAAGAACTACCCCACACAAGATCTTGAGCTAGCAGCGGTTGTTCATGCCTTGATCACGTGGAGACACCTTCTGTTGGGCAGAAAAGTGGACATCTTCACCGATCACAAGAGCTTGAAGTACATCTTCACTCAACCAAACCTTAACATTTGCCAGACTCGTTGGGTTGAGATGATTCAATAGTACGATCCAAGCATTGAGTATACTCCTGGCAAGGCCAATGTCATTGCAGATGCCTTGAGCAGAAATGCTTACTGCAACAGTCTCCTTCTCAAACCGCTCCAGCCTGAACTTTGTGAATCATTAAGGAAGCTCAACCTCCAAGTTGTTCTGCAAGGCTTTCTTGCAAACCTTCAAGTTGCTCCTACCTTGGAAGATCAAATCCGTGAGGCCGAACTCAGTGATGCTATGGTGCAGAAAGTGAAACATGGTATTGCTAAGGGTACTCCCTAGTACAAGTGATATCGCGTTGATGAGAAAGACACCTTGTTCTTTGAGGATAGGATTGTGGTTCCGAAAGGTGATCTCATGAAGCTCATAATGAACGAAGCACATGATTCCCTCCTCTCGATACATCCCCGAAGTTCCAAGATGTACCATGACCTCAAGCAATCATATTGGTGGACTCGCATGAAAAGGGAGATTGCCCAATTCATGAATGAATGTGATGTCTGCAGAAGAGTGAAGGCAGAGCATCAACGTCCAGCCGGACTCCTTCAACCTCTACCTATTCCCGAGTGGAAATTCGATCACATTGAGATGGATTTTGTCACCGGTTTTCCCAAGTCCAAGAAGGGAAATGATGCTATCTTTGTGGTGATTGACAAGCTAACTAAAGTAGCTCATTTTCTTCCCGTCAAAGAATCTATCAACGCAGCTCAGCTGGCAGAGCTGTACACCTCTAGAATTGTTTCTTTGCATGGCATTCCTCAAGTGATCTCCTCAGACCGTGGAAGCTTGTTCACTTCCAAGTTCTGGGATTCTTTTCAGTCAGCCATGGGCACCAAGATTCCCTTCAGCACTGCGTTTCACCCTCAGACTAGTGGTCAAGTCGAAAGAGTGAACCAGATCCTCGAAGATATGCTCAGAGCTTGTGTCATCTCCTTCGGTATGAAATGGGAAGATTGCCTTCCATTTGCAGAATTCTCCTACAACAACAGCTTCCAAGCAAGTGCCGGCAAAGCTGCTTTTGAAATCCTCTATGGCAGAAAGTGCCGTACCCCTCTCAACTGGTCCGAGACTGGTGAACGTCAACTCCTTGGAAATGATTTGATCTCAGAAGCCGAAGAAATGTGCAAAGTCATACTGTCACACCCTGCATTTTGTAACATGTCATTTGCATTAATAAACCATGAAAATTTGGACCAACATTTTTTTTTGGCATCATTTGGCTTTTATTTGGATTTAAGTTTTTCTCTATGTGATTTGCAAGTGCTCTTTAAAGTCAACTACTCCCGCTTATATATTTCATCTCCTTACCCCAAACTTCTGCCCAATGATCATACCAAGTGTATATAACAGTATAGTATTTTCTTACAAAAATAATTTGGCCAAAAAGTATTTTCAAAAATTAGTTTTCCAAAAACCCCTGAATTGAGGTTTGAACTGCAAGTGCTTGATTTAGGGTGAGAAAAATATTTCAAAGGGTATATTTGAAACATAGTAGATGTAGGACTCCCATAAACCACAAAAATATAATTTTAAAAGTTATTTTCCTATTTTATTTATAAGCTTGAAGAATTATTTAACTATTTCAAAAATAATTGCCAAAATTCAGGGAGACTCTTAGGACATATATTGTCCATATATAAGAGTTTCAACACTTGGTCATGCTCAAAATATTGGACAAATCCCTTAGAAACCCTTTCTGGATATTTCAAGCTTTTGAAATATTTACAAAGGAAATATTCTCTAAAAATTCCAGGGAAATTCTATCATGTCATATATGACATATTTGATGATCTTGCCAATCCCCATGCCTTGGGAAGCAAGAAAACATCATCAAAACCCCTCAAAACCATTCTGTCCATTTTTGTAGTTTGTGCAACTTTACATTGCCAAACTTGTCCAAATGCTCTCAAACTTGGTACACATGCTAGAATGGTCTAATAAGGCATCTAGACCAAATGGCACAAGCTTTAAAGAAGGGTAAATTGATCAGAGAACCCCAAAACCCTTTATGTTCAGATTCAAATTTGAACAACTTTACATTACCAACTTTTTACTTGTGACCTCAAACTTCGTGGGCATGATCACAACCACAAATGATGACACTACACCAAGTGGTGCATCAAGGAGGGATGATTTGCTTAACTCAAACTTGGTAAATCCATTTCTGTTGATTTCTAGGGTTCACCAAAGTTACATTGGCAAGTTTCTTCAAATGAGCCCAAACTTGGTGGAACACCCTATTTCTGTATGCCATTTGATCCTGTTAAGTCTCATGTCTAGTGGAAATCATTTGATTGCTCAAAACCACATAAAACACCTTCTGGTGATTTCCCAAAATTACCACTTTCACCTCTTTCCTTATTCTCCTTGAGCCCAACTTTTTACCACAGCTTCCCGAGGCTCCCTTGCACCTCCAGTAACTCTCCCCTGGCATCAGCTCAATGATTGAGAGGGGGTAAAACCCCATTTTACATTATGGACAACAATTTTCACCTTTCCATCTCAGCCCTCTCTTCTTCTAGAAGCTCTCCCTGGCATCCAACGACTCTTCTGCATTATTTACTTACCCCTAGAGCCAATGGACATGGTGGCCGTGCCCAGAGCGCGTGGGACACGGCCATGCCTTCCATATGGGCGCTGGAGCGTGCTACAGTGCGCTCCCGCACTGTAGCCGCAACCTACCCGAGGCACCCGACCACCTAGGGCGTCGGAATCGTGTCTCCCGAGGCCGCCTCGACGTCCACGACACGGCAGCCGGTCGCCCCCCTCCTCCTTCTCCCTCCTCTCGCCCCAGCTCGCACGCGCGACGGCCACCCGAGAGCTCCAATGAGATTCCTCGCACGCGCGATGCCCTGGCCTTCCCCTGCTCTCTCTCTTCTCCTCCCCGGCTCTGGACCGCATCCAGCAATGCCACATACATGGCTCCAGCCCCTCCCGAGCCCTGTGGCAACGGGCACAAGCTCGCCGGCGCACGGGTCCACGGCACCTCGTCGTTCGCCTATAAAAGGACACCCCCGCACCCTCCTCTCCTCACCACTCGCCCTCTCACACACCTAATCATCTCCCCACGCCACTCACTCCCCTCTAGACGGGCCCGAGCTCGAGATAGAGCTCGAGCTCCGCCGCCTCGGGTCATCGTTGATTCGGAGGTACAAGCCCTCCCCGCCGCTCCTCTCGCTCGATCTAGCACCGCAAGACTTCACTGATCGTTCCCCCCTTGTTTCCCCTCTCTGTAGCTGCCGGAAACGGCCGGAACCACCACCACCCGAAGCTCCTCCGCCGCGTGACCTCGCCGCCGGCGAACCAGGCCACCCCGGCGACCAACTCCACCTCCACCAGAACGGCGACTCGACGTTCAGTCTAGCCGTGCCCTCGCCTGCCCTCGCCGTGCCCTGCATTGCCGCCGATGAGCTCGTCGGCCCTCTGCCGGAGGGTTAGGGATGACAGGCGGGCCCCGCCTGTCTGTCTCTCCTCTCCCTCGCCTCTCTCTCCTCTCGCTGACGCCTGGGCCCCGCCCGTCAAGTTTGAAACCTGGCGCGCACGCAGGCACCAGTGCGCTGGGCTGTTTCCTCTCTGGGCGTGCTGCACTGTAGCCTTTCTGGCCCAGTGGCATAGTGCCATTTTCATTTTTATTTTTCTGTATATTTTGTAAAAATTCCACAGGATAAAATATTTATCCAAATAAATTAATTCCAATTCCTAAAAACTTGTAAAATTCCAACCTATTTAATGATACCACTTTCACCTATATTCATGAACCTTTTCTGTTCTGTTCAATCTAAATTTGAACACTAAAACCTCTGTTCAAAAATTCATGTACCCATTCTGTCACTCCAAATTCCAAACTAAGAATTTTTGCCATCTTAGTTTTCCCTCTAGTATTTTATAAAAATAAGTTGACATTTTTCTGAGCACTTTGTTTTTTCTGTTTTTATTATTGTCTTATTTTTCCGTTATTTATTGCGACGATTAGATACCGTGTTTGAGGAGGTTGCTAAAGAAGAAGAAGGAGAAGGACTTGAAGGTTTTGAAGACCAAGCCGACCAAGGCAAGCAACCCTTTGACCATGTCTATGGAACCCTTTTTATGCATGTCATATAGCACCATATTGTTGTTGCAACGGAATCATAATGAGGTGGAAACCACTTGTTGGTTTGCCACTGTACTTCCTCGTTGATACTTGCATTTGTGCATGACCCTACCTTCTTATGAGGGTTATGCCGGCGGGAGTAGATAGGTTGCTATAGTAGTGGCTATGCAAGTGCAACGGGGATATGCATAATGGTGAAAGCATAGTTCATTCGAGGGACTCTTTCAAAAACCCCATCGGGTGTCACTTATGCCCGAGGGAGATGATGAGATGGGTAACCACTTGATGATGAAGTGGTGTACCGAGACAAGTGTGTGTGTGTGTGTGTGATGTTTTTCATACGGATTGGTTTAAGTTGCGACCGTTATTCCAACTTTACATGCGCAACCACTCTACCCTTATATGGGAAAGGGCATTATTGATTACCTAGGCTGATACTAGCATGGTGCCCGCATTACTAGTGACATGAGGTCACTCTCGGGACGGGGTCGTGCTTGGATAGGCGGCCATGACTGTTTTCACAGGGCACCGAACACACCGTTGGTACCCCGTGCCCGTGGTATGTGAAATAGGAGCGAGGCTCCAAAAATCTTAAGATGTGAAATGTGGGGCACGGGGGTTGCTAGCAATCGAGTGGACTCCATATTAGTGTTGCCTAGAGAAAGATAGTGATCGGGTGCTTACCCCGGGTACTTGAAGTACCGCGGGTCGTGGATGACACGAAAGTTCCCCAGATCTAGTGGGTAAAGTGTGCAACCTCTGCAGAGTGTAAAACTATTCGAATAGCCGTGTCCACGGTCAAGGACAGTTGGGTAACCACTCTTGGGCTACGTCCAATGTTTGCGAAACCCTGTGTGTGTGTGTGTGAAAGCTCCGTTTGATTTAAGTCAAAGGGACTTGACAAGATGAAGAGATCATAACTTGGCTATGTTGATATCTGTAACCTATATTTCCTATGATGCATGCCTCAGATAGCTCATGTCATTGCACTCGCTAATTTTTGCTTTCTGCAAACATATCCTATCTAGTGCTATTTCATACCTTGTCATACTTGTTCCAAAAACATGGGTTGCTTGCGAGTACATTGAAAGTACTCATTGGCTTGCCACTGGTTATTTAATTGGCCAGGCATGGAAGAGCAGGAATTTGAAGAAGAATTCTATGGAGACGAACATGCGAACTAGGATGCTTTCCCAGTCAGAATGCCTGTAGGGTTAAGGCAGATGGCATGGGTTCTACTTATCTACGAAGACTTCCGCTATTCGAGTTTATTTGCTATTCAGCCCATGAGGCTTTATCTATGTAAGACTTGGCCATAATGGTCATAATTTGTGTAAGACGAGACTCTTGTTATTCAGCTTCTGTGTGTTCAGTGAGCATTGATCTCTGGGATCACTGTACACGTGCATTCGGTGATCTCGACTCTTAAGACGGGGTCCCCACAGAGCTGGTATCAGAGCCATCCTGACTGTAAGAAGCCTTAGTTAGCATGGGAGTTAGTTAGGATGAGACCCTTTTCATAAACCTTCTGAACCTCTCTTCTTTTCTAAAGCTTACCAAACCTGAGATATGATCAGCTTATTAACCTCTCCTATTCAACCTTTGTAGATGGCTGTTGTACCTGAAGAGCACCTGACCACTGGGTTCCCCTTGCTTCTCGAGGATAGCCTCCAGGAGTGCCAGTTCCACCGAGCACCCATCCTCACCTACCATGAGCATTGGGTTAGCGACACTGAGGTGGAGTACCATGTGGAAGTAATCATGAAGGCAAACGATCCTCCCACAAGTTGGTTCTTCGAGGGACCCCAGATGGCAACACTACCCCTCGCTGTCGAGGCTGCTGCACTCAAGGCACTAACCCGCCTCCGTGAACTTCTTCCGGAGATGGCAGCCAAGATGACAACCCGCTTCTTGCCTTCCCGGAAGGAAGGTGAAGATGAAAGCAGCGCACAAGCCCCTCCACTGAAGGAAGGACTTCCACTTCGGTTCCAGACCTATTTCAGCCTTTGTGCCGACAGCTTGGCACAAGATTTGGCCTCAGAATCGATGAAGCTCCGAGAAGAACTCCACAAGACCAAGGCACTTCTTCGTCGAGCACAAGAGAAGACAGATAGGATCAAGAAGGAAGGTGCGCCTCCTGGGCGACCCGCTATCGCGTATCGAGGCGAAAGGCCCTCAGGAGATGTATCTTCTAAGGATGAAGAGCCACCCCAGCGACGCCGTATGACGGCAAGGGAATATCGCAAGCTTTTCCCCGCACCACCGACAAAACGCTGCCGTATTCAACTCCTCCACTCCCCCACACCCTCAAGTGATAGGGGGGGCCCAGACAGATGAAGACAAGGAGGAAGAGCCAGAATACGCGACCGAGCATTCCGCCGCTTAGGCATTATTCGCAACTCGGATGTGCCAGCTCATGACCTCTACGGTAGGATAGGTCGTGTCACCCCTATGCGAAGTCGAGTCCTTGTATGGTTCATATGAAGCCATCTAGTATTTGCTTTTGTTGTGTTTGGATGTACGTCGTATCTTCCCTTCGGGAATATGTAAACGACTGCATCACCCATTTGGATTTTAATGAATGTGTTTGGCCCTTTTGGCCCTTGCATGAAAATGATTAGTGTCACACCCACCCCCTTACTAAGCACCCATATTTATTGCTTTCCCTCTTCCAAATCATGAGACCTTTACCGCTCCAACAGAATGCCTGTTGTAACTCGTACTGGTACCTCTACCCAGCAGCCCGAAGCCGGAGCATCCGCCCAATTAGAGGCCGGCCAAGACCAAACCCAAGACCAAGCTCCACCACCACCTCCCCCGAACATGGACATGGCTCAGCTTCTCCAAGCCTTCCGAGAGGAACGCCAAGCCAACACCGCAACCCTCCAGATGATTGCTCAAGCTGTCACCAATAACCGCCAGCCGGTGGGGAATGGCAATGGACGTTCCACGTTGGCAGAATTCAAGAAGCATGCACCGCCAACCTTCATCAAGACTGCTGAACCCCTGGATGCAGACGACTGGGTCCGCACCATGGAGGACTTGCTGGAACTAGTCGGTTGCACCGAAGACCATGAGAAGGTGGCTTATGCTGCCCACTGCCTCGGGGGGACTGCTAGAGCTTGGTGGGATGGATTCAAGGTCATGCATGCTGGGCAAGACATCACTTGGGACAACTTCAGGGCAGAATTTCGCAAGGCCCATATTCCTTCCGGAATCATGGCTATCAAAAAGCGTGAGTTTCGAGCCCTGAAGCAAGGAAGTGGCACTGTCAAGGAGTACATATAGAAGTTCAGTGTTCTGTCAAGGCATGCCCTTGAAGATGTCAGCACTGATGCTGCAAAAAGGGAGCGCTTCATGGAAGGCCTCAATCAGACTCTGCAGTACTCGCTTGTTGTCAGGGATATTATTAGCAGGTGTAAACCGGCTAGAGTAAACCGGATTATGATGATATAGTTGTATAATTGTAAAGCTCAGTAGAGGTTACGGCCCATGAAGGCTTAGGGCCCATGTGTAGAGTTACGGTTTGTAAACCGTCTTGTCATGTAACTTGAGAGACAAGGAAGAAAGAGCAGAGACCGAGGCAGACACAGATATGAGCCGGCCTCGGGACTCTGTAAACAGGACCAGGCGTCGCCTCTATATAAGGGGACGACCCGGCGACGGTTCAAGGACAAGAAACAACCCGCCGAGACACAGGCAAGCGATCTGCTCCCTGTTCATCGACGCCCAAGCAATACCAAACCGAACTAGACGTAGGCTTTTACCTTCATCGAAGGGGCCGAACTAGTATAAACCCTCTGTGTCCTTTGTGTGCTTTTAACCCCTTCAAGCTAACCCGTGCGATGGTTCCATCATTAAGTCCGTTAAACCGGACATCTGCCGTGTTAATTCCACGACAATTGGCGCCCACCGTGGGGCCTCCGCACGATGGTTTCGAGTTCTTGAAGGGCAGCTTTGAAGGACTCAAGGGCTACGCGGTCGGCCGGATGACCAAGAGTCGCCGCGGCCGGATCTACATCGACGACGCTGGCTGGGGCCCGGAGGCCGATTCAATCGAATACGGGTACCGGGTTCCCTTCGGCGGCATCCACGTTTTCATCGGCAAGATTGGCGAACCGGGACCTGATCCGGACATCTTCTCCGACATCATCGAGCCGGCTCAGCGTGCGAGATCGGCCCGGATTCAGCCTACCATGAAGTGTGTTTTCGTTGGAGCAATACATGGAGTCCAAGCCGAGGACGGATCGGATTCTGGTGGCGAGACAGTTGTCTATTCCGATGATGGATCCTCATCCGGAGAGACTGAGTCCTTGTATCTGTTGCGGGACGGCCGATCTGAGGGTGTGTCCGACGGAGACAGCATTCCAGACCCCTTTGATCTGCCAAATCGGGTGGCTGTCTTTATGGCCGGATCACAACCTACGCCACAGTCCATGGTGAACGGGGCGATCACAGCAGAAGCTGGTGCAGGGGGGAGCGGCCAGGCCCTCTCGCCCTCTGACGCTCTATCCGCCTTAGTAGAGGAGTTTACAACCCGGGCAGTAGCAGAGGTGGCTCCAGCAGACAAGGCGCAACACGATGCAGAACTCCTTCAGCTGAGGGGCCAGATCGAGCAAGCAAGAGAGGATCTGAAGGCAGAGAAAGCTATGATAGCAATGAGACAGGCGGAGCTGGATTCTCAGGCTTTCCAGCTAAGGATGGAACAGGCCTCCGAGCAGGGAGTAAGGAATCAGAGGTACCAGTCTCGTCTACCGCCGGTCTATGAGGCAATGAATCTCTTCGGGACGCCAGGAGCGGGGGCTAGCAATGATCTGGAGGTAAACCGGAGGGCAGCCCCAGTGAGAGGAGAGCCGGTTCAACAGCCCACTGCGGAACAAGATCGACGGATTATGTCCACGCCTCACATCCCCACTCCTCCGGGTCATTACTCAAACCCTTTGGATAACATTGTTGCTGCCGCTTCACGCCTGGCCGCTTTACCCATTGAGGGGACATCCCCCGTGGCAATGGAGGCCCGCAGGGTCAAGGATCTGCTTAACACGGCATTGACACAACAGCAAGCGTATTCCTATATCAGGGAGAGGCTTCATTCAACACCCCGCCACAACCAGAGTTATACTAGGCATTGGGATGAACCGGAGGTATCCAGTAGTGAACGAAGGCGACACCATCACAGACAGGATAATCCGGCGGGCGCAGAGGCGCAAGCTCAGGAGGCACCAAACCGGGTTAGATCTGCGGCCCGCGAGGAGATCCGCCAAATGATGCCGGTTAACTACAGCAGAGACGGGGGTCACAGCGAGTTCCTTTGGGGTGCAGTGTCTTGTCCCCGCTTTACGAAGCGTAAAGTTACCCAAAGATTTCAAGGGTCCGCGTAAAGTGCCTAACTACACGGCAGATCTGGCTCCAGAGGCTTGGATTGAGATCTATGAGATGGCTATGGAGATGCTGGACGTGGATGAAGCGGCTTGCGCGAAGTACTTCACCATGATGCTTGAAGGAACAGCCCGGACCTGGTTAAAGGGTTTACCGCCTAACTTCATCGGGTCATGGGGTGAGTTACGCCGCCAATTTATCAAAAATTTCAAGGATCGTGCAAGCAGCCAATGTCAGTGGTGGATCTAGCAGCATGCATACAAGGAGAGCAGGAGCCTACGAGTGCATGGGTCCGGCGAGTATCTGAAATCCTGCACTCTTCGAATGGTATCAGCCCCAGTACGGCGATAGTGACACTAGAAAATAATTGCCGGTTTGAGTCTCTGAAGTTGAAGCTGGGACGGCTCAAACGGGATTGTAATGACATGGGAACTCTAATGAGCGCTTTGCTAAAGTATGGGGACTCCGACAACGCTAAATATCCGGAAATGGATGGAGATAAATCCGGAAAAGCAAATAAACCTGGTAAACCGGCGCAAGCTAATCTGGTTGGAGCAAGCTTCTTAGGTAAGCGAAAGGCAGAGGGTGGCTCTGATTTCGTGGCCAATACCGAAGTTCAAGGGAGTTTTCAGCGCAACAAGGATAAGCCACCCCCACAAAACAGCGGAGGGTTCATTAATTGGGAGCAACAATTGAACGAGCCTTGCCCAAAACACGGAACGAAGCGAAATCTGGCTAAGCATACCTGGGGAGAATGTCGGATACTAATGGAGGCCATGAACCGGACCAAATTTAATAACGGACCGCCGGGCGGCGGTTCAGGCCCCAGGTTTCACGGTCCGGGTCACCAGGGTAATGGTTCCGGATCAGGATATCACAGCGATAACAACAATCACAATCAAGGTAACCATCAGTATGGTCAGGGTGGTTATAATAACCAAGGTAGCTATCAGTATGGTCAAGGTGGTTACAATAACCAGGGCGGCCAACAACAGGGCCAGGGTAATCACAACAATCAAGACAATCAACAGCGTCAACAGCAGCAGCAATCCGGATATCAGAGTAATCCGAAGGAACTGAGCAGTGGACAGTATCATGTGTTCACTACGAGTTTGTGCAAACGGGATCAAAAAGTCTTAAAGCGGGCGGTCCACGCGGTTGAACCGGCAACACCACAATTCCTGCGCTGGTCGGAGCAACCTATTGTGTGGAGCAGAGAGGATCACCCGCCGCTAGTTGATAATCCAGGCCAATTGGCCTTAGTAGTAGCACCACAGGTGGGTGGCTACAAATTCACCAAGGTTCTCATGGACGGTGGCAGCAGCATCAATATCTTGTATTATGAGACTTTCCGTCGCATGGGGCTGACGGACAAAAAGCTAAGACAGTCGAACACGGTGTTTCATGGAGTAGTGCCAGGTAAATCAGCTTACCCAGTTGGAAGAATTGACCTAGAAGTTACCTTTGGAGATGAACAGGATTCCAGGTCGGAGATGATAACCTTTGAAGTTGTCAAGATCCGGAGCCCATATCATGCCTTGTTTGGACGACCGGTTTACGCCAAGTTTATGGCTAGGCCGTGCTATGTTTATCTACAGCTCAAAATGCCGGGTCACAAAGGAACCATCACGGTTCATGGAAGTCGCAAGATTGCATTGGAGTGCGAAGAAGGAGATGTTGCTTATGCAGAGGCAGTATGTGCTACGGAAGAGTTGAAGTTTTACAAAGACAATGTTGATCCGGCAGATATGTCCCCGTTGAAAAAGCCAACTACAGAGCATGATCCGGCGTTGAAGTTCAAATCCGCAGAAGAAACCAAGCAAGTTGACTTTGTGCCGGGCGATTCATCCAAGCAGTTCACTATCAGCGCTAACCTTGATCCTAAATAGGAAAGCGCGCTCATCGAGTTCATCCGTGAGAACCGGGATATCTTTGCATGGAAACCTTCTGACATGCCAAGTATACCGAGGGAACTCGCTGGGCACAGTCTTAACATTGATCCGAAGTTTAAACCGGTCAAGCAGTATCTGCGCCATTTCAACGAAGAAAGGCGCAAGGCTATAGGAGAAGAAGTGGCCAGGCTTTTGGCCGCAGGGTTCATAGTTGAAGTTTTTCACCCGGAGTGGTTGGCTAATCCGGTGCTGGTGTTAAAGAAAAATGGAAAGTGGAGGATGTGTGTGGATTACACAGACCTAAACAAAGCTTGTCCAACCGATCGTTTTGCTCTCCCTCGTATTGATCAGATCATCGATGCTACGGCAGGATGTGAGCGGCTAAGCTTTTTGGATGCATATTCAGGGTATCACCAGATCAAGATGGCAGTTAAGGACCAAGAGAAGACAGCTTTCATAACTCCTTTTGGTGCCTTTTGCTATGTATCTATGCCTTTTGGGCTCAAGAGTGCCCAAGCGACTTACCAGCGTTGCGTGCAGAATTGTCTTAAGGGGCAGATAGGGAGAAATGTTCATGCTTATGTGGATGATATTGTGGTGAAATCAAGGAAGGAGGAGACGCTGATAGAGGACCTCAAGGAGACCTTTGACAACCTTCGGGCCTATAAAATGATGCTTAATCCAGAGAAGTGTGCTTTCGGTGTTCCGGCGGGCAAGCTCCTTGGATTCTTGGTGTCAAACAGAGGAATAGAAGCCAATCCGGAGAAGATCAAGGCAATTACATCTTTGACTAAACCGGCTTGCATCAATGATGTTCAGCGTATCGCTGGCCGGATCACATCATTGAGCCGGTTCATCAGCCGTCTGGGAGAGAAGGCAATTCCGCTTTATCAGATGCTGAAAAAGACAGACCGGTTTATATGGAGTGATGAGGCAAACACTGCGTTTGAGGATTTGAAGCGGCAACTGGCAGAGCCGCCGGTCCTTGCTGCCCCTGTTGATAATGAGCCATTGCTATTATACGTCGCCGCCAATGCACGGGCAGTCAACGTGGCAATCGTGGTTGAGCGCAAGGAAGCAGGAAAGGAATATCCGGTTCAACGTCTAGTCTATTATGTCAGTGAAGTTCTCATTGAATCCAAACAAAGGTACCCGCATTGGCAGAAGCTGGTATACGGTGTATTCATGGCAAACCGGAAGTTGAAGCATTATTTCCAAGGCCACCCAATAACTGTTGTCAGTTTAGCTCCATTGGGGGATATAATCCAGAACAGGGAAGCTACTGGCAGAGTGGCGAAGTGGGCCATTGAGCTTAGCCCACACGGATTGAAGTATGTGCCACGCACCGCTATCAAATCCCAAGCATTGGTGGATTTCATCAATGATTGGACAAAATTGCAAGCACCAGAGGAGAAGCCGGATCTTACATACTGGACGATTCATTTTGACGGTTCAAGGCAGTTAGAAGGCTCGGGGGCTGGAGTTGTGTTAACTTCCCCGCGAGGTGACAAGTTCTGTTATGTCCTCCGCCTAATGTTTCCTTGTACTAACAATGCAGCAGAATATGAGGCATTGCTTCATGGCCTACGGATGGCTAAGGAGATGAACTTGAGCCGGGTCAAGTGTTTTGGTGATTCAGGTTTAGTGGCACAGCAAGTATCCAGCAAGTGGGATTCAAAAGACCCTCTCATGGCAGCTTACATACGAGAAGTTGAAGCAGTCGCAGGATATTTCAAAGGGTATCAGGTGGATCACATAGATCTGCGAAGGAATGAAGCGGCCGATGCTCTGAGGGTTCTCAACGTAAACCGGTACCACCGAATACTTTTTTGGATGAGCTGCACAGTCCATCAGTTCAGGTACCATCGGAGGAAGATCTGGCCGTTCCTGATCCGGAGGCGCAGCTAGTTGCAGCACTTCATGTTATTCCGGATTGGACGCTCCCATACTTGGCATATCTAAGCCGTGGGGAGTTGCCGAACGACGAGATCGAAGCAAGACAGATAATTCGGCGCTCCAAATCCATGACAATTGCAAACGGAGAACTTCACCATCGCAGTGTTTCTGGAGCGTTTCAGCGGTGTGTGTCATCTGAGGAAGGTTGTGATATCCTTCGTGAGATCCATGAAGGGGATTGTGGTCATCATGCCGGTTCAAAATCCTTGGTGGCTAAAGCTTTTTGGCATGGGTTCTATTGGCTGACAGCCCATGCTGACGCAGCGGACCTGGTCCGGAGGTGCGATGCTTGTCAGAAATTTTCACGACGTGCTCTTGTTCCGGCACAGGAGCTCCGGATGATACCAATTACTTGGCCGTTTGCGACTTGGGGGCTCGATATGGTTGGGCCTTTCAAACGATCCCAAGATCAAAAAACTCATCTGCTGGTGGCTGTGGATAAGTTTACAAAATGGATTGAGGCAGAGCCTGTGAGCAAATGTGATGCGGCAACATCGGTTAAATTCATCAAAAAGGTAATTTTCCGGTTTGGCTTTCCACACAGCATCATCACAGACAACGGCACCAATTTATCTAAAGGAGAAATGGAAGAGTTTTGTCAACGGGAGCATATTCCCCTAGATGTGTCTTCTGTAGCTCACCCTCAATCCAATGGTCAAGCTGAAAGGGCTAATCTGAAGATTTTGCGAGGTATCAAGCCCCGGCTTATGACTCCCTTGCACAGAACACCAGGGTGCTGGGTTGAGGAGTTACCTTCTGTCCTCTGGAGCGTCAGTACTACGCCGAACCGGTCCACAGGTTATACACCTTTCTTCATGGTGTATGGTGCTGAAGCGGTCCTTCCAAGTGATATCCGTCATGATTCGCCACGGGTGACGGCTTATGTTGAAGCGGCCAATGAGCAGACAAGACAGGACAGTTTGGACCGGCTAGATGAAGAGCGTGACATAGCAGCAGCACGGTCCGCGATTTATCAATAGGACTTGCGCAGATATCACAGCCGCCGGATCAAAACCATGACGTTCCAGGAGGGAGATTTGGTACTCCGGCTCATCCAAGACCAAACAGACATGCACAAACTATCCCCGCCTTGGGAAGGGCCCTTTGTGGTCAGCAAGAATCTACACAATGGTTCATATTACCTGGTGGACGTTCGAGAACACAAGGACTCACGGACATCAGAAGAAGAGACAAAGAGGCCGTGGAACATCGCTCTCCCGCGGCCCTACTATACTTGAGCCATGAGTTCTGCTGTATCCTATGTATATATTATGATTAATGAATAAACCGGTGCCCTCGATCAACCGGGGGATTAGCCCTTTTTCCAATATAAGTATCTTATGGTGATATCCATCTATAGTATTATTTCTCTGGTTATATATCATTTTCATTAAGAAAATAAGATACTTTGATCAGCTTATCTGGCTATGCAGGACAATTCTATAAGGGACCAAAGAGGATTTTTCCGCAAAGCGCAACCCCCATATTGATACTCTGCTTTTACAGTCACTAAAGGCTTCCTGTTCAAACATAGGTCGTATTCAAACCAAAGAGAACATAACCAAATCCACAAGGGGGCTACATGGTCGTATTCGAATCCTAGCTCAACCCCTTGTGGTCCGGTTTACATGGTCGTATTCGAACCATAAGCCCTTTGGATCGTATTCGAATCCATTGATTGGCTCGAAATTTTAAAAACCACTGGGAGCCACAAGATCGTATTCGAATCTTAGCTAAACCCCTTTGGTCTGGTTTTACTGATCGTATTCGAATCAGACGCCTCGATTTGGAGCCTGGCAGCTCGCAAAAAGCCTCGACTACATGGTCTTATTTGCAAATTTGTGTTTTTTGTATTCCTGTTCTCCTGTGTTTCTATGGTTCTTTGATCCGGAGTGGGACAACTTCAAGATTGACCACACATCTTCAAAAGTCTGGACACAGAGCTCCAGCATTGTTTAAACCGGCAGTTCTTATAAATCCGGAGTAATTGGGTACGCCCCAACGGAGCCAAGAGTTTCCTCAGGAACAACAATATTCGCCGGATTAAGGATATCAAGCATACTTAATCATAGGTATGAAATTATTTCTGGTGTAAAACAGACACTTGTTTGATATATTTATAAGAGCGCTTTAATCGGTCCGGCGGTAAACCGCTAGGACATCTTTCAAGTGTTATCTATGCAGAAACAGATAGTATGCAAGATAAAACATAATCAGACAAAGGATTCAAATTGACAGACGCCAAAACAAAGTTGGGACATCCGGATTAAAACATCAATGTTTTGAGCTATCCTATTACAAGGCATAGCAAGCCTGAACGGATTAAAGTTTTTCCAGCAAAATGAGACCGCAACTACAAAGATAAACTGTGTGGCCTATGCTTCCTCTTGCTGCGACGGCTCAGGATCGACCCATTTCGGAGCTTCTTCGTCTTCTTGAAGCGGCTGAAAGTCAGGGACGCACCAATCGATTTTTGTTAAAGCACGGAAGTACATCTCTTCCGTAATAAGATCAGACGGATCAACATCTGGGGCGAAAGTGTGGGGGCGCACTGGTGGGATTAGATTTACGGTATCATAAACCGGTCGATCCACCCGCTCATTCTGTAAATCGTACGCCGGATGATACCTGGTCAAGTCTGATTCAACAACAAGTTTGCTGGCAAGAGGACGCATCTCCTTCGTCAAAGCATGAAGGTCTTTACCAGTGAAGGCCGATCCATCTTCTTTGGTGCTGGGATACCCGTTCAGAGCTTCTTCCAGATCAAAGTCTGGAACCCACGCTTTGGCTCTGGTGAGCGCTACAAGAGAATCGGCTCGGGCAACAGACTTCTTCACTTCTTCCAAGCGTGCTGGTAAGATAGAAAGCTTCTCCAGAGTGCCTTGGATAATGGTGGGGGCCGGTTTATTAAAAGACATTGCGCTTATAATCCTTTGAGCGCCGGAATACAGCTGCTCAACTAGAGTATAAGAAGCCTTGAGTTTCTTTCGTAAATCATCCCCAAGATGGGTGACGCGGCGCCCTGCATATGATTATCACAGTTAAACCGGAGAGGAATAAAGATTGCAAAGATGAAAGCATGTGCAAGTTAAGTATTTACCAAAGACGGCAGAAGCCATAAGTTCTATTTGCCGCTTTAAACCGGCCAGTTCTTCTGTCACCGGGTTAAGAGCTTACTCAGCATCCTTCGCTCTCTTTTCAAGAGCATTTTTCTGTACTTCCCAGGTTGCCCGTTCCGATTCAAAATATTTCTTCAGTTGTTCAGCAGTGGTTAGGCTCAGCGCCAGATCTTTTTTGGCCTTGGCAGCAGCAGATTCAGTTTCAGCAAGTCTATTCCGGAGTTCAGTTATTTCTTCAGCTCTCTGAGTCAAGTCAGCCTGCAAAGGAAATCAAGAGGAATAAATGACAAAATTCAGACAAGTCTCAAGCACATAATCAAGTTATCCACTTGACACTTGAGGGCTAATGGGCAATTGAAGTATCAAAGAGTGACAATTAAAGACAAGTCTCAAGCACACAAACAAGTTGTCTACTTGACACTTGGGGGATAATGTAAGATTATTTGCTCATATTTGAAAGTACCGGTTCACCTTTCAACAAAGCTAAACCGGAACTTGGGGGCTACCAGGACACAGACGGAAATACAAAGAAGGCAAAAGCAAAAGACAAGTAAGATACCTCATATTTGTCCTTCATCATATTGACCAAGCCCGCTTCATAGTCCCGACTAGTATGAATCCGGTTCAAATACCCAGAATAAAGCTCCTGGGCACTGATGTCTACACACGCTTCTACTCTTGTAGACTATGTTGGGCCCCCAAGCGCAGAGGTTTGTAGGACAGCAGCAATTTCCCTCAAGTGGATGACCTAAGGTTTATCGAACTCAGGGAAGTAGAGGTTGAAGATGGTCTCTCTCAAGCAACCCTGCAACTAAGATACAAGAAGTCTCTTGTGTCCCCAACACACCTAATACAACTAGGAGTTGTATAGATGCACTAGTTCGGCGAAGAGATGTTAAATGGCAAGTGATATGGATGGCAAAACAAAGTAATATAAATCTGTAATAAAAAGTGCAGCAAACAAACAAGTGGTAAACGTGAGCACAAATGGTATTACAATGGTGGAAACAAGGCCTAGGGTTCATACTTTCACTAGTGGCATCTCCCAACAACATTAACATAATCGAATCACATGATATTTCCCATAAAACATGCAACGGAGACGCACCCGGAGGTCATTCCTTCGTGGTCAAGAGAGGACGAGAATTATGCAGGGCTACAAAAGCACACCTCAAAGTTCGTAGTTCTCAATCTAAGGATTTCCCAATGTCACCGCGGCCATCCAAAGAGAGTCCCACAATCACCACAACATATCTAAAGAATAGTCAAAGACAAGCACCAAGAGACTGTCAATCTTCAATCAACACACAAGAGAGGAAATCACTCATGAAAATATTTTTCTAATCCATGTCCAATAGACCGCTGTCACCTTGGTCTCGGGGATTATACTAGATAAAGACAAGTGAGTACATCAATCCAATACATAGAGGAAGGGGAAATATCATGGGATCACCCTAGATTAACATAGCCTATGATCACAACGAAGATCACATCATGGGAGAGAGAGATAACCACATAGCTACACGTACGAGCCCTCGGCCCCGGAGAAGACTACTCACACATGGACATGGTGAGGAGGAGGTTGATGATGGTGTTGATGGAGAGGTGCAGCCCCGCGAGGAGGAGACGGCCGGCGGCAGCCAGGGAGGCGGCGGCGGCGGCCCTTGGGGCGCGGCGGCGGCGGCGGCCCTAGGGGGCAGCGGCTCCTTGGCCCCCCTTCTTCCTTGTGGATGGTGCTGCAATGGTGCTGGTCCTCCCCTCCAAGACGGCGGCTTGGGAGGAGGAAAGTTCGTGGCCCTTGGTGACCTAGGTTTTCTCTCTTTATATAGACTCTCGGATTCCCGTCATCAGATTTTGGGCCTCAGTAAAACGGGCTTTACTCGGCCGTCCGGACTCCGATTTGGACGAATTTTATATCCAGAAGCATCGCCTCGAAATTCCTCACAACTTTCGCAACTAGACATTTTCCGTTTGACGTCGTCTTCGGGCCGGAATGTGACAATATTTAAAAAACGTTCTCAGATAGATTTCAGGAAAGTCAGAGTCCTACTCCAATACGACTCCTTTTGCGTTTTTGTCAATTTCCAAGTAATTTCTACACAATAAAGTGTAAAACAAGAACATTGTGCACTTTTGCAACCATTAGTAGGTTAGTCCAAATATGATCAAAAGTGTATGGAAGTGCATAAATATCATAGCAATATCACACAAAAAGGGCATGGAGCAAGCAGAAATTATAGATACGTTTTGGACGTATCAGGCACTCAGCTCGGCGAATCTAGACAAGTCTGTACTCCATTTGTCCTTCTCTTGCTTGAGTTTCTCCGCTTTAGCAGTATGCTTGGCTAAAACAACGGGCTCGGCAGGAGCGGTATAACCTGTACCGGTTATTTGAATATCCGGAGAAGAAGCAGCGGCCGGTTGTGGAGTGGCAGTATGAACCGGGCTAGCGGGAGCCGGGCTAGTCCGAGGAGGGTTGGCCCGGGCAGGACTCGCCGGTTCATGGACATCTTTAGTGTTGGGATTCTCAGGAGCAGTGCCATAATTATGATTCATGGGAGCGGGATCTTCAAGCTGAACTGTAGGCTCATTTTCCGGATGGATGACTGTATCCGGATCAGCCGCCGGATCATCAGTGGCAGTCTCAGCAGTCGTTTTGCTGGCCTTTACCCTTTTACTAGGCTTAGGCTTGCTGAAAGAAATTGGAAAAGAAATCAGAGTCACAAAAGCAAATACAAAGGTAAACCGGATGAAATAAAGGACTTACCCAGGGACAGTCTTCAGAGTTGGGACTTGTGTGGCAGTGGATTCGCCAGAAGATGATAAAGGAGTCTCCTGATAATTAGGGACAGACGGTTTAAGTGGTTTGCGTATAAGTCCAGCCTTGGGATGAAGAAGAGTTGGGGAAAGTAAAACCTCAGAGCGGCGCCTCCGGGCCAGAGTAAGAGATATTCCGGAAGATTCGACTACAAGGCCACTATGGCGTGTAGCCCGGCGAGCTTCATGTTGCTGCTTCTTCAAAATAAAATTTGGGTCCAGTTGAGCGTAAGGATGAGAAAACTGATATTTCCGGACTACCCGATGAATTTTTGGTGGAGGTGGTTCTGAATCTGAAGAAAGAGTGATTACCTCAGTTTCTGCCGCTTTATCTCCTTCAGCCAAATCCTGCGAAAAGACATTGTTAACACAAGTCTGGGTAAAAGTGAACAAATCATATCCGGATTAACTCATACCTCAGAATCTGGATCATCTTCTTCAACATGTGAACCGGAACCAGCAGCCGCCTTTTTCTTTTTAACAACAAAGGTTTTCCGGCGCGGCTGTTTTCCTGACTTATCCTGAGATTTCCTTTTCCAAAAAGGATCATCGGCCTGTATACAAGAAGAAAGATAAATAGAAGATAGTTTAAATGGAACGGATTAAAAGCAAGCAGAAGAGATTGAAAGCTTACAGCTGGCAGTTTATTCTTCTTATAATATGGAGCCAATTCGGTTTGGCTACATTCCTCCAAAGGGATATTGAGCATCTTCTTAGCAGATTCAGTAACTTCCTTCTCAGGAAGCATGATGTTGGTATGGCGCCGAGGATCGTCCGGCTTACCGGTATATTGACACATCAAACCGGAGCGCCGGCTCAGAGGAAGGATACTCCAAGCGAGCCAACAACGAACGAAGTCAACTCCAGTCAATCCGTTTGCCATAAAAGCTTTGAGTTTTGCAAGCTGAGGGGCAAACCGGGGCCGGTCTGAGGAGCTAAGACGCTGTGGCAGCGGATGATCTTCAGGAATGCGATGTCCGCGATAACCCGGCAGTGGGTTCTCCCCTTCAGGCGAAGTGTCTCGGCAATAGAACCAAGATTTGTTCCAATCCTTGGGGTGAGTATGGAGAGCAGCGTGAGGAAAGACCGCGTCTCTTCTCTTTTGAATGCTAACCCCACCCAGTTCTTGATGAGGTCCGCCAGTAAACTCAGTTCGCCGGTTCAAATGGAAGAAATCCTGGAACAAGTCGACTGATGGCTCCTCTTGAAGATACACCTCGGAGAAAACATGGAAATCGTAGATGTTTGATATCGAATTTGGACCTATGTCCTGAGGATGAAGTTGAAAAGCGGCAAGCACGTCCCGGAAGAACTTTGAACCGGGAGGGCTAAAACCCCGGGCCATATGATCAAACAAAACAATAGCTTCTCCTTCTTTGGGAGTAGGGGGGCATTCATTTCCGGGGGCCCGCCATTTTAGAACTGCTCGAGGGCCCAGGATGCCAATTGAAGCAGCTTTAACTAAGTCCTCTTCCGTGATGATGGAAGGAACCCAGTCGCAAGAAACGAACTGCTTGGCAGACATATTAGCAGAAGGAAAGTGCTGAAAAGGTGAAGTATAAAATCCGGATTATTTAAGTACAGAGGCATAAGCCGGATCATATATGCACAATCACATCGACGGTTTAGACAAGGGACTAATGGCATTACCAACCCGGAAGTAAGCAGGAAACGAGCTACTACCGGTTTATGACAACAAAAGAAAGAAGCTAAACCGTCGTGTTCATGGTTGATGCGTCGCAGAAGCAATGTATGACCGACTAAACCGGCGAGTATCTTACAGATCCATAAGGATGAAGAAACAGGTTTCTACAGAAAGCTAAGGTAAAAAAGATCTACGCGGTAAGGAAAAGAGGAAATTTATGCAGGTATATTACAGAAGAACTGCGGGAGTCTTATACAGAGCAAATGGATCTAAGGGTGAACTGAGAAGTATAGATCTAAGCATAAAGTTACGGAACAGGAGCAAGTTTCGAAGATAAATCTAAAGGTTAAAACTACTACGAGCATGGCGTATAGGATGAACAGCCGAAGCTTTTTAAAGGTCTAATGACGGAGGCATGGAAGAACCCTAAGCTACACATCTACAGCGAGGGAAAAAGAGATACCTGAGGCAGAAGGAAACGTCAGGCGGCGAGTTATCTGGTCACGTTCAGGTTGATGTAGCGGCCGGACTTGCAGGTGACGGCGAGCTCGACGGACGGCGGCGGAAGCTCGAGTGCGGAGACGGAGGAAGAAGAAGCAGAAGGGAAAAGAGATGGGCCTCAGCGGTATTTATAGGCCAAGGAGAAACGAAACGGTAAGCGCGGGATTTGAGGAAGAAAGAGATTGGATAAAGATTCCCTGTCGCCTCGATTCTCGAGATAGCCTTTAAGCAAAGATAATAAACAGCTATGTGCGGTAAATGTGGAAGTGATGTCACGATCGAATCAAATGATTTCCAGGGATGACGTCATCACCGGTTTACAAAAACTGAGAAGATACAAGAAAGAAGATTATGCAAGACTGAGAGGACTGATATGAACAAGTTCAAATCATTCTGGGGCCTAATGTCAGGGATATTATTAGCAGGTGTAAACCGGCTAGAGTAAACCGGATTATGATGATATAGTTGTATAATTGTAAAGCTCAGTAGAGGTTATGGCCCATGAAGGCTTAGGGTCCATGTGTAGAGTTACGGTTTGTAAACCGTCTTGTCATGTAACTTGAGAGACAAGGAAGAAAGAGCAGAGACCGAGGCGGACACAAATATGAGCCGGCCTCGGGACTCTGTAAACCGGACCAGGCGTCGCCTCTATATAAGGGGACGACCCGGCGACGGTTCAAGGACAAGAAACAACCCGCCGAGACACAGGCAAGCGATCCGCTCCCTGTTCATCGGCGCCCAAGCAATACCAAACCGAACTAGACATAGGCTTTTACCTTCATCGAAGGGGCCGAACTAGTATAAACCCTCTGTGTCCTTTGTGTGCTTTTAACCCCTTCAAGCTAACCCGTGCGATGGTTCCATCATTAAGTCTGTTAAACCGGACATCTGTCGTGCTAATTCCACGACACTTGTCGTGTGTGACTGCCCAACCTTTCCTGACCTGGTGAATAAAGCACTCATGCTTAAAGACAAGCGGCATGCTCTGGAAGACACTCGAAAGAGCAAGATGATCAGCAAGGGAAGTTCCAGTAACCAGAGGCCTCACCCGTGGCAGCCAGCCCCGGTCAAGCCAACCTATCAGCAGCCAAGAGCTCCTGCACCTCGCACCAATTATCAGCCTCAGCAGTATGCCAACCCAAGGCCAGCATTCGACCCCAATAATAGTGGTGGCAACAAGATCAATAACCCAAACCAAGTCACTTGCTTTGGATGTGGTCAGTCAGGACACATCTCAAGGGTGTGCCCTAACAAGAAGCCTGATGCCCCGCGCCCCAATGCGCAGAACCCAGGACAAGGCCACGGGATGCCACCAAGGAACCAAGCTCCTCGCAACCCGCCCAACCATGGGAAGGGGCGTGTGAATCACGTCACTGCTGAAGAAGCCCAGGAAGACCCGGACGTCGTGCTGGGTGCGTTCCTTCTCAACTCAGCACCTGCAACTGTCTTGTTTGATTCTGGAGCCACGCATTCTTTTGTCACTCAAAGATTTGCATTAAAAAGTGGCATGACCCCTACACCCCTGAATAACCCCATGGTGGTACAAACCCCCAGAGTAGAGATGAGAGCCAAGATAGGCTGTAAGGGAGTCGGTATTATCATTAACGGTGTAGACTTCCTAGCAGACCTTATCATCTTAAGATCGCAAGGCTTGGATGTGATCTTAGGAATGGATTGGCTCAACAAGCACCAAGGCTTATTAGACTGTGCCAACCGGACTGTCACGGTGACCAATGACCAAGGAGTCGAAGTTAAGTTTGCCCCCAACTCCTCTACTGTTCAAGCCGCCCAAGTCAACTGTCTGTCTAAAGTTGGGCTGGAGCAAGTGCCGGTAGTATGCGAGTATCCCGATGTCTTTCCGGATGAGCTACCGGGAATGCCCCATGACCGTGACATTGAGTTCATCATCGAACTCATGCCCGGGGCAGGACCCATCTATAAGAAGCCTTATAGAATGGGGGCGGAAGAATTAGCCGAGTTGAAGAAGCAACTGGAAGAGCAGCTGAGGAAGGGATTTATCCGCCCAAGTACCTCCCCTTGGGGATCACCTAGTCTGTTTGTGGCAAAAAGGGACGGTACCATCCGCTTATGCATTAACTACCATTCCCTCAATGAGGTTACAATCAAGAACAAGTATCCACTTCCCAAGATTGAAGATCTGTGTGATCAACTCTGCGGAGCCAAGGTGTTCTCCAAGATCGACCTCAGATCTGGGTACTACCAGCTGAAGACCAGACCCCAAGATATTCCGAAGATGGCATTTGTAACAAGATATGGCATGTACGAGTGCACGGTCATGTCCTTTGGGTTAACCAATGCCCCAACTTACTTCATGTATCTCATGAAAAAGTCTTCATGGAATATTTGGACAAGTTTGTTGTCGTCTTCATTGATGACATTCTTGTCTTCTTGAAGACGGAGGAAGAGCACGAGCAACATTTGAGGATGGTCCTAGACAAGCTTTGAGAGCACCAACTATACGCCAAATTCAGCAAATGTGAGTTTTGGCTGCATAAAGTTGGATTCTTAGGTCATGTCTTGACCGAAGAAGGATTTTCAGTTGATCCCGCGAAGATTGAAGCTGTGACCCAATGGAAATCTCCAACGACCGTCAAGGAAGTCAGAAGCTTCCTCGGACTTGCGGGCTATTACCGCAAATTCGTGGAAGGATTCTCTAGCATTGCCCAGCCAATGACTCAGCTCCTGAAGAAGGACAAGAAGTTCGAATGGACGCCAAAATGCGAAGAAAGCTTCCAAGAGCTCAAGAAGAGATTGACCAACGCCTCAGTTCTGGCAACACCTGATATTCACAAAGAGTTCGTGATATATTGTGATGCCTCTCGAACCGGATTGGGAAGCATTCTGATGCAAGAAGGACGAGTCATAGCTTACCTCTCAAGGCAGCTACGACCTCATGAAGAGAACTACGCTACTCACGATCTTGAGCTAGCAGCAGTGGTTCATGCCTTGAAGACATGGCGACATTACCTCCTAGGGAAACGGTGTGAGATATACATAGACCACAAAAGTCTGAAATATATTTTCGCCCAAAAGGAATTGAACATGAGGCAACGAAGATGGTTGGAACTAATCAAGGATTATGACCTCAATGTTCAATATCACCCCGGGAAGGCTAACGTGGTAGCCGATGCCTTAAGGAGAAAGGCTTGCTCCCTGAATGCCATAATTCAAAGAAGGCAGCCAGCCCTGTTTGAAGAGATGGAACAATTCAGTTTGGAATTGGTCACCCCTGGATTTCTAGACCATCTGGAAGTCAAACCAACCCTGATGGACGAAGTCCAGAAAGCACAAGGTGGGCACGCAAGCATTGAAGGCATCAAGAAGAAGATGAAGCTAGGCAAGGCCCCAAGATTCTCCGAGGACGAGCACGGGATTGTTTGGTACAAAGGCCGCATTTGCGTACCAAACAAGATGGAGCTGAAGAACCTGATCCTGCAAGAAGCCCACGACACTCCGTATTCCATCCACCCTGGAGGAACCAAGATGTATCAAGACTTGAAGGAAAGATTTTGGTGGCACGGGATGAAAAAAGAGATTGCCACCTATGTTGCAAAGTGTGATGTGTGCCAAAGGGTCAAGACTGAATATCAGCGACCTGCTGGATTGCTCCAACCACTCAAGGTTCCTGAGTGGAAGTGGGATAAAGTCGGAATGGATTTCATCACTGGATTACCAAAGTCGAATAGAGGACATGACTCCATCTGGGTCATAGTCGACCATTTGACCAAAGTAGCCCATTTCATTCCCGTCAAAACAACCTACAGTGGAAACCTGCTGGCCAGCCTCTATATCAATCGAATCGTGAGCCTCCATGGTGTTCCAAAGGAGATTGTGTCAGATCGAGGCACCCAGTTTACTTCAAGGTTCTGGAAAAGATTCCAAGAAGCCTTGGGAACCAAGTTGTCTTTCAGCACCGCTTTTCACCCGCAGACCGGAGGTCAGACGGAGCGAGTAAATCAAATTCTCGAAGACATGCTCCGAGCCTGTGTCTTGGCATATGGAGCCAAGTGGGAAGATTGCCTCCCTTTTGTCGAGTTCTCCTATAACAACAGTTATCAGTCGAGCCTTCAGATGGCACCATTTGAGGTGTTGTACGGACGCAAGTGTCACACACCCCTCAACTGGTCAGAGACTGGAGAAGGGCTAGTCTTTGGATCAGATATTCTCCGTGAAGTAGAAGAGCAAGTCCAACTAGTCAGAGAACGTTTGAAGGCCGCCAAATCAAGGCAGAAGAGCTATGCTGACACTCGTCACCAAGATATGAGTTTCCGTGTCGGAGACCATGTGTACCTGCGAGTAGCTCCACTGAAGGGAACCAAGCGTTTCCACGTTAAGGGGAAACTTGCAGCAAGATTTATTGGCCCCTTCAAGATCACCGACCGACGAGGAGAAGTGACTTACCAGTTGGAACTACCACCTGAGCTATCCGATGTGCACAACGTATTCCACGTGTCATAACTCCGGAAGTGTCTCCAAGTTCCGAACAAGCCTGATCTCTAGAAGGATGTTGATCACCAAGCCATTGATCTTCAGCCTGATTTGACCTACCGCGAGAAGCCCATTCACATTCTGGATGAAGCAGAGCGACGGACGCGAAGCTGCACCATCAAGTACTTCATGGTCCAGTGGAGCAACCACACGGAAGCAGAAGCAACTTGGGAACGTGAAGACTATCTTAGATCCGAGTATCCCGATCTCTTTAAGACCTAGTTTAGGAATCTTGGGGACGAGATTCTTGTAAGGGGGGTAGGTATGTCACACCCTGCATTTTGTAACATGTCATTTGCATAAATAAAGCATGAAAATTTGGACCAACAAAATATTTTGGCATCATTTGGCTTTTATTTGGAATTAAGTTTTTCTCTATGTGATTTGCAAGTGCTCTTTAAAGTCAACTACTCCCTCTTATATATTTCATCTCCTTACCCCAAACTTCTGCCCAATGATCATACCAAGTGTATATAACAGTATAGTATTTTCTTACAACAATAATTTGGCAAAAAAGTATTTTCAAAAATTAGTTTTCCAAAAACCCCTGAATTGAGGTTTGCACTGCAAGTACTTGATTTAGGGTGAGAAAAATATTTCAAAGGGTATATTTGAAACTTAGTAGATGTAGGACTCCCATAAACCACCAAAATATAATTTTAAAAGTTATTTTCCTATTTTATTTATAAGCTTTTTCTTAAGGCCAGAAATGGTCTTTAATAGGGAAAAAATATTTAACTATTTCAAAAATAATTGCCAAAATTCATGGAGACTCTTAGGACATATATTGTCCATATATAAGAGTTTCAACACTTGGTCATGTTCAAAATATTGGACAAATCCCTCAGAAACCCTTTCTGGATATTTCAAGCTTTTGAAATATTTACAAAGGAAATATTATCTAAAAATTCCAGGGAAATTCTATCATGTCATATATTACATATTTGATGATCTTGCCAATCCCCATGCCTTGGGAAACAAGAAAACATCATCAAAACCCCTCAAAACCATTATGTCCATTTTTGTAGTTTGTGCAACTTTACATTGCCAAACTTGTCCAAATGCTCTCAAACTTGGTACACATGCTAGAATGGTCTAATAATGCATCTAGACCAAATGGAACAATCTTTGGAGAAGGGTAAATTGATCAGAGAACCCCAAAACCCTTTCTGTTCAGATTCAAATTTGAACAACTTTACATTACCAACTTTTTACTTGTGACCTCAAACTTTGTGGGCATGATCACAACCCCAAATGATGATACTACACCAAGTGGTGCATCAAGGAGGGATGATTTTCTTAACTCAAACTTGGTAAATCCATTTATGTTGATTTCTAGGGTTCACCAAAGTTACATTGGCAAGTTTCTTCAAATGAGCCCAAACTTGGTGGAACGCCCTATTTCTATATGCCATTTGATCTTGTTAAGTCTCATGTCTAGTGGAAATCATTTGATTGCTCAAAACCACATCAAACACCTTCTGGTGATTTTCCAAAATTACCACTTTCACCTCTTTCCTTATTCTCCTTGAGCCCAACTTTTTACCACAGCTTCCTCAGGCTCCCTTGCACCTCCAGTAACTCTCCCCTGGCATCAGCTCAGTGATTAAGAGGGCGTAAAACCCCATTTTATATTATGGACAACAATTTTCACCTTTCTATCTCAGCCCTTTCTTCTTCTAGAAGCTCTCCCTGGCATCCAACGACTCTTCTGCATTGTTTACTTACCCCTAGAGCCAATGGACACGGTGGCCGCGCCCAGAGCGCGTGGGACACGGTCATGTCAGCCATATGGGCGCTCTGGAGCGCGCTACAGTGCGCTCCCGCACTGTAGCCGTGACCTGCCCGAGGCACCCGACCACCTAGGGCGTCGGAATCGTGTCTCCCGAGGCCGCCTCGACGTCCACGACACGGCAGCCGGTCGGCCCCTTCCTCCTTCTCCCTCCTCTCGCCCCAGCTCGCACGCGCGACGGCCGCCCGAGAGCTCCAATGAGCTTCCTCGCACGCGCGATGCCCTGGCCTTCCCCTGCTCTCTCTCTTCTCCTCCCTGGCTCTGGACCGCATCTAGCAACGCCACAGACACGGCTCCAGCCCCTTCCGAGCCCTGTGGCAACGGGCAAAAGCTCCCCAGCGCACGGGTCCACGACACCTCGCCGTTCGCCTATAAAAGGACACCCCCGCGCCGTCCTCTCCTCACCACTCGCCCTCTCTCACACCTAATCATCTCCCCACGCCACTCACTCCCCTCTAGACGGGCCCGAGCTTGAGATCGAGCTCCGCCGCCTCGGGTCACCGTTGATCCGGAGGTACAAGCCCTCCCCGCCGCTCCTCTCGCTCGATCTAGCACCGCAAGACTTCACTGATCGTTTCCCCCTTGTTTCCCCTCTTTGTAGATGCCGGAAACGGCCGGAACCACCACCACCCGAAGCTCCTCCGCTGCGTGACCTCGCCGCTGGCGAACCAGGCCACCCCGACGACCAACTCCACCTCCACCAGAACGGCGACTCGACGCTGAGTATAGCCGTGCCCTCGCCGTGCCCTGCATCGCCGCCGGTGAGCTCGCTGGCCCTCTGCCGGAGGGTTAGGGATGACAGGCGGGCCCCGCCTGTCAGTCTCTCCTCTCCCTCGCCTCTCTCTCCTCTCGCTGACGCCTGGGCCCCGCCCGTCAGGTTTGAAACCTGGCGCGCGCGCAGGCACCAGTGCGCTGGGTTGTTTCCCCTCTGGGCCTGCTGCACTGTGGCCTTTCTGGCCCAGTGGCACAGTGCCATTTTCCTTTTTCCTTTTCTGTCTATTTTGTAAAAATTCCACAGGATAAAATATTTATCCAAATAAATTAATTCCAGTTCCTAAAAACTTGTAAAATTCCAACCTATTTAATGATATCACTTTCACCTATATTCATGAACCTCTTCTGTTCTGTTCAAATTTAAATCTAAATTTGAACACTAAAACCTCTGTTCAAAAATTCATGTACCCCATTCTGCCACTCCAAATTCCAAACTAAGAATTTTTTCCATCTTAGTTTTCCCTCTAGTATTTTATAAAAATAAGTTGACATTTTTCTGAGCACTTTGTTTTTTCTGTTTTTATTATTGTCTTATTTTTCTATTATTTATTGCGACGATTAGATACCGTGTTTGAGGAGGTTGCTGAAGAAGAAGAAGGAGAAGGACTTGAAGGTTTTGAAGACCAAGCCAACCAAGGCAAGCAGCCCTTTGATCATGTCTATGGAACCCTTTTTATGCATGTCATATAGCACCATATTGTTGTTGCAACGGAATAATAATGAGGTGGAAACCACTTGTTGGTTTGCCACTGTACTACCTCGTTGATACTTGCATTTGTGCATGACCCTACATTCTTATGAGGGTTATGCCGGTGGGAGTAGATAGGTTGCTATAGTAGTGGCTATGCAAGTGGAACGGGGATATGCAGAATGGTGAAAGCATAGTTCATTCGAGGGACTCTTTCAAAAAAACCATCGGGTGTCACTTATGCCCGAGGGAGATGATGAGATGGGTAACCACTTGATGACGAAGTGGTGTACCGAGACAAGTGTGTGTGTGTGTGTGTGTGTGTGTGTGTGTGTGTGATGTTTTTCACACGGATTGGTTTAAGTTGCGACCGCTATTCCCACTTTACATGCGCAACCACTCTACCCTTATATGGGAAAGGGCATTATTGATTACCTAGGCCGATACTAGCATGGTGCCCGCATTACTAGTGACGGGAGTGACATGAGGTCACTCTCGAGACGGGGTCGTGCTTGGATAGGCGGATATGACTGTTTTCACAGGGCACCGAACACACCGTTGGTAACCCGTGCCCGTGGTATGTGAAATAGGAGCGAGGCTCCAAAAATCTTAAGATGTGAAATGTGGGGCACGGGGGTTGCTACCAATCGAGTGGACTCCATATTAGTGTCGCCTAGAGAAAGATAGTGATCGGGTGCTTAGACCAGGTACTTGAGGTACCGCGGGTCGTGGATGACACGGAAGTTCCCAGGATCTAGTGGGTAAAGTGTGCAACCTCTGCAGAGTGTAAAAATATTCGAATAGCCGTGTCCATGGTCAAGGACAGTTGGGTAACCGCTCTTAGGCTACGTCCAATGTTTGCGAAACCCTGTGTGTGTGTGTGTGTGAAAGCTCCGTTTGATTTAAGTCAAAGGGACTTGACAAGATGAAGAGATCACAACTTGGCTATGTTGATATCTATAACCTATATTTCCTATGATGCATGCCTGAGATAGTTCATGTCATTGCACTCGCTAATTTTTGCTTTCTGCAAACATATCCTATCTAGTGCTATTTCATACCTTGTCATACTTGTTCCAAAAACATGGGTTGCTTGCGAGTACATTCAAAGTACTCATCGGCTTGCCACTGGTTATTTAATTGGCCAGGCATGGAAGAGCAGGAATTTGAAGAAGAATTCTATGGAGACGAACATGCGAACTAGGAAGCTTTCCCAGTCAGAATGCCTGTACGGTTAAGGCAGATGGCATGGGTTCTACTTATCTACGAAGACTTCCGCTATTCGAGTTTATTTGCTATTCAGTCCATGAGGCTTTATCTATGTAAGACTTGGCCATAATGGTCATAATTTGTGTAAGACGGTATGTATGGATGTAAGACTCTTGTTATTCAGCTTCTGTGTGTTCAGTGAGCATTGATATCTGGGATCACTGTACACGTGCATTCGGTGATCTCGACTCTTAAGTCGGGGTCCCCACACATACGTGAGAATCTCAAAGCCGCGCAATCGCGTCAAAAGAGCTACTATGACGGCAAGCATCGTGACTTGGCTTTTGACATTGGAGACCATGTCTATCTCCGTGTTTCCCCATGAAGGGCACTCAGAGGTTCGGTATCAAGGGCAAGCTTGCTCCAAGATATGTGGGCCCTTTCAAGATTCTTGGCAAGAGAGGCGATCTAGCCTACCAACTCGAGCTTCCCTCCAACTTTCCAAATGTGCATGATGTGTTTCACGTGTCTCAACTCCGCAAGTGCTTCAAGACACCTGAACGCACCATTCCGTTCGAAGAGATTGATCTTCAACAAGACTTGTCTTATCGTGAGCACCCCGTTGCTATCCTTGAAGAAACTGAGAAGACCCGCAACAAGTCCATCAAATTCTAGAAAGTGAAGTGGTCACACCATACCGACTGAGAAGCTACATGGGAAGGAGAAGATCTTCTCCGTTCCGAGTATCCTGCCTTCTTTTAGTCCTAGATCTCGGGACGAGATCTTTTTGTAGTGGAGGAGAGTTTGTAACACCCCATATGTGATACATTCCATTTATGGCAATAATGCAATGTTGACTTCATCAATTCCATTCTGGGCTCTTCCATCTTTTTGGGTTTCTTAGTTTTTGCATGTGCGTGTGTGGATTTTATCCATGTAATGTTATCATGTGCATTGCATTGCATTCGTGTTGTCACTTGCACCCGGTCATGCTTGTCTCTTCCCGTTGTCCGTTTCGAGTTCCGACACTCACACACGTGCCCGTGGCACCCCGAGTCCTTCTTTCATGTGTGGCCGTAGAACGTTATCGGAATGAGCTGAGACTTTTCGTACGTTGTTGTTTTAGTGCGTGGAGTCCACCTGTCAAGTTTCGTCGCGTTTGGAGATCGTTTGGTACTCCAACGGTTAACCTAGTGGGCTAATAGATCCTCTTCCTTTTGGCCCAAGACCCCCTCGACAATAGCCCACTAACCCAGCACAACCACTCCCATCCTCTCGGTCGTCGGATCGTGATCGTGTGGGCGAAAATTGCTCCCCATTTGGACACTCCTAGCTCCCAGAATCTATAAAAACGTCCCCCACATCCAAATTTGGGACGAAACCCTAGCCTACTCCTAGCTCCAACCCCGCCTCGGAATCCGTCCGCTCCGCGCCGGACGAAACCCCGCCACCGTCCGCATCTACCCGCGCCGACCGGGCCCGCCGGACCCGCGGGAGGCCCGCCCGGCCCGAGACCTCCGCCCGCGCCCCCGCGCCTACTTCCCCTCCGTCGGTGCCCGCTCCCACCGCCGCTGGGCCGCGTCGCTGCGCCATCGCCGTCGGCCGCCTCCGCTTGAAGCTCCGCCGCCGTAGATCTGCGCCGCCGCTGCCTCATCCTCCGACTCCTGCCGCCGGCCGCCGTCCCGCCGACCCCACGTATCGCCTCCGGCTCCGCCCAGGTTCCGCCGTCGTCACTCGCTTCCGCCGCCGTCCGGCGCCGGCCATTCTTTGCCGAGTTCGCCGCGCCGCCGCCGCGGATTGGGACCCTCCTGATCCAGGCGCCTCGCCCGCCCCGCGCCGTTGACCTGCCTTGTGGGCCGCCGCGCTTCGGGGCCCAGCCGTCGCGTCGTCCTGGGCTCGGCCTCCAAGGCCCAACGCGCATCTGTCTGCCTCCCCGTCCTTCCGGGCCAGAGGCCCATCTGGTGAGCTGCCCCGCTAAGCTTCGCTCCGGGCGCGTAATAGTTACCCCACGCTCACTTTTCCCCTGTGAAAACGGCTAAGTCCCTGGATCTGTTAAAATTGTTGCCTCCTTTAGCATGTGATAACTTTGTGCTCGGTGCTCCGTTTTGCGCATATGATATATCGAAATGTTCGTCTCGTCATGCTCTACATGTTAGCACCAGTTTCATGCATGTTAGATTTCATCTAGTTGACTTAATCTTCGTGGCAAGAGTGCATCGTGATGAAACTGTTTCAGCAATTGTTGTCTGTGTAAATTTGTTGGCATGTTCGTGAGCTAGTAACTTTGTGCATGTTGGTCCGAATGGAGTGAATGATATGCCCAGATGTTCATTGTGAAGTGCTCTACGTGATGGTTGCTGTAACATTCATGTTAGATGTCATATTGTCATGTTTATATCTGTTACAAACGTGCATTTGGCTGATAAGTTTCTGAACTTGTTATGAGATGGATGTTTTGTCTTGCTTGTGTATATTAATCCATATGTCATATGAGCTAGGTGTCAACATGAGTTTTGCTCTTTGGAATGTGCTCTACTTGATAGATTCATTTTCATTCCATGATATGTCTTGAGATGAGTGCATCAAGCTTGTTAATATGTCATCGTGATGTTAAATTTCTGCTAAGTGTGAATCTGTTAATTTTATTGTCATGTTTCCATGATGCCACCGTCTTTGTTGTGCATATTTAGAGTTGTCCAGTGGGTGTTCCTTGAAGTATATGTTATGCTCTAGCTATCCATGCACTTGTTTGCCATGAGGAGTGGCTGTAGCTTGTTGTTATCATGCTCTCAAGATGCTATAAAATGTTTCTGTCGGCATGTTATCAACAGGTTCAGTTTTGCCACGAGTATAGCTAGTGTTCTATGCTTACTATGAGCATGTTCTTACCATGAGTAGCTTCTCAAATATGTCTTCTTGCTGTTGGTTATATCAACTTGCCATGCTATGCTTTCAGTAGAGTTGCAACTTGCCATGCTTGTTTAATTGTGTTCCAGTAGGTTTTTGGGTGTGCACTAAGTTCATGCTTGTTAAGTATCATGTCTATTTCACATCCATGCCTTTTGTCTCCATGTTTGGGTGCTGTAGCATAATTATTTCTTGCTCCAAAGATGCCATGTTGCTGTAAACTGTGGTTTTGCTTGAATCTTGTTTTGATTGCCATTTGCAAACCGTGCATCCGTTTCCGGTGATCTTTATATCGATTTCAACCGAAATGTTCTCCTCTATCCAGTGGCTTGCTTGGTTTACCAAGATGAAGCCATTTCCATCATATTCTCCTTAGGTTGAAGAGCATCCTCATGCATACGAGCATCATAGTTGCTTCCCATGATATGTCTTGCATCATGTAGATTGTGCATTGCACCGTGTTTGATATTGTGTCGTTGTTGTGTTCTTGTGTTGGGTAGAGCCGGGAGCCGATTCGGAGTTCGAGGTTCCTTTCGAGGCTGAGTTTGAGGAGCAAGGTTACGATCACTCTGTGGAATCAACAGGCAAGATGACCATTCCCCGATATCATTTCTATCTTTGCCTATGCTAGATGCCTCGTTCTTTAGATATTGCCTAGATGCCTATTCCTGTTTGTCAGCCCTCCTATTGTTGCCATGAAACACTCTAACCATCTTCCTAGCAAACTGTTGTTTGGCTAAAGTACGCATCGCTCAGCCCCTCTTATAGCGTTGTTAGTTGCAGGTGAAGTTTTGAAGATTTTTCCCCGTGATGAAGTTGTTGTTGGGATAACACAATATATATAATATCTGATAAACTAATGCACCTATATATTGGTGATGGGTGGAAGGCTAAGCCTTTCTGTTTGGTGTTTTGTTCCACTCATGCCACCTTAGGAACCGATAAACCGGGGTTATGTTCCTTGATTTTGCGTTCCTAACACGGTTGGGGTTTATGGGCCCCCCTTGATAATTCACTCTGTTTAAAGCTTTTCCATCAAGGCCCAACATTGGTTTTACATTTGCCTAACAACTAAAACTTGCATAGGGAGTTATAAACCCGAGTTCTTCATCCACCCCCCGGGCCAGTGCTCCTCATGAGTGTTGGTCCAACCGGGCAGACTGCGGGGCCACCACGAGGAAACTCGAGGATTGGTATTTTCCTGTAGGCTGTCCCATCCGGTCGTGGCCTGAGACGAGATACGCATGGCTACTATCAGGGTGGTGGCACGCCGGGAGGTCTTGCTGGATTAGTTTTACCTTTGTCGAAATACCTTGAGCACGGGATTCCGGGAATACTCGGGTCTTCCCACTTTGTAGTTTCGACTCCGCAGATCGTGAGCTTGTGATGGGCTAAGTTGGGACACCCCTGCAGGGTTTTGATCTTTCGAAAGCCATGCCCGCGGTTATGTGGCAGATGGGAATTTGTTAATATCCGGTTGTATATAACTTGACACCTTATTCATGAATACACTACCTGTTGGGGAACGTAGCATAATTCAAAAAATTTCTACGCTTTCACCAAGATCCAACTATGGAGACATCTAGCAACGAGCAAGTGAGAGTGCATCTACATACCGTTATGGAGATTGCGAGCGGAAGCTTTCGAAGAAGCATGGATGAAGTAGTCGTACTCTTCGCGTTCTTCGTCACCGATGATCTAGCGCTGAACGGACGGCACCTCCGCGTTCAACACACGTCCGGTGCAGCAACGTCACCTCCTTCTTGATCCAGCAAGGGGGGAGGAGAAGTCGTCAGAGATCCGGCAGCACGACGGCGTGATGACGGATGCAGTGGAGATCGCAGCAGGGCTTCGCCGGGCGCCCTGCGTGGGAGTATGGAGGTGTGACGGGAGGGGGAGAGGTGCCAGGGCAAGGGTGCGGCAGCCCTCTCCCCTCCCACATATATATAGGGGGCCAGGGGGTGCGCTAGGGCCCCTGCAGATCCAATCTGCAGGGGGGCGACGGCCAGGGGGGGTTCCTTGCCCCCCAAGGCTAGTGGGCGCCCCCTCCCCCTTAGGGTTTCAACCCTAGGCGCATGGGAAGGTGGGCCCCTAGTGGTGCGCCAGCCCATTAGGGCTGGACACTTCCCCTTGCGGCCTAGGGGCCCCACCGGGATGGGTGGCCCCACCCGGTGGACCCCCGGGGCCCCTCCGGTGGTCCCGGGACGCTCCCGGTGACCCCCGGAGATCACCCGATAGCCGAAACATGACTTCCTATATATCAATCTTTACCTCCGGACCATTCCGGAACTCCTCGTGACGTCCGGGATCTCATCCGGGACTCCGAACAATTTTCGGGTTTCCACGTGCATGTATCTCTACGACCCTAGCGTTACCGAACCTTAAGTGTGTAGACCGTACGGGTTCGGGAGACACGTAGACATGACCGAGACGACTCTCCGGTCAATAACCAACAGCGGTATCTGGATACCCATGTTGGTTCCCACGTATTCCTCGATGATCTTCATCGGATGAACCACCGTGTCAAGGATTCACTCAATCCCGTATGTTATTCCCTTTGTCCATCGGTACGGTACTTGCCCGAGATTCGATCGTCGGTATTCCCAATACCTTGTTCAATCTCGTCATGGCAAGTCTCTTTACTCGATCCGTAATCCATCATCCCGTGACTAACTACTTAGTAACATTGAGCTCATTATGATGATGTCTTACCGAGTGGTCCCAGAGGTACCTCTCCGTCATATGGAGTGACAACATCTCAGTCTCGGTTCGTACCAACTCAACAGACACTTTCGGAGATACCCGATGCGTACCTTTATAGCCACCCAGTTACGTTGTGACGGTTGGCACACCCAAAGTACTCCTACGGTATCTGGGAGTTGTACAACCTCATGGTCTAAGGAATAAATACTTGACACCGAAAAGCTTATGCATCACGAACTAAATGATCTCGTGCTATGCTCAGGATTGGGTCTTGTCCATCACATCATTCTCCTAATGATGTGATCCCGTTATCACTGACATCTCATGTCCATGGTCAGGAAACCGTGACCATCTGTTGATTAACGAACTGGTAACTAGAGGCCTACCAGGGACTCATTGTGGTCTATGTATTCACACATGTATCGTTGTTTCCGTACAATACAATTCAAGCATGAATAACAGACAATTATCATGAACAAGGAGATATAATAATAATGCTTTTATTATTGCCTCTAGGGCATATCTCCAACAGTCTCCCACTTGCACTAGAGTCAATAATCTAGTTACATTGTGATGAATCGAACACCCATAGAGTTCTGGTGTTGATCATGTTTTGCTCGTGAAAGAGGTTTAGTCAACGGGTCTGCGACATTCAGATCCGTATGCACTTTACAAATATCTATGTCTCCATCCTGAACATAATTCCGGATGGAGTTGAAACGGCGCTTGATGTGCTTGGTCTTCTTGTGAAACCTGGGCTCCTTGGTAATAGCAATAGCACCAGTGTTGTCACAGAAGAGAGTCATCGGGCTTGACGCGCTTGGAATGACTCCCAGGTCGGTGATGAACTCCTTCATCCAGACTCCTTCCTGCGCTGCTTCAAAAGCAGCTATGTACTCCGCTTCACATGTAGACGCTGCCACCACGCTCTGTTTGCAACTGCACCAGCTGACTGCCCCTCCATTCAAAATATACATGTATCCGGTTTGAGACTTAGAGTCATCCAGATCTGTGTCGAAGCTAGCATCGACGTAACCCTTTACGACGAGCTCTTCGTCACCTCCATAAACGAGAAACATATCCTTAGTCCTTTTCAGGTACTTCAGGATGTTCTTGACCGCTGTCCAGTGTTCCGTACCGGGATCACTTTGGTACCTCCCTACCAAACTTATGGCAAGGTTCACATCAGGTCTGGTACACAGCATGGCATACATGATAGAACCTATGGCCGAGGCATAGGGAATGACACTCATCTTTTCTCTATCTTCTGATGTGGTCGGCGACTGAGCCTTGCTCAATCTCATACCTTGCAAAACAGGCAAGAATCCTTTCTTTGACTGATCCATATTGAACTTCGTCAATATTTTGTCAAGGTATGTACTTTGTGAAAGACCTATGAGGCGTCTTGATCTATCTCTATAGATTTTGATGCCTAATATGTAAGCAGCTTCTCCAAGGTCCTTCATTGAAAAACTTTTATTCAAGTAGGCCTTTACATTTTCCAAGAATTCTATATCATTTCCCATCAGCAATATGTCATCCACATATAATATGAGAAATGCCACAGAGCTCCCACTCACTTTCTTGTAAATACAGGCTTCTCCATAAGTCTATATAAATCCAAACGCTTTGATCACTTCATCAAAGCGAATATTCCAACTCTGAGATGCTTGCACCAGCCCGTAAATCGAGCGCTGGAGCTTGCATACCTTGTTAGCGTTCTCTGGATCGACAAAACCTTCCGGTTGCATCATATACAACTCTTCCTTGAGGAAGCCGTTAAGGAATGCTGTTTTGACGTCCATTTGCCATATCTCATAATCATAGAATGCGGCAATAGCTAACATGATTCTGACTGACTTCAGCATCACTACGGGAGAGAAAGTCTCGTCGTAGTCAATCCCTTGAACTTGTCGATAACCCTTAAGGACAAGCCGAGCCTTATAGATGGTCACATTACCATCCACGTCTGTCTTCTTCTTAAATATCCATTTGTTTTCTATGGTGTGCCTATCATCAGGCAAGTCCACCAAAGTCCATACTTTGTTTTCATACATGGACTCTATCTCGGATTTCATGGCTCCAAGCCATTTATTGGAATCCGGGCCCGCCATCGCTTCTTCATAGTTCGAAGGTTCGCCGTTGTCCAACAACATGATTTCCAGGACAGGGTTGCCGTACCACTCTGGTGCGGAACGTGCCCTTGTGGACCTTCGAAGTTCAGTAGTAACTTGATCTGTTTCTTCATGATCATTATCATCAACTTCCTCCCTTGTCGGTGCAGGCACCTCAGGAACAGTTTCCTGCGCTGCGCTACTTTCCGGTCCAGGAGGGGTGACTATCACCTCATCAAGTTCTACTTTCCTCCCACTCACTTCTTTCGAGAGAAACTCTTTCTCCAGAAAGCATCCATTCTTGGCAACAAAGACCTTGCCTTCGGATCTGTGGTAGAAGGTGTACCCAATCGTTTCCTTTGGATATCCTATGAAGATGCATTTCTCCGATTTGGGTTCGAGCTTTTCAGGTTGAAGTTTCTTGACATAAGCATCGCAACCCCAAACTTTTAGAAACGACAGCTTCGGTTTCTTGCCAAACCAAAGTTCATACGGAGTCGTCTCAACGGATTTTGACGGAGCCCTATTTAAAGTGAATGCGGCAGTCTCTAAAGCATAACCCCAAAAAGATAGCGGTAAATCGGTGAGGGACATCATAGATCGCACCATGTCCAACAGAGTACGATTTCGACGTTCAGACACACCGTTACGTTGAGGTGTTCCGGGCGGTGTCAATTGTGAAACAATTCCACAGCTTCTAAGGTGTGTGCCAAATTCATGACTTAAATGTTCACCCCCACGATCCGATCGCAAGAACTTTATTTTTCTGTCACGTTGATTCTCAACCTCATTCTGAAATTCCTTGAATTTTTCAAAGGTCTCAGACTTGTGTTTCATCAAATAGATATACCCGTATCTACTCAAGTCATCTGTGAGGGTGAGAACATAACGATAGCCTCCGCGAGCCTCAACACTCATTGGACCGCACACATCGGTATGTATGATTTCCAACAAGTTGGTTGCTCGCTCCATTGTTTCGGAGAACGGAGTCTTGGTCATCTTGCCCAAGAGGCATGGTTCGCACGTGTCAAATGATTCATAATCAAGAGACTCTAGAAATCCATCTGAATGGAGCTTCTTCATACGTTTGACACCAATATGACCAAGGCGGCAATGCCACAAGTATGTGGGACTATCATTATCAACTTTACATCTTTTGGCATCTACACTATGAATATGTGTATCACTACGTTCGAGATTCATCAAAAATAAACCATTGACTAGCGGGGCATGACCATAAAACATATCTCTCAAATAAATAGAACAACCATTATTCTCCGATTTGAAAGAGTAGCCATCTCGCATAAGACGAGATCCAGAAACAATGTTCATGCTCAAAGCTGGTACTAAATAACAATTATTGAGGTTTAAAACTAATCCCGAGGGTAGATGTAGAGGTAGCGTGCCGACGGCGATCACATCGACCTAGGAACCATTCCCGACGTGCATCGTCACCTCATCCTTCGCCAGTCTCCGTTTATTCCGCAGCTCCTGTTTTGAGTTACAAATGTGAGCAACTGCACCGGTATCGAATACCCAGGAGCTACTACGAGTGCTGGTAAGGTACACATCAATAACATGTATATCATATATACCTTTGGCGTTGCCGGCCTTCTTGTCTGCTAAATATTTGGGGCAGTTCCGCTTCCAGTGACCCATTCCCTTGCAATAAAAGCACTCTTTCTCAGGCTTGGGTCCATACTTTGGCTTCTTCCCGGCAACAGGCTTGCCGGGCGCGGCAACTCCCTTGCCGTCCTTCTTGAAGTTCTTCTTACCCTTGCCTTTCTTGAACTTAGTGGTTTTATTGACCATCAACACTTGATGTTCTTTCTTGATGTCTACCTCCGCTGATTTCAGCATTGAATATACCTCGGGAATGGACTTCTCCATCCCCTGCATATTGAAGTTCAACACGAAGCTCTTGAAGCTTGGTGGGAGCGACTGGAGGATTCTGTCAACGATTGCTTCTTCTGGGAGCTTCATTCCCAGCTGAGACAAGCGGTTGTGCAATCCTGAAATCTTGAGGATGTGCTCACTGACAGAACAGTTCTCCTCCATCTTACAGCTGTAGAATGCGTCGGAGACATCATATCTCTCGACTCGGGCATGAGCTTGAAAAACCATTTTCAGCTCTTCGAACATCTCATATGCTCCGTGGTGCTCAAAACGTTTTTGGAGCCCCGACTCTAAGCTGTAAAGCATGCCGCACTGAACCAGGGAGTAATCATCACTACGCGACTGCCAGACATTCAAAACGTCTTGGGCTGCATCGGGAGCAGGTGCATCACCTAGCGGTGCTTCTAGAACATAGGTTCTCTTGGCAGCTATGAGGATAATCCTCAGGTTACGGACCCAATCCGTATAGTTGCTACCATCGTCTTTCAGCTTGGTTTTCTCTAGGAACGCGTTGAAGTTGAGGGAAACTGGAGCGTGGGCCATTTGATCTACAAGAGATATTGTAAAGAATTTAGACTAAGTTCATGATAAATAAGTTCATCTCAATCAAATTTTAATGAACTCCCACTCAGAATGACATCTCTCTAGTCATCTAAGTGATACACGATCCAAATCGACTAGCCCGTGTCCGATCATCACGTGAGACGGACTAGTCATCAACGGTGAACATCTTCATGTTGATCGTATCTTCTATACGACTCGTGTTCGACCTTTCGGTCTTCCGTGTTCCGAGGCCATGTCTGTACATGCTAGGCTCGTCAAGTGAACCCTAAGTGTATCACGTGTGTAAATCTGTCTTACACCCGTCATATGCGAACGTTAGAACCTATCACACCCGATCATCACGTGGTGCTTCGGAGCAACGAACTTTAGCAACGGTGCACAGTTAGGGGAAACACAATACTTGAAATTTTAGTGAGAGATCATCTTATTTACTACCGTCGTTCTAAGTAAACAAGATGCATAAACATGATAAACATCACATGTAATCAATTAAAGTGACATGATATGGCCAATATCATCTTGCTCCTTGGATCTCCATCTTCGGGGCACCATGATCATCTTGTCACCGGCTCGACACCATGATCTTCATCATCATGATCTCCATCATCGTGTCTTGAAGAAGTCATCACGCCAACCATTACTTCTACTACTATAGCTAACGTTTAGCAATGAAGTAAAGTAATTACATGGCGTTATTCAGTGACACGCAGGTCATACAATAATTAAGACAACTCCTATGGCTCCTGCCGGTTGTCAAGTTCATCGACATGCAAGTCGTGATTCCCTATTACAAAAACATGATCAATCTCATACATCACATATATCATTCATCACATCTTCGTTTTGGCCATACCACGTCACATAGCACATGCTGCAAAAACAAGTTAGACATCCTCTAATTGTTGTTGCAAGTTTTACGTGGCTTCTATAGGATTTCTAGCAAGAACGTTTCTTACCTACGCCAAAACCACAACGTGATTTGTCAACTTCTATTTACCCTTCATAAGGACCCTTTTCATCGAATCCGATCCGACTAAAGTAGGAGAGACAGACACCCGCCAGCCACCTTATGCATCTAGTGCATGTCTGTCGGTGGAACCAGTCTCACGTAAGCGTACGTGTAAAGTCGGTCCGGGCCGCTTCATCCCACAATACCGCCGAATCAAGATTGACTAGTAACGGTAAGAAAGTTGAACAAAATCAAACGCCCACAACTTCTTTGTGTTCTACTCGTGCAAGATGCTACGCATAAGACCTAGCTCAGATGCCACTGTTGGGGAACGTAGCATAATTCAAAAAAATTCTACGCTTTCACCAAGATCCAACTATGGAGACATCTAGCAACGAGCAAGTGAGAGTGCATCTACATACCGTTATGGAGATTGCGAGCGGAAGCTTTCGAAGAAGCGTTGATGAAGTAGTCGTACTCTTCGCGTTCTTCGTCACCGATGATCTAGCGCCGAACGGACGGCACCTCCGCGTTCAACACATGTCCGGTGCAGCAACGTCACCTCCTTCTTGATCCAGCAAGGGGGGAGGAGAAGTCGTCAGAGATCCGGCAGCACGACGGCGTGATGACGGATGCAGTGGAGATCGCAGCAGGGCTTCGCCGGGCGCCCTGCGTGGGAGTATGGAGGTGTGACGGGAGGGGTAGAGGCGCCAGGGCAAGGGTGCGGCAGCCCTCTCCCCTCCCACATATATATAGGGGGCCAGGGGGTGCGCCAGGGCCCCTGCAGATCCAATCTGCAGGGGGGCGGCGGCCAGGGGGGGTTCCTTGCCCCCCCAAGGCTAGTGGGCGCCCCCTCCCCCTTAGGGTTTCAACCCTAGGCGCATGGGGAGGTGGGACCCTAGTGGTGCGCCAGCCCATTAGGGCTGGACACTTCCCCTTGCGGCCTAGGGGCCCCACCGGGATGGGTGGCCCCACCCGGTGGACCCCCGGGGCCCCTCCGGTGGTCCCGGGACGCTCCCGGTGACCCCCGGAGATCACCCGATAGCCGAAACATGACTTCCTATATATCAATCTTTACCTCCGGACCATTCCGGAACTCCTCGTGATGTCCGAGATCTCATCCGGGACTCCGAACAACTTTTGGGTTTCCACGTGCATGTATCTCTACGACCCTAGCGTTACCGAACCTTAAGTGTGTAGACCCTACGGGTTCGGGAGACACGTAGACATGACCGAGACGACTCTCTGGTCAATAACCAATAGCAGGATCTGGATACCCATGTTGGTTCCCACGTATTCCTCGATAATCTTCATCGGATGAACCACCGTGTCAAGGATTCACTCAATCCCGTATGTTATTCCCTTTGTCCATCGGTACGGTACTTGCCCGAGATTCGATCGTCGGTATTCCCAATACCTTGTTCAATCTCGTCATGGCAAGTCTCTTTACTCGATCCGTAATCCATCATCCCGTGACTAACTACTTAGTCACATTGAGCTCATTATGATGATGTCTTACCGAGTGGGCCCAGAGGTACCTCTCCGTCATATGGAGTGACAACATCCCAGTCTCGGTTCGTACCAACTCAACAGACACTTTCGGAGATACCCGATGCGTACCTTTATAGCCACCCAGTTACGTTGTGACGGTTGGCACACCCAAAGTACTCCTACGGTATCCGGGAGTTGTACAACCTCATGGTCTAAGGAATAAATACTTGACACCGAAAAGCTTATGCATCACGAACTAAACGATCTCGTGCTATGCTCAGGATTGGGTCTTGTCCATCACATCATTCTCCTAATGATGTGATCCCGTTATCACTGACATCTCATGTCCATGGTCAGGAAACCGTGACCATCTGTTGATTAACGAACTGGTAACTAGAGGCCTACCAGGGACTCATTGTGGTCTATGTATTCACACATGTATCGCTGTTTCCGTACAATACAATTCAAGCATGAATAACAGACAATTATCATGAACAAGGAGATATAATAATAATGCTTTTATTATTGCCTCTAGGGCATATCTCCAACACTACCTGCATGAGTAACCGTGATGGTCTCTTTCCGAAGGGCTTCGGGAAGTGAACACGGTGGGGTTATGTTTGATCGCGAGTAGTTAGGATCACTTCTGGATCAACTTGGCGATCGTTGGCACTTGTTCTCTTCTCGCTCTAAACTCGTAAGCTAGTGCTTAGTGCTTCCTGCAAACCTTGTTTATAGCCTTTCCACACCTAAGGCTTTGGTAGTTTTGATACCCGGGAACGGGATTGCTGAGTCATCTATGGTTCACAGATTCAACACACACCAGATGTAGGTACCATTGAGAACTATGCAGGAGATGGTTCGGAGCTTTACTGGGAGTTCGATGAAGAGCGTGGACGTTACTATGTGTCTTATCCCGATGATCAGTAGTGGTTCTTACTAGGAGGATCCGGGCTTGTGTTATTTATGGTATCTTTCTCGTTGGATTTCGTCTGTAGTCGGACTCTGATGTTCTTTGGATGATGTATGTTATTGTATTCATTGTGTGACGTGGCGAGTGTAAGCCAACTATCATTTTACAACTTCATCCCTGATTTTACATGAGAGGTGCAAAGATACCATACTTGAGATCATTCTAATATGCGTTTATGTCCTTAAGTCGTGCCTCGACACGTGGGGGACATAGCCGCATACTGGGCATTACACCAGCTTCTCGGCGTCTCCATGGGGATGCACGCCCTTTCCTGGCTACGCCGACGGTGACGCGCACGGCGGGTTCAACCCCAACATCACCTTTTCGCATGGCCATCCCACCCAGTGCACCCCCTCCCCAGCGTTCGCCGGCGTCCGGTACCCGTCGTACACCTACTCACTGCCGGCGTACACATCCTCCCCGACGCCACCTCTACGCCGTGGTGCGCTGCTCTTCTCGCAAGCCTCCGCGTCGCATCTCGGCGACCCCGGCGCCGCGGAAGCCAACCTGACAACATCATCACTACCGGCTCGGCCGCCGCCGCTGCATCCCCCGGGTTCACAACCCAAGATGATGCATTGGACCTCAACGGCGACATGAATGGCGAGCTCGACTACGGCGAGGAGGAGCCGGAGGAGGAGGAGGAAGAAGAACTGGCGCCTGCCCCGGCGAGGAAAGGGAAAAAGAAGAAGCGGGCGGAGCATGGCGCGAGGCCGCCAGGTCAAGGTTATGCAGGTGTCCCGACCGGAGCATGGCGGTGACGGTCGGCGTAGATCGACAGGCGGGCCGGCGCATGGACGACGACGGTGAGGGGCCGCCTGTCGCGCGAGGCCGCCTGGTCGGTGAAGAGGCCGGCCGATCGCGCCGTTGTCGGAGTAGAGGCGCGCGGGTGTCGACGGCGGCGGCGGACGACGCAAACCGATCTTAGATCGGAAAACCAAAATGAAAACGTCGATCATGATGATCAGCGGGAGAGAGAAAAATTAGGAGCAAGGGCTTGGGGAAAAGACTCTCTAGGCAGCCGGTCAATACGACCAACAGACAAACCATAGGTATGGGCGGCGCGGCCCCCGGCGGCGGTCATGGAGGCCGACCGCCCCAGGGGCGGCACGCGGGGCGGAAGCGGCGGCTAGGGTTGAATTGATTAGCCTAATACTATGTTAGAAGGGAGAGAGAGGATTGGTGGAATAGTTGATGTATGATGGATATTTATTGCTTAAGCCTCGTGGGCATATATATAGGAGTACATAATCTACTTGGAGTATAAGACAAGGTAAAATACTTCCTAATCTATCCTATGTTTTCAAATAATTAATATACTCAGCAGAAACGATCATCCAAGTGAGGCCAAATGGGTATGTATTGTCCTTTTATATAAAAATATACAATATCGTATGTTGTGCATGCGAAATCTAAAGATATAAGTTACCCATGATCGGTGCTAATCCATGGAAATTTATATGACCTAACGCATGGACATGTAATTAGTTATTAATAAATGGTTTTGCTAGAACTCATCTAGCTGAGTTCTAATTATGTCTCATTGATCTTTATAGCTATTAGATGTGATGCTATAAGATACGTGTGTGCTGACGTTGGTTGACACTCCTTTGTATCTGTTTATGTTTTTCATGTGAACGAGACCAAATTATGCCTCATCTAGATAAGTTCTAGGCACTCTCATAAATAAAGATGTCAAAGCAATCTAGATCTAGCACCACAGCGACTTGCTCTAAAATAGACAATTGCAAAGTCGTGGCCGATAGCACATGCATGCTCACGTTCTCCATTTAGGACAAACTACATGTCAACTCTCAATATTGAGCTACATCACCATACAAACTAAGATTCAAGTCAACTCAATTCCCCACTTGCCACTCCCAGCACCTCTTACAAAACTTTTTATTCGTTAAGAAGAGTAGCCGGCAAAGCCCATAAATTATAGGGGAATACAAAGGATGAGAAGAAATAGATTGCACTAAGTTAACACAACCCAAAGAGATAAAAGATAAGCTGGGTCGAGCTTACAATAGGACAAGCGCCGAAAAGGAAAAAGAAGAACCAGAAGGCCATCATCTTCTATCATCCTCATGAATGGGGTTCTGCACAATAACACCAGCACCATATACAAAGAGCTCCTTCAACCGAGACCATCCATGATGCCTGAATACTATTGGCGCAGCCGAAGGGCAACGAGCAACCAAGTCTACACTCCGACAAAGAGCCACATGCAGCCAAGGCTACATCACAATAACGGCACCGCCGGCAAAGCCCAAGGGCGGCAAGGAGCGTCCACACCCTGATCGCTTCACCGTGTGCACCGACCACCGTGATCGCAGAAGGAAAAACTCCGGCACCATCGATCCACACTAGAAGATGAGACAAGCAGAGAAGAATAGCAATCAAACCACCACAAAAAACAATACTCCATGGACGGCGTCAGCCAGCCAACAAGCAAAGGCTCTCATGATCGATTCCTCCAAGGAGGGGAGCGACACTTGAAGCACCGCCATCGATGGATCCGGATGGATATAAGGTTTCCCAGGAGACTCGCTGACAAAGAGGAAGTGTCGTAGCTCCATCAAGCGATGCTTTCATGGAGATGAGTGGCACCTGAGGTGTCGCCATGATCGGTTCTAGCTCGGAGATAGAACAGGGCTTTCGCCCGGATTGCCACACATGACTGCCACCTGCACCCAAACTTTCGCAAGCATCGCGAATGCTGTCGTCCACCAGAATACGGCATACCATCAGAGACATTACCAACACAAACCCGCCAACCCCAAGTGTCCGACGAGCAACTCAACCACCAAACTAGCTGGACGCCGGAGCCTAGATCCATCAAATGCCGAGCTTTCCCATAGCTCGACACCAGACCAAGCGACTCATTAGAGCCGTTGCTCCGAAACCAGACGCTACAACAAGTGCCCACCGCCGCCATAGCATGTCACCTCCCTAAGCACCTGGCATTGTACAAGGCCTAAGTTGTCACGGCCGACAGATCTGGGCAGCAAAGCACCTCTTAAAATATTATTAAGATAAGTGCCTCAGTTTTTCATTTTCCCACAAAGGCAATTTTTTTTTCATATAACTATTTCCCCGGGAAAACTACTGATTCATTCCTGGTGAGACCTTGGTGATTGTCATGATGATTGTAAGGACATTGTGATTGAATAATACAAGTATTTCTCCCGCAAAGAAAAAATATCATGACAATACAAAGAATGTTTGGGAGCCTTTCTTTCTTTCTTTGTTGGATTTTTTCGTATATAACCGATCCCACTTACAAACACACCCAGTAGGCCAGTACAGCAGGCACAGACGCATATACGCACGACATGTGAAATTTGAAGCCCTGGAGCTAGGAAATTAGGAATCATGGTATGACATGCGTGTTGTGGTGTGTGCTCAGCCGAATAATTGGATGGTTGGTTGAAGGTGTCGTATGAATGGGTTGGGCCGTTCAATTTTTTGAGATTGAACCATTCAATTCATGTGTTTGGTTAAATATAAGAGATGAGCCAATTATTTAGGACGGGACCACCAGTCATGCTTACATGATCATGCATGCAAACGGTGGTCATTTGATTCGACCGATTTGGTTGGATGGAACGATTCAGCATCTTCAAGGCATATTCTGTTTTTTTTTTACTCAAACCATTCATGTGCTTTATAACCAAACATGTTTATTTTTTTTGACGATGCCAACCCATCCATGATCATCCTTGCAACCAAACGCACCAGAACATCTCTGTTCAAAGCATCTTCAACAGAAGTGCTATATAAGCGACGCGCGGCATAAAAACTGCTTTTAGCGCGCGCGGACCCGATTTGAAGTCTCTAGCGCACAAAAAGCGCGCGCGCTATAACTAATGGAGCGCACATCAAAAAAGCGTCGCGCGTAGCATATTTAGTGCGTCCGATCGCGCGCGCTGCAAACTCTGTGCTGCTGCAGATGCGATCGCTTGATTGGGATCACTGGACTCGCGCGCGCAATATATTTTACAGCGTTTGTTGAAACAAACGTCTTCTAGCGCATAAAAAAACTACTTGCGTGTTGTAAACACGTTTTTGGGCACCGCGCATTAAGCGTGTGTTGGAGATGCTCTCAGTCCGGAGCAAGTTCCCAACAATACCAGTAAAAACTACCCGTGGAGCGGATCTTATTAGTAGCTGAGGAAACGATGGTCGAGGTGTAACTGATCCAGTTTTTGATCTTTGCTTTAATAAATACTTACACCTCGACCAAAATCACAAGTGGTCGTGTTCTTATTTGCACAGCGCCTGGAGCTTGGTGCGCGGCTGGGAGAAGTCGCCGGAGAGTATCTTGGAGGCGACGATAGCGTTGGCGTCCTCGGTGTAGTGCACGCCGTCCCAGCTCACGTGCCTCTCCCCCTCCGGGCACGCCGTCGCCGTCGGCTGCCCGCACGTCTTGAGGTTCACGTAGTTGTACGGCGGCCCGCCGTGGCCGCAGCACGCCATCAGCGGCCGCTCGATGCCGTACTGGTCGTGGTTGGCGAACAGGTCGTACTTGACGGCGTACATGTCGGTGCACACGACGGTCGCGCTCCCGCAGTACTCGTCCGCGAGCCGGCGGCACGCCGCGGCGAGGCCGGCGTTGAGCGCCCGGGCCGCGGCGTTGTAGCGGGCGAGGCAGCCGGCGGGGTCGAGCTCGTCGCCGGGCCTCTGCCGCAGCGCCAGCGTCTGCGGCAGGCACCCGATGGGCCCCGTGTTGTACACCCAGAACTTGCGCGCGCCGCTGCCGTACAGCGCCCGGATGGCCTCCTCGACCTTGGCGGCGACAGCGGCGAGCGGGCCGCCGTCCGCGACGATCTCCGGCAGCGTGAGGTTCGCAAGGAAGGCGAGCGTGATGTCGTTCTGCCCGACGTCGATCGAGTAGACGGCTCCCCGGAAGTCCTCCTCCGGGAGCATCGAGCCCTGTCCCAGCGGCCGGATCTCCCGGGTCCGGTTCTTGAAATGCAGGAACTGGTTCACCTGCGTGGCCATCGTGAACGGGATGGCGCTCTGGTTGCTCGCCGCCGCCGCCCCGGCCACCGCGAAGTTCACTCCGTCTGTGAAGTTGGAACCCGACGACTCCAGGTACGGGCTCAGGTACCTGATCCCCAGGTTCTCGGCTGCACAGGCATGCAATCGTCAGTCAGAGCTGTGCTCTGCTTGCATGGAACTAAAGGAGTGATGGTTTGAGTGCAAGACACGTACCAATGAAGTCGATGTAGAGGCGGCCGTCCGACCAGCGGCCAGTCGTCCGGTTGAAGAAGCGGCGGCCGGCGGGCGGGCCAAGGTAGAAACCGTAGGCGGCAGGGAGGGAGCCCGTGTCGGAGTTTGAGTCGCCGAAGTTGAACAGGACGCACCTGCCATCCGTCCTGCGTGGGAGTTCACAGCATTGCAGCGCGACCACGACGACGGCGAGGATCACGAGCCCTCGAAGCATTCTTACCATGTTCCCTCGATTGATTAGCTTCGATCTGAGCTATACTTGCTCCAGTGTTTACTTATCCTCCTCCGAAGTTGACTATTTTGTAGGTGTCTGGGTCGACAGTTCCTATTTTAATGTCAACCGATTCTTTGAACAGCTGGATATAAGCGTTTCATTGATCTTCTTGCCATGTCTTAATCGATCTCGATGGAACCCAAGGGTAAGGATAAGGGGAGTGAGTACCCGTCGGCGTAAGCACACACCGTTTCTTTCTTTTTCTAAGAGCATCTTCAACAAGCTCCCAACAGCGCGGCGCACTAAAACATTTTCACAGCATAAAAAGAGCGGATTTTTGCGCGCGGCAGGGCGCTGGCTTCAGCGGCCGATGCAAAATATGGCACAAGGGAGCAGCTTCAGCAGGCTCGCTAACTTACAGCGCGCGAGCAGCCGGCGTTTGCAAATAAAATTTTACATGTCCATTTTAATAATATGATGATGTTTCAAACATTAGACAAATATACAAAATAAAGACATAGTATAGTTTTTTTTTTGCGAGGGGACATAGTATAGTTCAATTGCATGGCACATCAACAATCATGTCACATCGTCATCCAACCAAGTTCATGACACATAAAAGTTCACACAAACAAATGACACATCAACAATCATGCCACATCATCATCGTCCTCCTCTTCCTCCGATTTCTCATCCTCACCCGAAGACGATTCTTCCTCACCTCTTCATTGTCGCGCGCCATATCATCATGGGGAGCTCGAAAGGTGTTCATAAGATCTCCAATGCCATCATGCGAAAGTATGTGAGGCACACCAGAATACATGCGTCCAACCATGTCACCCGGAGGTGCTCTCATGCCTCCCATGAGAGACCCAAAACCCACGCCTTCCATGGTAGCTCCGAAGGCACCCATACCTCCCATACCGGTCATGGTAGCTCTGAAGCCACCCATGCCTCCCATGCCACCCATGCCGCCCATGTCTCCCATGGTAGCTCCCATGCCTTCCATGGCCATGGATTTTTTTGGACCAAGACTTCTTCACGGGAAAGATTGACGTACTCTTTTTGCTCTCATCGAAGGTAGATGTGTCCATGAAGAACAAGTACTTCTCTCATTCCAATAATCTAGATCGCTCCTCCATGGCCACCCGTGTGTCCCGTGGTAGCTCCCATGCCTCCCATGGCCATGGATTTTTTTTGACCAAGACTTCTTCACGGGAAAGATTGACGTACTCTTTTTGCTCTCATCGAAGGTAGATGTGTCCATGAAGAACAAGTACTTCTCCCATTCCAACAATCTAGATCGCTCCTCCATGGCCAATTTCTCCTCCAATGCCACCTTTCCCTCCTCGGTCGCCGCATCTTGGTTCCTTGCCTTCATCCTCACATCGTTCGCTTCCTTGCCTTCACAATAGCTTTCATAGCATTCTTCAAATCATCATCTCATTTCATCTTCTTCTTTTCTTTTGTTGTAACGCCCCGGACACACCCGCCGGTGGTCGTTTCTCCCGGCGGGATCTAGACTGGCCCTACATATCAATACTAGTCTTTTATGCGCACTTTCTCCTCACTCATGCGCACCCGGGAGCAACTTTCCGGTCGGTCACCCATCCTGAAATTACTCCAAGCTGAGCGCGCTTAACTTTGGAGTTCTGTCTGAATGGGCTCCCGGAAAAGAAGGAATTCCTTATTGATATGAGTAGTCTATCATCCCTAATAAGCCAGGCTATCACATACACCACCACTCAGAGGAACCGACGTCCTCGTCGGGCCATAGGAAAGTTCCCTCTTGGCAAATACGTCTGTGCTTCCAGTCCGGCACATGTGTCATGTCGTGTGCCACGATGGGTCACAAACGTCATGCACAACATGACCACGCACCTGTCCGCAAACATCGGTGTAACCGCGAGGGTCGGCTCTGATACCAACTTGCCCCGGACATACCCGACGATGGTCGTTACTCCTGGCGGGATCTAGATTGGCCGCACATATCAATACTAGTCTTTTCTGCACACTTTGTCCTCACTCATGCGCACCCGGGAGCAACTTCCCGGTCGGTCACCCATCCTGAAATTACTCCAAGCTGAGCATGTTTAACTTTGGAGTTTTGTCCGAATGGGCTCCCGGAAAAGAAGGAATTCCTTATTGATATGAGCAGTCTATCATCCCTAAGAGCATCTCCAGCCGTTGGCCCCCCAGGGGGCGCCTAAAATCGCCGCCTGGGGGTGAGCCGGCGCAAAAATTGGGCCTGAGGGCGAGTTGGTCCCCAGCCGCCGGCCCCAAGGCCGCCCCCCAGGCGTGTTTTAAAATAAAAGAAGTATAGCACAGTTCGGCTAAAAACATGATAAATTTCGGCACAGTTCGGCGAAGTTCGCAAATTTTCATTACATAGCACATATATATAAACTAATCTAAAAAACTGGCTGAAGTCGCCGCCGTCGCCGCCATCGTCGTCGGCGGCCTTCTCCTCCTTGACGCGGGCGCCCCTGCTGGACCCCTGCCCGGCGTCGCCATGGCGGACTGGTGGCGACGCGTCCCCGGCCGCCTCGCCGGGTACGCCAACGGCGGGTCGCTGCCGCCCTCGAGGTATGTCAACACGTCCTCGAGTGTGCAGCCGGGGACGCCCTACCACAGGTGGCGCCCCTCACTGTTCTTCAGGCCGCCGACCACCGGCGCGCCGTTGGTGGACGCCAAGCGCTGCTGCTGGGGGCACTCGAAGTACGCCGCCCAAGCCAGGTGGTTGTCGGCGGCGTACTGGGGGGGGGGGGGGG
>LR738709.1:82479211-82489695 GCA_902687465.1 Secale cereale
GGGGGGGAGTTGGGCGTTGGTGAGGGAGGCGCGCACGACCTCGACCTCCTCGGTGAAGTATTTGGGCTTCGCCACGGCGTCGGGCAACGGGGAAAATGGCCCCTCCCCCGTCGCTGAGTCTCCACCCCGTCGGCCCGGCGCGCATGTCCGGCGGCGCCGGGTGTTGGGGAACGTAGTATTTTAAAATTTTCCTACGATCACGCAAGATCTATCTACCAGATGCATAGCAACGAGAGGGAAGAGTGTGTCTACGTACCCTCGTAGACCGGAAGCGGAAGCGTCAAGTGACGCGGTTGATATAGTCGAACTTCTTCGCGATTCAACCGATCAAGCACCGAACGTACGGCACCTCCGCGTTCAGCACACGTTCAGCTTGATGACGTCCCACGAGCTCTTGATCCAGTTGAGCTTCACGGGAGAGTTTCGTCAGCACGACGGCGTGGTGACGGATATGATGTATTCACCGGCGCAGGGCTTCGCCTAAGCACTGCGACGGTATGACCGAGGTGTGTTTCTGTGGAGGGGGGCACCGCACACGGCTGGAACAATTCAACTTGTGTGTCTTTGGGTGCCTCCCTGCCCCCGTATATAAAGGAGAAAGGGGGAGGCCGGCCGGCCCTTCCTATGGTGCGGCTAGGGTGCAATCCTACTAGGAATAGGATTGCAATCCTATTCCTAGTAGGAACTACCAAAGAAGGAAGAGAGGGAAAGGAAAAGAGGGAGAGGTGGCGCCCCCCAATCCTAGTCCAACTAGGAACCCTAGGTGGGGCGCCGGCCAGCCCCTATGGGCTGCCTCTCTCTTTTCCATAAGGCCCACTATGGACCATCCCCCTTCGTAGGGGGTTCCGGTAACCCCCTCCGGCAATCCCGTTAAATCCAAAACTTTTCCGGAACACTTCCGGTGTCCGAATATAGTCGTCCAATATATAAATCTTTATGTCTCGGACATTCCGAGACTCCTCGTCATGTCAGTGATCTCATCCGGGACTCCGAACTACCTTCGGTACATCAAAACTCATAAACTCATAATACCGATCGTCATCAAACGTTAAGCGTGCGGACCCTACGGGTTCGAGAACTATGTAGACATGACCGAGACTCATCTCCGGTCAATAACCAATAGCGGAACCTGGATGTTCATATTGGCTCCTACATATTCTACGAAGATCTTTTATCGGTCAGAACCGCATAACAACATACGTTGTTCCTTTTGTCATCGGTATGTTACTTGCCCGAGATTCGATCGTCGGTATCTCCATACCTAGTTCAATCTCGTTACTGGCAAGTCTCTTTACTCGTTCCGTAACACATCATCTCGTGACTAACTCATTAGTCTTTTTCTTGCAAGGCTTATTGTGATGTGTGTTACCGAGAGGGCCCAGAGATACCTCTCCGACACTCGGAGTGACAAATCCTAATCTTGATCTATGCCAACACCACGAATACTTTCGGAGACACCTGTAGAGCATCTTTATGATCACCCAGTTACGTTGTGACGTTTGATAGCACACAAGGTGTTCCTACGGTATTCGGGAGTTGCATAATCTCATAGTCATAGGAACATGTATAAGTCATGAAGAAAGCAATAGCAGTAAAACTAAACGATCATAGTGCTATGCTAACGGATGGGTCTTGTCCATCACATCATTCTCCTAATGATGTGATCCCGTTGATCAAATGACAACTCATGTCTATGGCTAGGAAACATAACCATCTTTGATCAATGAGCTAGTCTAGTAGAGGCATACTAGGGACATACTGTTTTGTCTATGTATTCACACATGTACTAAGTTTCCGGTTAATACAATTCTAGCATGAATAATAAACATTTATCATGATATAAGGAAATAAATAATAACTTTATTATTGCCTCTAGGGCATATTTCCTTCAGTCTCCCACTTGCACTAGAGTCAATAATCTAGATCACATCACCATGTGATTAACACCAATAGTTCACATCGCCATGTGACTAACACCCATAGTTGTCATCGCCATGTGACCAATACCCAAAGGGTTTACTAGAGTCAAAAATCTAGTTCACATCCTCATGTGATTAACACCCAAAGAGTACTAAGGTGTGATCATGTTTTGCTTCGTGAGAGAAGTTTAGTCAACGGGTCTGCCACATTCAGATCCGTATGTATTTCGCAAATTTCTATGTCTACAATGCTCTGCATAGAGCTACTCTAGCTAATTGCTCCCACTTTCAATACGCATCCAGATTGATACTTAGAGTCATCTAGATTTAGTGTCAAAGCTTGCATCGGCGTAACCCTTTACGACGAACTCTTTATCACCTCCATAATCGAGAAACATTTCCTTAGTCATCCAGTTACTAAGGATAATTTTGACCGCTGTACAGTGATCTACTCCTGGATCACTATTGTACCCCCTTGACAAACTCATGGTAAGGTACACAACATGTTTGGTACACAGCATGGCATACTTTATAGAACCTATGGCTGAGGCATAGGGAATGACTTTCATTCTCTCTATATTTTTTCTGCCGTGGTCTGGCTTTGAGTCTTACTCAACTTCACACCTTACAAGTCAGGCAAGAACTCCTTCTTTGACTGATCCATTTTGAACTACTTCAAAATCCTATCAAGGTATGTACTCATCGAAAGTTTTATCAAGCGTCTTGATCTATCTCTATAGATCTTGATGCCCAATATGTAAGCAGCTTCACCAAGGTCTTTCTTTGAATAACTCCTTTCAAACACTCCTTTATGCTTTCCAGAAAATTCTACATCATTTCCGATCGACAATATGTCATTCACATATACTCATCAGAAAGGTTGTAGTGCTCCCACTCACTTCTTGTAAATACAGGCTTCACCGCAAGTCTGTATAAATCTATATGCTTTGATCAACTTATCAAAGCGTATATTCCAACTCCGAGATGCTTGCACCAGTCCATAGATGGATTGCTGGAGCTTGCACATTTTGTTAGCACCTTTAGGATTGACAAAACCTTCTGGTTGCATCATATACAATTCTTCTTTAATAAATCCATTAAAGAATGCAGTTTTGTTATCCATTTGCCAGATTTCATAAAATGCGGTAATTGCTAACATGATTCGGACAGACTTAAGCATCGCTACGGGTGAGAAAGTCTCATCGTAGTCAACTCCTTGAACTTGTTGAAAAACTTTCGCAACAAGTCGAGCTTTGTAAACGGTAACATTACCGTCAGCGTCAGTCTTCCTCTTGAAGATCCATTTATTTTCGATGGCTTGCCGATCATCAGGCAATTCAACCAAAGTCCACACTTTGTTCTCATACATGGATCCCATCTCAGATTTCATGGCTTCAAGCCATTTTGCGGAATCTGGGCTCATCATCGCTTCCTCATAGTTCGTAGGTTCAACATGATTTCCAGAATTGGGTTGCCGTACCAATCTGGTGCGGAACGTACTCTGGTTGATCTACGACGTTCAGCAGAAACTTGATCCGAAGTTTCATGATCATCATCATTAACTTCCTCACTGATTGGTGTAGGAATCACTGGAACAATTTTTTTGTGATGTACTACTTTCCAATCCGGGAGAAGGTACAATTACCTCATCAAGTTCTACTTTCCTCCCACTCACTTCTTTCGAGAGAAACTCCTTCTCTAGAAAGGATCCACTCTTAGCAACAAAGACCTTGCCTTCAGATCTGTGATAGAAGGTGTACCCAACAGTTTCTTTTGGGTATCCTATGAAGATTTACTTCTCCGATTTGGGTTCGAGCTTATCATGTTGAAACTTTTTCATATAAGCATCGCAGTCCCAAACTTTAAAAAATGACAGCTTAGGTTTCTCGTCAAACCACAGTTCATACGGTGTCATCTCCACGGATTTAGATGGTGCCCTATTTAACGTGAATGTAGCTGTCTCTAATGCATAACCCCAAAAGCAATAGTGGTAGATCGGTAAGAGACATCATCGATCGCACCATATCTAATAAAGTACGGTTATGACGTTCGGACACACCATTACACTGTGGTGTTCCAGGTGGCGTGAGTAGTGAAACTATTTCACATTGTTTTTACTGAAGGCCAAACTCGCTAACTCAAATATTTTATCTCTACGATCATATCGTAGAAACTCTTATTTTCTTGTTACGATGATTCTCCACTTCACTCTGAAATTCTTTGAACTTTTCAAATGTTTCAGACTTGTGCTTCATTAAGTAGATATACCCATATCTGCTCAAATCATCAGTGAAGGTCAGAAAATAACGATACCCGCCGCGAGCTTCAACACTTATTGGTCCGCATACATCATTATGTATGATTTCCAACAAATCTGTTGCTCGCTCCATAGTTCCGAAGAACGGAGTTTTAGTCATCTTGCCCATGAGGCATGGTTCGCAAGCACCAAGTGATTCATAATCAAGTGATTCCAAAAGTCCATCACTATGGAGTTTCTTCATGCGCTTTACACCAATATGACCTAAACGGCAGTGCCACAAATAAGTTGCACTATCATTATTAACCTTGCATCTTTTGGCTTCAATATTATGAATATGTGTATCACCACGATCGAGATCCAACAAACCATTTTCATTGGGTGTATGACCATAGAAGGTTTTATTCATGTAAACAGAACAACAATTATTCTCTAACTTACATGAATAACCGTATTGCAATAAACATGATCAAATCATATTCATGCTCAACACCAAATAACACTTATTTAGGTTCAACACTAATCCCGAAAGTATAGGGAGTGTGCGATGATGATCATATCAATCTTGGAACTACTTCCAATACACATCGTCACTTCATCCTTTAACTAGTTTCTGTTCATTATGCAACTCCCATTTCGAGTTACTACTCTTTAGCAACTGAACCAATATCAAATACCGAGGGGTTGCTATGAACACTAGTAAAATACACATCAATAATCTGTATATCAAATATACCTTTGTTCACTTTGCCATCCTTCTTATCCGCCAAATATCTAGGGCAGTTCCACTTCTAGTGACCATTTCCTTTGCAGTAGAAGCACTTGTTTCAGACTTGAGTTTAGCTTTGGGTTTCATCACGGGAGTGACAACTTGCTTGTCATTCTTCTTGAAGTTCCCCTTCTATCCCTTTGACGTTTACTTGAAACAAGTGGTCTGGTTAACCATCAACACTTGATGCTCTTTCTTGATTTCTACCTTCGCCGATTTCAGCATCGTGAAGAGCTCGGGAATTACTTTCGTCATCGCTTGCATATTATAGTTCATCACGAAGTTCTACTAACTTGGTGATAGTGTCTAGAGAACTTTGTCAATTACTATCTTATCTGGAAGATTAACTCCCACTTGATTCAAGCAATTGTACTACCCAGACAATCTGAGCACATGCTCACTGGTTGAGCTATTCTTCTCCATCTTGTAGGCAAAGTACTGTCAGAGGTCTTATACCTCTCGACACGGGCATGAGTATGAAATACTAATTTCAACTCTTGGAACATCTCATATGCTCCGTGGCGTTTCAAAACGTTTTTGAAGTCCCGGTTATAAGCCGTAAAGCATGGTGCACTAAACTATCAAGTAGTCATCATATCGAGCTTTTGTCAAAACGTTCATAACGTCTACATCTGCTCCTGCAATAGGTCTGTCACCTAGCGGTGCATCAAGGACATAATTCTTCTATGCAGCAATGAGGATAATCCTCAGATCACGGAACAATTCCGCATCATTGCTACTAACATCTTTCAACTTGGTTTTCTCTAGGAACATATGAAAAATAAACGGGGAGCAACATCGCGAGCTATTGATCTACAACATAGATATGCTAATACTACCAGGACTAACTTCATGATAAATTAAAGTTCAATTTAATCATATTACTTAAGAACTCCCATTTAGATAGACATCCCTCCGGTCATCTAAATGATCACGTGATCCAAATCAACTAAACCATGTCCGATCATCACGTGAGATGGAGTAGTTTCAATGGTGAACATCTTATGTTGATCATATCTACTATATGATTCACGCTCGACCTTTCGGTCTCCAGTGTTCCGAGGCCATATCTGCATATGCTAGGCTCGTCAAGTTTAACCCGAGTATTCCGCGTGTGCAAAACTGGCTTACACCCGTTGTATTTGAACGTAGAGCTTATCACACCCGATCATCATGTGGTGTCTCGGCACGACAAACTTTCGCAACGGTGCATACTCAGGGAGAACACTTATACCTTGAAATTTAGTAAGGGATCATCTTATAATGCTACCGTCGTTCTAAGCAAAATAAGATAAACATCACATGCAATCAAAATATGTGACATGATATGGCCATCATCATCTTGTGCTTTTGATCTCCATCTCCAAAGCACCTTCATGATCACCTTCGTCACCGGCGCGACACCTTGATCTCCATCGTAGCATCGTTGTCGTCTCGCCAACTATTGCTTCTACGACTATCGCTACTGCTTAGTGATAAAGTAAAGCAATTACATGGCGATTGCATTTCATACAATAAAGCGACAACCATATGGCTCATGCCAGTTGCCGATAACATTACAAAACATGATCATCTCATACAAAACCGTATAACTCATCATGTCTTGACCATATCACATCACAACATGCCCTGCAAAAACAAGTTAGACGTCCTCTACTTTGTTGTTGCAAGTTTTACGTGGCTGCTACGGGCTTAGCAAGAACCGTTCTTACCTACGCATACAAAACCACAACGATGTTTCGTCAAGTATGTGTTGTTTTAACCTTCACATGGACCGGGCGTAGCCACACTTGATTCAGCTAAAGTGAGAGAGACAGACACCCGCCAGTCACCTTTAAGCAACGAGTGCTCGTAACGGTGAAACCAGTCTCGCGTAAGCGTACGCGTAATGTCGGTCCGGGCCGCTTCACCTCACAATACCGCCGAAGCAAAGTATGACATGCTGGTAAGCAGTATGACTAGTATCGCCCACAACTCATTGTGTTCTACTCGTGCATATCATCTACGCATAGACCTGGCTCATGATGCCACTGTTGGGGAACGTAGTATTTTAAAATTTTCCTACGATCACGCAAGATCTATCTACCAGATGCATAGCAACGAGAGGGAAGAGTGTGTCTACGTACCCTCGTAGACCGGAAGCGGAAGCGTCAAGTGACGCGGTTGATGTAGTCGAACTTCTTCGCGATTCAACCGATCAAGCACCGAACGTACGGCACCTCCGCGTTCAGCACACGTTCAGCTTGATGACGTCCCACGAGCTCTTGATCCAGTTGAGCTTCACGGGAGAGTTTCGTCAGCACGACGGCGTGGTGACGGATATGATGTATTCACCGGCTGTGACGCCCCCGATTTGTCCGTACACTAATCATGCACGCAAATGTGTACGACCAAGATCAGGGACTCACTGGTAGATATCACAACACAACTCTAAAAGTAAAATAAGTCATACAAGCTTCATATTACAAGCCAGGGGCCTCGAGGGCTCGAATACAAGTGCTCGATCATAGACAAGTCAGCGAAAGCAACAAATATCTGAGTACAGACATAAAGTTAAACAAGGTGCCATAAGATGGCTAGCACAAACTGGGATACAGATCGAAAGAGGAGCAGGCCTCCTGCCTGGGATCCTCCTAACTACTCCTGGTCGTCGTCGGCAGACTGAACGTAGTAGTAGGCACCTCCGGTGTCGTAGGAGTCGTCGTAGGTGGCGTCTGGCTCCTGGGCTCCACCATCTGGTTGCAACATCCGAGAAGAAGGTACAGAAGGGGGAAAAGGGGGAGCAAAAGCAACCGTGAGTACTCATCCAAAGTACTCGCAAGCAAGGATCTATACTACATATGCAAAGGTAACAATGATATGGGTAATATCGGTGGACTGAACTGCAGCAAGCGGGAATAAGAGGGGGATAGCTAATCCAAACGAAGACTACGCTTCAGACAGCCTCCATCTTGCAGCAGTGGAAGAGAATAGATGGTAAGTTCACCAAGTAACATCGAATAGCATAATCCTACCCGGCGATTCTCCCGCACATCACCCTGTGAGAGAGCAACCACCGAGTTATATCTGGAACTCATCTGGGTGTGTTTTATCAAGTGTCCGGTTCTAGTTATCATGAGGTCGGAATACAACTCCGGGTCGTCCTTTTACCGAGGGACACGGCTATTCGAATAGATTAACTTCCCTGCAGGGTTGCACCACATAACCCAGCACGCTTGATCCCATTTGGCCGGACACACTTTCCAGGGTCATGCCCGGCCTCGGAAGATCAACACGTCGCAGCCCTACCTAAGCACAGCAGAGAGGTCAGCACGTCGGTCTAAGTCCTAAGCACACAGGGGTCTGGGCCCATCGCCCAATGCACACCTGCACGTTGCGAGGGCGGCCGGTAAGCAGACCTAGCCTCTCCTAATACCAGAGTAGGCTTCCAGTCCAATCCGGCGCGCGCCGCTAAACCGCTGACGTCAAGAAGGCTTCGGCTGATACCACGACGTCGAGTACCCATAACTAATCCCACGTAGCTGGTTAGTGCGTATAGACCAAATGGCCAGACTCAGATCAAATATCCAAACTCGTTAAGCGTGTTATTGTGAAACAACCGCGGACAACGACCAGGGCCAGGCCACCTGTCTCCTAGGTGTCTCAACCTGCCCTGTCGCTCCGCCACAAAGATCCACACAGAGGGCCGTCGGGAAAGTATGTCCTTTCAGCCCCCAATCCGTGAATCAACCGCGGGTACTCAACGAGCCGACCCGACTTTAGTCACATCAAGTATCATGTATATGTGTATGTAATATATACCCGTGATCACCCCCAAGTGATCACGGCCCGATAGAATAGCAGGGCAGACGGACAAGGGTGAAGGGCCACTGATGGAATACTAGCATCCTATTCTAAGCATTTAGGATTGCAGGTAAAGTATCAACAGTGGTAGCAACAATGACAGGCTATGCAGTAGAATAGGATTATCGAAAGCAGTAACATGCTACACTACTCTAATGCAAGCAGTAGAGAGAAGAATAGGCGATATCTGGTGATCAAAGGGGGGGCTTGCCTGGAAGCTCGGCAGCCAAAGTGGGGTCGTCAACACCGTAGTCGATCGGGGCAGCAGCAGCGTCGGTCTCGTAGTCTACCGGAGAGAAGAGGGGGAAGAAACAGTGAATACAATGCAAACAGATGCATGACGATGCATGACATGACATGTAACAGTGCTAAGTGTGCCCTAACACAGTATCGGGTGATACTGACGAAGGGGGGAAACATCCGGGAAAGTATTCCCGGCGTTTCGCGTTTTCGGGCGGATGAAACGGAGGGGGAAAGTTGCGGGTTCGGTATGCTAGGGATGTGTGGTGGACAAACGGTCTGCGTATTTGGATGCGTCTCGAAATTCTGAGCAACTTTCATATATAAATTATTTCCATCCGAGTTACGGTTTAAAAGATATGATTTTCTAAAGGTTTTATTAATTTCTGGAATTTAATATTAATTAACTAAATTCGAAAAATGATTTATGACATCAGCATGACATCATGCTGACGTCATCATGGTTGACTGGTCAAACTGACCAGTGGGGCCCGTGTGTCATAGGCAGTAAACTAACTAACAGTTTAGTTAGTTTAATTAGGTTTTAGTTAATTACAGATTAGGTTAATTAATGATTAGATTAATCTAAGGTGATTAATTAACTTTAATTAATTTGTTATTTAATTAATTAATTAATATATATATTTATTTATTTATTTTTATTTTTATTTTTTAAAACCCTTTTTTTTGTTCTGGGGGGCGGGCCCCCCTTGTCAATGGCCCAGAGGGCCTATCGGGTTCGGGTGTGGAGCGGGGCGGGGCTTGCGAGCGCTGGCGCCCGAGCGCCCGCCCGATAGGCGTCGGGGCGGCGTCGGCCGACCGAAGCGCCGGCGGGGAGCAGGCAGAGCACGGCAGGGCCCGGCGCGGCTGGTCGCCGAAGGGAGGGGCCGACGAGGCCGTAGCGAGCGGAGGGCGCCGGCTCGCCGGGGCGGTGCGGCGTCGAGCGGGGGAACGCGTGCGCGGGCAGAGCCGACGAGGACGAGCGGCGGCGCAGGAGAGGAGGCGAGGAGAGGGCTCGGCCGGAGCCGTTGAGCGGGGCGGGGAGCGGCGCAGCAGCAACAGCTTCAGCAGCTACGCATAGCGCGGAGGGGGGAGGGGAAGCGGGCGCGGCGAGGCAGCCGCTGCGGTGCGCGCGAGCGTCGGCAGGGGGGCGCGTGGTGTGGCTGGCAAGGGGGCGATGCACTGCAGCCAACGCTAGCAGCGGGGGGAGGCGGGACGGTCAGGCGAGGGCGGCGCGTCGAGCAGAGCAGGGGCGGTAGGGGGAGAGGAGGAGAGGAGGCCAAGGCCTCACCGGGGAAGGTAGGGGTCCGGGCAGCGGTGCGTGAGGAGGAGGACGGAGACGGTGCGTCGCAGGGGAGGCAGTCCGGCGAGGAGAAGGTCAGCGACGCGGCGATCCGGCGGCGACGTCAGGCTCGTCAGGATCGGGCTCCTCCCGATCCAGAACCAAACGAGGGGG
>LR738709.1:82489870-82568098 GCA_902687465.1 Secale cereale
GGTTATAGGCTGAGGGGGGTTAGTGGGCCGAGGCCCAGTTGGACCAGGGCTTTGCCCTGTTTAATTCCTTTTCTTTGTTCTTTTGTATTTCCCTTTTTTTTAAATCCTTCCTGTTTTCTATTTAGTTCCTATTTATTTTAGTTTTAATAAAATACCAAGTGGCACCTAATTTGATGTTACAACATATGTCACAGCCATAAAAGTTTCACCCCAAGATAATATAGGTTAGTATTCTACCAATATAGATGGCATTTAATTATTTGTTTTAGCTATTGTTTTATTCATTTTAGAGTACTTAAACATTTTATAAAAGTGTGGTTTCTCCACCATAATTGTTTATGCATTATTTGGTCCACTCCGGACATTTTAGTTTGATATTTGAAATCTTTTGTTGTTTGCCTTTATCTCGAATTTGAATTTCGAATCGGTTTTGAAGCAACGCGAGATTATCAACAGTAATCGTGGTGACGTGGCATCATTAGCATAGGTTTACTGTAGCTTAAGTATCCGGGCGTCACACCGGCGCAGGGCTTCGCCTAAGCACCGCGACGGTATGACCGAGGTGTGTTTCTGTGGAGGGGGGCACCGCACACGGCTGGAACAATTCAACTTGTGTGTCTTTGGGTGCCCCCTGCCCCCGTATATAAAGGAGCAAGGGGGAGGCCGGCCGGCCCTTCCTATGGTGCGGCTAGGGTGCAATCCTACTAGGAATAGGATTGCAATCCTATTCCTAGTAGGAACTACCAAAGAAGGAAGAGAGGGAAAGGAAAAGAGGGAGAGGTGGCGCCCTCCAATCCTAGTCCAACTAGGAACCCTAGGTGGGGCGCCGGCCAGCCCCTATGGGCTGCCTCTCTCTTTTCCATAAGACCCACTATGGACCATCCCCCTTCGTAGGGGGTTCCGGTAACCCCCTCCGGCAATCCCGTTAAATCCAAAACTTTTCCGGGACACTTCCGGTGTCCGAATATAGTCGTCCAATATATCAATCTTTATGTCTCGGACATTCCGAGACTCCTCGTCATGTCAGTGATCTCATCCGGGACTCCGAACTACCTTCGGTACATCAAAACTCATAAACTCATAATACCGATCGTCATCAAACGTTAAGCGTGCGGACCCTACGGGTTCGAGAACTATGTAGACATGACCGAGACTCATCTCCGGTCAATAACCAATAGCGGAACCTGGATGTTCATATTGGCTCCTACATATTCTACGAAGATCTTTTATCGGTCAGAACCGCATAACAACATACGTTGTTCCTTTTGTCATCGGTATGTTACTTGCCCGAGATTCGATCGTCGGTATCTCCATACCTAGTTCAATCTCGTTACTGGCAAGTCTCTTTACTCATTCCGTAACACATCATCTCGTGACTAACTCATTAGTCTTTTGCTTGCAAGGCTTATTGTGATGTGTGTTACCGAGAGGGCCCAGAGATACCTCTCCGACACTCGGAGTGACAAATCCTAATCTTGATCTATGCCAACACCACAAATACTTTCGGAGACACCTGTAGAGCATCTTTATGATCACCCAGTTACGTTGTGACGTTTGATAGCACACAAGGTGTTCCTACGGTATTCGGGAGTTGCATAATCTCATAGTCATAGGAACATGTATAAGTCATGAAGAAAGCAATAGCAGTAAAACTAAACGATCATAGTGCTATGCTAACGGATGGGTCTTGTCCATCACATCATTCTCCTAATGATGTGATCCCGTTGATCAAATGACAACTCATGTCTATGGCTAGGAAACATAACCATCTTTGATCAATGAGCTAGTCTAGTAGAGGCATACTAGGGACATACTGTTTTGTCTATGTATTCACACATGAACTAAGTTTCCGGTTAATACAATTCTAGCATGAATAATAAACATTTATCATGATATAAGGAAATAAATAATAACTTTATTATTGCCTCTAGGGCATATTTCCTTCACCGGGATGTTCGCCTGGAACAGGAGCCAGGACTCCTATTCGCGGAGCGAACGGCGGCCGAAGCCATTGGACGCCGCCTCGTCTCCGGGGAAATGCTCTGCCATGGCGACGGGCTTGGGAGAGGTAGAAAAGGAGAGGGAGGGGCTGGGCGGCGGCGCTCGGGAGAGGTAGACGGAGCGGGAGGGGCTGGGCGGTGGCGGGAGGCGAGGCTGGTGTGGGCACAGGCGAGTGAGGCCACCGTCTATATAGTCGCGCCGTGCCCGTGTGTACGCGTGCGAGGGAGGGGAGGCGTCGGCGCGCCGTCCCGTGACGCGCCGCCCATGAGGAATCTATGGCAAGGCTGACCGGCGGCAGCCTTGCCATTGATTCCCCGCGGGAACCGAGGCCGTTGGGGGAAGACGAGGCGCCGTGTCGCTGACGCGGCTGGCCCGCGGCTTTTTCGCGCCAAAACAGCTTGCCCCGGCGCCCCCAGCGCGCCGGGTTCGGCCTGGGTTCGCCGACGCTGTTTTCGGCCCAAGCCGGCGAAAATCAAGCTCCTGGGGGTGCGACTGGGCCGTTTTTTCGGTGCCGGCGCGAAAAAATCGCCAGGGGAGGCTTTCCTGGGGCGCGGCTGGAGATGCTCTAATAAGCCGGGCTATCACATTTGTATGTTTCTTGCCTCCATTTGGTCTTTTTGGCTTGGAGTAGGCAACCGAGTTTGGTGTAGGGCTTCTCTTTCTGCCATCACTTGATGCCTCCTCCTCGTCATCATCCAAATCAAATAATTGCCTTTCTGTTCTTGCTCTCCTCTTCTTCATTATGGGCCTTCCATTTCTTTTCATCCTTCAACACATTGTAGCAATGGGCAAACACGAATGGTCTCCCTTTCTTGGTCTTCTTCTCTTCTTCTTGAAATAAGTTTTGTGCAATAATGAGCTACAAACAAAAGAACAAGCTAGCATTTCAAACAACAACAAAAAGCATGAACATGGAAGGAACATAAAGAAATGACACTTACCCTATCTCTATCATTAGTGTCACTTGGGTTTATCGTGTCAACCGCCATAAGTGCCTCCCCCCACCTTTGACAATCTCTGTTGATTGTCGACCACCGGGAGCGAAGAGATCTTTCCGTGCGGTCAATTCCACTCGTGTTGTTCAAATCAAAGTGCTCCTTCATCCGGATCCAATATGCATTTCTACTTTGGTCCCCTCCAACTTTGGCATCCATAGACACTTGCGACCATGTATTGCATAACAAGATGTCTTCCTCCATGGTGTAGTTGCCCGCTCTTCCTTTTCGTGCATCGACGATACCCTCACCATCCTCGTCCACCTCAAACTCATGATCATCTAAATGCACTTCATTGGTTTGAGACCAATGAGAATTGTTGGATCCAACACCCATAGTTGACATATATGTCTCATCATTGAAACTACAAAGTATGTACAAGAAAACTAAGCTATCCATATGTATCCATTCATGTAAAACACAGCAACGAAAAAAGGAGGGCAAAATCATACCTTGTGGGCATTTCATCAAACACCTTGTGCGCATCGGCCGCCTGTGCATCAAGCGAGCTCGCCGGCGCTTCGGCTGGCGCCGCATCCGCCACACGCCCTGCAAGTTTCTTCTTCGGCCGTCCAGAAGAGACGTCCGCTGATTTGTTCTTCTTCCCGGACACCTTACCCGCCTTCGCCGCCGTCGCATTTGGTCGCTTAGAGAGGGGGGCCACGTGGCTTCACGGCGGGTGCCGGCGCGATGCCACTCGCTGAGGTCACCCATGGTGCCATGAAAAGGCCGCGCGTGAGACCGGTGCTTGGAGGAGAGCCGTCAGAGACGGAGGCGAAGCGGAAGCTCAACCCTGCGCTAGGGTTTGGGGCGGCGGTGGCGGCGGCAGAGGGGTCGCGGGGGTAGGGAGGGTCGGGGAGATGTCAGCGCGGCCGTCCATCGGGCGAATTTCGTCGGCGGCGACGCGGGGCGGGGCAAAGGCGGCCGGAGAGGGTGGCGGCAGTGCGGCGCGGGCGCTCGAGTGTCCAGCGCGCAGGAGCGGACGCACAAAATAAGCGGCGTGCGATGTCGTTTTGCTCCGTGCGCTGAATCAACTATACCGCGCGCATTTTTTGCGCGTCCGCTGAAGCGCCCGAAACAGCTGCGCGCACGCAAAAAAGAAGATTTTTCCAGCGCGCCCGTTGAAGATGCTCTGAAAGGATGCAGGCCCTTAGGCGACCAGCAAGAAAACACAACATGGATAGCGTCCACTTCCTATGGATTTTGCTTCATCAATTCGACAGTGCGTCTCCCTCCATGCATGCGCTGCATTCCCCACAGCAGCATTTTCTCCACAGTAGATCCTGAAAATCCATCAGCTTTCCTCCTGGAAAATCCTTGTGATGTGTTGTCCACTCTCTTATGTATCGAGATACCACACCAAGTACATGTCTCAAAGAAACCCAGTTACATCTAATAAAAACTATGAATTCCTAAAGCAACAGATTCGAAATTCTGGACTGAAATATCAAACATGGTCCCAACTTCAGACCATACCAACCTAGCTGCAATGCATTAAAAAATTGGTACACTAACTCAATCTCGGTACAAGTGTACACACTCTAGAGGTTGTGGCGGTGGCAGAACGGCTAGTGGGTGGCGTGAGCGTGTGTCTTCCTCCTCCCGATTCCCCTTTCCCAAATCAAGTTGTAACTCGAATTCGTGCCCATGGAGTAAAATCAAGGACTAGCCCTAACAATCTGGCATCTGAGTTGTTCGATCTGGCGGCCATGTCGGCCCACAATCGCCACACCCGCTTCGCCGACAAGCTACGCGCCGCCGCCATGGACAGAATTCCGCGGGAGACGAAGGCCATCTACAACCTTCTTCGAGCCGATTTCGACCAGGCCAACCGCGAGCGCATTGACTCCACAACGTAGGACATCGCCTAGATCGACGCCAAGCTCAAACTCCTCTTGAGCCGCATCGACGAGGTCAAGGTGTCGCTCGGCGTCGACATCGACGAACTGCGGAAGGGCCTCGACTGTTCTACTCCTTCTCCAGCGGTTCCTGCGAGGGGTGCGCCGGCCACTCCCATGCGTGGTCCAAGCAGTAGCTCTTCTGGCCCCGATGGGCACCGCGCCGACGCTGAAAACTGGGGGTAGGGACATAGATATGTCCCACCTCCTGTGTAACGCCTCGGATGTAAAACTTCCTTATATGGCAATATATGCATCATTGACTTAATCAATTCCATTCTGGGTTCTTCCTTCATTTCGGATTCCTTCGTTTTTTCCTTGTGCGTGTGTTGCATGTCACCATGTCATTTTCATTACGTGCATTGCATTGGCATAGTCTCACTTGCATCTGTGTGTAGTTCCATTATCTCCGTTCTCTCCGTTGTCCGTTTCGGGTTCCGACTCTCTCACACGGCACCCGTCGCACCTCTCAAGCCTTTGTTTGGTGAGTGGGTTTAAAACATACTCGGAATGGGCTGAGAGTTGGCAAGTGGTTTTGGTATATCACCTGTAGACCACCTGTCAAGTTTTGTCTCATTTGGAGGTCGTTTGATACTCCAACGGTTAACCGCGTTCCCCGCGGAAGCCCTATCTCTTTTGGCCCAGCACCCCTCCACAACAGCCCACTAGCCTAGCACAACCACCTCCATCCTCTTTGTCATCGGCTCGTGATCGTGTGGGCGAAAACCGCACCTCATTTGGACACTCCTGACTCCCTCTACCTATAAATATGCCCCTAACCCAGAAATCTCGGATGAACCCTAGCTCCCTTCCTCCTCCGCGCGCCGGACGTGTCCGTTCCGCCGTCGGACGCGTCCGCTCCGCCCCCTCAACCAATCACAGGGCGACATGTGGCCCTTCTCCGCCGGTGGCTCCTTCCTGCGCCGCCGGGCCCGCCGGCCCGGATCGCGCCTCCCCCGGCCCGGTCGCGTCCCCGACGCCTCCGGCCCGCGCGTCGCCGCGTGGCCGCCTCGCCGCCGGCCGGCCGGCGCCCTCCGCGCCGCCGCCTCAAGCTCCGCCCGCCGCCGCCTCAAGCTCCAACCACCGCCGCTGGGTCGCGTCACCGCCACCGCCGCGGATCTCCGCCCCGCCGGTCCTCGGCTTCCCTCCGCCGCCGCCTCCGCGCTCCGGTGAGCCGCCGCCGGCCGCCTTCGCGCCACCACCACCGTCCACCGCCGCGCCTCCGCCTCCGACCGGCCTCGCCGGGCCGCCGCGCTGACCACCACCCCACCGGTCGCTCCCTCCCTCGCCGCTCGCGTCGCTCCGGCGAGCTCCGTCAACTCCGGCAAGATCCGTCCGGATATGGAACGAGATCAGATCCACCCGTTCATCCATCCAAACGGCCCCGACGTCCCGGATCTCTCCATCCCGCACGACTCCGTCCCGCGTTGACTTTTTCGGAGGGATAAAATTCCACTAAGTCCCTGGATCCGCTAATTTCCATGCCTTCTTCATCATGTGGTAACTTGGTGCTTGTAGCTCCATTTCGCGCATATGATATATCAAATTGTTCGTCTCGAAGTGCTCTACATGTTAGCATTAGTTTCATGCATGTTAGTGTTCATCCAGATGTCTTAATATTCGTTGCAAGACTGCTTTGTGATGTTACTGTTTCAGCACTAGTTGTTTGTTAACATTTTGTTGGCATGTTCGTGAAGTCACAACTTGGTGCATGTTGGTCCAAATGGAGTGTATGATATGTCAACATGTTCGTCTTGTGATGCTCTTCAAGATGGATGCATTTGCATGCATGTTAGGTTGCATTATGCCATGTTTAACCCTATGGCAAAAGTGCATATGGCTGATAAGTTTCTGAAATTGTTATGAGATGATGATTTGTCTTTTTCGTGTGAATTAATCCATGTGTCATATGAGATAGGTGTCAACATGGATTTTTCTCATTGGAATGTGGTCTACATGACAGATTTATTTTCATGCCATGATATGTCTTGAGATGAGAGCAACCAGCTTGTTAACATGCCATCATGATGTTAAATTTATGCCAAGTTTGAATCTGTTAATTTTTATGCCATGTTTCCATGAGGCTACCGTCATTGTTGTGCATGCTTAGAGTTCTCCAGTGAGTGTTCCTTGATGTATATGTTATACTCTAGCTATCCATACTCTTGTGTGCCATGATGCCTTGCTGTAGCTTGTTGTTTTCATGCTCCCAAATTGATATAAAATGTTTCTGTTAGCTTGTTATCGGCAAGTTCAGTTTTGTCATGTGAATAGTTATTGTTCTATGCATCCTATGACCATGTTCTTGCCATGAGTAGCTTCACAAACATGTCTTCTTGTTGTTCGTTATATTCACATGACATGCTATGCTTTGAGATGAGTTGCACAAGCTTGCAAACATGCCTACTTGTCGTTGTTGCTGCCATGCCTTGTAATTTTCACTAAGTCTGAGAAATCTGTTAACTTATTGAATCTTGCCATGCTTGTTTAATTATGTTCCAGTAAGTTTTTGGGTGTGATCGGAGTTCATGCTTGTTAAGAATCATATCTATTTCACATCCATGCATTTTGTCTTCATGTTTGGGTGCTGTAGCATAATTAAATGTTGCTCAAAGATGCCATGTTGCTGTTAACAGCAGTTTTGCATTGCATCTTGTATTGCTTGTCATTTGCAAACCGTGCATCCATTTTCCATGATCTTTATATCGATTTCGACCGAAATCTTCCAATATCCAGTGGCTTGCTTGGTTGCCCAAGATGAAGCCATTTCCATCATCTTCTCCTTATGCTCGAGAGCATCCTCATGCATACGCACCTCATACTTGCATCCCATGTCATGTATTGCATCATGATGATTGTACATTGCACCATTATTGATCTTGTACCGTTGTTGTGCTCTTGTGTTTGGTAGAGTTGGGAGCCGATACCGAGTTCGAGGATTTTGTCGAGACTGAGTTTGAGGAGCCGTCTGACCATCCGACCGAAGACTTAACATGCAAGATGACCGTTCCCCGATATCACCTCTATCTTTGCCTTGCTAGTTGTCTTGCTCTTTAGCTATGCCTCGATGCCTATTCTTGTCTTGTCAGCCTCCTAAGTTGCCATGAAACACCCTAACCGTCTTCCTAGCAAATCGTTGATTGGCTAAGAACGCTTTTGCTCAGCCCCTCTTATAGCGTTGTTAGTTGTAGGTGAAGTTTGAAGATTCCTCCATGTTCGGACTTGTTTATTGTGATAACACAATATATATATTAATCAAATTAATGCACATATATATTGGTAATGGGTGGCAGGCCTGGCCTTCTGCTTAGTGTTTTGTTCCACTCATGCCACCTTAGGACCCGATAAACCGGTGTTATGTTCCTTGATTTTGCGTTCCTAACACGGTTGGGGTTTATGGCCCCCCCTTGATAATTTGCTCTTCTTAAAGCTTTTCCAGCAAGATCCAACATTGGTACTACATTTGCCTAACAACTAAAACTTGCATAGGGAGTTATAAACCCGAGTTCTTAATCAACAACCCGGGCCAGTGCTCCTCATGAGTGTTGGTCCAACTGGGCAGACTGCACGGCCGCCTTGGGGAAACCCGAGGTATCTGGTTTTACCTGTAGGATGTCCCATCCGGTCGTGGCCAGAGACGAGATACGCGCGGCTACTATCAGGGTGTCGGCACGCCGGGAGGTCTTGCTAGATTAGTTTTACCTTTGTCGAAATATCTTGAGCACGCGATTCCGAGAATACTCGGGTCTTCCCACCTTGGAGTCGCGACTACGCAGATCGTGAGCTTGTGATGGGCTAAGTTGGGACACCCCTGCAGGGTTTTGAACTTTCGAAAGTCGTGCCCGCGGTTATGTGGCAGATGGGAATTTGTTAATATCCGGTTGTAGATAACTTGACACCATATCCTTAAGAATACACTACCTGTGTGACTAACCGTGATGGTCTCTTTCTGAAGGGCTTCGGGAAGTGAACACGGTGGGGTTATGCATGTACGTGAGTAGCTAGGATCACTTCTTGATCAACTTTGGCGACCGTTGGCACAAATTCTCATCTCGCTCTGAATTCGTAAGCTAGTTGCTTAGTGCTTGCTGCAGACACTTTATTACCTCTCCACACGTAAAGCTTTTGTTAGTTTTGATACCCGGGAATGGGATTGCTGAGTCCTTGTGACTCACAGATTACAACACACACCAGATGCAGGTACAACCGAGAACAATGCAGGAGATGGATCAGAACTTCACTGGGAGTTCGATGAAGAGCGTGGTCGTTTCTATCTTACGTATCCCGACGATCAGTAGTGGTTCCTACTAGGGGCGATCAGGACTTGTGATTTATGGTATCTTTTCTCGTTTGAATTTCGTCTGTAGTCGGACCCTGTGTTATTTGGATGAATGTATGCTATTGTATTCTTTGTGTGATGTGGCGAGTGTAAGCCAACTATTTTACTCTTTCATCCCTGATCTTTTGCATGAGTTGTGCAAAGATACCACGCTTGCGATCATTCCAGAATGCGCTTATGTCTCTAAGTCATGCCTCAACACGTAGGAGATATAGTCGCATCCTGGGCATTACAAGTTGGTATTCAGAGCCTTCTCTGACCTAGAAGCCCCCTGATTGATCGAACTGCTGATGGTTGAGTCTAGGCACACACACAAAATGTTTTGAGTCTTATATATATATCGGAGAGTAGGATTCGTTTTACTCATCATCCCCTTCGTCGCTCTGGTGAGGACTCCTGACGTGTTTTATCTTCACTATTCTCAAAATTTCACCAAAATTTTTTGTAGGATGACGTGGGTATTGTTTGGATTGTTCCGATATCTTTGTGATAAGAACATTGTTCTTGGTGCCTCCTGTCATTTGGGGGTTGTGGCAGTGTCCCGGGGAGTTGAGCTCCGAGGTGTTGTCGTCACAAATGTATCGTTGCGGTTCTAGAATACCACAGGCGGCCGACATCCAAAACTCTTCTATGCATGTCTGGTGGTGAGATAACCCCGGCGTCACCCAATACTGGGGAGATAGTTCAGGAGTATTGCCACAGCTAGTATAGCGGATGCGTTTCGATGGTCCGAGGTAAATAGTTTCCGAAGGTTCCTGGTTATGTGTTGACGGATAGATACAGCTAGATGTAGGATTTATTAGTTGAGTGATATGCGGTGCTTCCCCTGTATCCCCAACACCAGATTGCATAACCGAAAAGCTTCGGGAATCAATAGGTGGGATTCAAGTAGATCTTAGGTAATCTTCCAACGGGTGCATGATATGAGGTTGGGGTTCAACATCTAGTGGAGAGGCTATCATGGGCGTTGTTGCACTAGGGGGTTGCATCTTAAAGGATCCTTGGCTATGCTGATCCGGGGATTGCAAGGCCCTTTGTAACACGTGCCATGGGGCATTCAGCACGAACATGTGGGACGAAACCTCTATTATGTATTTGTTCCATCTGTACATTGTTGTTTTATTCTATCATTTTTGTTCTCCCAAGTGGCTTCTCGACAAGTTGTTCAACCATTAAGCTATGGAATTCATTCGTTCAATTTTGTTCGAATGTTCATTGTGAAGACTATATGTTGCAAATATCTAGCCGTTGATTCAGCTTATCTATTAATTGCTTCAATGGCTAACGGTTGTCATCATCTTCAGGATGGCACCTAAGAAAGTTCCCAGCCAGAACCCAAAGGGTGAAGAAGAGCGTCCTCCTTCGCCTCCTCCTCCGTCTGAGGCATGGAGAGCAATTATGCAGGCAACCAATCAAAACACTTAGATGCTCATGCAAATGATGCAGAGTTTCCAAGCAAATCAAGAAAATCAAGGCAATCAAGGGAACCAAGGCCAAGGAAATCTGTTCAATCAACCTCACATTGCTACTCTGAACCAATTCCTGGCAAATCAACCCAAGTCCTTTAGTTACCGTGTTGATCCGCTGGATGCTGAAGATTGGATCACAAACATCAAGAAGCATTTTGAGTGCAGTAACGTCATACCTGAGGATTATGTCAAGTTTACCGCTTTCCAACTCAAAGATCAAGCTGCAGATTGGTGGCAACAGTACAAAGACTCCAGAGCGGATCGTGAGATCTCTTGGACTGACTTCTGCTGCGATTTCCGTTCTCATCACATTCCTACAAGTGTCATTGAAGGCATGCGTGAGCAATTCCGCAATCTGAAGCAAGGCACCATGTATGTCTATCAATACAATGTCAAGTTCCAGAATCTTGCCCGTTATGCGAAGCAAGACATCCCCGATGCTAAGAGCAAAATCTACCAGTTCTGAGGTGGTCTGAAAGATGAACTCCAACTTGCACTCACTCTATTCGAGCCAAATGAATTTGATCAATTATACAACATGGCTCTCAAGTAAGAGGCAGCTCAGCTCAAATGTGAAGCTTCCAAAAAGAGGATAAGAGATGATGTTCACTCCTCCTCTTCATCTCAAGTGGTTGCCAAGCAGCAGAAGTTCTGGCTACCGCCTCCTCCAGTGCTCCGTCCTCCAAGCAACAACAAGCACTCAGGTGGTCGTGGATTCTCCCACCCAACCCAAGTAACCAGTACAAGTCTCAGTTCCAAGCTCCAAGCCAAGCGGTCCTTATCATCGGCCACTTTCAGAGGTTACGTGCAACAAGTGTACTCAGAAGGGTCACTATGCCAACAAGTGTCCCAACCAGAGGCGCCTTCCGCCTCCTTCACCTGCCAGCAATGCTATTGTCAAGCACAATCACAAGTCTGCAAGAGTGAACCTGATGAATGCAGCTCAAGCAGAGAATTCTTCAGATGTGATAATTGGTAATCTTCCAGTTAACTCTATTCCTCCAAAAGTCTTGTTTGATTCTGGTGCATCACTTTCCTTCATGTCATGTCCATTTGCATCTAAGCACAACGTTGGCACTGTGGCCTTACTAGAGAAGTTGCAAATTATTTCTCCGGGCAAACACATGATTTCCAACTCAGTGGCTCCTGATATATCTATTCATATGGGAGATTATAATTTTCTGGTTTCCCCGGTTGTTCTCGATAACTTGGACATTGATCTTATTCTTGGGATGGATTGGCTCTCTAAGTATGATGCAAATATTGATTGTGCAAACAAGGAGGTCAAGTTAACTCATCCTTCCGAAGACGTGATTATCTTCGCAGCTCAAGATAACACAATCAGGCTATTCTCTCTCAATGAAAAGGGAGAGATTAATGCCATATCCCAGATTACGGTGGTTTGTGAATATGAGGATGTATTCCCTGAAGAGCTTCCAGGCATGCCTCCCAACCGTCCAATTGAATTCGTCATTGAACTTGAATCTGGTACCGAGCCAGCCTATCGGGGTCCATACAAGCTTTCTCCTGATGAGTTGAAGGAATTGAAGAAACAACTCGACGAGCAAGAACGAATGGGTCTAATAAGACCAAGTACTTCTCCTTAGAGCTACGGTGTTCTTTTTGTCAAGAAGAAGGATGGTACGGAACGATTGTGTGTTGATTACCGGCCATTGAACAAGAAGACAATAAAGAATAAGTACCCGCTCCCCAATATAAATGAATTGTTCGAGCAGCTCAAAGGAGCCAAAGTTTTCTCGAAGCTTGATCTCCGGATGGGCTACCATCAAATTTGTATCCGTGAAGAGGATATTCCCAAGACCGCATTCAGAATGAGTTATGGCTCCTATGAGTACACAGTCATGTATTTCGGGCTTGCAAATGCTCCACTCACTTTCTCTTGGATGATGCACTTCATATTCAACCCCTACACCAATTAGTTCATTCACGTCTATCTGGATGATATTATGGTATTCTCCAAGAATGAAGAAGACCACGCCAAGCACCTCTGTTTGGTTCTCGACAGTCTCCGTGAGTACCGTTTCTATGCGAAGTTCTTCAAATGTGAATTCTGGCTTGATAAAGTCCTCTATCTTGGCCATATTATCTCTGCCGAGGGCTTTTCTGTTAACCCCGAGAAGGTTGAAGCTATTGTCAACTGGGAACCTCCTCAGAATGTCAAACAACTCCGAAGTTTCCTCGGTCTCGCAAGCTATTGCAGAAGGTTCGTTGAGAACTTCTCCAAGATTGCCAAGCCTCTTTCCAACCTGTTGCAGAAGAATGTCAAGTACTCATGGACTCCTGATTGTGATGTGGCATTCAATACCCTCAAAGAGAAGCTCATTTTTGCTCCGGTACTTACTTCTCTGGATGAGTCCAAGCCTTATGAAGTGTTCTGTGATGCTTCATTGTAAGGTCTCGGCGGTGTTCTCATGCAAGACAAGAAGATCATTGCATACACTTCGCGTCAGCTTAAACCAAATGAGAAGAATTACCCCACACATGATCTTGAGCTAGCAGCAGTTGTTCATGCCTTGATCACGTGGAGACACCTTTTGTTGGGCAGAAAAGTTGACATCTTCACCGATCACAAGAGCCTAAAGTACATCTTCACCCAGCCAAACCTTAACCTCCACCAGACTTGTTGGGTTGAAATGATTCAAGAGTACGATGCAAGCATTGAGTATACTCCTGGCAAGGCCAATGTCATTGTAGATGCCTTGAGCAGAAAGGCTTATTGCAATAGTCTCCTCCTCAAACCGTTCCAAGCTGAACTTTGTGAATCATTCAGAAAGCTCAACCTCCAAGTTGTTCCGCAAGGATTTCTTGCCAGCCTTCAAGTTGCTCCTACCTTGGAAGATCAAATCCGTGAGGCCCAACTCAGTGATGCTATGGTGCAGAAAGTGAAACATGGTATTGCTAAGGGTACTCCCAAGTACAAGTGCTATCGCATTGATGACAGAGACACTTTGTTCTTTGAGGACAGAATTGTGGTTCCCAAAGGTGATCTCAGAAAGCTCATAATGAACGAAGCACATGACTCACTCCTCTCGATACATCCAGGAAGCTCCAAGATGTACCATGACGTCAAGCAATCCTATTGGTGGACTCGCATGAAAAGAGAAATTGCTCAATTCATGAACGAGTGTGATGTTCGCAGAAGAGTAAAGGCAGAGCATCAACATCCAGCCGGACTCCTTCAACCTCTACCTATTCCTGAGTGGAAATTTGATCACATTGAGATGGATTTCGTCACCAGCTTCCCCAAGTCCAAGCGAGGAAATGATGCTATCCTTGTGGTGATTGACAAGCTCACAAAAGTGGCTCATTTCCTTCCAGTCAAGGAATCCATCAACGCAGCACAACTGGCAGAGCTGTATACCTCCAGAATTGTCTCTTTGCATGGTATCCCTCGAGTAATCTCCTCAGATCATGGAAGCTTGTTCACTTCCAAATTATGGGATTCCTTTCAGTCAACTATGGGTACCAAGATTCGCTTTAGCACACCTTTTCACCCTCAGACTAGTGGTCAAGTCGAAAGAGTGAACCAAATTCTTGAAGATATGCTCAGAGCTTGTGTAATCTCCTTCGGTATGAAATGGGAAGATTGCCTTCCATTTGCCGAATTATCCTACAACAACAGCTTCCAAGCAAGTGCAGGCAAAGCACCGTTTGAAATTCTCTATGGCAGAAAGTGTCATACCCCTCTCAATTGGTCCGAGACTGGTGAACGCCAACTACATGGAAATGATTTGATCTCAGAGGCTGAAGAAACGTGCAAAGTCATACGTGAGAATCTCAAGGCCGCGCAATCGTGCCAGCTACTATGACGGCAAACACCGAGACTTGGCTTTCGATGTTGGAGATCATGTCTATCTCCATGTTTCTCCCATGAAGGGCACTCAGAGGTTTGGTATCAAGGGCAAGCTTGCTCCAAGATACGTGGGCCCTGATATGTCTTCGTCGTATCTATAATTTTTGATTGTTCCATGCCAATATTCTACAACTTTCATATACTTTTGGCAACTTTTTATACTATTTTTTGGGACTAACATATTGATCCAGTGCCCAGTGCCAGTTCCTGTTTGTTGCATGTTTTTTTGTTTCGCAGAATATCCATATCAAACGGAGTCCAAATGGAATAAAAACGGACGGAGATTTTTTTGAATATATGTGAATTTTGGGAAGCGAAACTAACACGAGACGATACCCGAGTGGGCCTCGAGGGTGGGGGCGCGCCCCCCTGCCCAGGGCACGCCCTGGGCCCTCGAGGCCACACCGTAAGGCGGTTGATGCCCTTCTTTCGCCACAAGAAAGCTAATTTCCGGATAAAATCGTGTAAAAAGATGAGACCAATCGGAGTTACAGATTTTGGGAATTTAAGAAACGGTGAAGGGCCAGAATCTGGGAATGCAGAAACAGAGAGAGACAGAGAGACATATCCAATCTCGGAGGGGCTCTCGCCCCTCCGCCGCCATGGAGGCCATGGAATAGAGGGGAAACCCTTCTCCCACCTAGGGAGAAGGTCAAGGAAGAAGAAGAAGGAGGGGGGCTCTCTCCCCCTCGCTTCCGGTGGCACCGGAGTGCCATCGGGGCCATCATCGTGTGACGGCGATCTACACCAACACCTCTGTCATCTCCACCAAATTCTCCATCACTTTCCCCCATCTATCTACAGCGGTCCACGCTCCTGCAACCCGCTGTACCCTCTACTTGAACATGGTGCTTTATGCTTCATATTATTATCCAATGATGTGTTGCCATCCTATGATGTCTAAGTAGATTATCGTTGTCCTATTGGTGATTGGTGAAATTGCCATGATTGATTTAAATTGCTTGTGGTTATGTTGCTGTCCTTTGGTGCCCATCAGATGAGCACGCGCGTGGATCACACCATAGGATTAGTTGTATGTTGACAGGACTACGTATTGGAGGGCAAGAGTGACAGAAGCTTCAACCTAGCGTAGAAATTGATGCATACGGGATTGAAGGGGGACCAATATATCGTAATGCTATGGTTGGGTTTTACCTTAATGAACGTTAGTAGCTGCGGATGCTTGCTAATAGTTCCAATCATAAGTGCATAGAATTCCAAGTAAGGGATGACATGCTAGCAGTGGCCTCTCCCACATAAGACTTGCTATCGGTCGAGTAACGTAGTCAATTGCTTAGGGGCAATTTCACAACTCCTACCACCATTTTTCCACACTCTCTATCATTAACATTATATTAACAGCCCCTAGTTTATATTTGTGTGCTCTTTAAATTCTTGCAAACCTATCCCACAAAAACTACAAAGTACTTCTAGTTTCATACTTGTTCTAGGTAAAGTAAACGTTAAGCGTGCGTAGAGTTTTATCGGTGGTCGATAAAACTTGAGGGAATATTTGTTCTGTCTTTAGCTCCTCGTTGGGTTCGACACTGTTACTTATCGAAAGAGGCTACAACTGATCCCCTATACTTGTGGGTTATCAGGCCCTTTCAAAATAATTGTCAAGAGAGGCGATCTAGCCTACCAACTCGAGCTTCCCTCCAACTTTGCAAATGTGCACGATGTGTTTCACGTGTCACAACTCCGCAAGTGCTTCAAGACGCCTGAACGCACCATTCCTTTCGAAGAGATTGATCTTCAGCAAAACTTGTCTTATCGTGAGCACCCCGTTGCTATCCTTGAAGAAACTGAGCTTAAGACCCGATACAACTCCCTCAAATTCTTGAAAGTGAAGTGGTCACACCATACCGACCGAGAAGCTACATGGGAACGAGAAGATCATCTCCGTTTCGAGTATCCCGCTTTCTTTCAGTCCTAGATATCGGGACGAGATCTTTTTTTAGTGGAGGAGAGTTTGTAACGCCCCGAATGTAAAACTTCCATATATGGCAATATATGCATCGTTGACTTAATCAATTCCATTTTGGGCTCTTCCTTCATTTCGGGTTTCTTCGTTTTTGCCATGTGCGTGTGTTGCATGTCACCATGTCATTTTCATTATGTGCATTGGATTGGCATAGACTCACTTGCATCCGTGTGTAGTTGCATCGTCTCCGTTCTCTCCATTGTCCATTTCAGGTTCCGACTCTCTCACACGGCACCCGTCACACCTCTCAAGCCTTTGTTTCATGAGTGGGTTTAAAACATCCTCGGAATGGGCCGAGAGTTGTCAAGTGGTCTTGATATATCACCGGTAGACCGCCTGTCAAGTTTCGTCTCGTTTGGAGGTCGTTTGATACTCCAACGGTTAACCGCGTTCCCCGCGGAAGCCCTATCTCTTTTGGCCCAGCACCCCTCCACAACAGCCCACTAGCCCAGCACAACCACCTCCATCCTCTCGTTCGTCGGATCGTGATCATGTGGGCGAAAATCGCACCTCATTTGGACACTCCTAGCTCCCTCTACCTATAAATATGCCCCTAACCCCGAAATCTCGGATGAACCCTAGCTCCCTTCCTCCTCCTCGCGTCGGACGTGTCCGTTCTGCCGCCGGACACGTCCGCTCCACCCCCTCAACCAATCACAGGGAGACACGTGGCCCTTCTCCGCCGCTGGCTCCTCCCCGCGCCGCAGGGCCCGCCAGCCCGGGTAGGGCCCCCCGGCCCGGTCGCCTCCGCCGCCCCGGGCGCCCCCGCACCCCGCGGGACCCGCGTCCCCGACCCCTCCGGCCCGCGCGCCGCCGCGTGGCCGCCTCGCCGCCGGCCGGCCGGCGCCCCTCCGCGCCGCCGCCTCCACACTCCAACCACAGCCGCCGGGTCACGTCACCGCCGCCGCCGCGGATCTCCGCCCCATTGGCCCTCGGCTTCGCTCCTCCGCCGCCGCGCTCCAGTGAGCCGCCACCGGCCGCCTTCGCGCCACCACCACCGTCCACCATCGTACCTCCGCCTTCGACTGGCCTCGTCGGGCCGCCGCGCCAACCACCACCGCGCCGGCCGCTCCCCTCCCTCGCCGCTCGTGTCGCTCCGTCGAGCTCCTCTGCCGAACTCCGTCAACTCTGGAGAGATCCGTGTGAATCTGGATCGGGATCAGATCCACCCGTTCATCCATCCAAACGGCCCCGACGTCCCGGATCTCTCCATCCCGCACGACTCCATCCCGCGTTGACTTTTTCGGTGAGGTAAATTCCACTAAGTCCCTGGATCCGTTAATTTTCATGCCTCCTTCATCATGTGGTAACTTGGTGCTCGTAGCTCTGTTTCACGCATATGGTATATAAAAATGTTCGTCTCGAAGTGATCTACATGTTAGCATTAGTTTCATGCATTTTAGTGTTCATCTGGATGTATTAATATTTGTTGCAAGACTGCTTCATGATGTTACTGTTTCAGCATTAGTTGTCTGTTAACATTTTGTTGGCATGTTCGTGAGGTCACAACTTGGTGCATGTTGGTCTAAATGGAGTGTATGATATGTCAAAATGTTCGTCTTGTGATACTCTTCAAGATGGATGCATTTGCATGTATGTTAGGTTGCATTATGCTATGTTTAACCCTGTTGCAAAAGTGCATGTGGCTGATAAGTTTCTGAAATTGTTATGAGATGATGATTTGTCTTTTTCGTGTGAATTAATCCATGTGTCATATGAGCTAGGTGTCAACAAGCGTTCTTCTTGTTGGAATGTGCTCTACATGATAGATTTATTTTCATGCCATGATATGTCTTGAGATAAGAGAAACAAGTTGTTAACATGCCATCGTGATGTTAAATTTCTGCTAAGTCTGAATTTGTTAATTTTTATGCCATGTTTCCATGAGGCTACCGTCATTGTTGTGCATGGTTAGAGTTGTTCAGTGGGTGTTCCTTGATTTATATGTTATGCTCTAGCTATCCATACTCTTGTGTGCCATGATTCCTTGCTGTAGCTTGTTGTTTTCATGATCCCAAGTTGCTATAAAATGTTTCTGTCATCCTGTTATCAGCAAGTTCAGTTTTGCCATGTGAATAGCTAGTGTTCTCTGCACCCTATGACCATGTTCTTGCCATGAGTAGCTTCACAAACATGTCTTCTTGCTGTTGGTTATATTCGCATGCCATGGTATGCTTTGAGATGAGTTGCACAAGCTTGCAAACCTGCCTACTTGTCGTTGTTGCTGCCATGCCTTGTGATTTTCGCTAAGTCTGAGAAATCTATTAACTTATTGAATCTTGCCATGCTTGTTTAATTGTGTTCCAGTAAGTTTTTGGGTGTGCTCTGAGTTCATGCTTGTTAAGAATCATGTCTATTTCACATCCATGCCTTTTTGTCTTCATGTTTGGGTGATGTAGCATAATTAAATCTTGCTCCAAAGATGTCATGTGGCTTTTAATTGATGTTTTGCATTGCATCTTTTATTGCTTGTCATTTGCAAACCATGCATCCGTTTTCCATGATCTTTATATCGATTTCGACCGAAATCTTCCCATCTATCCAGTGGCTTGCTTGGTTGCCCAAGATGAAGCCAGTTCCATCATCTTATCCTTAGGCTCGAGAGCATCCTCATGCATACGCACCTCATACTTACATCCCATGTCATGTCTTGCATCATCATGATTGTGAATTGCACCGTGATTGATCTTGTACCATTTTTGTGCTCTTGTGTTGGGTAGAGCCAGGAGCCGATACCGAGTTCGTGGATCTTGTCGAGACTGAGTTTGAGGAGCCGTCTTACCATCCCACCGAGGACTTAACAAGCAAGATGACCATGCCCAGATATCACCCCTATCTTTGCCTTGCTAGTTATCTCGCTCTTTAGCTATGCCTCGATGCCTATTCTTGTCTTGTCAGCCTCCTATGTTCCCATGAAACACCATAACCGCCTTCCTAGCAAACCGTTGATTGGCTAAGTACGCTTTTGCTCAGCCCCTCTTATAGCGTTGTTAGTTGCAGGTGAAGTTTGAAGATTGCTCCATGTTCGGACTTGTTTATTGGGATAACACAATATATATCTTAATTAAATTAATGCACATATATATTGGTAATGGGTGGAAGGCTTGGTCTTCTGCTTAGTGTTTTGTTCCACTCATGCCACCTTAGGACCCGATAAACCGGTGTTATGTTCCTTGATTTTGTGTTCCTAACACGGTTGGGGTTTATGGGCCCCCCTTGATAATTCGCTCTGCTTAAAGCTTTTCCAGCAAGACCCAACATAGGTACTACATTTGCCTAACAACTAAAACTTGCATAGGGAGTTATAAACCGGAGTTCTTAATCAACAACACGGGCGAGTGCTCCTCATGAGTGTTGGTCCAACTAGGCAGACTGCAGGGCCGCCTTGGGGAAACCCAAGGTATCTGGTATTACCTGTAGGATGTCCCATCTGGTCGTGTCCTGAGACGAGATACGCACGGCTACTATTAGGGTGTCGACATGCCGGGAGGTCTTGCTGGATTAGTTTTACTTTTGTCAAAATATCTTGAGCACGGGATTCCGCGAATACTCGGGTCTTCCCACCTTGGAGTTGCGACTCCGTAGATCGTGAGCTTGTGATGGGCTAAGTTGGGACACCCCTGCAGGGTTTTGAACTTTCGAAAGCCGTGACCACGGTTATGTGGCAGATGGGAATTTTTTAATATCCGGTTGTAGATAACTTGACACCATATCCTTAAGAGTACAATACATGTGTGAGTAACCGTGATGGTCTCTTTCCGAAGGGCTTCGGGAAGTGAACACGGTGGGGTTATGCATGTACGTTAGTAGCTAGGATCACTTCTTGATCAACTTTGGCGACTGTTGGCATAGATTCTCATCTCGCTCTGAATTCGTAAGCTAGTTGCTTAGTGCTTGCTGCAGACACTTTATTACCTCTCCACACCTAAAGGTTTTGTTAGTTTTGATACCCGGGAATGGGATTGCTGAGTCCTTGTGACTCACAGATTACAGCACACACCAGATGCAGGTACAGTCGATAACGATGTAGGAGATGGATCAGAACTTCACTGGGAGTTTGATGAAGAGCGTGGTCATTTCTATGTTACGTATCCCGACGATCAGTAGTGGTTCCTACTAGGGGTGATCAGGACTTGTGATTTGTGGTATCTTTTCTCGTTTGGATTTCGTCCATAGTCGGACTCTGTGTTATTTGGATGAATGTATGCTATTGTATTCTTTGTGTGACGTGGCGAGTGTAAGCCAACTATTTTACTCTTTCATCCCTGATCTTTTACATGAGTTGTGCAAAGATACCACACCTGCGATCATTCCAGAATGTGCTTATGTCTCTAAGTTGTGCCTCGACATGTAGGAGATATAGTCGCATCCTGGGCATTACATCATGTCAGAGGTACGCAGTTCGATCAAGCCTTGTAGCGAATTCTGTTTGCTTCAGTAGAAAGATTTCGGCCGCCATCATCTACTTTGTATGGGTTTGGTCGTCACATCGAACTCCCGTGATCTGATGGGTCCAGTCCCAAGCTCTGCCAGATGCGTAGCGAGGACTACTTCAAGTTTTGGGGCACACCAACGAACTAGTGGATTTCTCTCCCACCTCCCTGTTTGAAGGCCATGTGAAAGGGCAATTTCCTTCCTATGTGGTTTTGGGGATTGATGACAATGGGTTTGCGGACTAATCGTGTGTGCTAAGTATTTCAGAGATGAATCCAGGGGCACGAGACGATCATCTACCCTCCGAGTTATCAGCTCAAGACGTGTCATCTTCTTAGGCTTGTGTTTTGGTCTTGAGTCATAGGAGACACCGTACTATCAAGGGGGGTCCGCTTTGGAAAGGCCAGGGTGGAATCATCACGTACACTCATTTTCGGCACCCTCGTCGTCTCTTTCCTTGGGGAGCTTCACTTCTTTCTGTTGGACGCGGTAGTACCGCCACCGGGGTGGTAGTACCGCTTATACCCTCCAAGCGGTAGTACCGCTGCACAAGCGCGGTAGTACCGCTTGGGTGTATACGCGGCAGTACCGTTGCAGCTTGGCTTTACATCCGCGTCGAGTCAAGGTGAGTATTTCTCGTGTCGGGTTCTACGGTAGTAGCAGTGGTAGTACCGCTGCCACCATCGCGGCTACTACCGCTCCTCCCCTCCGTGCCTCGTTCCTAACACAGGGCGGTAGTTCCGCTGGGGGTCGCGGTAGTACCACTGGCACCATCGGTGAAGGAAATATGCCCTAGAGGCAATAATAAAGTTGTTATCTATATTTCCTTATATCATGATAAATGTTTATTATTCATGCTAGAATTGTATTAACCGGAAACATAGTACATGTGTGAATACATAGACAAACAAAGTGTCACTAGTATGCCTCTACTTGACTAGCTCGTTGAATCAAAGATGGTTAAGTTTCCTAGCCATAGACATGAGTTGTCATTTGATTAACGGGATCATATCATTAGTGAATGATGTGATTGACTTGACCCATTCCGTTAGCTTAGCACTTGATCGTTTAGTTTTACTGCTATTGCTTTCTTCATGACTTATACATGTTCCTATGACTATGAGATTATGCAACTCCCGAATACCGCAGGAACACCTTGTGTGCTATCAAACGTCATAACGTAACTGGGTGATTATAAAGATGATCTACAGGTGTCTCCAAAGGTGTTTGTGGTGTTGGCATAGATCGAGAATAGGATTTGTCACTCCGAGTGTCGGAGAGGTATCTCTGGGCCCTCTCGGTAATGCACATCACTATAAGCCTTGCAAGCAAATGACTAATGATTTTGTCATGATATGATGCATTATGGAACGAGTAAAGAGACTTGCCGACAACGAGATTGAACTAGGTATGATGATACCGACGATTGAATCTCGGGCAAGTAGCATACCAATGACAAAGGGAACAACGTATGTTGTTATGCGGTTTGACCGATAAAGATCTTCGTAGAATATGCAGGAACCAATATGAGCATCCAGGTTCCGCTATTGGTTATTGACCGGAGATGAGTCTCGGTCATGTCTACATAGTTCTCGAACCCATAGGGTCCGCACGCTTAACGTTCGGTGACAATCGGTATTATGAGTTTATGAGTTTTGATGTACCAAAGGTAGTTCAGAGTCCCGGATGAGATCATGGACATGACGAGGAGTCTCGGAATGTCCGAGACATAAATATTGATACATTGGACGACTATATCCGGACACCGGATGAGTTTCGGGGGTCACCGGATATTTATCAGAGTGCCGGGGGGTTATAGGAACCCCGGGGGAACTATTGGGCCTTGGTGGGCTTTGGGAAAGAGAGAGGGCAGTATCCCAGGAGGTGGCGTGCCCCCTCCCATGGGGAGTCCGAATTGGACTAGGGGAGGGGGCGCGCCCCTCTTTCCCTCTCCCACTCCCTCTCTTTCCTTCTCCCTTCCTTCTTCCTTTCCTACTCCTAGTAGGAATAGGAAATAGGGATTCCAGCTCCTACTGGGAGTAGGAAACCTACTCCTTGGCGCGCCCTATAGGGCCGGCCGATATCCTCTCCTTGCTCCTTTATATACGGGGGCATGGGGCACCCTAGAACACGCAAGTTGATCCGTGATCTCTTAGCCATGTGCGGTGCCCCCCTGTAACATTCCAAATTTTTAATTTGGAATGTTATACATAGATCATATCTGCATTGCATGTTTTTTTGCATTTTTGTTTGTGGCGTTCCTCGAAATTCTAAGAAACTCAAGGACCTACGGAGAGAGTTGGGAATTTTACCGTTTTCGTATTTGAGTTCGCTCGAATACCGGTACGAGGACAGTGTGATTCTAATTATTTTTCTCTCCTAAAAATATTTCTAAATACAAAATATGAGCGGAGATAATATGACTTCTCCAAAATAACAAAAATATTGGAGGAAAAATGTTAAAATCATTTTTGGTATTTTTCTGGATTTATTTGCGGATTTATTTGCATAGAAAAATGCGTGTTTTTCAAAAAATGCATTTAGGTCCGGGAAAAAATGTTCACTTTGTCCTAAATATTATTAGAGGACGGTGAAAATTTATTTCGGGAATTTTGGAGTCCGTTTGGTATTTTTTTCGTTAGTTTTTCTGCGCCGGGACTCTTTTAGAAGAAAAAAGTGAACCGACTTAGGATTCGTATAGGAGTAGGACTTTGGGCTTTATAAGCCAGCGCCTCGGCCCGTTTCGCCCCCAGCCCAGCGCCCGCCCCTGCCCTAACCCTAGCCGCCCCGCCGCCAGCGCCGCCGCCGCCAGCTGCCGCCGCCGCCGCGCCGCACCTCGCCGCCGCCTCCCGCCGCTGCCGCCGCCCCGCGCCGCATCCCGCACCGCGCCGCCGCCTTCAGCCGCTGCCGCCGCCCGCACCGCGCCGCGGCCGCCCGCCGCCCCGTCGCCGGAGCCGCCGGACTTCGTCGCCGTCGCCGAGGTAGCAACCGCCGCCGCCATCGGTTTTCTCCAAAAGACCGATCGTTTTTTTAGGAAAACCCTAGATCTGTTTTTTTTATTTAGAATTGATCGGTTCGGTTTTTCCGTCGGTTTAGTTATTTAGCGGACGTTCGTCCATACGTTCGTTTTAACGAACAGTTTTCGTTAGTTAGCCGTAGACAGCGAACGTTCGTTCGTTAGCCTGTTCGTCCGTTTTTCTTTTTCGGGGTATTTTTCCGCGGTTATTCCGATCGCGATTTCTGCCCTGATCTTGTTTTTCGTTTTTCTTTTCGCTCGAGAGTCGGAATCAGGTGATTCAAAATCCCAGATCTTCGTCTCGAAGTCCTCTTTACGTTTAATCAACTGGAACAAGATTTTGGCTACTGTATAATTTGACTTTAGGCCAACTAGTAAACCGGAGCTCGTTTCTTTTGCAGTTTGAGTTTCGTTGCCTCTTTCGAGTTGATTCTTTTTGCAAACCGGAGTTCTTAATTTGATCTTTCTGGTTAGATCTCTTATTTGAGTTTTACTCGTGCATTAGTTAAGTACTTATTGTGTGCTTGTTTGATTGCGATAGAGTACCCGGAGTGCGCCGCTTGCTACTTTGAGTCTCTAGGTTTTGCGGATCATCATCAAGGCAAGTAACACTTTGATCATACTTTCCAATTACCCAGTTTTCATTGCATTAGTCAAACCCTCACACATTGCATGAGTAGCACCAATTAACTTGTGGGAATGGGAAGTAGATTGAGGTAGTACATATTACCTGCATTACATTTAAACCTTTGGGAGTTACATCTACGTTTGCTGTTAGGACATGCTATGCTCGTAGACGTGGATTGGGTGCGTGAAATCCATGACAGATGTGAGTTTGTTAATTAATGGTTCAACTTAAGGTGGCAACATTAATACACATCTGGGTGGATTGAGGCATCTGGGTATTCCAGTGATTGCCTGTTTTTCTTTTGGACCGCCACCCAGGCTCAAAGGGATCATGAGATTATTCATACTAGAAACTTCCGTGTGCAGCCACAATGCTATTATGGGCTCTAGCATAGTATGAGTAAGTCGTGCGAACTCTTACAGTGGTGGACTAGCAGATGTAGGGGATGTATGTTGGTACGGTCTGCCCGATCGTAAGGTGCTAGCGCTTCTGAAAGACTATGTCTCGGTCATTGATGACCCACAACCGTAAGGGATCTATTGCAGCGTTTTTCGATAAGTAAGAGTGTCGAACCCAACGAGGAGCAGAAGGTATTGATAAGCGATTCTGAGCAAGAAATTACTGCAAGCACTGAAAGATAACTTTTAGGGGTTTTCTCGGTATAAGCAACAGGATAGTAAAAGCAAGTAATATAAAAGGTACTGAGAGTAACAAGTGGCCCAATCCTTTCTTAGCAAAGGAGAGGCCTAGAAACTGAACTTACAAAGACTAAAGCGTTCTTGAGGACACACGGGAGAGGTAGTCATGTGCTTTCACCATATTCCGTATCGATACTATGTTATGTGTTGATAAGTGTTGAGTGGGTGGATCTATGCTAGTGCACTCTCTAGACTAAGATGAATGCACTCTTATGATTAAACACCTTGCAAGCATCCGCAAATACAAGATAGAATTTAAGGCAAAAGCCTAACCATAGCAATACGATCGAGGATCCATTATTCCCTTATGCAAAAGCGTGCGAACTGGGGTTCAGGTTTCTGTCACTCCGGCAACCCACCATAAGCATTCTTTATACACAATGTATTCTCCTAGGTCCTTAATAAGGCGAAGTGTTGGGTGTTCGACTCACACAACACCACTAGTAGAATGACAACGCAACTTAAGTATCAAACAACACATATTACTTCAACAGCATATGACTACTAACAACAAGACTTTCCCCATGTCCTCAAGAACTAAGGTAACTACTCACGAGACATAAAAGAGACCATGATCAGCGGGGATAAATATGTGATAAACAATCTGGACATAATAATATTTCTCCAACAAAACTCAATAGCATTCACCACAAAGTAGTAATCAACACCGATGGAGTAGAGAGGATAGGTAGTACAAGTTACAACACAAGTTGTGATTGTAAGATGAGATTTGGATGAAGATGGAGATGGTGCTGGTGTTGGGGATGATGTTGATGATGATCTCGATGATGCCCGTGACGATGGTGATGACGATGGCGACAATCTCCCCTTCCGGGAGGTGATCTCCCCGGCGGAATCTGCCCGCCGAAGATGCCCTTTTCTTCTCCGTAGGGTTCCGCCTCGAAGCGGCGGCGGAACTCCGTATAAAGTCTTATTTTTAGGGTTTTCGGAGAATGGAGAATATATATGCAAAAGGGGGCATCCGGAGGTGGGCCAGGGGCTCCAGGCGCCCCCCCGGCGCGGCCAGGGGGGCGCGCCCCCAGGCCGCCTGGGCACCCTGTGGCCCCCCTCTGGCTCCCCTTTTGCGTGCCTTCATGATTCTTCTGAAAAATATCTCCCGTCAATTTTCAGGTAATTTTGAGGTATTCTTCTTCAGCAACTCAGCGTCCACTTTTTACTGCTGAATCCTGCGTCTGCTGTTCCGGCATCGGAGAGTTTGCAAACTGTGTAAAATAGACCAAAACAACATAAGAACATCACCGTAACGTGAAATATATCAATGAATAAGGATAAATTATGATACAAAATAGTGATGCATTTTGGACGTATCAACACCCCCAAGCTTAGACCTCGCTTGTCCCCAAGTGAATATGAACTCGGTAAACCTGTTCACAAGTTTAGAGAGTGAAGTGTCGATAAATAGAATACGGACAAGAAGCATCATAGTTTCTTTACCAACTCAAATATCCTCAACAGCAATCTTCAACTCATAAGGCCCTTATGAAAGAGTGATAACACTTATATTCGAAAGTAGGGCTCAGGAAACTCATTATATCATGGCAAACATGTCCTTTGGTCAAAGAACAACAATAGATTTAACTTTTGCTCTTATATTTGATGAGATCAATTGAAGATTTTTTTGAAAATAACATGTTAATAGGCAAGAAGTGAAAATGTTAACACAAAGGAAGATGTTTGCCTCAGTTGGGCATGACAAACAACTTACTTATCGAATGATAATGTCAACAAGGATATGATATGACAAATCTTAATGCAGCTTTATATGAATGAATCCTTATCAACATCAAACGTCTGCTCTCTTTGAGAAATAGAAGGAAGTAGAAGTAACTAACTCAACTTAAAATTAAAAGATAGGCCCTGCTCTAGGGTAGTAGGGAAAACTCATGTGCTATCCTCAAATCAAACAGAATGAAAACAAGTTTTTAGGGGTGCATGATTTGTCAACGAATGCTAATAGATAACTCAATTGCTTTTAGCTGGACAAGTTTCGAGGAATGGCTCCCGCATGAGGACGATAACATCCTCTTATTCTCCTTTGTTTATCACTGCCAAAGTTTTCTGATTTCTCATGAACAAAGCGTGAAGGAGGGTTTGTTTGTTATATTATTTTTAAGCCGGGCGCACTCTATGCCAGCTCCTTCTCATATTATGGGTTTGCACATTATACATGCAATCCCGGGGTGAAGCTTGTCCAACTCAAAAAGACTATGAATTAGCTATTACTTCCTCATGAGCTAGAACAGAGGCACAAAATAAAAGATTTTGAACATTTGAGGATAACACATAAATTATATACTTTTAGGAGGTGGTAGCGGAATACCACGAGTAGGTAGGTATGGTGGACTCATGTGGAAGGTATTGGCTTAAGGGTATGGATGCACAAGCAGAATCCCGCTTAGTATAGAGTTAGGCTAGCAAAGGTCTTGAGAGAACAGACAATTGATGATGACTAAGATGCAAAGCAATATAAAGCATGAACATTGAAATAAGCATAACACATCAAGTTGTCTTCCTTGTCAGCATAACACTTCAAGCATAATAACATAAAGTTTTGGCTATGTTGATAATTTAAGAAAATCATGCTTGTTGTTATGACCAAAGCTATGTTTGCCAAGATTAAATAAAGTTTCATAGCCATACCTGACATAAGGTCAATACTCCCCATAAGAATCATCATATAAGGTCGATTGCGTGAAGAGAATACCGAGTGCAGCAAAAGGAACCGACAAACTTCTCATTAATATTCCATCATAAACGACTCCACACTCACGGATACTATTCCTCACCGAAGGAGCGATATACCTCAATGCACACACCTATCTCATATAACAACCTCCCTAGACATGATACGACTCTACTTGACTCTAAAAGACAAAAGGTAAAGATAAAGATACCGGGCACTCCCCCAAGCTTGGAACAAGCCAAGGGAATGCCATTACCCCAGGAGATTTCACTCATCTTCCTTGTTGGCGTTGATCAAGTAGTCCTTGGCGAAACGCTTCCATGGAAGGGGTTCTCCAGTCTCATATGAGAAGCTCGTCTCCTGAATCCTACATTCAGCACCCAAACCCATGCGCAGAAACCTTAGTTCATACTCACAGTTCTGGTTATGTAGATCATTAATTTGCCCTTGGAGTTCTATAATTTTGTCTTCAGACGCGGCGATTCTTTCCCACATCTCCTTCATCTCCTTCAGGAAGTAGTTCTTCAGCTTGTTGGTGATGTCAAAGTTAGCTTCGACACCACGCTCGGTCATCTTCTTGTATTCGAAGACTTCTTGCTCCACTTCTTCCAGCCTGGCCTGGATGCGCCCCTCCTTGATAGGTCCCTTCAGATCTTCTTGATGAAGGACACCGTCCTCCATCCGAACAACCTGAGGGTGCTTCTTCACCTCAGCGAGGTAAGGGTTGATGACGTTGACGACGAACTTGTCCTTGGGGGAACTTGGAGAAGCCATGGCACCTAAATTCAGCTGAAAGATTCCCTGGCAGAAACAGATCGAAGAGAAAACACGCGAAATCACAAGATACGTTGCCGGAACAATCCGGGCAAATATATAGGAAAAATTTATGTACAGAAAGGAAGGTAACGGACCAAAGCGGGGTCGGAGACGGGCTCCCGGGTGCCCAGGCGGCCTGCCGGCGCGGCCCAGGGGGGGCGCCCCAGGGGGGCGCCTGGACTCCTGGAGGTCGTCTCCGGCTCCACTTCGACTCGGAATTTTACTGATTTTGCAAAAACTCGTAATACGGAACTTTTATGATGGTTTGTGGTGTTTCCTTACCGTACTACATACCTTTTCTTTATTCTGCTTCTGCTGGCGTCTGAAACAGGGCTGCAACATGTTCTTCATGGCTTGTTGTGTATATTATATTCACATCAACATTGACATGGTCTCCTGTTATGTTATGTTTAAGTCTTTGCCCATTCACAACTTGAGGTTTGGTGCCTTCAAAATTGTTAATCTTAATTGCACCAGACCGATAAACTTCTTCAATATGAAATGGTCCTTCCCACCTGGAAAGTAGTTTACCTGGAGAAAACCTGAAACGGGATCTAAACAACAAAACTTTATCACCAACATTAAATTCACGTTTCAGAATCTTCCTATCATGCCACCTTTTTACCTTTTCCTTGAACATTTTAGCGCTCTCGTAAGCTTCACTTCTCCATTCATCTAGAGAAGTCAAGTTCATGAGACGCTTCTCACCAGCTAGTTTTGGGTCAGCGTTAAGCTCTAACAGCCCAGAAAGCTTTGTGCTCTAACTCTAATGGCAAATGGCAAGCCTTGCCATACACCATCTTATAGGGGGACATGCCCATGGGGTTTTTGTAAGCAGTTCTATATGCCCACAAAGCATCTCCTAACTTGTTTGACCAATCCTTCCTATTTCTGTTTACTGTTTTCTGCAAGATCAACTTAATCTCTCTATTGGTGAGCTCAACTTGCCCACTAGTTTGAGGATGATATGGTGAAGCTATTCTATGATTAACATCGTATTTGTCCAGAGCTTTTCTAAAAGCTCCGTGCGTGAAGTGTGATCCCCCATCAGTCATGAGATACCTTGGTACACCAAACCTAGGAAAAATTACATCTTTAAGCATTTTCAAAGATGTCTTGTGATCAGCACTTTCAGTGGGGATTGCTTCAACCCACTTGGTCACATAATCAACAGCTACTAAAATGTGAGTGTACTTGTGCGAAGAAGGAAAAGGACCCATAAAATCAAAACCCCAACAATCGAAAGGTTCAATCACTAGTGAGTAATTCATAGGCATCTCATTCCTTCTACTAATGTTACCAACTCTCTGACATTTATCACAGGCTAAAACATAATTTCTAGCATCTTTAAAGAGAGTAGGCCAATAAAAACCTGATTGAACAACCTTATGTGCAGTCCTCTCACCGACGTGATGTCCTCCATAGGGACTATCATGACACCATCTGAGAATGTCCTTCTGCTCATGTTCCAGAATGCATCTTCTCATGATCCCGTCGGGACCTTCTTTGAAAAGATGTGGGTCATCCCAAAAGTAATGCCTCAAATCATGAAAGAACTTCTTCCTCTGCTGAAATGTTAGACCTGGAGGAAAATACTTTGCAACAATAAAATTAGCATAATCTGCATACCAAGGATCGGAAAGAGATTGTACTTTTACAATGGCAAGTTGCTCGTCTGGAAAACTATCGTTAACTGGGACGGGGTCGTGCGGTATATCTTCCATCCTCGAAAGATTGTCCGCCACCGGATTGTCTTCCCCTTTCCTATCAACAATCTGCAAATCAAATTCTTGAAGAAGGAGTACCCATCTGATAAGCCTTGGCTTGGCATCCTTCTTCGTCATAAGATACTTAATGGCAGCATGATCAGTATGAATAATAACTTTGGAATCAACAATATACTGCCTAAACTTATCACAAGCAAAAACTACAGCTAAGAATTCTTTCTCAGTAGTAGCATAGTTTCTTTGAGCACTATCAAGGGTTTTACTAGCATAATGTATAACATTCAATTTCTTATCAACTGTTTGTCCTAAAACAGCTCCAACAGCAAAATCACTTGCATCACACATAATCTCAAAAGGTAAATTCCAGTCAGGTGGCTGTACTATGGGAGCAGTTATTAAAGCTTTCTTACGGACTTCAAAAGCTTCCTTACAACTTCCATCAAATACAAAAGGAACATCCTTCTGGAGAAGATTAGTTAGGGGTCTCGAGGTTTTAGAAAAGTCTTTAATAAATCTTCTATAAAAACCTGCATGACCGAGAAAACTGCGAATACCTTTGATGTCCCTTGGATAGGGCATCCTCTCAATAGCTTCGATCTTGGCCTTGTCCACTTCAATTCCCCTTTCGGAAATCTTATGACCAAGAACAATTCCTTCATTAACCATAAAGTGGCACTTTTCCCAGTTGAGTACCAAATTTGTCTCCTCGCATCTCTGCAAAACTTTATTAAGGTTGTGAAGACAATGGTCAAAAGAAGTTCCATAGACGGAGAAATCATCCATGAAGACTTCCATAATATCCCCGCAGAAACCATGAAAGATAGCAGACATACACCTTTGAAAAGTAGCAGGGGCATTACATAAACCAAAAGGCATACGTCTGTAAGCATAAGTACCAAAGGGACAAGTAAAAGTGGTCTTCTCTTGATCAACAGTGTTAACATGAATTTGAGAGAAACCAGAATAACCATCGAGATAACAAAAGTGGGTATTTTTGGATAACCTTTCAAGCATTTGGTCGATGAACGGCAACGGATAGTGATCCTTCCTGGTTACCTTGTTCAACTTCCTGTAATCAATACACATTCTATATCCAATAATAATTCTCTGAGGTATTAATTCATTTTTATCATTAGGAACCACAGGTGTACCTCCTTTCTTAGGAACACAATGTACCGGACTTACCCACTTACTATCAGCTATAGGGTAGATAATACCAGCGGCTAGAAGCTTGAGAATCTCAGTTCTCACAACATCCATCATCTTCGGGTTCAACCGTCGTTGATGATCAACAACTGGTTTAGCATCAGGCTCAAGGTTGATAGTATGTTGACAGATAGATGGACTAATCCCCTTAAGGTCATCAAGGGTATAGCCAATTGCGCCTCGGTGTTTACGAAGTACTCCCAATAATCGCTCCTCTTCATATCCTGAAAGGTTAGAATTGATAATAACAGGATATACTTTCTTTTCATCTAAATAAGCATACTTGAAAGTATCGGGAAGGGGTTTAAGATCGAACACCGGGTCTTCTTTCGGTTTTGATAAAATTCCCAAAGGTTCAACCGGAAGGTTGTGCTTCAGGATAACAGGCTGCCTCAAGAATATTTCATCTAGTTCATTTCTTTCCTGCATATGCAAATCATTCTCGTGGTCCTCCATGTATTGCTGCAAAGGATCATTAGGGGGAATAGCAATAGAGGCAATACTTTCAATAATCTTATCATCACTAGGTAAATCAGTACCACGAGGCTGCTTAGAGAACTTAGAAAAATTAAATTCATATGGCACACCATCGAATTCAACATAAACTTTACCTTTCTTGCAATCTATTATAGCTCCACAAGTTCTAAGAAAAGGTCTACCAAAAATAATTGGACAAAAATTGTCCCTCTCTGAACCAAGTACTAGAAAGTCGGTAGGGTATTTTACCTTTCCACATAGGACTTCAACGTCCCTCACAATTCCGATAGGAGAGATAGTTGTTCTATTTGCAAGATGAATGGTAACATCAACTTCTTCAAGTTCACAAGGGGAAATCTCACCGATGATCTCTTCATAAAGTGAATAGGGGATAGCACTTGCACTCGATCCCAAATCGCATAGCCCATAATAATTGTGATCTCCTATTTTAACAGATACCACTGGAGTACCTGAAATTGGGCCTTTATTCTTGGCTGTGACAAGGTTAGTGGAAACATCACAAAAAGTTATATTGGAATCCAAAACATCATTAGTAGCAAGGTCTTTAATCAATGCAACTTGAGGATCGACCCTGATCTGGTCCTCAGGCTCATCAACTCTTCTCTCACTTTTATTTATTATGCCTATCACAAGAGAGTGCTCCCTTATCCTCATGGGAAAAGGAGGCTTTTCATATATAACTGCAGGCAAAATAGGGTCAGCAACATAAATATCAATAGATGGTTCTTTAAAAGGTTCATGGTGCTGGTCTCTCTTCTTCTTAAAAGAATCAACGTGAGAGGCAAAATTCTTACACAAATCAATCACTAGATGGGAATCAAGACCAATCTTAGAGCAAAAAGTATTGAAGTAATCAGTTTCCACATAGCTCTCAATATAATCATGTTCATAATTTATAGCGGGTTCAATACCTTTATCAATTTCCCAATCTTCGGTATTCCTCTGGATCCTTTCAAGAAGATCCCACCTTTCTTCAACACTCTTCTTCTGAAATACCCCACCGGAGGAGGCATCCAGCATCTCCTTATCATGACGAGAAAGCCTGGCATAAAAATTTGTAAGTATAATTTCCTTGGGAAGCTTATGAATAGGGCATTTGAGCATTAGGGACTTCAATCTCCCCCAAGCTTGAGCAATGCTTTCTCCGTCACGAGACCTAAAGTTATAGATATAATTCCTGTCTCGATGAATTTCATGAAGAGGATAAAACTTAGTATAAAAGAGAGACATAAGCTCCTGCCAGTCCAGCAAGTGTGAGTTAGCGAGGAGCCCATACCAATCTGAAGCTTTATCTATAAGTGATACGATGAACAATTTCCTCATGACAAACTCCCTCGATACACCTGCAAGCTTAAATAATGAACATAGTCGTGACAAATATAGCAAGTGTTCACCGAGATGTCTGTCTCCTGCATAACGATTAGCCAAAACATAATCGATAATGCCAGCTGGTATTTTATAAGGCACAATTTCAGTAGGGGGAGGATCAACCACCACAGGTGTGGGGCGTCTTTCCGCAAGCAACGCTCCAATAATAGGGTTGTCCATAAGGACAAAGAGCAGCAATAGCAAAAAATAAAAACAGAATTATAAAAAACTTTCTTACCAATTTCACTTTACCAATAGCGCTACACTCCCCGGCAACGGCGCCAGAAAATGGTACTTGATGACCCACAACCGTAAGGGATCTATTGCAGCGTTTTCGATAAGTAAGAGTGTCGAACCCAACGAGGAGCAGAAGGTATTGATAAGCGATTCTGAGCAAGAAATTACTGCAAGCACTGAAAGATAACTTTTAGGGTTTTCTCGGTATAAGCAACAGGATAGTAAAAGCAAGTAATATAAAAGGTACTGAGAGTAACAAGTGGCCCAATCCTTTCTTAGCAAAGGAGAGGCCTAGCAACTGAACTTATAAAGACTAAAGCGTTCTTGAGGACACACGGGAGAGGTAGTCATGTGCTTTCACCATATTCCGTATCGATACTATGTTATGTGTTGATAAGTGTTGAGTGGGTGGATCTATGCTAGTGCACTCTCTAGACTAAGATGAATGCACTCTTATGATTAAACACCTTGCAAGCATCCGCAAATACAAGATAGAATTTAAGGCAAAAGCCTAACCATAGCAATACGATCGAGGATCCATTATTCCCTTATGCAAAAGCGTGCGAACTGGGGTTCAGGTTTCTGTCACTCCGGCAACCCACCATAAGCATTATTTATACACAATGTATTCTCCTAGGTCCTTAATAAGGCGAAGTGTTGGGTGTTCGACTCACACAACACCACTAGTAGAATGACAACGCAACTTAAGTATCAAACAACACATATTACTTCAACAGCATATGACTACTAACAACAAGACTTTCCCCATGTCCTCAAGAACTAAGGTAACTACTCACGAGACATAAAAGAGACCATGATCAGCGGGGATAAATATGTGATAAACAATCTGGACATAATAATATTTCTCCAACAAAACTCAATAGCATTCACCACAAAGTAGTAATCAACACCGATGGAGTAGAGAGGATAGGTAGTACAAGTTACAACACAAGTTGTGATTGTAAGATGAGATTTGGATGAAGATGGAGATGGTGCTGGTGTTGGGGATGATGTTGATGATGATCTCGATGATGCCCGTGACGATGGTGATGACGATGGCGACGATCTCCCCTTCCGGGAGGTGATCTCCCCGGCGGAATCTGCCCGCCGGAGATGCCCTTTTCTTCTCCGTAGGGTTCCGCCTCGAAGCGGCGGCGGAACTCCGTAAAAAGTCTTATTTTTAGGGTTTTCGGAGAACGGAGAATATATATGCAAAAGGGGGCATCCGGAGGTGGGCCAGGGGCCCCAGGCGCCCCCCCGGCAGATCAAGTCTTGTGGGAAAAGTGCACAAACCTCTGGAGAGTGTACAAACTGATCATGATTATCCGTGTCCCCGATTATGGACGTCTTGAGTATCTAGTACTTGGATTTTCATGTGCATCTCATCATGTTACTCTAATTTAATATTGTTGAGTTTAATGATTATTTTAATTGGGGTTGAGAGGATGTCTATCTTCTCAACGATGTATCAACTGCCATGATAGTTAATTAAAATCTATTCCTTTGAAGTAGGGAAAATTGGCTTTACGCAAAAACTTAACCATAGAGCTTTCCACCAGCCAAATATTGCATATAGTATAGTCTTACTTTCATTGCATTCTCTTGTGTTAACTTGCCAGCATATTCCATGTGCTGACCCGTTTTCGGGCTGCAACGCTTCATGTTGCAGACTTTTCAGACGACGAGTAAGATGCCCTTTTAGGTCGTGGTTCTATACTCAGTGATGCCGCTGGAGTTGATGGACTCACTTATCTTCCAAGACTTCCGCTGTTATCGTGTTAGATGGCCTTCAGCCATATTATTTGTAATAAATCCATCGTTGGACTATCGATGTAATAAGTGTGTGATTGCTACTCTGTTATAAATCCTTCAAGTACTGTGCGTGTCAGCATTACTGATCCAGGGATGACACTGATGCACAGAGATCAGACTGTTTGAGGTCTGGTCGCTACAAGATGGTATCAGAGCACACGCTGACTGTAGGACACGACCACTAAGACAAGCCCTAGAGCACAATTCACTCTTCTCTTTTCTGACTCCTCATCTTTTCTACTCTTTAGGATGGTGGAAGCAAAGCACAAGTTCATGCAACCGAATGATGATACGCCATTTGGACGACACCTGAAGGAAGTCACAAGATATCTAAACATTGGATTACCAAGTTTCACCGGAACCTACAATGCCACTCTACCTGAGGAGGAGCGTTGGTTGATTCAAGCTCAAGTTCCAGGAAGGACGTTCGCACCCGTCACCTCACTCATAGCATTTTCCTTTAATGCACCTACATGGAGCCTAGGAAGGAGTATGGCAGCCCACATTGCTATGGGAAGGATTGGAGAAGTCTACAAGCAAGAGCTAAAGGACACTATCTACCAGATTTGTGGACGCCGAGATGAGAATTGGGATATGATCAGCACCCGGAAGGATAGGTCCATTGCAGCATTCATCCAGGAGTTGAACCACCACATTCGTCGCCAGGAGCACCAGATGTGTGCTGGGATGATAGATTTGAAGAAAGCCCTAAATAGGAATTTGGAGCTAGAAGAAGAACTCAAGTCTACACGCGACGGATATGAGGAGGAGATGAATATACTTGTGGAGAAGAATGATGATTTGACCCAGAAGTTAGGGATACTCATGGGAGAAGAAGACGAGGAAGAAGAACCCAAGGAGATACCACCGGAAGACTATATCATCATAGATGACACGGATTCGGAAGCTGAGGATAGCAAGGATGAAGACTATGAAGATGAAGCTAGAGCAGATATTATGGAATCCTCTGCCGATCAATATTTTTAGATGACCATCCTATGACTAGTAGTTTACCTCCATATATTAGATTCAGAGCACTTTTGTAATGATCGTTAGATTTGTAAGACCTTGTTTGAAATTGATTGGTGTGATATGATTGTGTGTTTGTCTCATGTGCATATGGGTAGTGATTTTCCCTTAGACCTCTTTTATATTCTAATCTCTTCCCTCTACACCCATCAGATGCCTCCAAGATGTGAATTCGAGTTTCCCCCTGAGCTAACCCAGTTGATTCAGCAGCAGAACACCCCGATGCAACTTCTTGTCCAGAACACTCAGAACAACCAGAACAACAACAACAACAACCCTCCACCACCACCACCACCCATGGACAACCTAACACGTTTCTTAAGGTTGCAACCACCCGTGTTTGCTAGCAGCATCGAACCAATAGTGGCTGATGACTGGCTACGCAAGATTGGAAGGGATTTGACCACCGCCAATTGCTCGGATGCTGAGAAGGTGCGATTTGCCACACACCAGTTGTCTGGTCCAGCCGCGGCATGGTGGGAGAACTACACAGCCACTTACCCCGTAGCCAATGTCACTTGGGATCAGTTTCAGCAAGCTTTTCGTACCGCCCATGTCTCAACCAGAGCAATGAGTATGAAGAAGCAGGAATTTCGCAACTTGCTCCAAGGAAATCGTACTGTGGCTCAGTACGTGGATGAGTTTAGTACCCTATCTCGTTATGCCCCAGATGATGTGGCCACAGATGCCAAAAAGTAGGAGAGATTCATGGAAGGGCTGAATGATGAGATGAGTGTACAGTTGATGGTGGCAACTTTCAATAATTACCAGGAGTTGGTTGACCGTGCCCTAATGATTGAAAGGAAGCATCAACAAATTGAAAGCCGCAAGAGGAAGTATGGGCAAGGAAAGTATAATTCTGGAGCTCAGCAGAAGCCCCGTTTTACCCCTAAAACGGTAGGAAAGTTTCAGCATACCCATGGAGTAGGTAGCTTGCACAATCACAATGGCACCAAGAATGGCAATGGAAATGGGAATGGAGCCAATGGAAACCAGAATCACCCTACACCGTCCACACCCACCAAGAGGGATTTTAGCCATGTCACTTGTTATAAGTGCGGGAAGAATGGACATTATGCCAATGAATGCCCAGAAGTTAAGAATGGGAACGGCAATGGAAGCGCCGGGAAGAAGCCCAACCCGTTCAACAAAGGACAAGTGAACCACGTGACTGTGGAGGAGGTAGAGGAGCAACCAGATGCGGTTATAGGTAAGTTCTTAGTTAAGTCCTTTACTGCACTTGTTCTTTTCGATACTGGTGCATCGCATTCATATATTTCAAGGGGATTCATGGATAAGTATAAGCTGCCGACCCAAGCCCTTAGATCGCCCATGTTAGTAACCTCACCAGGAGCGGGGTATATGGCTAAGTCATGGTGTGATCAGTTGCCCCTAAGGATTGGTAATTACATTTTCCCTTCGGACCTAATAGTATTGAAATCACAAGGACTGGATGTGATATTAGGCATGGATTGGTTATCTAAGTATGAAGGGAATATTGAATGTGCCAGTAAGACCATTTTGTTTACTACGCCGGAAGGAAGAAGGATCAAGTATGTATCCCGACATGAGTCAAAAAGGAGTAGATTAAATTCCTTGTCAGGAGTTGTTCAGGAGGAAGTGCCGGTAGTGAAGGATTATCCGGATGTGTTTCCAGAGGAGTTACCTGGCATGCCACCGGATAGAGATATAGAGTTTTTGATTGAACTTTTGCCAGGCACCGGGCCAATTTCTAAGAGACCATATAGGATGCCCGCAAAGGATTTGGAGGAAATTAAGAAGCAGATTAAGGAGTTACTGGATAAAGGATTCATACGCCCAAGTTCTTCGCCTTGGGGTTCGCCAGTACTTCTAGTGGAGAAGAAGGATGGATCGTTAAGAATGGTTGTTGATTACCGAGGATTGAATGAAGTAACGATCAAGAACAAGTACCCACTTCCAATGATCAATGATCTGTTCGATAGATTGCAAGGAGCTAAGGTATTTTCCAAGATCGATCTGCGATCAGGGTACCATCAATTGAAGATCCGAGAGCAGGATATACCTAAGACGGCCTTTACCACTAGGTATGGGTTGTACGAGTATACCGTTATGTCGTTTGGTCTGACAAACGCACCGGCATACTTTATGAACCTGATGAACAAAGTGTTTATGGAGTATTTGGATAAGTTCGTCGTAGTGTTCATAGATGATATACTGATCTTCTCGAAGGATGAAGAGGAGCATGCAGAGCATTTGCGTTTGGTATTGGAGAAGCTCAGAGAACATCAGTTATATGCCAAGTTTAGCAAATGTGAGTTTTGGTTGAAGGAAGTCGGATTCCTCGGACATGTTATATCCGGAGAAGGAATAGCAGTAGATCCCGCCAAGGTGGACACTGTGACCAATTGGGAAGCCCCAACAATAGTTGGATAGATCCGGAGTTTTCTTGGACTCGCAGGATACTACCGAAGATTTATCGAGAATTTCTCAAAGATTGCAAAGCCAATGACGGAGTTGTTAAAGAAGGACACCAAGTTCAGTTGGACAGAAGAATGTGAGGCCAGTTTCCAGGAATTGAAGAAAAGGTTGGTCTCATCCCCTGTGTTGATTCTGCCAGATCAACATAAGGATTATGAGGTGTACTGCGACGCTTCACATCGAGGACTTAGAGTTGTTCTTATGCAGGAAGGAAGAGTTGTTTCGTATGCTTCACGACAACTGAAACCTCATGAGATGAACTATGGCACCCACGATTTGGAGTTAGCAGCCGTAGTGCACGCATTGAAGACGTGGAGACATTTTCTCATTGGAAACGATTGTGAAGTATATACGGATCACAAGAGCTTGAAGTATATATTCACTCAAAAGGAGCTGAATCTTAGGCAAAGGAGATGGCTGGAACTCAATAAGGATTATGACATGAGATTGCATTATCATCCTAGAAAGGCTAACATAGTAGCTGATGCGCTAAGCCGTAAGAGCCATGTCATTACCCTAATGATGGAAGGATTTCCAAAGGAGTTAGCCAAGGACCTACGAGAACTACGTATGGAGATAGTTCCGAGAGGCTATGTAGCAACATTAGAAATCCAGTCTACCCTGATGGATAAAATCAGAGAAGCTCAGAAAGCCGACAAGGAGGTTGTCGCTATAAAGGAGAGGATGAGCGAAGGAAAAGATAAAGAGTTTCGTGAGGATGAACACGACACCTTATGGTTCGATGACCGTGTTTATGTGCCCAATGACCCGGAGATCAGGAAGTTGATTTTACAGGAGGTTCATGATTCACCATACTCGATACACCCAGGAAATACTAAGATGTATTTGGATTTGAAGGATATTTTCTGGTGGACCGGTATGAAGAAGAATATTGCGGAGTATGTAGCAATTTGTGATGTATGCCAGAGAGTGAAGGAAGAACATCAGAAGCCAGCAGGATTGTTACAACCTATGCAATACCCGAATGGAAGTGGGTGAAGCTTGGCATGGATTTTATCACCGGATTGCCCAGGACCAAAGCAGGATATGATTCAATCTGGGTAGTAGTAGACCGATTGACGAAGGTAGCCGACTTTATCCCTGTGAAACCCACTTATACCAGTGCAAAGTTGGCAAAGATATACATGTCCAGAATTGTATGTCTGCATGGAGTTCCGAGGAGCATCGTATCAGATAGAGGAACCCAGTTTACCTCAAAGTTCTGGAATCAGTTACATGAAACTTTGGGTGCCAGGCTAGAGTTTAGCACAGCGTTTCATCCGCACACAGATGGACAGATGGAGAGAGTAAATCAGATTTTGGAGGATATGCTGAGAGCATGTGCATTAGATTATGGATCTAGTTGGGATGACAACTTGCCCTACGCGGAGTTCTCATACAACAACAGTTACTAAGCCAGTTTGAAGATGGCACCATTCGAGGCATTGTATGGAAGGAGATGCCGAACACCGTTATCGTGGGATGAAGTTGGAGACCGACAGTTGTTTGGACCATACTTAATCAGAGAGTCTGAGGAGAAGGTTAAGTTAATTTGAGATAGACTGAAAGTAGCTCAGTCCAGGCAGAAGAGTTATGCAGACTCGAAGCACAAGGAGATAGCGTATGAGATCGGAGACAGAGCATACCTGAGAGTATCGCCTCTGCGAGGAGTTAAACGTTTCGGAGTTAAAGGGAAGTTAGACCCGAGATTTGTGGGACCTTACTTTGTATTGGAACGCATGGGAGAGGTTGCCTACAGGTTGGAATTTCCCGAAGGATTGTCAGGAGTGCACGACGTGTTTCACGGTTCGCAGCTTAAGAAGTGCCATGCGGAGATGGCCGATATACCGCTTAGAGACACAGTACCCCTGAAAGCAATTCAGTTGGACAGTGATCTGACCTACGAGGAGAAGCCTGTTAAGATTCTCGAATTTTCGAGCAGAGTTACTCGTAGTAAGGTTATCAAGTTTTGCAAAGTACAGTGGAGTCACCACACCGAGGAAGAAGCCACCTGGGAACGAGAAGATGATCAACGCAAGGACCACCCACACCTGTTCTCTAGCCAAGTCGAATCTCGAGGGCGAGATTCATTCTAAGGGGGGTAGGTTTGTAACATCCCAAATTTTCAATTTGGAATGTTATACATAGATCATATCTGCATTGCATGTTTTTTTGCATTTTTGTTTGTGGCGTTCCTCGAAATTCTAAGCAACTCAAGGACCTACGGAGAGAGTTGGGAATTTTACCGTTTTCCTATTTGAGTTCGCTCGAATACCGGTACGAGGACAGTGTGATTCTAATTATTTTTCTCTCCTAAAAATATTTCTAAATACAAAATATGAGCGGAGATAATATGACTTCTCCAAAATAATAGAAATATTGGAGGAAAAGTGTTAAAATAATTTTTGGTATTTTTCTGGATTTATTTGCGGATTTATTTGCATAGGAAAAATGCGCGTTTTTCAAAAAATGCATTTAGGTCCGGGAAAAAATGTTCACTTTGTCCTAAATATTATTAGAGGACGGTGAAAATATATTTCGGGAATTTTGGAGTCTGTTTGGTATTTATTTCGTTAGTTTTTCTGCGCCGGGACTCTTTTAGAAAAAAAAAGTGAACCGACTTAGGATTCGTATAGGAGTAGGACTTTGGGCTTTATAAGCCAGCGCCCCGGCCCGTTTCGCCCCCAGCCCAGCGCCCGCCCCTGCCCTAACCCTATCCGCGTCGCCGCCCCGCCGCCAGCGCCGCCGCCGCCGCCAGCCGCCGCCGCCGCGCCGCACCTCGCCGCCCCGCACCGCCGCCTCCCGCCGCTGCCACCGCCCGCACCTCGCCGCCCCGCGCCGCATCCCGCACCGCGCCGTCGCCTCCCGCCGCTGCCGCCGCCCGCACCGCGCCGCGCCGCCCACCGCCCCGAGCCGCGCCGTCGCCGCCCCATCGCCGGAGCCGCCGGACTTCGCCGCCGTCGCCGAGGTAGCAACCGCCGCCGCCATCGGTTTTCTCCAAAAGACCGATCGGTTTTTTTAGGAAAACCCTAGATCTGTTTTTTTATTTAGAATAGATTGGTTCGGTTTTTCCGTCGGTTTAGTTATTTAGCGGACGTTCATCCGTACGTTCGTTTTAACGAACGGTTTTCGTTAGTTTGCCGCAGACAGCGAACGTTCGTTCGTTAGCCTGTTCGTCCGTTTTTCTTTTTCGGGGTATTTATCCGCGGTTATTCCGATCGTGATTTCTGCCCTGATCTTGTTTTTCGTTTTTCTTTTCGCTCGAGAGTCGGAATCAGGTGATTCAAAATCCCAGATCTTCGTCTCGAAGCCCTCTTTACGTTTAATCAACTCGAACAAGATTTTGGCTACTGTAAAATTTGACTTTAGGCCAGCTAGTAAACCGGAGCTCGTTTCTTTTGCAGTTTGAGTTTCGTTGCCTCTTTCGAGTTGATTCTTTTTGCAAACCGGAGTTCTTAATTTGATCTTTCTGGTTAGATCTCTTATTTGAGTTTTACCCGTGCATTATTTAAGTACATATTGTGTGCTTGTTTGATTGCGATAGAGTACCCGGAATGCGCCGCTTGCTACTTTGAGTCTCTAGGTTTTCCGGATCATCAGCAAGGCAAGTAACACTTTGATCATACTTTCCAATTACCCAGTTTTCATTGCATTAGTCAAACCCTCACACATTGCATGAGTAGGACCAATTAACTTGTGGGACTGGGAAGTAGATTGAGGTAGTACCTATTACCTGCATTACATTCAAACCTTTGGGAGTTACATCTACGTTTGATGTTAGGACATGCTATGCTCGTTGACGTGGATTGGGTGAGTGAAATCCATGACAGATGTGAGTTTGTTAATTAATGGTTCAACTTAAGGTGGCAACATTAATACACATCTGGGTGGATTGAGGCATCTGGGTATTCCAGTGATTGCCTGTTTTTCTATTGGACCGCCACCCAGGCTCAAAGGGATCATGAGATTATTCATACTAGAAACTTCTGTGTTCAGCCACAATGCTATTATGGGCTCTAGCATAGTATGAGTAAGTCGTGCGAACTCTTACAGTGGTGGACTAGCAGATGTAGGGGATGTAGGTTGGTACGGTCCGCCCGATCATAAGGTGCTAGCGCTTCTGAAAGACTATGTCTCGGTCATCCGTTTCTCAAACATCATGCAGTGCGAGAAAACCAAACGGAGGCGATCGAGTCTTGTGGGAAAAGTGCACAAACCTCTGCAGAGTGTACAAACTGATCATGATTAGCCGTGTCCCCGGTTATGGACGTCTTGAGTATCTAGTACTTGGATTTTCATGTGCATCTCATCATGTTACTCTAATTTAATATTGTTATGTTTAATGATTATTTTAATTGGGGTTGAGAGGATGTCTATCTTCTCAACGATGTATCAACTGCCATGATAGTTAATTAAAATCTATTCCTTTGAAGTAGGGAAAAATTGGCTTTACGCAAAAACTTAACCATAGAGCTTTCCACCAGCCAAATATTGCATATAGTATAGTCTTACTTTCATTGCATTCTCTTGTGTTACCTTGCCAGCATATTCCATGTGGTGACCCGTTTTCGGGCTGCAACGTTTCATGTTGCAGACTTTTCAGACGACGAGTAAGATGCCCTTTTAGGTCGTGGTTCTATACTCAGTGATGCCGCTGGAGTTGATGGACTCACTTATCTTCCAAGCCTTCCGTTGTTATCGTGTTAGATGGCCTTCAGCCATATTATTTGTAATAAATCCATCGTTGGACTATCGATGTAATAAGTGTGTGATTGCTACTCTGTTATAAATCCTTCAAGTACTGTGTGTGTCAGCATTACTGATCCAGGGATGACACTGTGTCGGTGTACTAAGATAGGGGTACCTTAGTACCCCAACCTGTGCACGGGCAGTAGCAGCTTCCCGTGGCAGGGCTTACCACGTGCTCGCCAAGAACCGTTATGGTCCCTATGAAGCCATTCAAGAACAAAGTATACAAGTCAGAAGATCAAGGCCCCGACAAGAGGAGCTTGCCGGGAAGGCCGTACCAGGCTCAAGGTTATCACTTTAGCACAAGACCCTGGAAAGAGGAGCTTGCCAGGAAGGCCAAGGAATACATATCTCAAGAGATGCCTCGGCGCATCATGCGCCCCGGCAGGACCCGGAGAGCGACAAGCTTCCGGGCCAGGCAAAATCACTACCCCGGCAAGGTGCTTGCCGGGGAAACCTACGCTGTGTGCCCGCGCTCCAGCTCATCTGCCCACGCGTCGCCCTGGGGCCTTTCCAGGGACGCGTGGCAGACGGCTGTGCAGCCTGGGGCACACGGTGGCAAGCCACGGTGACGAGGCTACCGCCGTGGCGAACGGAGAAGCATGGATGGACGCTTTTGGGGGCGACGGCGACGGGCATTTAATGCCCTTATCCCCCACTATCAAAGTTAGGTGAAGACCACTGTTCATATACTGTTCATGCACTGTTGCAACTACCACCAAATTTACACTTTTACCCTCCTCTACGTTGACACCTGTCGGTGACCCCTTTGAGCTATAAAAGGAGGCCCATGCACAACGTAGAGGAGGTTCGAAACCCAGACAACTCTCTCGCTCGGTGTAGCTAGTACTGTAGATCTTCAAGCTCCCGAACTCAAGAGCTCAATACAACCTAAGCAGGAGTAGGGTTTTACGCGTCCGCGCGGCCCGAACCTGGGTAAAACTGCCCGCGTGCGCTCCTCGATCTGCTCTCCGTGCTCCCTCCGCTCCCTTACCGCAACGTAGAAGGGGCTCCGGTCCCATAGGTGCTCGTGGGAGGGCAGTTTCCCCCGACATCTTTGGTGCGCCAGGTAGGGGGCGTCGAGGCGGTGCGAACCTGATCCGGCGCTCACGCGGGCGCAACCTTCAGCAACTTCACCGGCTTCATCAACCTCATCGACAGCATCAACATGCCTCCGAAGAAGAAGGCTTCGGGGGTCGGAGGCCCGTCTGCGTCAATCCCACCGCCACCAGAACCAACGGTTGGTGGAGGAGACGCCGGTGGAAGGGTGGTCACCGGCGAGGAGACTCACGGCGCCAACAAATCCAAGGACAAGACGGACGACCGGGTGAACTCCAAAGCCTCGGTGTCAGTACACGCCCCACGTCCCTCCCAGGAGGTGCAAGACCAGCAGCGGCGTAGTACAGGAGGTACCATACGCCTGCTGGGGCGTGGCCAAGCCGGAGGATCGCGGGATGCTCAAGGCCAGCGCGCTGGTACGAGCAAGGCGCGGTCGCCGGGGCGGGAACATGCTCCTTCTAACGCTATTAGAAGTCCGAGCGTGTCCCGCTCCTCGCACCGTTCGCCACCGTTCCCCTCTTCTCCAGCAGAGGCCCTGGCCAGGGCCCAGCTGCTCCTCGATTTCCCTCTAGCTGCAGACAAGGCCGAAGACTGGAGGGCGACGATCCAGAGCCTCATCGCCTTCGCCAACAACGACGCGCCTCAGCAGCCGGCAATCTCGCGGCCGCGGCAAGTCGACCAAGCGAAGGCCGATGGCGACAAGACCGCCGGGGGTGCAACTACCGTGCACTCCCCGCCGCGGAAGCAGAAATCGCCACCCCGCTGGATCAACGTCGACAACGACTCTACGGCGTCGTCGGATCCGCGGGCTCGCCGCGATCAGCGCCAAGTCCTAGACGACAGGCGACAAGAGGACGCTCGGACTTGCATCGAGCATCGAAGAGAAGCCCGAAGACAGTCAGATCAGCGCGCTGGGACCGCTGTCGACGCGCACGCGCCCGGTGAACCAGGCGACTTGCCGTACGCGGCAGGTTGCCCTGCGTTCACCCATGAGCTGCGGCAAGTCCAGTGGCCCAGCATGAAGAATTTCAAGCCCGACGTACCCGAGAAGTACGACGGCAAGACACACCCCTCAGAGTTCCTCAGCATCTACACCATTGCGGTGCAGGCTGCCGGGGAACGCGACGAGAAGATCCTAGCCAACTACTTCCCACTAGTGCTTAAGCCAAACGTCCGGTCTTGGCTTATGCACTTGCCGGAGAACTCCATCTCCTCATGGGCAGATATGTGCCACCAGTTTGTCGGCGCCTTCACAGGCGGCCACAAACCCCACGGCCAGGAGAGCGATCTCCACATCTTAGCTCAGAAGGAGGGAGAGTCCCTGCGCAAATACATCCAAAGATTCAGCCGCGTCCAGCACAACATTCCCGACGTCCACCCTGCCGCGGTTATCAGCGCGTTTCACCAGAACGTGCGTAACCGCCGGATGAGGGAAGATATGGCCATGACCAAGATCCGGGATGTCAGCGAGCTCTACGCTCTGGCTGACAAGTGCGCGCGCGCTGAAGAGGGGAGGAGACTCCCCGGAGAGGATACCGGCGCAGGAGGAAGCGACAGCGAGGATGCCGCCCCGGCAAGGAAAAACCAGCGGCGGAATAACAGAAAGAAGAAGAGCAAGGAGGTGCTGGTTGTCGAGCAGTCCGGCAAGGAGGCTCCCACCAAGAAGGCACAGGCTGGCAGTTCCGGCAAGGAGCCCGCCCCTGTAGCGGCAGCCGACAAGCAGGACGGCTCCGACAAGCAGTACTGCAAGATCCACCGCACCAAGGGCCACGATCTCCAGAACTGCAAAAGAGTGGAGTACCTCGTAGAGCAGCAGAAGGCTGAATACGAGCGACGTGACAAGGAGAAGGCCCAAGGAGGCGGAGGAGAACCCAGCAAGAAGGGGCCGTTCAATGGCTGGGGAGGACGCCGCGGCAAGGCCAAGCAGCGGCAAGGTGACAGACCTCCCCGGGGCCGCGACAAGGATGAGGATGAAGACGACGATGATGACATGGAAGAAGGAGACAACAGCGAGCAGGAGTTCCAGAAGGCCACAGAGGTTCTGTGTGTCGACGGAGGTGCCTCTCTACACACTTCCCACCGCCAGCTCAAGCAGTGGGTGCGAGAAGTGAATGCAGCTGAGCCGCCCGTCGAGTCACGCAGGCTGTTGAAGTGGTCCGGCACGCCCATCATCTTTGACCTTGAGGACCACCCTGACCGCACAACTGCGGTCGGGTGCTTGCCGATGTTGGTTTCACCAACTATCCGCAACCTCAGGGTCACCAAGATGTTGGTTGACGGCGGGGCCGGCCTGAATTTGATCTCCTCAGCTGTGATCAAGAAGCTACAGATCCCCGACAGCGAGCTCGAGGAAACCGGGTCGTTCCAAGGGATCAACCCGGGAAGGAGCAAGCCGAAGGGGAAGATTACGCTGCCAGTGACCTTTGGCGGGGAGCTCAACTTCAGGACGGAGAGGATTACGTTTGATGTTGCTGATATCCCATTACCATACAATGGGATACTTTGCCGTCCTGCCCTCGCCAAGTTCATGGCAGCTTCCCACTATGCTTACAACATGCTCAAGATGCCGGGGCCGATAAGCGTCATCTTTGTCCCTGGCGACAAGAAGGACGCGCTTATCTGCGCCAACAAGATCTATCGGGATGCAACAGCCGCGGCAGACAGCAGAACACTTGCCGCTGAAGCTCCCGGGGGGAAGACCAAGACCAAGTCCGGCAAGAGCTCTGGGGCCCACTCCGGCAAATGCACCTCTTCGGAGTGCTGCGCTGCCGTCGAGGACGCGCCATCGAGCTCCACCGGCAAGTACAAGAAAGGAATGGCAGCTCCACCGGCAACCAAGATGGTGTCCGCCAAGGAGGACGGCACTGGTGGTACCTTCACCATCAGTGCTACACTCGACCCCAAATAGGAAAGCGCGCTCGTTGCCTTCCTGTGGGCGAATGTCGATGTGTTTGCATGGCAACCGTCTGACATCCCCGGCGTTCCCAGGAAGGTAATTGAGCACAAGCTTGCTGTTTGTCCTCATGCGCGGCCCGTCAAGCAGAAGGTCAGGAAGCAAGCCGTGGAGCGCCAAGAGTTCATAGCTGAAGAGATAAAGAAGTTAGAAGCAGCAGGCCTGGTTAGAGGCGTAATACATCCCACGTGGTTGGCCAATCCAGTTGTCGTGCGAAAGGCTAATGGAAAGTGGAGACTTTGTATAGACTTCACCGACGTGAACAAAGCTTGTCCCAAGGATCCCTTTCCCTTGCCACACATCGACCAAATTGTTGACTCCACAGCTGGATGTGAGTTGCTCTCATTCCTCGATGCATACTCAGGTTACCACCAGATATTCATGGCTAAGGAAGATGAAGAGAAGACTGCATTCATTACTCCATGCGGCACATATTGCTTCATTCGCATGCCCTTTGGATTGAAGAATGCAGGCTCAACATTTGCGAGGGTGGTGCACACTGCTTTTGAGCCACAGATCCACAGGAATATAGAAGCCTACATGGATGATATAGTGGTCAAGAGCAAGAGCAAAGATACCTTGATACAGGACTTAGAGGAAACCTTTGAGAATCTGCGCAAGATCCAACTCAAGCTGAACCCCGAGAAGTGAGTCTTCGGAGTTCCCTCCGGCAAGCTTCTCGGGTTCTTTGTGTCCCAGAGGGGGATTGAAGCCAATCCCGACAAGATAAAAGCCATTGAGCAAATTGAAGCCCCGAAGCGCGTCAAGGACGTAAGAAGACTTGCTGGTTGTGTGGCTGCCCTCAGCAGGTTCATTTCAAAGTCTGCAGAGCGCGCCCTGCCTTTCTTCAAAATCTTGAAAAAGGCAGGTCCTATGAAATGGACTCCGGAAGCGGAGGCTGCGCTGCAAGACTTCAAAGGATACCTGTCCTCTACTCCAATACTTGTCGCACCTAGGTCACAAGAGAAGTTGCTGCTGTACTTAGCAGCAACCAATCAAGTGGTTAGTGCTGCGTTGGTAGCGGAGAGGGAGGCAGAGGAACAGCCTACAGCCCCGGCAAGCACTTCCAGCGACAAGCAGGGGGCTTCCCCGACAAGCTCTGGCCCCGACAAGGACAAGTCTGCGTAGGAACAAGGTGAAGTGCGAAAGAAGATGGTGCAGCGCCCAGTGTATTTCGTAAGTTCCCTCTTGCAGGGGGCTAGATCAAGATACTCTGGGGTGCAGAAGTTGCTTTTCGGCCTCCTCATGGCCTCAAGGAAGCTGCGCCATTACTTCCAAGCACACGAGATAACGGTGGTCACTCGCTTTCCATTGAAGAGGATATTGCAGAATCCCGAAGCAACAGGCAGGATCGTCGAGTGGGCACTGGAGCTGCCAAGCTTTGGTCTCAAGTTTGAGAGTACTTCAACCATACAGAGCAGAGCTTTGGCAGAATTCATAGCGGAATGGACCCCAACGCCAGATGAAGAAGTCCCAGAGACAAGCTACCCCATCCAAGAAGCGAGCAACGAGTGGATAATGTACTTTGATGGTGCTTTCTCGCTGCAAGGCGCCGGTGCCGGCGTAGTACTCATAGCGCCCACCAGAGAGCACCTCAAGTATGTTGTCCAGATGCACTTTCCCAAGGAGCAAGCGACAAACAATACTGCAGAGTATAAAGGTTTGCTTGCCGGCCTCAGAATTGCGGCCGAGCTTGGGATCAAGAAGTTGATTGTGCGGGGAGATTCACAGTTGGTGGTCCGACAAGTGAATAAGAGTTACCAGAGCCCTTTGATGGAAGCTTATGTTGATGAAGTGAGGAAGCTTGAAGAACACTTTGAAGGTCTGCAAATGGAGCACGTCCCAAGAGCTCAGAATGATATTGCAGATGGCCTCTCAAAGTGTGCTGCAATGAAGTTACCTGTGGAACCAGGGACCTTCTTGCTCAAGTTAACTCAGCCATCCGTTACACCATCAGTTGGGCAAAACAAGAAGAGGAAGTTGGTCTCCGGCGACTACTTGCCGGCGGACCTTCCCGAAGCCGCCGCCAAGGTCCCCAAGATCAACAGCCAAGATGCTGAGGAACAGTTTGCTCCTACATATCCAAGGGTCTGTACAGTTGAAGCAGGCATTCCCGACAAGCCTTGCCCCGGCAGGCTTGCCGGGGGACCATCAGCTCCGGCAGAGCCGCAGGTTCTTGCCGTAGAAGCTGAGGTTCCCGCAGCAGCCCTCATGCCTTTAGTCCTTGTTGTTGAGCCTCAAGCTCCAGCATGGGCACAGCAAATCGTCCGCTTTCTGCAAACTGGAGAACTTCCCGACGAGCCAGAAGAGATAGAGAAAATAACCAGGCAGTCGAGTATGTACCAGTTCGTTGGCAATGGACTGTACAGAAGAAGACTCAACGGTGTCAGGTTGAAGTGCATTCCCAGGGAAGATGGACAGAAGCTGTTGGCAGAGATACATGGAGGCATATGTGGCCACCACATTGGCGCAAGGGCACTTGCCGGGAAGGCGTTCCGGCAAGGGTTCTTCTGGCCAGAAGCCCTCCAAGATGCAACTGCACAAGTAACCAAGTGTGAAGCGTGCCGGTTCCATGCCAAGCAAATTCACCAGCCAGCTCAAGCTCTCCAGACGATTACTTTGTCCTGGACCTTCTCAGTCTGGGGGCTCGATATCCTCGGCCCCTTTCCCCGCGCTGCCGGGGGCTTTGAGTACTTGTACGTTGCAATCGACAAGTTCACAAAGTGGCCAGAAGTGGAACCAGTGAGAAAGGTGACAGCACAGTCAGCAGTCAGGTTCTTCAGGTCAATTGTTTGCCGTTTCGGAATCCCTAACAGGATTATCACCGACAACGACACACAGTTCACAAGTCGCACCTTCATGCAGTATGTCCAAGACCTTGGCGCCAAGGTCTGCTTCGCTTCTGTTGCTCACCCGAGGAGCAATGGTCAAGCGGAGAGGGCCAATGCTGAAGTGCTGCGCGGACTCAAGACAAGGACCTTCGACAGGCTGCACAAGTGCGGAAGAAACTGGATAGAGGAGTTGCCGGCGGCTCTTTGGTCAATCAGGACGACACCAAATCGAGCCACCGAACAGACACCCTTTGCTCTTGTCTAAGGAGCAGAGGCAGTTCTCCCCATGGAACTCGTATACGGATCTCCTCGAGTGCTCGCTTACGATGAGCTCGAGCAAGAGCAACTGCGACAAGATGACGCATTGCTCCTTGAGGAGGAACGTCTCCAGGCTGCTGTACGAGCTGCTCGATACCAGCAAGCCTTGCGTCGCTATCATAGCCGCAAGGTCAGGGCCAGGAGTCTCGAGGAAGGCGACCTTGTTCTTCGGCGTGTTCAGTCCGCCAAGAACTCCAACAAGTTGACGCCGAAGTGGGAAGGCCCTTATCGGGTGAGACAAGTCACAAGGCCCGGCGCTGTCCGCCTTGAGACCGAAGAAGGCTTACCGGTGAGCAACTCCTGGAACATAGAGCATCTTCGCAAGTTTCACCCATAAGGCGCGGTTGCCGTGATCCGCTCCGGCAACCACCTTTTGTACAAGTCTTGCCGCTGTTGCATGTAAACCTTTGTACAAAGCCGGGCGCAGATCCCGTGCATCAGTAAAGCTTTTGTGCTTCGCACTATTTGTCATTTCCATGCTTTTCTTTGTTATTTGCATGCATCATCTGACACCTTGTGCAACGCACATCCCCGGTAAGAACTAGCAAGCCGTGAGGCCCTATACTTGTTTTTCCTCCTCTTTCTCTTTACCTCTTAAGCAGAAGGAGTATTCCTCACGCACAAGTTTGCCGGGGGGGAAGGAGATGGAGGCATGAACCAAGTACTGTTCAAGAAAGAGAAGCCTTGTTGGGGAGCAAGCAACCCATGAAAGCTAAGTTACCCAAGTTTGAGTAATTCAAATTTTTTAAATTTTAGTTATCTTCCTTGAACAACCACACTTTGTATGGAAAACCTGTGCGCGGAGGAACCTACCCGTGGCTAGCCGCACCCTTACTTTGTTTCGAGCACGCTCAACGACTTAAGTGAGCTACGACAAGTGTCGCGCCCTTACTTCGTTTTCGAGTTCGCTCAGCAACCTAAGTGTGCTATGACTAGCTGCGGCAAGGTTTCTTGCCGGCAAAGGTATTGCCAGCAGGCTGCTAAGAGTCCATCACTCAGCGCTCGCGGCAAGGGTCCTTTGCCGGCAAGTTCCCTAAAAACGTAGGGTGGGATGCATACAAAGTGAAGGGACCAAAGCAAGGGAGATAACACTGCATTGGTTGCTCGAAATAAGATTGTATATTACAAAGATAGCTTGCCGCTGCTCTAATCAACTACTGCCTATGACTTAATTGGCAGCGGCAAAGGAAGCAGAAAGAAAGGAATCTAATCTGCGCGGTCGCCTTCACGCCTCGTGATCTTGCCCACCTTGGCGACGATGTGGGCAACTTCCGCCTTCAACGCCTCCTGGTCAGCTTCGGGCGGCAAGGTGCGGAGGACATTGACGAGGTTGATGCCGGGGTTGCGGTAGACGATCTTCGACAAGACCCGCTCCATGGTGCCCATGCAGAGCCGACGCGCCTCGTCGGCCAGCTGCACAGGGATCTTCTCCCGCAGCCGCGCAAGCGCCGGCGCAATTCCCCTGAAGAACAGACTCAACTTGGCGCTGTGGGGGAGACTCTCGTCCGGGGAGTACACGAGATGCTCCGCCCTCAGCGCCATCATCTCCATGTCAATATTGGCAGCGGAGGTGACCAGCTCATCAGTCCACTGCTCCACTGCCCGGTTGAAGTTGTTCGCCGAGACGGCGGCGCTCTCCACCAAGGCCCTTTCCTTGCGGAGTTCGTCCTTTAGCTTCGTCTCGCGGTCCCGGGCGGCGTCGAGCGAATCAGTAAGAGTGGAGACCTTCAGCTCTAAATCAACAATGGAGTCCCTGGCGGCAGTGAGTTCCTGGCCCTTATCGGAGAGGCGTACCTGCAAATCCGAATTGGTATGGGCGTCTTTCTCCCGCGCCACGTTGAGCGCGGTGACCCTGTCTTCGCTCGCCTTCAGGAACAACTCCAGCTGCGCCACCCTGGCCTCCAGATCCTTCTTGGCAGTCTCCGCGGCAGCGGCAGCGTCCCTCGCCTCCTTCAGGGCCCCGCCGATGGCTTGCTCCCGGGCGGTGAGGTCGTCCTCGTGGCTGTCGAGGTCGACCTTCCACTGGTTGAGCGCCCCCTCCCGCCGAGACAGCTCCTCGGCGGCCAGTCGCTGCTGCTCTTCTACCTCAGCCTTCTCAAGGATAAATGCTTGCTGCGCCCCGGCAAGCTCTTCACGCTCCTCCGCCAAGTTACGGAGGGCCGCCTGGTTGGCGGCGCGGAGCTCCACGGCGCGCTTCTCCAGATCAGCTCCAGCCTTGGCAGCCAGAGCCTCCCGAGACTCCAACTTCGCCTGCCTGGCCCGATACAAGGCCAGGAGCCGACGAAGGAGTCTCTCCTCTTCGGGCTCGTCGCTGCTGCCGGGCGTTTCAACAACCTTCAATCCGGCGGAGGCGAGGACCTCTCCGTCAAAGGTCTCTCCCTCAGCGGGTGCCCGAGACGAGGACGCCCACGGGACTTGTATGAAAACCCCGTTGGCGGCCTCCAGGTAGACGCCCTGCCCAGCCGCGGAGACGGAAGGGTCGGCGGCCGGTGCAGCGTCCGGTGCTCCTGCGGCCTCCGGGCCGGCAGTGCGGTCGCCGGTCCCTTCCCCAGCCGCGGTGTCTGCGGTCGGGGCGGTCTCTTCAGCGGCAGGCTCGTCGGCTCCAGCCATTCCCTCGGTGGCAGTGGCATTGCCGCCGTCACCGTGCACCTCCTCCTCAGCGGTGGCCTCCGTCTCCATCAGCTCTGGGGCAGGAGGATCTAGTGGAAGAAGAAGAAAAGAAAGAATCAAGCAAATATCCAAAAAGACAAATCCAAGAAGAAGAAGTTGCAAGGTTTACCTTCGCGGACTTCTTCGACGACGGGGTCCCTCGCCGGGGAATTCTCCCTTGGCGGCGGAGTAGTGACCCCTGCTGGCGGAGGGCCGCCCGCGCCCTCCCTTGGCGGGGTGCTCACCCTTGTCGGGCTGCTCACCCTTGGCGGGGTACTCGCCCTTGGCGGAGTGCCCGTCCTTGGCGGAGCGTTCTCCCTTGCCGGGGAGTTCATCCTTGGCGGGGAGGGTGGAGCAAGTGGCTCGTCGGGGGCGACCTCCTAGCGCTCCTGCGGCTGCGGCTCCACTTCTGCACAAGACAACAAAACATCAACCAAGATGATAACCTCAAGCGCACCCGTCAAGCAGAAAGATAAATACCAGACTTACGCTGGGGGCTGCGCTGGGGGCTGCTCCTCGGAGCAGCATGCTGATCCGGCAAGCTCGTCGCCGGCGCGTCGCTTGTCGCCGCGACGGGCTCGTCGTCCTCGATATCGACCACAGGGATCTTGGCCCTCTTCGCCATCCGCTGGGTCAAGGGCCTGCGGAGCAAAACAAAAGCAAGATCAGAACCAGCAAGGAAAATCAAGAAAAAACCAAAGAAACTAAAAGAATTGCAAGTACTTACTCCTCTTCCTCTTCGTCGGAGCTGAGGGCGGAGAAGTCAAACTCCGCCTGGCATGCTCCCGCGCGAGGAGCTGGAGGAGAAGGCTCCCTCGGGCGCTTGGCGGGCTGCGGGGCTGTGGGCCGTGAAGACCCGGCCCCCGTCGTCGCCGAGGACCGAGGGGCAGAAGGAGCACCCGTTCCGCTCCGGGAAGATCCCCCTCCGCTTGGCGCTCGAGGACGGGGCGCCTCCTTGACGACTTCGCTCGTCTTGGTGGCGCGCGTCGCACGGCTCGCCGGCTGCTGTCGAGGTGCCTGCGGCCTCGCCGTCTCAGTTGCCTTGCGGAGGCACTTCTTCGGTTGCTGCGGAGGGCTTGGCGGACCCGGAGAGTTCTCCGAGGATGAGGAGGCATCGTCGTCAAGATTCAGAGATCCACCAGAGTCTTCATCGGAATCTCCAGACTCGGCGCCCTCCTCCTCCTCGGCAGGCCCGCTGGACTCAGTGCCATGCCCGGCGGCCTCGCTCCCCCCGGCAACCTCGCTCATCCCGGCAAGCTTCACGGAAGGCTCCCCGGCAAACTCCTCGGGCGCAATCTTCAGCAGCTTGAGGATTTCCGCCTCCTCTGCTTGACTCACTGCGTCCGCGGCCTCTGCCTCTTCCACAGTGTATCCAAATTCGCCCTCAGCCGCAGCTGCGGCGGCCTCCTCCATCCTGGAGGCAATGAAGGCTACATCCCGGTCAGTAGTATCCCGGGTGAGGCCCTTCTTCTCCTCGGCGTTGCGGGGCTTCTCGACCAAGTTGTCGAAGAAGGTCAGCACGGTCTCCGGTGGAGGCTCCAGCCAAGTGGGGACGACGCCATGGGAGTCGCACTCGGGCATCATCGCGCGTATGGAATCGCGGGCAGTGCTGTTGCACAGCGGCACCACTCCCCGGGAAGGTTTGAACCACTCCGGGTGGGCGGGGTCATGCTTGAATAGCTCCCGAACCATCCCCTTCAACTCCAAGACGGTGAAGTTGTAGTTCAATCCAGGGCGCAGCCTCATGATGTCTGCCGCATGGCCGAATTCCCAGGCGGGCCTTTTCCTTTCTTGTAAAGGGGCGATGCGGCGGCGAAGGAAATCTGCTCCAACTTCTCCAACAGTCAGATTGGCGACCCGGAGACGAATGATCCTAATGAGGGCGATCTGAAGCTTGCTGTCCTCCGGGGCCAATTCACTCCAATCCCTGCCGCGCACTATGGCAGTCTTGCGCGGCGAGGTAAAGGGCTCAGGATTAGCTTCCAGCACCCAGCACCAATCGGCTCTCCACTCCTCCCACTTGCCGCGGAGCTCTCCCCTCAAGTACGCGTCCTTCTTGTTCAGCTTGAAGATCCAGGAGATGCCGCCAGAGAGGGGAGCACCAGACTCTACTCTAGGCATGAAGAAGTGGCGGAAAAGAGCTACATTTGGATGAACCCCAACATAGTTTTCGCATAGATGTGCGAAAACGGCCATCGTAAGGATGGCGTTGGGGGTGAAATCTAGGAGCTGGAGGCCATACGTATTCATTACATCACAAAAGAACTCCGAGTACGGAGGGCACAAACCACAATGGAAGTATGCGGCAAAGAAAAAGTACCCGCCGGGGAACATGTCAGCGGCGACGGCGGGGAGGACTCTGGTGCGGGGATGAGCTTTGGTCTCCCTTGCCCAGAACAAATAGTATTTGTCCCGCAGCTCCCTCGTGCCAAGCCTCGGCGCGAAGACCACGCACTTCTTCCGTAGGGCTGCCAGCTTCGCCGCCTGCTCGGACTTCTCCTTCTTGGCCTTGTCACTCTTCGCCTTGTCGCTCTTCGGAGCCATGGTGGGGGCGGCGAGGAAAGAGGCGAGGAGGTCGACGGTGCCGCGGATGCGGGAGACGGCGGAGGAAGGGAGGGGCTTGGCTCTCTGTCGACCTTTGGGAGGCGGAGGGCGACGGGGGTTTCTGGAGAATCAAGGCGCAATGAAAACGATGGAGGGAACTGCCCCTGCTTCCTCTGCTTTTAAGGGGGAAGTGGGGGACGTTCCACATTTCCCATTAAAGAACAGGCCACGATCTCTCCCACGACGCCGCAATCGACGTGTGCCGTTAGGGAGGGATGCGGTGGATACGGAAGGGGATACGGCTTGCCGTGGGCCGCGCGTGCCCGTGCACTGTCTTGGGCCTGGCCCAACAGCGCTCGGCATCGTGTGTGGCCCAGGCCCGGGGGCTCCTGTCGGTGTACTAAGATAGGGGTACCTTAGTACCCCAACCTGTGCACGGGCAGTAGCAGCTTCCCGTGGCAGGGCTTACCACGTGCTCGCCAAGAACCGTTCTGGTCCCTATGAAGCCATTCAAGAACAAAGTATACAAGTCAGAAGATCAAGGCCCCGGCAAGAGGAGCTTGCCGGGAAGGCCGTACCAGGCTCAAGGTTATCACTTTAGCACAAGACCCTGGCAAGAGGAGCTTGCCAGGAAGGCCAAGGAATACATATCTCAAGAGATGCCTCGGCGCATCATGCGCCCCGGCAGGACCCGGAGAGCGACAAGCTTCCGGGCCCGGCAAGATCACTACCCCGGCAAGGTGCTTGCCGGGGAAACCTACGCTGTGTGCCCGCGCTCCAGCTCATCTGCCCACGCGTCGCCCTGGGGCCTTTCCAGGGACGCGTGGCAGACGGCTGTGCAGCCTGGGGCACACGGTGGCAAGCCACGGTGACGAGGCTACCGCCGTGGCGAACGGAGAAGCATGGACGGACGCTTTTGGGGGCGATGGCGACGGGCATTTAATGCCCTTGTCCCCCACTGTCAAAGTTAGGTGAAGACCACTGTTCATATACTGTTCATGCACTGTTGCAACTACCACCAAATTTACACTTTTACCCTCCTCTACGTTGACACCTGTCGGTGACCCCTTTGAGCTATAAAAGGAGGCCCATGCACAACGTAGAGGAGGTTCGAAACCCAGACAAGTCTCTCGCTCGGTGTAGCTAGTACTGTAGATGTTCAAGCTCCCGAACTCAAGAGCTCAATACAACCTAAGCAGGAGTAGGGTTTTACGCGTCCGCGCGGCCCGGACCTAGGTAAAACTGCCCGCGTGCGCTCCTCGATCTGCTCTCCGTGCTCCCTCCGCTCCCTTACCGCAACGTAGAAGGGGCTCCGGTCCCATAGGTGCTCGTGGGAGGGCAGTTTCCCCGGACACACTGATGCACAGAGATCAGACTGTTTGAGGTCCGGTCGCTACACCCCCTCCACCATAATTCACCTCGGTCATATCGTAGCAGTGCTTTAGCAAAGCCCTGCGTCGGTAACTTCATCATCACCGTCATCACGCCATCGTGCTGATGAAACTCTCCCTCAAAGCTCAACTGGATCGTGAGTTCGTGGGATGTCACCGAGCTGAACGTGTGCACATCGCGAAGGTGTCGTACGTTCGGTACTAGGATCGGTCGATCATGACAACGTACGACTACATCAACCGCATTGTCATAACGCTTCCGCTTACGTTCTACGAGGGTACGTGGATGCTACTTCTCGAGCTTGCGTTGTATTCCCTCGAAGAGGCAAGGGTGATGCAGCACAATAGCGTAAGTATTTCCCTCGGTTTTTGAGAAGCAATGTATCAATCCAGTAGGAGACCACACGCGGGTCCCTCGTACCTGCACAAACAAATAAGAACCTTGCAGCCAACGCGATAGAAGGGGTTGTCAATCCCTTCTCGGTCACTTACAAAAGTGAGATCTGATGGATATGATAAGATAATATTTTTGGTATTTTTGATATAGAGAAAAAGTAAATAGTGCAAAGTAAAGCAACAGTGAAAGAAATTGGCAAGTTGACGGGAAACTAATATGATAAAGATAGACCCGGGGGCCATAGGTTTCACTAGTGGCTTCTCTCATGATAGCAGAATTCTACGGTGGGTGAACAAATTACTGTCGAGCAATTGATAGAAGAGCGCATAGTTATGAGAATATCTGGGCATGATCATTGTATATAGGAATCATGTCCGTGACAAATAGACCGAAACGATTCTGCATCTACTACTATTACTCCACACATCGACCGCCATTCAACATGCATCTAGAGTATTAAGTTCATAAGAACAGAGTAACGCCTTAAGCAAGATGACATGATGTAGAGGGATAAACTCAAGCAATATGATATAAACCGCATCTTTTTATCCTCTATGGCAACAATACAATATGTGCCTTGCTTCCCCTGCTGTCATTGGGAAAAGACAGCGCAAGATTGAACCCAAAGCCAAGCACTTCTCCCATTGCAAGAACTATAGATCTAGTAGGCCAAACCAAACCGATAATTCAAAGAGACTTGCAAGGATATTTAAATCATACATAAAAGATTTCAGAAAAGAATCCAATATTATTCATAGATAATCTTGATCATAAACCCACAATTCATCGGATCTCGACAAACACACCGCAAAAAGATTACATCGAATAGATCTCCTCGAAGATCGAGGAGAACTTTGTATTGAGATCCAAAGAGAGGGAAGAAGCCATCTAGCTAATAACTATGGACCCGAAGGTCTGTGGTAAACTACTCACAACTCATCGGAAAGGCTATGGTGTTGATGTAGAAGCCCTCCATGATTGATGCCCCCTTCGGCGGAGCTCCGGAACAGGCCCCAAGATGGGATGTCACGGGTACAGAAGGTTACGGCGGTGGAATTAGGGTTTCGTTCGACTCCCTGATGTTTTCAGGGTATGAGAGTATATATAGGCTAAAGAGGCATGTCAGGGGAGCCAGAGGGGGCCCACGAGGGTGGGGGCGCGCCTACCCCCTGGGCGCGCCCCCAACCCTCGTGGCCTCCTCTCTTGCTTCCTAGCGTGTACTCCAAGTCTTCTGTGTTGATATCGTTACAAAAATAACTCTCCCGAAGGTTCCATTCCATTTGGACACCGTTTGATATTCCTTTTTTGCGAAACACTGAAATAGGCAAAAAACAGCAATTTGCACTGGGCCTTGGGTTAGTAGGTTTGTCCCAAAAATAATATAGAAGTGTATAATAAAGCCCATTAAACATCCAAAACAGAATATATAATAGCATGGAACAATAAAAAATTATAGATACGTTGGAGATGTATCAAGCATCCCCAAGCTTAATTCGTGCTCGTCCTCGAGTAGGTAAATGATAAAAACAGAATTTTTGATGTGGAATGCTAACCAACATAATTCTCAATGTAATTTTCTTTATTGTGGCATGAATGTTGATACGTCTCCAACGTATCTATAATTTTTTATTGTTCCATGTTATTATATTATCCTTCTAGGATATTTTATGGGCTTTTATATAAACTTTTATATGATTTTTGGGACTAACCTATTAACCCAGAGCCCAGTGCCAGTTTCTGTTTTTCCCTTGCTTTAGAGTATCGCAGAAAAGGAATATCAAACGGAGCCCAATTGACCTGAAACTCAACGGAGGACATTTTTGGACCAGAAGAAGCCCAGAGAGTACCGGAGGAGGACCAGAAGGTCCACGGGCTGCCCACGAGGGTAGGGAGCGCGCCCTCCCCCCTAGGCACGCCCCCTACCTCGTGGACAGCCTGGAGGCCCCCTTTACTTGCCCCCGACTCGAACACCTCCTATATATACATAAACCTCCAGAAAATAACCTACATCAGGAGTTCCGCCGTCGAAAGCCTCTGTGGGCACCGAAAACCAATCTAGACCCCGTTCCGGCACCCTGTCGGAGGGGGGAATCCCTCTCCGGTGGCCATCTTCGTCATCCCAGCGCTCTCCATGACGAGGGGGGAGTAGTTCACCCTCGGGGCTGAGGGTATGTACCAGTGGCTATGTGTTTGATCTCTATCTCTCGTGTTCTTGAGATGGCACGATCTTGATGTATCGCGAGCTTTGCTATTATAGTTGGATCTTATGATGTTTCTCCCCCTCTACTCTCTTGTAATGGATTGAGTTTTCCCTTTGAAGTTATCTTATTGGATTGAGTCTTTAAGGTTTGAGAACACTTGATGTATATCTTGCATGTGTTTATCTATGGTGACAATGGGATATCACGTGATTCACTTGATGTATATTTCGGTGATCAACTTGCGGGTTCCTTGACCTTGGGAATCTATGCATAGGGTTTGTCACACATTTTTGTCTTGACTCTCCGGTAGAAACTTTGGGGCACTCATTGCAGTTCTTTGTGTTGGTTGAATAGATGAATCTGAGATTGTGTGATGCATATCATATAATCATGCCCACGGATACTTGAGGTGACAATGGAGTATCTAGGTTACATTAGGGTTTTGATTGATTTGTATCTTAAGGTGTTATTCTAGTACGAACTCTATGATAGATTGAATGGAAAGAATAGCTTCGTGTTATTTTACTACGGACTCTTGAATAGATCGATCAGAAAGAATAACTTTGAGGTGGTTTCGTACCCTACCATTATCTCTTCATTTGTTCTCCTCTATTAGTGACTTTGGAGTGACTCTTTGTTGCATGTTGAGGGATAGTTATATGATCCAGTTATGTTATTACTGTTGAGAGAACTTGCACTAGTGAAAGTATGAACCCTAGGCCTTGTTTCCTATCATTGCAACACCATTTATGCCCACTTGCTACCTTGCTGTTTTTATATTTTCAGATTACAAAAACCTATATCTACCATCCATATTGCACTTGTATCACCATCTCTTCGCCGAACTAGTGCACCTATACAATTTACCATTGTATTGGGTGTGTTGGGGACACAAGAGACTCTTTGTTATTTGGTTGCAGGGTTGTTCGAGAGAGACCATCTTCATCCTAAGCCTCCCACGGATTGATAAACCTTAGGTCATCCACTTGAGGGAAATTTGCTACTGTCCTACAAACCTCTGCACTTGGAGGCCCAACAACGTTTATAAGAAGAAGGTTGTGTAGTAGACATCAAATGTTCAGATCCAAAAGATTCAAGACAAAAGTCTATATTGACATAAGAGTAGTAATACTTCAAGCATACTAACAAAGCAATCATGTCTTCTCAAAATAACATGGCCAAAGAAAGTTATCCCTGGAAAGTCATATAGTCTGGCTATGCTCTATCTTCATCACACAAAATATTTAAATCATGCACAACCCCGGTTTCAGCCAAGCAATTGTTTCACACTTCAATTTTTTCAAACCTTTCAATTTTCACGCAATACATGAGCATGAGCCTTGGATATAGCACTATGTGGAATAGAGTGGTGGTTGTGGAGAAGACAAAAGAGGAAGATAGTCTCACATCAACGAGGCGTATTAATGGGCTATGGAGATGCCCATCGATAGATATCAATGTGAGTGAGTAGGGATTGCCATGCAACGGATGCACTAGAGCTATAAGTGTATGAAAGCACAACAAAAGAAACTAAGTGGGTGTGCATCAAACTTGCTTGCTCACGAAGACCTAGGGCATTTTGAGGAAGCCCGTCATTGGAATATACAAGCCAAGTTCTATAATGAAAATTCCCACTAGTATATGAAAGTGATAAAACAAGAGACTCTCTATCATTAAGATCAAGGTGCTATTTTGAAGCACAAGTGTGGAAAATGGATAGTAGCATTGTCCCTTATCTCTTTTTATCTCCTTTTTTCTTTTCTTTTTCTTTGGGCCTTTTCTCTCTCTTTTTTCTTTTTTTACCATTTGTTATGGCCTCTTTTTTTCTTTTTCCTTTTTTTTCTCTTTCGTCCGGAGTCTCATCCCGACTTGTGGGGGAATCATAGTCTCCATCATCCTTTCCTCACTAGGACAATGCTCTAGTAATTACAATCATCACACTTTTATTTACTTACAACTCGAAGCTAGAACAAAATATGACTCTATGTGAATGATAATGATGAAGCGTGTCATATGAACGGAACGGTGGAAAGTTGCATGGAAATATATCTTGGAATGACTATGAAAATGCCATGATAGGTAGGTATGGTGGCTGTTTTGAGGAAGGTATGTGGTGGGTGTATGGTACCGGCGAAAGTTGTGTGGTACAAGAGAGGCTAGCAATGGTGGAAGGGTGAGAGTGCGTATAATCCATGGACTCAACATTAGTCATAAAGAACTCATATACTTATTGAAAAAATCTACAAGTCATCAAAAAAAGTATTCAACGCATGCTCCTAGGGTAAGGGTTGGTAGGAGTTAACCATCGCGTGATCCCGACCTCCACACAAAGGATGACACTCAATAAATAATTCATGCTCCAACTTCATCACATAACGGTTCATCATACATGCATGCTACGGGAATCACAAACTTTAACACAAGTGTTTCTCAAATTCACAATTACTCCACTAGCATGACTCTAATATCACCATCCTCATATCTCAAAACAATCATCAAGTATCAAACTTCTCATCATATTCAATGCACTTTATGTGAAAGTTTTTACTATATTCATCTTGGATGCCTATCATATTAGGACTAAATTTATAACCAAAGCACATTACCATGCTTTTATAAGAGACTCTTAAAAAGATATAAGTGAAGCATGAGAGATCAATAATTTCTACAAAATAAAACCACCACCGTGCTCTAAAATATATAAGTGAAGCACTAGAGCAAAACTATCTAGCTCAAAAGATATAAGTGAAGCACAAAGAGTATTCTAATAAATTCCGATTCATGTGTATCTCTCTCAAAAGGTGTGTACAGTAAGGATGATTGTGGCAAACTAAAAAGCAAAGACTCAAATCATACATGATGCTCCAAGCAAAACACATATCATGTGGTGAATAAAAATATAGTCTCAAGTAAAGTTACCGATAGACGAAGACGAAAGAGGGGATGCCTTCCCGGGGCATCCCCAAGCTTAGGCTTTTGGTTGTCCTTGAATTTTACCTTGGGGTGCCTTGGGAATCGCCAAGCTTAGGCTCTTGCCACTCTTTGTTCCATAGTCCATCAAATCCTTACCCAAAACTTAAAAACTTCACAAGCCAAAAATCTCGTGAGCTCCGTTAGTATAAGAAAACAAACCACTACTCAAAGGTACTCTAATGAACTCATTCTTTGTTTATATTGGTGTTAAACCTACTGTATTCCAAATTTTCTATGATTCATACCCCCCGATACTACTCATAGATTCATCAAAATAAGCAAACAACACACGAAAAAAAGAATCTGTCAAAAACAGAACAGTCTGTAGCAATCTGTAACTTTCGAATAATTCTGTAACTCTAAATTTTTTGAAATAAATTGGTGGACGTGAGGAATTTTTCTATTAATCATCTTCAAAAAGAATCAACTAAAAATCACTCTCGAGTAAAAAATGGTAGCTAATCTCGTGAGCGCTAAAGTTTCTGTTTTTTACAGCATGATCACATAAACTTCACACAAGTCTTCCCAAAGGTTCTACTTGGCACAAACACTAATTAAAACACAAAAATACATCTAAACAGAAGCTAGACGCAATATTTATTCCTAAACAGAAGCAAAAACAAAGAAAATAAAATCGGGTTGCCTCCCAATAAGCGCTATCGTTTAACGCCCCTAGCTAGGCATGATACAAGAATAGATCTACGTATTGCCATAATGATAAGGTAGATCTTGAAACTCATCTCATACTCCCTACGTTCAGCCACAAGTTTTCTTTGTGGCAAGCAAAAGTAATCAAAATGACTAAATTTAATTGGACATAAGTCCCCCATATCAAGCTCGGGAGGTATAGGTTCCTCCTTTGGCCCTTCATATTGCACAACCAATTCATCATTATAAGCATTTTTTGGCAAAAGGTCATGAGCCTTCGCTCGAGAGAAAAACCTATACCATTGTTTTGAATAGCAAAATCATCATTCAATTCAGAGATTCTTTCAACCAAGATATCGGTAGGAACCTTTTTCCTAAGGTTTTCATTAAAAGCAACATGATCTAAAGATTGCAAATGCATTATGTCCTCTTGATTAAATAAGATAGCTTCTATGGGAGGACGACCAGCGCCCACCCTATAATGTGTAAAGATTTCTTTGGCCTCTTTCCTTATGAATCTGAACTCGTGAGCCAAAAAGATAGTAGCTGCGCGCTTAACAGAAGAATGCTTAATATTGGAAAATTACAAAAAAATCTCTAAATGAAAGGATGCATATGGAGAAATTGCCTTTCAATTTCAACTACAAGCATAGATATGGCATCCGCAAGACTACTAGTTCTATGAAGAATAGATCCACCCGTAGTGGGTAAAGCACCGGCACAAGTAAAGAAGTCTTGAAGATCTCATTTTCCAATAATATTACCACTACCAACCCGGAACTTCTTAGTATGTAAAGTGGTACTTTTATCTGGAGGATCAACAAAAGCAAAGTGGCCCTCAACGTTACTACACTTTTCAATGACATCCTCCCCCATCTCAGACATGATGGCAACAAACCGCAATAAAGACGAACACACACGAGGCAAGCGAACGGTAAAAAGGGTGAATAAAACGGCAAGGGTGAAGTAGGAGAGAGGAAAACGAGAGGCAAATAATATAATGCGAGGGCTAAGGGTTTGTGATAGGTACTTGGTATATGACTTTTGCGAAGATCTCCCCGGCGACGGCACCAGAAATTCTTCTTGCTACTTCTCGAGCTTGCGTTGTATTCCCTCGAAGAGGACAGGGTGATGCAACACAGTAGTGTAAGTATTTCCCTCAGTTTTTAAGAACCAAGGTATCAATCCAGTAGGAGACCACGTGCGAGTCCCTCGTACCTGCACAAACAAATAAGAACCTTGCAGCCAACGCGATAAAAGGGGTTGTCAATCCCTTCTCGGTCACTTACAAAAGTGACATCCGATAGATATGATAAGATAAGATTTTTGGTATTTTTGATATAGAGAAAAGGTAAATAATACAAAGTGAAGCAACGGTGAAAGAAATTGGCAAGTTGACGAGAAACTAATATCATAAAGATAGACCCGGGGCCATAGGTTTCACTAGTGGCTTGTCTCATGATTGCAGAATTCTACGGTGGGTGAACAAATTACCGTCGAGCAATTGATAGAAGAGTGCATAGTTATGAGAATATCTAGGCATGATCATTGTATATAGGCATCACGTCTGTGACAAGTAGACCGAAACGTTTCTGCATCTACTACTATTACTCCACACATCGACCGCTATCTAGCATGCATCTAGAGTATTAAGTTCATAAGAACAGAGTAACGCCTTAAGCAAGATGACATGATGTAGAGGGATAAAGTCAAGCAACATGATATAAACCCCATCTTTTTATCCTCGATGGCAACAATACAATATGTGCCTTGCTGCCCCTGTTGTCACTCGAAAAGGACACCGCAAGATTGAACCCAAAGCCAAGCACTTCTCCCATTGCAAGAACTATAGATCTAGTAGGCCAAACCAAACCGATAATTCGAAGAGACTTGCAAGGATATTTAAATCATACATGAAAGATTTTAGAAAAGATTCTAATATTGTTCATAGATAATCTTGATCATGAACCCACAATTCATCAGATCTCGACAGACTGATGTCTACACACGCTTCTACTCTTGTAGACTATGTTGGGCCTCCAAGCGTAGAGGTTTGTAGGACAGCGGCAATTTCCCTCAAGTGGATGACCTAAGGTTTATCGAACTCAGGGAAGTAGGGGTTGAAGATGGTCTCTCTCAAGCAACCCTGCAACTAAGATACAAGAAGTCTCTTGTGTCCCCAACACACCTAATACAACTAGGAGTTGTATAGGTGCACTAGTTCGGCGAAGAGATGGTAAAATATGGATGATAGGAGTGGCAAAGCAAAGTAATATAAATCTGTAATAAAAAGTGCAGCAAGCAAACAAGTGGTAAACGTGAGCACAAATGGTATTGCAATGATGGAAACAAGGCCTAGGTTTCATACTTTCACTAGTGGCAACTCCCAACAACATTAACATAATCGAATCACATGATATTTCCCATAAAACATGCAAAGGGGACACACTCGGAGGTCATTCCTTCGTGGTCAAGAGAGGACGAGAATTATGTAGAGCTACAAAAGCACACCTCAAAGTTCGTAGTTCTCAATCTAAGGATTTCCCAATGTCACCGCGGCCATCCAAAGAGAGTCCCACAATCACCACAATATATCTAAAGGATAGTCAAAGACAAGCACCAAGAGACTCTCAATCTTCAATCAACACACAAGAGAGGAAATCACTCATGAAAATATTTTTCTAATCCATGTCCAATAGACCGCTGTCACCTTGGTCTCGGGGATTATACTAGATAAAGACAAGTGAGTACATCAATCCAATACATAGAAGAAGGGGAAATATCATGGGATCACCCTAGATTAACATAGCCTATGATCACGACGAAGATCACATCATGGGAGAGAGAATTGACCACATAGCTACTGGTAGAAACCTTAGCCCCGAGGAGGAACTACTCCCGCATCATGGAGGGAGGAAGCAACGTCGATGGAGATGAATCCGGGGGCACTTCCCCGTCCCGGCAGGGTGCCGGCACAGGAATTCTGGTCTCCCGAAGCTTGATGGCGATGGCGGCGGAGATCGGAATCGCGTCTGGAGAAAAGGGGTCCGGAATCAGGGTTTCCGCGACACGGTGTAAAAATATGCCAAAGGGGGGCATCAGAGGGGATCAGGGGTGCCCAGGCGCATCCCCGGCGCGGCCAGGGGGGCGCGTGGGCAGGCCGCCTGGAGCCCCTGTGGGTCCCCTCCGACCCTACTTTGGCCGCATGGAAGCTTCCGGAACGCTGATTTTTTATATATTTTTCCCGGAATTTTTCTGGCAATTTACGTAATGGGAAAACCTGAAATACAAAAATAGCAGAAAACAGAAACTGGCACTGGGGTGCACTGAGTTAATAGGTTAGTCCAAATATGATCAAAAGTGTATGGAAGTGTATAAATAACATAGCAATATCACACAAAAGAGGCATGGAGCAAGCAGAAATTATAGATACGTTTTGGACGTATCAACATCCCCAAGCTTAATTCCTGCTCGTCCTCGAGTAGGTAAATGATAACAAGCATAATTTCTGTGGTGACATGCTATTAACCATATAAGGACTTTTCATAGTCACATGACAAAAGCTTACTGAGACAATGAATCTGTAGTAATTAAGTTGCCTTACGAGAAAATCACAAAGAACTGAAAGTTTTACAATATGATACTGAAACATCAAATAGATTTGTAATGAGCATGGTGTGCAAATATGATAAAGTGATATCTCGCTTTCCCCCTTTAGTGAAGCAACGTAAATGCAGGGGCACCTCCAAGGTTTAAGTGATGACTAGATACAATGATTTCAAAATAAACAATATCATAATCATGCAAAAGACAATGCTACTTTGGGATAATGCACATTACACTCAGAATGACAATCATGCTCTCAGTAGTTGGTGCTTTAATAAGAAGGTGGAGACTCTCGAACCATGGCTTTTGTTGGCAAGGTTGAAAACCCGTAGTCGGAAACAAAGACAAAACATGCACCAGAGCTCTTGGTTTTAAAAACAGAGGTAATAATATTTTTTGATTATGCATGTTCTGTCAACGAATGCTAGCAGACAACTCAATCACTTCTTGAGATGGACAAGTTTCGAGGAACGGCTCCCGAATGAGGACGATCACATCCTCTTAATCTCCTTTGTTTATCACTGCCAAAGTTTTCTGATTTCTCATGAACAAAGCGTGAAGGAGGGTTTGTTTGTTATATTAGTTTTGAGCCAGGCGCACTCAATGCCAGTTCCTTCTCGTATTATGGGTTTGCACATTATACATGCAATCCCGGGGTGAAGCTTGTCCAACTTAAAAAGATTATGAATTAACTACTACTTCCTCATGGACTTACAACAGAGGCACAAAATAAGAATGCATATTTCTTTGAATAATTTCGAGATGGCACATGCAAGTCTCCGTTAGGAATGGCAGGTAAATACCATGTAGGAAGGTATTGTGGACTCATATGGCATAACTGGTTTAAAAGAATGTGGATGCACAAGCAGTCAGTCCGCTTAGTACAGGTGGAGGTTAGCAAAAGACTGGGAGCAACCAACTAAGAGAGCAATGACGGTCATAATCATGCAGAGCGACAAAGCGACATTGAATCAGGCATGGAAGTTATATCGCTACTCAGAAACAAAAGATCATCAAGGCTTGACAGACTTTCTTTACAGTCTTAAATATGCGTGAGCATACGCCAAGTCAATCAAAATAAATTCTCTGAAGGAAGATATTACTAAAACATACCACATCATAGGCAAACAAATCATGTTGGTACTCCAATAACACATTGGGAATCCCCCAGCTATTTGAGACTAACCATAAGAAAACATGAACTACTAAGCACCATTATGCACGTAGCATCTTTATCATAGACATACCAACCAATGCAACGGAAGCAAACTCTCTTGATAAGGTAATCATGATAAATAAAGAGATTTCAAGCAACCAACTAAACAAAAGCTCTTTAAAAAGATAAGCATGAAAACTAAGAGCTATGCATGATAGTAGCTATTGAAGGACAAAGAACATACACAGCAAAGATAGACATGAAAATTCTATGTTATGTTCTAGGTAGAAGTGGAGCGTGTTTCTCTCCCACACAAAGAAAGCTGAGTTCCGACTCGTTATGAAAAGCTAAAGAAGACTAAAAAGGAAACTAAAAGTAAGACGCTCCAAGCATAGCACATAACACATGAAGTGATAAAAATATAGTGGAACGAAAGACGAACTGATAATGTTGATGGAGAAGGGGATGCACGGGGGCATCCCCAAGCTTAGACGCTTGAGTCTTCTTGAATATTTCTTGGGGGTGCATGGGGGCATCCCCAAGCTTGATCGTTTGGCACCCTTGAATCTTTTTATCATCTTCCCTCGCACACTTGAAAACTCCCTTCATACATAACTCATCATAATCTGATTAGCGAGGTTAGTACCCATAATAAAATAATTGTTCCTTGCTGGAAATAAGGATATTCTTGAAGGTCTACTGTTTCTCAAGATTGCCAAAAGGTTTTTGCAAAGAAAAAGCAAGCTCAAGGTTTGCAAAATGAAGGAAAGGCAAAACAGGACAGAATCTGTGAAAAACAGAACAGCAAGTAGTAAATGATTTGTTCGGGGCACTTCTGCAACTCTAATCAAAAAACTCAAAACAGACGCATGAAAGACAATTATATAGAGCACGCTGTCGAAACAATTCAGACCAAAAAGATGATCTGGTGATTTTATACGAATTTTTCTGTCCAAGGACAGAATCTGTTTCCTGGACAGCACGTCACAGCTTTTGAACTTTCTTGCAATCAGAGGCTAAACTTGGCACAAAGCTGAAAAGTAAAGATACAATGATGATGCTACTGTAGTAACAACCATCAAGACACAACAAAAGCGAAATAAAATTTTATTCATTGTGGGCTGCCTCCCAAAAGCGCTTTCTTTTATGCCTTTAAGCTAGGCATAAGACTTTAATGATGCTCTCGTAGAATAAGAGTTGAAGAACAAAAGAGAGCATCAAGAAGCAAATACCAAACACATTTAAGCCTAACATGCTTCCTATGCATAGGAATATTGCAATAGAATGATTCATTGAAGCACAAAGCAACTAGCATAGGAAGGCAAAACAAGCATAACTTCAAAATATTCACCATAAAGAGAGGAAACTTCTTATTATTAAGATATTTAGAACCAAGTCTCCCTCTCTCATTATAAATTTCAGTGGCATCATGGATGAACTCAACAATATAAGCATCACATAAAGCATTGTTACCATGATCCACATGCAAAAAGGTACTCTTACTCTCCACATAAGCATAATCTTCCTCATTGGTAATAGTGGGAGTAGGACTATCATAAACAACTTGAACACTATAGATTAATTGTATATTAGGAGGGTGGTGTTCAACAAGGGAGTAATTCCCTCCATGATTATGACAAGTTTCATAAGGATAATTTCTCCTTATGTCATAGGTACCTTTATAATCACTATAGATTGGAGTTATAACATCATCATGGTAGAGAAGAGCATTATCATTGCTAGCAACTATATTTGTAAACATGTTGTCTTTATTCTTACTAGCAAAAGAATTATCAATTATCTCATCACTAGTGGGTAAAGGACTTGCAATCATATCATCCCCAAGCTTAGAGCTTCCCATATCATCACTTTCAGAGTTGGTACCAAAAATATTTTCAAGATCATAAGTAGCATTATCATCATTTTCCCAATCATAATTAGTAACATGCATATCATAATCAAAATCATCTTCAATAGTACCTACGGACGTATCATCGAGATGATAATTAAGGCAATAAACTTCACCTTCTTCTTTAAACTTACAACCGTTAGGATAAAAGTTGATGGGAGGAATATGCTCAGGCCAGGTTGATACCCATTCTTCTTCCTTCTTGCTCCTCTTCCTCCTCCTCTTCTTTTTCTTCTTCTTCACCTTAGGAGGGGGTGGTTTGAGATGAAGCTTCTCCACATATCTTGGTTTATGATAGGAGTGGCAAAGCAAAGTAATATAAATCTGTAATAAAAAGTGCAGCAAGCAAACAAGTGGTAAACGTGAGCACAAATGGTATTGCAATGGTGGAAACAAGGCCCAGGCTTCATACTTTCACTAGTGGCAACTCCCAACAACATTAACATAATCGAATCACATGATATTTCCCATAAAACATGCAAAGGGGACACACTCGGAGGTCATTCCTTCGTGGTCAAGAGAGGACGAGAATTATGTAGGGCTACAAAAGCACACCTCAAAGTTCGTAGTTCTCAATCTAAGGATTTCCCAATGTCACCGCGGCCATCCAAAGAGAGTCCCACAATCTCCACAATATATCTAAATGATAGTCAAAGACAAGCACCAAGAGACTCTCAATCTTCAATCAACACACAAGAGAGGAAATCACTCATGAAAATATTTTTCTAATCCATGTCCAATAGACCGCTGTCACCTTGGTCTCGGGGATTATACTAGATAAAGACAAGTGAGTACATCAATCCAATACATAGAGGAAGGGGAAATATCATGGGATCATCCTAGATTAACATAGCCTATGATCACGACGAAGATCACATCATGGGAGAGAGAATTGACCACATAGCTACTGGTAGAAACCTCAGCCCCGAGGAGGAACTACTCCCGCATCATGGAGGGAGGAAGCAACGTTGATGTAGATGAATCCGGGGGCACTTCCCCGTCCCGGCAGGGTGCCGGCACAGGAATTTTGGTCCCCCGAAGCTTGATGGCGATGGCGGCGGAGATCGGAATTGCGTCCGGAGAAAAGGGGTTCGGAATCAGGGTTTCTGCGACGGGTGTTAAATATATGCCAAAGGGGGCATCAGCGGAGGCCTGGGGGGCCCAGGCGCCACCCCGGCGCGGCCCAGGGGGGCGCGCCGCTAGGGCGCCTGGAGCCCTGGTGCCCCCCCCCCCTGGCTGTCCTTCGGGCGCACGGTAGTTTCTGGAACGCTGATTTTTTATATAATTTTTCTGGATTTTTCCTGGCAGTTCTCGTAACGTGAAAACCTGAAATACAAAAACAGCCGAAAACAGAAACTGGCACTGGGGTGCACTGAGTTAATAGGTTAGTCCAAATATGATCAAAAGTGTATGGAAGTGTATAAATATCATAGCAATATAACCCAAAAGAGGCATGGAGCAAGCAGAAATTATAGATACGTTTTGGACGTATCAACATCCCCAAGCTTAATTCCTGCTCGTCCTCGAGTAGGTAAATGATAACAAGAATAATTTCTGTGGTGACATGCTATTAACCATATATGACTTTTTCATAGTCATATGACAAAAGCTTACTGAGACAATGAATCTATAGTAATTAAGTTGCCTCATGAGAAAATCACAAAGGACTGAAAGTTTTACAATATGATACTGAAACATCAAATAGATTTGCAATGAACATGATGTGCAAATATGATAAAGTGATATCTAGCTTGCCCCCTTTAGTGAAGCAAAACATAAATGCAGGGGCACCTCCAAGGTTTAAGTGATGACTAGATACAATGATTTCAGAATAAACGATATCACAATCATGCAAAAGACAATGCTACTTTGGGACAATGCACATTACACTCAGAATGATAATCATGCTCTCAGTAGTTGGTGCTTTAAAAAGAAGGTGGAGACTCTCGAACCGTGGCTTTTGTTGGCAAGGTTGAAAACCCGTAGTCGGAAACAAAGACAAAACATGTACCAGAGCTCTTGGCTTTAAAACAGAAGTAATAATTTATTTTAGATCATGCATGTTTCGTCAACGAATGCTAGCAGACAACTCAATCACTTTTCGAGATGGACAAGTTTCGAGGAACGGCTCCCGAATGAGGACGATCACATCCTCTTAATCTCCTTTGTTTATCACTGCCAAAGTTTTCTGATTTCTCATGAACAAAGCGTGAAGGAGGGTTTGTTTGTTATATTATCTTTTTGAGCCGGAAGCACTCAATGCCAGTTCCTTCTCGTATTATGGGTTTGCACATTATACATGCTATCCCGGGGTGAAGCTTGTCCAACTTAAAAAGGTCATGAATTAACCACTACTTCCTCATGAACTTACAACAGAGGCACAAAATAAGAATGCTCTTTCTTTGAAATAATTTCGAGATGGCACATGCAAGTCTCCGTTAGGAATGGCAGGTAAATACCATGTAGGAAGGTATGGTGGACTCATATGGCATAACTAGATTAAAGGATGTGGATGCACAAGCAGTCAGTCCGCTTAGTACAGGCGAAGGTTAGCAAAAGATTGGGAGCGACCAACTAAGAGAGCAATGACGGTCATAATCATGCAGAGCGACAAAGCAACATTGAATCAGGCATGGTAGTTATATCGCTACTCAGAAACAAAAGATCGTCAAGGCTTGACAGACTTTCTTTACAGTCTTAAATATGCGTGAGCATACGCCAAGTCAATCAAAATAAATTCTCGAAGGAAGATATTACTAAACCATACCACATCATAGGCAAACAAATCATGTTGGTATTCCAATAACACATTGGGAACCCTCCAGCTATTTGAGACTAACCATAAGAAACATGAACTACTAAGCGCCATCATGCACGTAGCATCTTTATCATAGACATATCAACCAATGCAACGGAAGCAAACTCTCTTAATAAGGTGAGCATGGTAATTAAAGAGAGTTCAAGCAACCAACTAAACAAAAGCTCTTGAAAAGATAAGCATGAAAGCTAAGAGCTGAACATGATAGTAGCTATTAAAAGACAAAGAACACACACAGCAAGGATAGACATGAAAATTCTATGTTATGTTCTAGGTAGAAGTGGAGCGTGTTTCTCTCCCACATAAAGAAAGCTGAGTTCCGACTCGTTATGAAAAACTAAATAAAACTAAAAGCAAGACGCTCCAAGCATAGCACATAACACATGAAGTGATAAAAATATAGTGGAACGAAAGACGAAATGATAATGTTGATGGAGAAGGGGATGCACGGGGGCATCCCCAAGCTTAGACGCTTGAGTCTCCTTGAATATTTCTTGGGGGTGCATGGGGGAATCCCCAAGCTTGAGCGCTTGACACTCCTGAATCTTTTTATCATCTTCCCTCGCACACTTGAAAACTCCCTTCATACATAACTCATCATAATCTGATTAGCGAGGTTAGTACCCATAATAAAATAATTCTACCTTGCTGGAAATAAAGATATTCTTGAAGGTCTACTGTTTCTCAAGATTGCCAAAAGGTTTTTGCAAAGAAAAAGCAAGCTCTTGGTTTGCAAAATGAAGGAAAAGCAAAACAGGACAGAATCTGAGAAAAACAGAACAGCAGGTAGTAATTGATTTGTTCGGGGCACTTCTGCAACTCTAATCAAAAAACTCAGAACAGAAGCTCGAAAGACAATTGTATAGAGCACGCTGTCGAAAAAATTCAGACCGAAAAGATGATCTGGTGATTTTATACCAATTTTTCTATCCAAGGACAGAATCTGTTTCCTGGACAGCACGTCACAACTTTTGAACTTTCTTGCAATCAGAGGCCACACTTGGCACAAAGCTGAAAAGTAAAGATGCAATGATGATGCTACTATAGTAACAACATCAAGACACAACAAAAGCAAAATAAAATTTTATTCATTGTGGGCTGCCTCCCAAAATCGCTTTCTTTTATGCCTTTAAGCTAGGCATAAGACTTTAATGATGCTCTCATAGGAATAAGAGTTGAAGAACAAAAGAGAGCATCAAGAAGAAAATACCAAATACATTTAAGCCTAACATGCTTCCTATGCATAGGAATATTGCAATAGAATAATTCATTGAAGCACAAAGCAATAAGCATAGGAAGACAAAACAAGTGCAGCTTCAAAATCTTCAACATAAAGAGAGGGAACTTGATATTATTGAAATATCTATAAGCATATGTTCCCTTCTCATAATAATTTTCAGTGGGATCACGAATAAACTCAACAATATAAGCATCACATAAAGCATTGTTACCATGATCCACATGCAAAAAGGTACTCTTACTCTCCACATAAGCATAATCTTTCTCATTGGTAATAGTAGGAGTAGGACTATCATAAACAACTTGAACATTATAGATTAATTGTGTATTAGGAGGGTGGTGTTCAACAAGGGAGTAATTCCCTCCATGATTATGACAAGTTTCATAAGGATAATTTCTCCTTATGTCATACGTACCTTTATAATCACTATAGATTGGAGTTATAACATCATCATAGTAGAGAAGAGCATTATCATTGCTAGCAACTATATTTGTAATCTTGTTATCTTTATTCTTACTAGAAAAAGAATTATCAATTATCAGATCACTAGTGGGTAAAGTATTTGCAATCCTATCATCCCCAAGCTTAGAGCTTTCCATATCATCACTTTCAGAGTTGGTACCAAAAAGATTTTCAAGATCATAAGTAGCATTATCATCATTTTCCCAATCACAATAAGTAACATGCATATCATAATCAAAATCATCTTCAATAGTACCTACGGACGTATCATCAAGATGATAATTAAGGCAATAAACACCTTCTTCTTTAAACTTACAACCGTTCGGATAAAAGTTGATGGGAGGAATATGCTCAGGCCAGGTTGATACCCATTCTTCTTCCTTCTTGCTCCTCTTCCTCCTCCTCTTCTTTTTCTTCTTCTTCACCTTAGGAGGGGGTGGTTGGAGATGAAGCTTCTCCACATATCCTGGTTTATCATTAGAAACAATAGGGGAAACTTGGGAGAAACTCCCCTTTTTATTAGCAGAAATATAAGAGACATTTTTATACTTTGGTAAAGTTCCCTCCTTTCTAATCTTACTTATGTAATCATTTTCATGGCAATTAACAACACAATAGAGATGGCAATTTTGCAAAGTGTTTTTTATTCCTATGGCATTAACATCCAGCCAAGAAGTCTTTTCTGATAACTCTTCACACATCAAAAATAACATAAGCTCATCATAAAGATCAGAGGTGATCATGTTATCACACAACTGGTTAACAGTAATGTTTTGAAAGTTCATGCATTGAAAATTAAAGTGACCTTCTATACAGCAAAGTTCACTAGTAAAAGGATAAAGGTCACACAATTCTCTAGCAATTTCATTTAAATCTCTGACCCAAGTGATTGTTCTTTCATGCTTATGTTGCTTACAATACTTCTCTTCTTCAATCATAGGCCTTTCACAAGGTCTATCCACTCCACAAAAATTAACATGCTTATATAAAACTTCATTTTTAGGAATTGGATCATGCATGTTGCAATCATCATGAACAATTTCATTTTCTTCGCAAATCTTTTTAAAAGGTTCATGATGCTTGTTCCAATCCTCCTTAGGCATATTAAGATGTGAAGCAAAAGATTTGAGGAAATCAACAAGGAGTTGAGAATCAAGCCCAAATTTAGCACTAAACTTATTAAAACTTGTAGTTTCAACAAAGGACTTAATGCAATCATACTCATAAACTATACCTGACTCTTTACCTTTGTCGATCTCCCAATCTTCAGTGTTGCGTTGAATTCTTTCAAGGAGTTCCCATTTAGCATCAATCTTTTCGTTTGTGAAAGAACCCATAGAGGAAGCATCGAGAAAATCTTTATCCTGTCGAGAGAGCCTCGCATAGAAATTAGTAATAATCATATCTTTGGGGAGCCCATGGTTAGGACATTTTAGCATTAACGTTTTCAGTCTCCCCCAAGCTTGAGCTATGCTCTCTCCGTCATGAGGATAGAAATTATAAACATAATTCCTATTCTCATGGACTTCATTAAGAGGATAAAACTTGGAGTAAAAGAGAGACTGGATCTCTTCCCAATCAAGCAAGTGCGATTTATCGAGAAGCTTATACCAATCTGAAGCTTTATCTATAAGTGATACGGCGAACAATTTCCTCATGACAAACTCCCTTGATACACCTGCAAGCTTAAATAATGAACATAGTTGTGACAGATATAGCAAGTGTTCACCGGGATGTCTGTCTCCTGCATAACGATTAGCCAAAACATAATCGATAATACCAGCTGGTATTTTATGGGGCACAATTTCAGTAGGGGGAGGAGCAACCACCACAGGTGTGGGGCATCTTCCCGCAAGCAACGATCCAATAGCACGGTTTTCCATAAACATAACTAGTGAAACTAAAAACAAGAAACGAAAAGATTTAATTGCAAGATCTAAAGATATACCTTCAAGCACTCACCTCCCCGGCAACGGCGCCAGAAATAGCTTGATGTCTACACACACTTCTACTCTTGTAGACTATGTTGGGCCTCCAAGCGCAGAGGTTTGTTGGACAGCAGCAATTTCCCTCAAGTGGATGACCTAAGGTTTATCGAACTCAGGGAAGTAGAGGTTGAAGCTGGTCTCTTTCAAGCAACCCTGCAACTAAGATACAAGAAGTCTCTTGTGTCCCCAACACACCTAATACAACTAGGAGTTGTATAGGTGCACTAGTTCGGCGAAGAGATGTTAAATGGCAAGTGATATGGATGATAGGAGTGGCAAAGCAAAGTAATATAAATCTGTAATAAAAAGTGCAGCAAGCAAACAAGTGGTAAACGTGAGCACAAATGGTATTGCAATGGTGGAAACAAGGCCTAGGCTTCATACTTTCACTAGTGGCAACTCCCAACAACATTAACATAATCGAATCACATGATATTTCCCATAAAACATGCAATGGAGACGCACCCGGAGGTCATTCCTTCGTGGTCAAGAGAGGACGAGAATTATGTAGGGCTACAAAAGCACACCTCAAAGTTCGTAGTTCTCAATCTAAGGATTTCCCAATGTCACCGCGGCCATCCAAAGAGAGTCCCACAATCACCACAACATATCTAAAGGATAGTCAAAGACAAGCACCAAGAGACTCTCAATCTTCAATCAACACACAAGAGAGGAAATCACTCATGAAAATACTTTTCTAATCCATGTCCAATAGACCGCTGTCACCTTGGTCTCGGGGATTATACTAGATAAAGACAAGTGAGTACATCAATCCAATACATAGAGGAAGGGGAAATATCATGGGATCACCCTAGATTAACAGAGCCTATGATCACAACGAAGATCACATCATGGGAGAGAGAATTGACCACATAGCTACTGGTAGAAACCTCAGCCCCGAGGAGGAACTACTCCTGCATCATGGAGGGAGGAAGCAACATCGATGGAGATGAATCCGGGGGCACTTCCCCGTCCCGGCAGGGTGCCGGCACAGGAATTCTGGTCCCCCGAAGCTTGATGGCGATGGCGGCGGAGATCGGAATTGCGTCTGGAGAAAAGGGGTTCGGAATCAGGGTTTCTGCGACGGGTGTTAAATATATGCCAAAGGGGGGCATCAGCGGAGGCCTGGGGGGCCCAGGCGCC